>OX388313.1:9513676-10776704 GCA_947579605.1 Athripsodes cinereus | reverse complement strand
GTTGTTTATATATGATGTTATCCACCTCAACAAACTACCATGTACACCATAAACTCTAAGTTTCTGTATCAATATTGTATGACTTATTTTATCGAATGCCTTCGAAAAGTCTGTATACACGGCGTCCACCCTTGAGCCGTCGCCCATTGATTTCAAAATAAAATCTGTGAACTGAACAAGGTTTGATTCAACAGATCTCCCCGGAAAGAAACCATGTTGGTTGGGTATTACGAATGACTTGATTACCGGCGTGATCTGTTCCACTACAATCCTTTCCATTATTTTACTGAAGAGAGAAAGTTTTGAGATTGGTCGATAGTTTTCGATATTTTCTTTTTTACCCGATTTAAAAACTGGTGTAATGTAAGATCTTTTCCATTTCGTAGGAAATACCCCTTCATTGAAAGATTTTTTATACAGAAGGGTTAGAATCAATGAAAGCTCTCTAGAACATTTCACTATCAACAATGGAGGTATACCATCAGGCCCTGGACCCTTATTCAAATCAAGCGAATTCAACTTGGAAAATACATCATCTGTATCAAAGTTAATAATATTAAGATCAAGCTCACCTGGGCACATCACCTCCACATTTCCCGCAGTTCCACCCCTCTCAAAAGCAGAATCAAAGAAGTCACCGAAAAGCTCACATATCGCGCTCGTATCATCAGCTGAGATATCTTTATAGTACATGTTTTGCGGATAGCCAGTGTGTGGTTTCTTTGACCCAATGTAGTGATGTAATTTCCCTGGATCCGTCCTTATAGTGGCTTCTGTACGTTCAATGTGGTATTTATAACACTCTTTTTGTAATCGCTTTTGTCTTGATCTGAGCAGGGAGTAAACAGCATAATCATGGGATGAACCTGAACGCTTCCATTTTTTGTGAGCTTTCAATTTTTCTTTAATCAAATTATTTAAGGGACCAGTATACCATATAGGAAATTTTGATAATCCAGACACAGTTTTAGAGGGAACGTACTTAGAGATAGCATAATTTAAAACACTGTAAAAAATATCAGTTGCCTGCTCTATGTCACAAGCTTCAAATTCGGTCTTCCAATCTCTGGCGGCTAAACAATTTTTAATCGAGTTAAAGTCTGCTTTGTGGAAATTTTTAGATATTCTTGGGGCAGATCGCATGTATAAATTATCTTGGATAGGAAGATCAACTACGATTGATCTGTGATGCATATCTTCATCTACTAACGGATCATCGCATGCAGTCACCCCACAATCTGGACGATTGCATAGAACTAAATCGAGTACTCTGCCATTCACATTAACAACATTGTTAAACTGCATGATATCCACAAATGACATAAAATCTACCAGTGATGTACTATTGTGATCGGTAAAATTACACGGAGTGCAGACTCTAATATCATCAGATGACCTAAACCATGTAATATTTGGTAAATTAAAATCACCAAGAATCAAAAATGTATCATCGGGCTTACTAAGAAATAATTTGGTTGCATTTTCTAAACAATTTGACAATTTTGCATTGTAGTTTTGATCGTGCGGTAAGTATAAACAGGCAATATTGATAGATGAGCACGAATCATGAGGGGAAATAGTAACCCATATCTCTTCAGCGTCAGTCGACCAGCAAGAGTTCAACTTGGAGGGTATATCGGTTCTGACTGCTATCAATACACCCCCACCAAGCGTCTGACCTGTTCTGTCATAGTCCCTGTCGCATCTATATATTCGGTACCTGCAATCAAAGAGTTCATAATCATAAAAGTCTCCGTTTAACCAAGTTTCAGTCAAGCATATGATATCATAGTCATTACTCAAAACTTTAGAATAAAATGAATGAGTTTTGGTACGGAGGCCTCTAACATTTTGATAGTATGTGGTTAACTTAATTTTGAGGTTTGACAGTTACCAACAGCTCACAGCAGACCCAGCGCACCCCCAGAGCCAGACCACACAATGAATGACAAGCAACCGCGACAAATAATAAGGGAAAAGGGGATCGGGAGAAGAAAGGAAGTGAGCGCTTTGTGATGCCAACAAACCCACACTGCACATGTACGTCCTCACCAAAAAACAATAAAATTAAATCTGTGTATAAGCCATAGTTATAAGCCAATTTCAAAATGTTGCCCAGCAGTAGTCCAGATAGTCATTTAATTTTTAAGAGGTCAGATTCCTTTCTGATGAGTACTGGCGGAGACTTAACATCTTTTCGGACATAAATCTTGCAATGCTTTATCCAAGAAAATTGATACAGTCTATCTTTGGCGATTTCTCTAGTCTTCTTATATAGGAGCTTGTTATAGGGAGTGAGGTGATAGTTCAAGAAAACCTTAGCATCTGTTCCTGAAAATCCAATTTCGTTCAGGGAAAGTCCTCGTCTCTTACGGACTGCCCCCAAAAAATCCTCCACTTTGATCTTATTATGGAACCTTATAACAATTTCAGGCGGCAGTTTGTGGTTACTCCAGGAAGCTACACGACGCACAAAATCCACCTCACCCATATCCAAAGCAATCTCAAGTTTATTCGCAATCTTCATAATGATGTTTTCAAGCAATTCACCATTGGTGCGAGGTATACCCGATATTTCCATATTATTCATACGAGCATATTGGTCTTTACTGTTATTTTCGTCTGAGAGGTGTTCAATGGTCTTCTTCAGCTCCGTCACTTCATCATGCAAGACATCTACTCGGAGTCTCCCAGACTCAAAATCATCAACTTTTTCTTTAAGAGTATCTATTTTTGATTTGTTGTCAGAGACCGATCTCTCTATGCTGTCTATGAGAGTAATTTTTGATTCCAGTGTGGACTCCATTGCTCTTGTTCGGTCATTCAATGATGCCAAAGTACTTCCATTCTGCTCAATTGATGCCCTGAGGCTTTGAAACTCCTTCAGGATATTACTATAGTCATCTCGCAGTCCAGCAATAAGTTTCATGATATCATAATTTGTGGGTTCCACATCCGGTCCACTCATCGCAGAAATCAGGGAAGACGAGGTCTCCACAGAGCCGACAGCAGCATTTAATACATTATTGGATAAGGCGTAGGAAATGAAACATGTTTCAACCACAGAACTACTAATTGAAAATTCGAAACCAAACCAAGACCATAAGACTAGGCTGTTGACCATTCCAAAATAAATTTATAAATTTATACGTACCATCAATACAATCTCAGGAACTTTGACAAATGATGCGATTATATCACAATCTATTTTCTTTAAAATTTTAAATCATCTATATGAATTCGAAATTTGAAAGTTTATAAATTAGTAGTAAAGTAAGTACCTACCTAAATCAGAGCTTAGAGAGCGGTAAAAAAGCAGATGATTTTGACTTTTTGAGAATCGCGTTTGATTCAAAATATTTTATTTTAGTTTTTATTTCTATACAAGCCATAAATTTTGTGTAATAAACAGGAGCGAATTGACCGCCCCGTCAATGGTGTCAGGGCCGCAAGGGACGAACTACTGCTATTATTATTATGGTTGATAAAAATTTGTCATTGTTATAAAATGTAATATGCAATATAATATATTTTTTGACAGTAATAATAATAATAAAGAAACTCCTGCCCTATTGAATGATAGTCGCAATAAAAGCAACCCATGCGTTATTGAATGACTGACAAATTTCATGACTGATGATCTTGTGAAATTGAGATGCAACCGACTCCATTTATTAAACATCGATTTTTCTCATTTAACTGGACTTTTGACTCTTGTGTAAGTAATTCTTGAGAATATTACTCAGCGGAGTCTACAAATTTAAGAAACAGTAGAGAAATGTAAAATGTGAAAACTACGCCTAAAATTTATAATTCATAATGAAATAAAAAACCAGACGTATTTTCCACTTTTGATTTCTATTGACAAAGACGTTTTTCATCTTACAAGTCTCTCTCAATAAAAATCAATGGAATGGAAAAAAAGTATTTGTTTATTTCACTGTGCTACTATCTAAACACCGACAATGTGAATAAAAAATTATAATACAATGGTCAAAGTAACGCTGAATTTACGAAAATATACCTCACTGTTGCTGTTAAAAGTCAACGGATGAAACTAATTTTACATCGATGATTTGTAAATTGAATCATTGGCATCCCCAATGACATTTTACAGATAGTCAAACTATTGTAAACCAGGGTGTAGCTTATAATATGAACATTACTACATTTTATAAAAAATAATAAAATTAATAATAATTTATTTTATTACAAGCTTTGTATTTTTCTGATTCATTGTCAGTCTATGAATGATACGATTGTTATTGTAGATGCATATTTTTTATTGTCAATTCGAGATCAAAGTCAACTACTCGTTTTGAAAACGTAAAAAAACCATTGCTTTGCAAGGTAAAATAATTCATTTTATCCTATTTGAAAACGTAAAAAACAATTGCTTTGCTAGGTAAAATAATTGGGTCATAATTCGTTTTATCCTATTTGAAAACTTAAAAAACAATTGCTTTGCTAGGTAAAATAATTGGGTCATAATTCATTTTATCCTATTTGAAAACGTAAAAAACGATTGCTTTGCTAGGTAAAATAATTGGGTCATAATTCATTTTATCCTATTTGAAAACGTAAAAAACAATTGCTTTGCTAGGTAAAATAATTGGGTCATAATTCGTTTTATCCTGTTTGAAAACGTAAAAACCATTGGATCTTAATTCGTTTTATCCTGTTTGAAAACTCAAAAACCATTGCTTTGCAAGGTAAAATAATTGGGTCATAATTCGTTTTATCCTGTTGTATAGTAGACTCAAAAGTGTTGTTTGCTCGCCTGCCAAAATTCTAATGGACTGAAATATCTTCCATCGCGTTTTAATGGTTGATATCATGCGATAAAAGTAGTTGTCATTTAAATAAATTTGTTATACATTATTCCTGAACTTTTGTTTCCTCCGTGTATTGCTGAGGGTTTAAACCCTGCATATCTTATTTAATTTTGGTAGGTAATATAATAATTGTGGACAAGTTTTGAAGAGGCCTATATCCAGCAGTGGAGAAAGAGGGCTAGCAGTAAGTAAGTATAATAATAATTACACTTTATTGATAAAAAAAAATTATAAGCCGGCAAACTCCCTTTTCACGATACAAGCTTTTTACTTATTGTGAAAAGTGTATACCTACGGCTGTATTTGGGTTAGTAACAAAACCCAGATCTTTAAAAAAAAATGCCGAGTTTAGTGCCTGGAGGCAATATCTTCCAGCTAGCCTAGTATACTTATTAGAATAGCACATAAGGTATAAAATATATTATGATTGGAATTTCACACAGTTGCTTTACTCGATCAATGATATTTATACATAATGTCAAGTTACATTTTTGATATTTGATTTTTAATTGCAGACACAGCCCATTATTTCAAAAATGTCAATGTGATTTACTAAATACACCCATAATTACACCTTTTGGTATGTTATAACGAGGAGCTATATCGCTTTTTACAAGAGTTTTTCATAATAAGCTCGTGTCAGGGCGTTACTACTGGCACATGGGCCGTTGGTATGGCGGGGCGGATTCACTGGCTGGGTCCTCCGCCCTCTTCAACGCCCGCCGTATCATTAATGACACACATCATAATCACAATACAAAAATAAATATCAGCCAACAATCGTCCTTTCAAATCAAACAACATATTATTAACATTTTAGTGACAAATCGTTAAATATTACATTTTATTCAGTTGAAATCAAATACAAAAGTAAGATTCTTTTAATATTGTTTACTTTTGACTTTTTGCTAACCGCGCCGAATGTCTTTTATTTATATTCTGAACCTTTTTGATAGCGCTTCTTAGAAATGTGACAATAGCCGACAAAAGTATTATGAAATATTTTATATTTGTTACATAATAAAAAATACTACATTCGCTGCCTGAATTGACTTTAGTATACATTGTGTTTACGTATAAAAATATCATTCATAGGTACCTACTACATTGCCACCTTTTTTATGTTTGTTATTGTATAGGTTAAACTTCAAGCTGAAAGCGCAAATAATCGGAATTCTTATGAAGAAATATTTTATACATAGGTACCTAATATTATAACAGTCAAACTACTGTACTTAAAAATTAAACTCTTTTAAAGAGTGCGACATGTCTATGAGTAGGGTAGCCTATTAATTTACGCATAGAAATATTTTCACTAATAGTTTTTAATTAGTTAAAATTATATCTAATATGTAACGATTCTTTCTATTCTAATGTCTGTTATTTTAAACAAATAAATTGTTGTATGATGTATTTTTTTTTTCATTATTATGGAAATACATACTAAATAAAAATTTATATAGTATGTAATATTGAATTAATTAACATCCCTCCATTAGTTGCTTTTTTATTAATATAATTAGTTTCTTAGGAACAGCTACCTATAGAATTTAAGAAGAGCTCATGCTTTGTTTGAAGAACAAATACCTGATTTAGATATTAGGTGCATACGAATATTACATCGCACAATATTGCATTATAATATAATATCTCATCGCCTACATATTGTTATGTACAAAGGATACTTTGATGACAATAGCTGTAAACTATTTCCGGTCATTTGAGGAAACGTTTCAATCATTCGTAACCACAAATAATATGCTACTAAATGTATAACATAATGGATACCATTCAATACAATACAATATTATAATATTATTGACATGAATGATTGAAACATTAATTTGAATTTTATTAATTTACTTGCAGTAAACGTCTACGTTAATTTTTCTATACTCTTTAATACCGAATGAACTTGTTGTATTTATTCAGGAAAATTGATTTATTTTTAATCCCTAATAACTCTTTCATAAATTGATGAGCCTAAAAGTGTGCTAATATGAGGCTCGTTGAATATTTTTCAAGCATTTAAAATAGAGAAATTATGATATTCCCAATAGAACAACATTTCAATATAAAAATTAAACAAACTTTAGAAAATTTGTTTTTTTTTAGGTTGGTACCTAAGTGACTCCCATGAAACATAATACTGTATTTTTAAGACGAAATAATATGCAATTTTATCTTATACTTTTGTATTTTCAAACCTTTCAATTTTGAATTTCTTTTCACGTCGAAGTTTCTCACTGACAATATTGGAAATGGCATAGAATGGAACTAACTAGAAATAAACAGTAAAAGCTGCCAATATGCACGCAGAAAATGGGTTTCTGTGTGCGTTGAATAGCACCCTCTATGAATGAATGGACAAAACTTTGTGTTATAGATGGCGCTATACCGAATTAGAGATTTAAGGTGAACCTATTTGAATAACATAATATTTACCCGTATTTACATCGATGTCAAATGGCCTGTAACAAAAAAATATTCTAAAGATATATTTTATAACAAAAAAATATTCTAAAGATATATTTTATAACAAAAAAATATTCTAAAGATATATTTTTTTGGCTTTGATAAAAGTTGTGATCAAAATTGAGCTGATACTGAATGACGAGTGAGAAAAAAATATCACTAAAGCTTTTATTGGATACTTAATAAATTAAATAGCAGAATATTTTAATTATATTTAGACAATACAACAAAATTATATTTAGTTTACGAATTGTATAAACAACTTTTTAATTTCAATCTAGCATAGCAAGTTTTTAGATGAATCTGGATTCATATAAAAAAAAAACAATAGGTGCATCTCAAAACGTGATCGGTTGCAGTATTCGATTTTTTTGGATCTTCTGATTAAAAAAAATGTACTTTTACTATTCCATCAGACTGCCGACCATTTCAAATTATACCGCCATCACCTCAATTATTATCACACACAGATAGGTAAACAAATTAACCTGATTATTTATACCGTGAGATCAATATAAGACAAGGCCTCAATGAATTCATTCTGCGGCGAGACACAGGCAAAAATGGACAACCAAATTATCTAAATCCTTAACCTAATTTACTATAAGTAGCGACAGGCCCTGGAGCCACATAATGATGTCTCTGAATGACGAAATTGTCGTCAATGGGGGACACTGGTACCAAACTATCATTTCATTCAAAGAAACATTTATCTCAAAGCCTTAATTCACGTACCTACCTGATTCCCATCAGACAATGGTCATTGAGAGGGTATTATTTTTTTATGTAACATCAGGCAAATTAATAGGTGGGACAATTTATTTTATATCAATCATACGCCTTATGATATTTTTTTTTTGCTTTATACATAGACACATTAACAATTTCGGTGTTTTCTTTGTTTTTATGTCATTACAGTAATATCATGTTATCTTCTTAATATTATGCTTCATTGATACCGTTCCATAATTTTATACGATCATTTTTATTAAAAGATAGTATTCCCATTCTTGAGGGGTAGAAAAACAAAGTCCACTTACATCACATGTATATACTTACACAATTTTATTTTTCTATGCTTAATATTATATTCTTGTAAAACATCTTCCTGAATTTATTCATCTATCAAAGATACCATCGCAATGTAGTTTATGTTAATTTTAATTTATTTTTTTAATAATAAGCTAATGTTAGGTATAGATATTGTTGATTAAATATTAGACTTCAAGTAGTGATAATGTGGTTATACATTTAGAAGAACATCTTTCTTTCTTTCTTTCTTTTCCTCGAGGCAAGGCACCCGATACCGAGTGAATTATGCCTATTTGTTGACGAGAATACCGGTAGCTACACCAGAGAAAAAAATGTGTCGCTAAAGTCAATAAATACGTGTTTCAATATTTTATTAAAATTAAAAAAAAAAACTATAAGAGTATGGGACGCACTTCAACTATTGCTTAGACAGCTAACTGTAAATGCATAGGTAAAAACAAAAAGAATATCAACGACTCTGAAGATTTTAAAAGGAGAAAAGAAGTGATAGAAAATCTCAAAAGAGCTGTGGGAATTACATCATTCCATTTTTCCTTCTATTAAACTTTAATCGAGAACCAAACTAATTCAGTTCAATTCCTCTGAAAGTACCTATCCAATAAAAACATTAAACCTCTTATGTGGTGTTCTCACTTTGGCGAATATCGCTAGGGCACCAAAATATCGCCAGCCATTTGAACCGTGTGAACAAAATGACAGCTAGTCTGAAACGATAAAAACCAGTAGAAACGATATCGTCTCGAGTTGACCACCTTCCAACTTTCTCGGGCGATCGAACGATTTGCACATGCGCAGATATGCGCGGCGTTTGTGTCTATGGTAAAAGCTTTATAACCTATAAATTTTATAATGTTTCCCGCTTCGTGACAGCTGTTATCTTTTTTGTTGGTTTGTGGCGTTTGTTTCCTTAATTAAAAGGCGCCTTATAACCTCTACTATAACATTTTCGACTAAAAATAAACACTTCGCGATCTCCATCTCGACGCCATTTTGAAAACAGTGTCAAAATCAAAGCGCATCTGACAGATCGTTTCTATATCGGTGGACTTGTGTGAACAGGTGTGACGATCAATGGGTGTACGGCGAATTTTGTTTTTTCGCCTGGCGTTATATTTTGAAATTCGGCTGGCGATATTCGCCGAATGTGAACACCCCATTACAATTAACACTACTCTCCCGCTACCCATCAAAGCACCTACCTATACCAACCATTCTTGTACCAAACGACATAACATGCACCTACGTAGGTATAAATATATTTGTGGACCATGCGCGATTTGTGGCGACACCATGCTAGTTCATTTTATTATTATTATAAGGTGAATTAATTTTATTATTATTTGTTATTTCACCTGTTAGATCAAAAACTATGACGGAAAGAATAATAGATATATTTTTGTTTGTATTTAAAAAAATCACTCAAATTATTAATTTAAGTGCCCTGTCAAGTCCCCCGACGTTGGCGATGACTTTGGCATAAGCTTCTCAGCCCGGCGCTGTCTGGAACAATTGCTGCACGCCTCTCATTCCAGTCCAAGTGCGTATATTACAGGGAAAATAAGGCACGGAAAGAACAACTTGGATGCTTATTATATGCAGTCAATCTACTAGTTACCTCACTTGTAGGGAATGCCTTGACGATATGAATTAATACAGAAAGAATAACATTTACAATTCAAATTCAATATACAGAGAGATACTCTATTTGATAACTTCCAACAAACTGGGTAAAAATGGCATTTGCAGTATTAATAATATATAAACTTTATAATAAAAGATTAATTTAAATAGAGCAAAAGCAAAAAAATTAATGCTTGAGAAACAAATAAAATGCTAATAAAGATCATGATTCAAAAACTGCATCAGAAAAAATATAACGCATCAATTTAAAAATGTATCTTCATCACAGTATTTTACAATATCTAACAAATTTAATTATCAATAGAGAATTAAAATAACTTACAATAAAATTGTAATTGAAGTTTCATTAAGTATTTTATAATATTGTACACTATCCATACCATCCCGACATATGCCATAGTATGTGGGGTCTCCCGTAGACTACCTGTAGGATTAATAAACATGCAGATATTATACAATATTTATTTCAATAACTTCTTTAATATCTAGAAGCCTTCTTAAATAATTTTCCGTTTAATCGAATTAAAGTTACGAAAGGACAATGATATCTCATTTTTCGTAAGTTTATATTAAAAGCTGTATTCCTGTTATTGCCATCATTAGTCCAATCATTCATGAATCTGGACACGAATAAAAAACAATCCAAATTATAGTCGCTCAATACATACGTACGAAACGTAACATTAAAATAATATATTATTATATCAAGAAGGTAACTATATTAAATTCATATTTCTACTTATTCATTATACATACTTATACCACTAGGAGCCAAGTTGCTCTTTGATACATAATATCGCATAAAATACAATAAAACTGCGGTATATTCAATTCAAATCCTGAAAAAACAATCGTAAAAATTAAGCTTTTAAGAGTCATATAATCCATATTTTAAAATTACTCAGTTATCATTTATTTTATTCTTCTTGCACATCATCATGGTTTCGTGGTTAGATGGAAGAAATCACTTTATAGTGATAATCTCGCCACTGCACATCGTCTTAGTTTTTTATTTTTTATATTGTTTTGTTAACACTGTTATATAATGATGATATGCAAAAAGAATAAATAAATAAATCATTCACATAACAAAATCAACAAATCAGTTTACATAAGAAAAAATGTGATGATATGTAGTGGCGAGATTATCACTTTATAGTGATTTCTTCCATTATTAACACCATTCTACGTATTTCTAGAAATCAGTTTGTCACAACATTGAAGTTTTGCTAGAACTTAATCGTAAGATCGCCAAAAATCCAGTTAGGTAGGTGCCTATCCACGATTTTTCATTGACAGCTATTTTTTGCATCAAGTTATCGTGGTTCTGTTTATTTAAGTTTCACTGTATGTCAAAAGATTTCATTCATTTCGTTAATTTGGGGTAATAAAACAACAACACTGGAATCACAATAATATTATTATTATTTTTTTCATTACATTTTTTATTTCATCATAGGTACTATTATTACTAAGCAGGTTTTATTTTGTTAATGGTTTTTACTATGTGTTATTTTTTATGCCCCCCATACCAGCCCTGAATTGACCGAGTAAAAAAATCAAGCGGGTAACACTAATTTAATTTTGTGACACTAAATAATATATAAGCAAATACGTACTTGGTATAGGTACTATATTGTTCTTACTGTCCACAAGTCACAAAGCATTCGTAATTAGTGAAATACCCTAAGTTCAAAACAAGACATTATTAATATTTACAGAATGTAGATATCACATATATTTACCTTATTTAATAAAACAATCTTACTTTTTACTTGCGGTAGAAATGAGATCGTTGAGAAGGATGTGTAGTAAAAGTCTGAGAGATCGTGTGTCTAAGAGTGCTATACGAGAGGAACGTGGAATGGAAGTTGGTGTAAAAACAAAGATGAATTTAAATAAGTTACAATGGTTTGGGCATGCGAAAAAAATGAATGAGAACAGAATGACCAAGAAGATATATTTGGTTGAGAGGAATGGTGCTCGGAGACGCGGCCGTCCGATGATCAAATGGCAAGATCATTCAAATCAAATTCTACAAGACGGTCACGTATTTAACATATTGAATATGAGAGCACGCATGAGGAATTGTATGACAGTGACGGAAACGAAAGATGTATGCAAGGATAGAAGGAAGTGGCGCTCGATCTTTCTGCCTACCCTGCAAGGGAAGCGGCATGATGGTATGTATCCTACTTTTTACTTGAGTTTGCGTAATCCGGGTATTTTAAGATATAGACAGAAGTAGTTCTTTCTCTCTCCCTTTTTCGAAGTTATTCTTATTACTGAAAAATGTGTCCCGACAATCCGCATTAGTAGATACCAACAATTTTTTTTATTAGGTATTTGTAAACATAAGGTTGAACAACATAACAAAAAATTTTATACTAAATGATATTTTAAGACTTTTCTATAAAAATGTGCTATATAGCAAATTCTTTCAAACAAAAACATTTTTCTGTAATACCAGTCATGTCTATAAATATAACATTTTAGACAGATTTAATAGAATATTTTCCCAGTTCAGCACTGTTGAATCTAATAATAAAACAGTTATAACATTAATGATCATGGTTGACAAAATAAAGAAATAGTTTTTATTATAATTTACACAAATGACAGGTTAGGTTTTATTTTATTACTACCATAACAGAGGTCACTTCGACCATTCCACAACATTACACATTGTGTTTCATCCACATCCATGTACAGAGACGGAAATATAAACGGATATATCTAAAGACTCAAATTTCCATTCACATAATTCGATCAATCCTTTTTTAGTCTGTTCACTTATACATTTTTTTTGACTAATCTGATAAATATTTCAAATTTTTACCTTAGGTATATTAGGTCTTTTACATTACTGATCCACCATGGATATATTACTTTGAAGTAATAGAAAAAAACTCAATTGAGCGTATTCCCAAATACATAATAAATTGTGGGATACATATATTTATTAAAAAGATATTGCAAAAGAACTTTTCAAGAAAGTTTATAATTTTTTCACAAAATAAATGTCTTCTGGCAATTCCTACACACAGTACCAATTATTGCTCTAAACCATTCTCAGTTTATGGTGCTCGTTGTTGGAACAATTTTCTTTCTTCAATGTTTTCAAATCTTCAGTTAAGGGAAAATGTTGTCTTCTTAGCCTCCCCCCTTTTTCCAATCCATAATCCTTACTCCGTGTTGGGTGTGTATTAAGTTTTATTGTTTTTCTTTTTCTATTAATATGTATAGGTGTATTTGTTTTAATTAAGTATGTATCAATGTGCCGTGGTTAGTTGGAAGTAATCTCGCCGCTGCATATCATCTTAGTATTTTAAATTTTGTATTGATTTGTTAAAACTGCTATATAATGATGATGTGCAAGAAACCAAATTATTATTATGGTGTGAATTGTCATTTATGCTGCTTTATACCATAGTAAAAAGCAAACCCTTTTGCGATGAGCTAACAAACTTACAATGATTGTATTTAGGTATGTAGTTACATATAGTTATGTATCTCAGTGTGAAATTTTTATTTAAAACTGTTTCACTCATATTTTCCTCGATTGTAGATACTCGAAATAGGTAGGTATCACAATATCTTTTTATTATTTTTAGTGAATTATTATTATGATATAATCAACGTTATAAAACACATGAATTAAGTTGGATTAAGTATATTTTTGAAGTTTGTAAATTCCCCATCTATACTAGTATTATCATTATTAAATAAAACCTACGTAGGTATGTATTATCCACATTTGATATGAATTTAATTTGATACAATAATTTGTTCTCCTATTTAGATATCTTCAGAGAAATCGTTTAATTTCGAATTGATCGGGAAAAGTTTTGAATTCATTTTGTTGTAAGTATCTGTGCTAAAACTGTGCCCTATGTTTATATTTTCTTTACTCACACACTTACGATCGTCCAAACAACACGTGGATCAAATTTTTTGACAGCCGCGTTTAAAGTAAAAGAAATCTCCATAGGAAATCCGGTGTGGAATAATAGTCTGAAATATCTATATAAATATGAAATATCTATTTGTTAACATTATGCTATAGATTTTTTTAACAACTTTTCCAGACCAATTTATTTTGTTTCAAATTTCTAACTTTTCAGAACTACAATTAAAAACATTAAACTAATAATAAAATTCAGAATTTAACCTGAAAAAATATATAGCTACCTATTTAATATAAAATACTAAGTTAGCCAACTAGGCATGTCTTTGATACTATACATAACCGTTAAAAATATATAAATACATTAAAAACTTGTCTATTTTTCAAGTTGAGAGATTTTATTTTTTAGTGCCCGATTATATTACAGACAGATAATATATTTAAATTTATATTACCAACCAGTATCCAGATGAAATTATAAAAATATGCATAAGTTATTAGGTAGATAAGTAGGGGTGTGTAACAATAATAATGTGTAATGATACATCTCTTTATGTATTAGCTATATGAGAATGTACTACAATATATGAAACATCTTGGAAGCAATTATGCAAATTAATCCCATCACTGAAGCATCATCATCGACTTCGTCTTTCCCAGGCAAGAGAGATCCACTACATCATCACCACATCGAGGGCAGAAATATTATAGTCAATTTTGAGGCAGTGTCATGTAGGAACGTTAATAAATATTTTGTGATGTTACGTGTTTCAGCTCAAGATTTTGGAGATGAACTAGACCTAAAAAAATCTTTGAAAAGTAGTGAGTAATCCTGAAAGATATTATGAAGATGGATTTTGCGATGGCAAACATCTACACGAACTATTTGAACGCTTTTTTGGAAGTCATTTTTGACTGTCGTAGGAATTGTCTAGGCCATCTTTATTATATAAAGATTGTTCAGGCCGTCAGATACCTCGTTAACGAAAAATCGGTGCTCTTTTTGAGTATTTTTTTTAAAAAGATGTATCTGGGTTTTTGTTGTAAAACCAAACCCAAACCTTATATACCATTCACAGTAAGCTAAAAGCTTGTGTCGTGAAAGGGGAGTTTGCTGGCACCTGGGATCGAACCGCGAACCTCATGTTCATGAGGCCAAGACTCTACCTCGAGACTACCGACTAACTCTTTTCAGAATATCCAATTATCATTGAATATCCTGAAAGCAGCCATGAGCATCGTCTCTCCTGTATTACAGAAACTTCAAATATTTGCTGAGAACATTTGAGTATAACATCATTCCAACATAATCATACTACCCGACATCCAGTATTCTCTTATGACTGAATTTCATAAAAATAGTAGTGTTACATTTTCTCCATTTAATATTTAAGGACTGTTTATTGTTCTGTTTGGTGACAATCCCCATGAGTTGTTATTTATAATGTGTGTATATTATATTATTAGTGAGTACAGGTTTCTCGATAATTCATATAAATGCCAAGGCGTTTATATCTTCGTGATTATGCACCCGCGGCTGCTTGAGGTTTTCCGGGCGGCTGAAGGCGGGCAGTCTGAGGCGGAGAGAGGCGGAACTGTATATATGCCTCGACTCACTATACTCTTATTCACTGTTCAGCCCATTGGAGCCTCCATACATTACGCACACTTACTTAATAATTACCTACTACTAGATATCGAAAGATTCATACATTCAATCTTAATTCTTAGGTAGGTTCTTTATATGGGTGTCATTTAAAATAGCAAACAGTGGATGGCTTCATAAAAATAAGTATAATACCTATACCTACATCTAAAATAAGACGTCGTATAAAAATCAAGTGGATTCAAAATACTCACAACTGCATTCACTTGCTTACGTTAACTGTCCAAGTTTTGTAGCGAAAAAACTAAGTACTTATATAAATGTTTTATCAAAGTCTTCAAAATTGCATATCAAAATGGATTTCAAGTCGCTTTTTAAAAAGGCTATGGATTTAACTTTTGCCCTCCAGACTTTTTTTCCCACCAATATATCCGGGGTGTTTTTTTGGAAATACACGAACATGACTGATTTAAAAAGAAAAATTTACACAATACCTACTAATACCAACATGGAAAATATATAATACAAATTGTCACTGAAACTATCAGATGAGTTTATTTAAGAAAAATAAAGGCAATTGGAAATTAAAAAAATAATGTCAAATTTTTGATCGTTAAATCTATGATACCTATGAAAAACAAAAACCTTTCTAGTTACCTATATGATTAAATTCTAATTTTGCAGTATTTTAGATACGTTTGGCATTCTGTCAGTTATTGGTTGCATCAATGGTCACTTTATTGTTCTCAATTTAATTTATTTTTCAGTATTCATTTGATTTAGGTGTTTAAAACAAATGATCTAAAATAAGATCTAGCATTGGCATTCGGAAACTTGTTAAAGATGTGTTCGGGCAGATGGAAAGACAAGAAAGTATTGGGTTAGTAAAAACAAATGTTTTTTTTTTAGAAATATCTTTCAACTTATAAGGATCATTATCAATCATTATAAAATCTTCATAAAAAACGAAAGATGTTTTTTTAAAAATTAAATTTCTACCTAATATTTGTGCACCAAAATAAATTATGAACATTCAACTGATTACCATCTTCAGAAGTAAATTGAAGACTTGACTATTTATTGGCATCCTTGACACTGTCTAAGAATACTGAAAAAAGAATACTTCAACACCGAATATTTCAAGAGTCTTACTTGTATGCACATCAAACCAAAATTGTCCTCATCAAAATCAAACTTATCCATAATAAATAAATATACTTACAGAATACAGCATGGGCTAGGTAGATATAGATTGCAAATATATACATATATGCACAAAAACATGTACTAAGTAAATTATCGTGATATTATAAAACATTATTGTCTCTCTATCTCATATAATATTATAGTTGTAGGTGCACAGTAAGTAGTTGCATTTTCAGACATGCTTCATGACTATACAATAATGCCGCATATTGTAAGGAATAATAATATACATACATAGTCATTATCTAATTGTACTTAATTATAACAATTTTTCGTTCAATTACACGGCGAAGGGGCGTGTCCATACTGTGTTGTAGATATTGTATATCTATGTATGAAAATAGTTCTGTCTATGTAAGTATTTATGTTTAATGTATGTATCTATTTACTCACTCTGTAACCGCCGCCTATTGTTTAGTTTTGAATGGTGTCACGAAACAATGTGTCAAATCACGAATCCAAAGGAAAGAGTGTCATGATTGAAACCTATACTGTACTATTGAATATATTATCACCCTGTATCCTAAATGGGATATGTACAGTTGACGGAATACCATATTGGATACACCTGGATGTTCACAATTGCCAGGGACCTGAGGTCACAGCTGCGTTCGGAGGATGCAAGGGACCGGAAAACTTGGAAGATGAGGACTAGGAGAGATGACCCCTAATAAATGAGATAAAGGTGAGGGCGAAAAAGAAGATGGAATACCATATGGATAAGTATATCCTTACACTCATATTTCAGTTCTTCCATATTCATGCAATTTCTTGTTCTAGGCATGTTAGTTTATTTTTTAATTTAATCTACGTGGTTCTTCACGTTACCCTACTTGTAGGGGGGGGAGGGGCGTCGTAGTGGTGTAGATAAACAGATGTTTTTCTTTTTTTGTCTACCATAATACTCAATTATCCAGACATGACTTACTCTAACAGTTGATTGCTACATTGTTGTGTAACACCATCCATATCATGTAGATATTATTAATAGCGCTGTATTATTTTATTATTATGATTTTAGTAGGTAGGTATTTATATATAGGTACTGTAGACAGACAAGAAGTAGGTATATTGTCAATACATATTTAAAATGACTCATGTGATAATATTTGTTTAACATTTTTTTCAATAAACGACTCATTACGACATTGATATCATTATAATTCGACTGTTCAGTTCCATAAATCAACAAGCAGAAGTGTCTAATATTCGAGAAATTGCCATTTATGTAATTTTGGTATATATACATGTTAAATTTTAAATTTACTAAATAAAATAAGTATAAAAATATATTATTGAGCACTGTTTAATCTCCCCTTTGTTAGGTTAGATACCAAACGTTTTCGCCTATACTTGTAGGCATCTTCAGGGAAACTACAAGTATAGGCGAAAACGTTCGGTATCTAACCTAACAAAGTGGAGATCTCAATTATATATTTTTAGGTATATTTTATTTAATAAAATTAAAAATGGATTTCCATAGTGTAAACACAAAACCTCTTGAATTATTAAGTTTTAAAAACTCGCAGTCCCACTGTTAAAGACATACCTACGTACGTTGTCTATGTTTCTTTCAATAGTTAAATAATTCGAAATATTTACTTGTGGAATTAAAAATAATCTCATTTTTTTCAAAACAAAATATTTTATAAATAAAGGAAACCATTTTTTATAGTTATTTATTTGTAGAATTGAAAGAGTGGCGTTTTATTATGAGTACTTAATTTTTTTTAAATATTTCGATTTGTTGAGTTATGAAGCTGAAAAGCCCATATATTATTTGAACTGATTATTTTTATCAAAAATTAAAATATCACACGAAAATAAATCGTTAATGACATATCTTACTTTATTATGACACGACGAGGTTGGAATGTGTGTTTATTACATACAGTAAGTTCACAGGCTACCCTGCTCCTGGGAAATAGTTTAAACAAGATATTAATAATTAAATGAAAGGTTGCTTTAAACAAACATGCCTATTAACAAAATGAAAATATACTCTTACACCTCATTTTAAATATTCAAAGACTATCTAATACTTTTATGATAGGTACAACATAGATATTACAACGACATAACAACCTAAATGCATATAATTTGTATGTATATATATCTTATCACAGAACACGCCATACTTATTATATGCTTTTAGCCATGTATGTAGCATGCTCTGGATGGAAAAATCAGGGGTGATAAAGGTTTTTCCAGGTCGAATAAATTTCCAAATCGCAGATAGCCATAAATTATAAAATAAATGAAAACTTATTATTGAATTCCAAGTTTTGATTTTTTTCGTATTAAACTGGTTATTTGCACTAACGTTAGTGAATTATATGTGAGATGTATATACCTTGTCGTAGTTAAAAAAATAACAGGAGATAATTATTAGAATATTTCCATATTAAATTTACATACTTACCATTTTGACTTTTTGAAGGAAAGAATCCCGCAAAATTAATTTAAACTCTGTTTTGACTTCCGTTAAAATTCTCTTTGTTGACCATCTGTAACCAACTTCACTCTTCGACTCTCTCGCTCGGACCGCGGGCACGCGGGTGAGTTCTCTCACCAGCGTGCCCCGAAAATAAAATAACTATTGTGTTAAAAAAGTGTTAAAATAATATAATTGAAACCCGTCTCAATATAAACTACATGTAGTGACAAATAACTTGATTAATTTGAGTAGAACTTGTTGTATAAATATTAAGTTACTTGTGAATATGTAAATTTGCGTGTGTGTGTGTCTGAACCAGGCATTGTAATAATTGAACTATCAATAAATGTTTCTCGTTTAACTTAACTGTTTGTTTTTGATTGTGAAACCAACCTATGCAACTCTACGATTATCCCTGACCTGAGACTCAAGTTCTTCCGACTGAATTAGCTGGACAATGTATGGAAAGATCGACTCGAGTCAGAGAAAGTATTGGAGGGAAGTATAATAGTAAGAAGTTGTTGAATAAAGGGAAAGGTAGTAAATAAAGCTGTTACATAAAGGTGTTACAACCTATGTATAATTTGTAAAGCGCCGTTTACTCATAACATGACCCAAGGGCGCCGTCTACATTCACCTCCTCTCGCAGACCCAGAGGCAGCTTGTTCCAGCATCTGGGACCCGCAACACTGAATGCTCTATCTCCAAAGCCTGTCCTTCGAGATCAAAATGGGTCAATTAGTCTGCCTTATAAATACTATGTACATTAAGTAGTAAAGTCTCAATATTATTATTATAAACATTGATAACAATTTGGAAATATCAAAAGTGCTGATTAAACGCAAACAAACAAACGCATTTAGATATAAAAAAAATGTACTAAAATTATGTATTAAAATACTCAAAATATTGAATTATTTTCTGGATTATACCTACATACATACACAAATTTTTAAAGACAAATTAAGTATTAAAAAATCTTAGACATTTTGTTTTTTTAAAGATATATCTGGGTTTTGTTATAAACCCAAATACAACCTTATACCCCTTTCACAGTAAGCTAAAAGCTTGTGTCGTGAAAGGGAAGTTTGCCGGCACCTGGGATCTAACCACAGACCCTCTGTTCACGAGCCCGAGACTCTACCTCCAAGCTACCGACGAACTTTGATATTTACATACTTGGTTTTTTTCTTATCTAAAAGTGCGAGCGTCCGAGAGCCACTTGGCTTGATCATGTAGATCAAATTCTCAAGGACCGTCGTTTATTGAGTAAGAGATATTGACGTGCGTGTAGGTACATGAAATTGTATGAATTTAGAGGAAACAAAAGAATAATATAAGATTTTACATATCGTATGAGTTAGTACATAATATTCTTTTCAATATAGCAATACCTTACAAATCTCATACATGTATTATACTATTTAGTATTGTTCTTATAAAACTATATATACGAGTTTATTTGTTCAAACAAATAGTACAATACCCTCTGTAATTACTAGACGCATTATTATCTATCTTTGTTACGCAATACGTAATAATTAATATGAAAATGCATGTACAAAATAATTAACCTATCTTATTACTTTGGATTCACATAACTATCAATTAATATTTCTTTTTATTACAAGCGCTTGATACCACTTTATATGTAGGTATACAATATTTTTGGTACACCAATCATTAGGTATAATGTGCTTCATAAGCTTGACTATAATTGTATTGAACCTATGTTGAATAATAGTACCCAAAGGGTAAATTAATTTATTAATTGTATCGGCGCACACGTAGTAGAATTCCATAGTTAGATAATTTGAAACAAGTGTTTCTTTCTATTATAAGTTATTGATCACGAGAGAGACGTCTTTCGACTTATCAGGTCATTATCAATCTAAATTAATTTGTCAGGTTAATTTCTTCTCTATTTGATCTATTGATATTATTGTACTAAGCAAAATAAATATTGTGTATTTTATTTTTAATTTTGGGAACTTTAGTACTTTCTCAGCAACATCCTCTAATAATGTTATTGATAAATGTATGAAAATAAAACAATTTAATTAGGTAATCGAATAAATTGCTTTTCTGCAATAAATTGTTGGGTTTCGTATATAAAATAAATATAAAAGAAATTCTAAATATTATTTATACTATTTTATGTAGGAAATCGACAAAAAAAAAAATATATGTAGGTAGTTTTTTTTATAACATACCTAACTTATATTATACAACTCATTGCCACACAATTGAGTAGAGATCTGACTGACTAATTAATTATTTATTAAAACAAATTTTAGTTTGTTGTATAATAATATTGTTTTTTTAAAAAGATATATCTGGGTTTTGTTATAAACCCAAATACAACCTTATACACCTTTCACAGTAAGCTACTAAAAGCTTGTGTCGTGAAAGGGGAGTTTGCCGGCACCTGGCATCGAACCACGGACCCATTCTTCAAGAGACCGAGACTCTACCTCCAGGCTACCGACGCGTTCGTCGGTAGCCTGGAGGTAGAGTTTGACAATTAATACAGTTACAACAATATACAGCTTGAGGTAGAGTTTGACAATTAATACAGTTACAACAATATACAGCTTGAGGTAGAGTTTGACAATTAATAGGTACAGTTAAAACAATATACAGCTTGAGGTAGAGTTTGACAATTAATACAGTTACAACAATATACAGCTTGAGGTAGAGTTTGACAATTAATACAGTTACAACAATATACAGACTACTTTATTAAAACTATTAACGAAACTAATCCCCCTTATAGAGACAAGTGTCGTGTAAAGGAATGTAAAAAATAATATTATTTTTTGAAAAGTAAACATCTACTTTATCACAAAAGGTTTCTTTCATCTAAGAACCTATAGAAAAATAATGTGATTTTTCTATAAAATAAATTAATCAGAAAGTGTGTATTTTGTTTGGGTTTACAGATATCAAATATTCATCTCACACTAGGTGATCAGAAACTTAATGATAGAAAAAAATCTAAACATTAAATTGCATAGTTGTGTCAACATTTCAATGCCCCTAATATTTACCTAAAAAATCTTTTACACAATACCCTGAAATGGGTTAATTTGGTTCATTAACTTTCTCAATACACGTGTGATAGATACCTTGTGATTCTTGAAAGTTCATTGGTCTTGGAAAGCTTTGATTCAACCTTGCAAATAAAGATATTTTTTGCCATCAATTTTAATAACGATTGTTCATGAAAAGAAAGTAATTTTACGACTATTCTACATAAACCTAAATCTCTACAATTATGTAAAAATAAATGTGCAAATTAATTGATCTAAAAACATATAGCCTGCTAGTTATATATTAAAGTAAATGAAAAACCAGTGATCTATTTTTATCTTTAGTATTATACTTAGAGGTTATTAGCACGAAATTGGTATAAAATTCATACTTCAAAAAATAATGAGATATTTGAAATAATTATATTAATTTATATACAAAAACTCATTGTTTAAGATTAGTATCAATTTAACGCCATTAAATTTTCTTGCGAAACTTTGCTACTTATTAAGTTTAAGAATTTTATTCAGATCATAATTAACAGGTAGCTTATTATATTTTTAATGATGCTTGAATAAATATAATCTCTAAACCTGACTAATTTGAAATAAATTTTAAACGATATATACTTATCGTACAGGCGCCGTATTTTTTTAAATAGTCTAATGAATTATTCTTATGGAGCTGTTTTTTCAGATGATATTAATTAACAGAACAAAATGGCGTAGATATCATTAGCCAGATTTTATAATGAGATATTTTTAATTAACCAATTATAAAAGAAGACGGTGTACTGGTAGACTATTTTCTCTGTAGGTATCTTGAGAGTATCTTAGGTAGATTATCTTCTCATTTTTACCATAGATAAGAAAACTAAAAAAAAAAAATGTTTTTAATATAATGGCCTCCACGTTTAAAGGTAGGTACCAGTTTTCTACAGTACAGCTTTGTTGTTCACGAGTCGGTTTTCAAGAGCTTCTTCTCTCATCAGTCATCATCAGGGTATAGCATAAATCATTTTAACGTGAACTTCCATTCAATATCTTTTGCTACCATACCATCACTGTATATTCCATAAGTGGAGAAGCCAGTGGACTCTGAGCCAATGAATATAAGTTAACAGGATGGATGACATGCCTCAACCGGAATTATAGAAGTTGATACGTGAGGTTTTATAAACACCAGCTGCTTTTTAAATTACCGGCCGGAAACTCCATTCATTTTCTTCAGTCGACAATATTGACTTAATAAGGCACAATATTATTTTATCTATGAATTAAATATATTTATATAAATAACAGAAATAAGAAAACTTGGAAGATACTATTTTATTAGATTATGTGTTATAGTTTAAATAGTTTGTGATGCAAGTCACGTCTATCATTTCATAACGAAGGTGGCTCTTATTACAAATTTGTGATAACCTCCCACAACTCATTGTAATAATAGACAACAGTACTTGTCGGAAGATATCTAAAATGTATTATATTATCCACTGTGTCGGTGTTTAGGCAGTAGAACTCCATAACGAAATTTAAAAGAAATATTTTCTTTTACTATATATTGTGTTTTTGAATGAGAGAGACGTCTTTCGTCTTATAAGGACATTGTCAAGACGAAAGACGACGATCTTATAAGACGAAAGACGTCTCTCTTATAAGAACATATTATAGTAGAAGAAAACGTTTATTTTTTTAATTTCGTTATTATGTTATTGCCTTCTAGTTTTTAAGCCGTTTAGTGTGAAGTCATCTATCTAAATAACTTTTTAATTATACACGTATGTATTTATTTTGCAAAGTGATGAAAATACGTGCCTACTCCAACGCCATTTGTAAATGTTTGATGTGATACATCTATATCATCATGGAATCTCGCATAAATGGGATGGTAAATAGACTAATTAAAATGTCATAAACATGCGAACAAGCTCACCCTGTCAATAAAATAATAAGACATTAGAATGGGTGGCATATTTCATCGCTGAATTGGAAATGTTAAATGTAAAATCCGAGATTTCGTATACGTGTTAGACAAAATATCTGCCTCTCAAAGGACTCTTGAAAGCTTACAGAAGAGACTATACGAGGAAATAAAATGTATCATATTAAATAGGTATATCTCATAGCAAAACCATCACTTTCTCGGTATTAAACATTTATAAGTATTTATGTGTTACATGATAATATCAGAAGGAAGAAAATTACACTACAATTACTTTTGCTTTGATAATACCACTGGTGCAATATTCTCAAAGAAAGACAGTACGTAAACTATAAATTAGTAGCTACTTATTAGAGGCGGTAAGTAGTTGAGACTAGTGGGGGCGCGGTGGATTTCTTAATGAGAAAATATGCAATGTGTTGCTTGAAGAAATTTTTATTGGAGTAAGATAATAATAATAATAATTATTATTATTCTACTTAAATGAAGTAAAATAAAAATAATTATTTTAACTCCCTAAAAGAGATAACTATCTCGTGTATAGGTATAGAGCATTAAAAATCTTTAAAGTTATAGAATAAAATATACAATACTGGGATACCTACAATAATAAGCTATAAAAAATAGATATATTCATGATTGGTGATAGGAGAAAAGTGTAAAGACCCAGACTGAAGTAGGAGGACGAAGTTAGAAAGGATGCAGCGCAGCTTTTCTGGGTGGAAATTGGAAGTCGGTCGCTGAGGACAAGGGGGGTTGGGGGCGAATTTTGCGAGAGGCCAAGGCTCGATATGGGCTGTAGCGCCACCGGAAGGAGAAAGAATATGATATTATCGTTTTAAAGGTAGATATGGGATAAAGTTTTTATTACATATAATAAATGCCTACATAAATTGCACTTCTAAAAAGAATGCCCCACATCAACACCCCTAAGGTGAAACCGCCTCTGGTACCTATGTATATCTATCTATATATCTCTCTATCTATCTATCCAGTATCCAGTATTATTTTACTATAAATGCACAGGTAACAATAACAGCTAATAATAACAGGGAGATAATTAACAGGTAGGAAAGTAGCAGTAGGTAATATTATTATTTATTATTTTGCATTTCAACCGTTTCTCTTTATTGTAACTTTGATATGTACGAATAAGTACCTACTTATGAAATGTTATGTTAATAAATAAGTGATGCCAATTGATTCATATCCGTTATATGCAAATAGGACGTTAAATCGATGTAATCGTTTTAATTGGATATCATTCGATGATATGTTTTTTTCCATTTGAACGAAACATGAAGATCGTTTATCAAAAATAATCTGATAACTTTGTTAACCTTATTTGTCAAACTATTTTAATATGTTGTTTTAACTACCTGATTCTTATTCTGAAATAAGTAATTTAATTCGATTTAATTATATTTTCTCTTAAAAAATATTGATCTAATTCTAATGCATAAGCACATATTTTTATTTTAAATTGGTTTCATTGATATAGCTGATTAATGAAAATATCTCAATAAGCGCTAAAGTTAAAATAAAATGAAACGAAATGGAATCCATTAGCTGTTTATGGAATTATTGATTACATTTTTTTAACTACATTATTTATGAAATATTTAATATTTGTGAAACATGTCTTTTCACAATGTGAACATACAAACCCTAGATCATTTAAATTAATATTATACCTATGAATATGACACTCAATATTCTGATTCCATGAAGGATCAGGCAACATAATGTATTATATTTATAGATTAAATAAATAAATAGAAAAAGCAAACTAACTCCATGACTCTATGCTTGGTTCTTATACATTGCGTTTGCAAATGAAAAATCGATGTTTTTTTTTATAATTTGGTACTCAGTTTACACCCTTATACAGAACAATGATAATTTACAATAGTATTAGGTATAATACATTGGTAGATACCTACTTACGATAAATATAGGCTCCATTGAGTGTATTATAAACTGTCAGAAAATTATGAATATTTGTTAGAATTACGTGAAGCATCGAATGGAAAGCATTCATTATTAATATTATCGATGGCTGAGACAGACACACATACATACACACGAGTAATATTATTATTTATGTCATTATGCACAACAATTCAGTAGGTACCTATATTATATCTACCAACATAATATACAACAACTTAGTACCTACCTACTTAAAATTATTGTCAACTAGTTTTATACCCGGATCCGTATAGGCAACAGTAGTCATCACTATCAAGGATCTGCAAATTAATTGGAAGTATAATATTATTACACTCCTAACTCCATAAGAAAAAGTTTTAAATTTAGCAAAATTACTTTTTTTATATAATAGGTATATAAAGAAATCATTGTTTTTGCATTGTTGTGTGTTTATAGTGAATATACAAAAAATGCATCTATACATGTGAACTGACTAAAATATTTTTGCAATAATAAAGTATCCGGTTACGTAATATATTATTTCAAGTGCCGGTTGACTGGAAGAAATTAAAAGGGAAGAAAAAAGTAATGATTAATGCATTCATAATGAGGATATGCAATGATAATTTTGGCATAGGTAATTATGAACTATTGATTGATGACTACCTATTTATACCTACACATTGTAAGTACTATGAGGTTACTTGGCTGATATCTTAAAGCTGTATAATATTCGTTTTTGGAACTTTCAAATTGTATTTTATGTCACAATAAAACTTTTTCAATTTATGTTTTCACAATAGTTATGGATCTAGGATTATACTATAAAACCAATAGTATAGGTACCTAAGTGGAAATCGTTCGATCCAAACTTTTAATTAGAATAGCACCTTCAACAGATTATCTAAGTAGGTATTTTATTGAAAACTGAAAATAACTATCTTTTCGAGATTATTCCAGAAAGAAAACAGTTTTTCCCGTAGTAAAACAGAATACCGATAACAAAATACCAACTAAGTATAGGTTATTGAAAAAAATATTGAAAGGGATTATCAGAATACTTCAAATTGTTCTAAATAACCGATAGTCATTTATTAAACTATTGGTTATTAAGAATCAAAGAGACTTGCAGAAAATAGGGAGGAATAGAGAAAAACGTCCAAACTCGTTGCAAACTAGTGATGTAACGAATGTGTGATTTTGGATATTCGCGAATGCGAATGCGAATATTTGTTGCCGACATTCGCGAATATTGACTTGCTTAGATTTCTACAATTGCTCAATCATTAAAATTTCTACCCCTCCGTCACCGAATTTTCAATATGGTATAGGAATTTAAAATTATTCAAAACTCCTCGGTTTTCTCTAAGAATATTTTCTTGCAGTACCTTTTTCTACAATGTACCGGGTAAGTATCCGGTACTTTTACCGAATAGCCGATACTTCATTACCAAAATAATATTCGCAAAACATTCGCATATTTTTTTGCGAATACGAATGCGAATGCGAATAGTTTGAAATATGCGAATATTCGCGAATGCGAATACGAATATGCGTTACATCACTATTGCAGATCAATCCAGTGGATTGTAACTTACTATATAATATGTAACTAATAGTTGTGTGGCTAGTTCTAACAAAAAATTTCCAATGTTGTTAAAAATAAAGTCATAATAATGGATTCAAAGCAGGTTTAAGTCCCACCTGTCTGGGAAACCACCAAATAAGGTGAGGTTGTCTTTTCCAAGCCTGCATGTACATATCTTCAATTCACTGAGTATATTATGCATTTATACTGTAAGAAGTTATATACCAACCGCTTTTATTTATAGGTAGGTACATAAAATTATGTGTCAATCGCATATCGACTATATTGTGTATGTCTGAATGTAGAAAGGTACCTACCTATATGTAGGTATATTTACGGTAATATATTCAATAGTACGGGGTGTCTCTTTGTGCAATTGTCTCAATTACAGTGCAGGAGACATTTCCCAGATGTCATTTGAATATCAACATAATCAAGCTATACCTACGTACAGTACAACATACATTTATTATACCTACTTAGTTTCTACTTGCTACTATATACCTACCAATCATACCTACGTGGCTAACTATCTATATACACCTGATCACCTATATAGGTAAGTACCTACTTATATCATTATTGACTGTATTGATGTATGTACAAGCAGTAGAATTATTCGCCTGTACTACTGTACTATCACGGCATATCCTATAAGCTTTTTTCTTATTTAAATCTTACAAATTATTTATAGGAATCTTACATGTAAAAAAGCTTTTGCCATGGATGAGTATCTGAATAAATGAATGAAATGACGTAGCATGAAATAAACATGCTATTTGCAGGACACTCGAAAACTTACAGAAAAGATTGGAAGACCAATTCTTTGCCGGTTGCTCCACAGAAAGAATTATTCGATACAGATCTAAATCAAAAACTAGATTTTTCTTCACTATGTTGTTTATTTATTCTTTTGTAATTTAAGAGAGACATTCGTTTCGTCTTATCAATATTATGTCCTAACAAATGAAATTTGAAACAGATGAAACAAACATTGTTGATTGTGGAGTTAAAACGTATGTTTTTAATTTGGTCTAATACAGATTGGTTAATTATAATTTAACATCCAGCCATATGAAAAAATGGATATAATTAAGTTTCAACTACCTAGGTACTTACTTAAACTTGATACGAAATTCGATGATCGGTTACTCCTGAACTTATCAATCATTTTCATTTCAATACCAATATTAGCAACTTATCTTAGTACCTACCTACTTACTTAATAGAAAATTTTATCACACCGGAAGAAAATTCTTTTGATAATACAAAGCCTTTTACTAAACAGCCAGTGCATTAATTTTTTTTTTAATAAGATATATCTGGGTTTTGTTATAAACTCAAATACAACCTTATACACCTTTCACACTAAGCTAAAAGCTTGTGCCGTGAAGGGGGAGTTTGCCGGCACCTGGAATCGAACCACGGACCCCTTGTTCTGAAGGCCGAGACTCTACCTCCAGGCTAACGACGAACTCTCCAGGCTACCGACGACATTAATTTATTTATTTATTCAGTTTTATACCGCAGAGTCTTTTACATGTTAAACAAAAAGATAAAAATAAAAATTTGACAGACAAATATAGTAAAATACACATAAATTGATGAAAAAAAAATATATCTAATCTCCACGATTTATCTCTTATTTTTTGAAAAAGTATAACTTGATTTCCATGTTTAAATATATAATCTGATAAAAATATTGTCAATGCATTTGAGCCAACCAAAAAACTTATTGAAATAAATGCAAAGATTTGGCAAGTACCTAGTTGACGTTAAATATTACCTATACTCCATACAAATATAATGTTTTTAATTTCTACTTATATTTAGATTTCAAAAGTATAACTGTATGTGGGAACCGTTTACAGACTATCATAAGTAAGAACGAAAAAAATCTATAACAATCGAAAATATGTGTAAAAAATATTATTTTAAAGGTAATTATTGTATGAAAAGAACACGCACGTCATATTAATATTACATGTAGTTGTATGTAACTAAAGGTATTCTATTATCATTGTTGTCTTCTAGCGGATGACAGTTGGTATGTGTGTGTCAATTGTAATAGGCAGATACATATTATGTTAGGAGATATGTATTATATACATATAATTATTATTAATTTATAAATTGGATAGGATATCAGGAAGTAGAAAAAAACCGTTTAAATCCTTTCATGAATAACAGCCCTGCAATATTAACGGTTTGTACATTCACAGTGTGATACAAGTTGTTAATATATTTGTAATATTTTTGATTTTCAAACTACTCTAGATTAATCAGTCCAATCAATTCCACTTCGGGAACGAGCAGAAACACTCTGTTTACTCCGGGAATCGAACACACGACCCAAGGACTATGCAATCGGCATAAGCAGTAGGTTACTTACTAGGCTAATGCCTGTATCGGGGCGAGCCACTTCAAAACTTCAAACAGCATATAGGAATCATACATATGTTATCCCACAACTCAGATAAATATAACTACACTCACACGACGAAATTAATAAAAATTTTTTTTTTCTACTATGCTACTTATTCTGGAGAGAGATTGACAATGTTCTAAACAAGATAAAAGGCGTCTCCTTCGAAAATAAATCGCATAATGGAATAAAACATTTGTTTTATTAATTTCGTTATGGAATTTTACTACCTAAACACCGACACAGTGAATATACATACTTTCACTATATATCCCAAGTGGGGTAGACAAAACAGAACAAACGCAGAAGGTATTTTACATATTATAGGTACTTGTGCTATCGCTAGTTATCCACATTATAGACACAGGCACCAACCACATAATATGTAGGTATCTACTATATTTTGTTTCCTTTACCAAATAAATATGTTGTTAATCTCTGAAAAATAGTAAATATAAAAATATTTAAATCCAGAATTAGGCGGCCGGTGTGGCGCGGAGGTAACGCTCTTGTCTTTGAGTCACGAGGTCCCGGGTTCGATTCCCGGCCAGAGTAAAATGAAGAATGACTTTTTTCAAATTGTCCTGGGTCTGGGTGTTACATGTAAATGTGTTTAGTGCATTGTATATATTATGTGTATCATCGCGTTAGTACCCATAATACAAGATTCATATCTAGTTTGGGACTAGCTCGATCTGTGTGAATTGTCTACACATGTTATGTTAGAAATATTTGAGTAACCTTAAATTCATTCTAGTTCTCAAACTCACAAAAATGTATTCAACAATGTTAATGTTATGGACAATGGTCAACTTGTCACATAATTTTATTGTTTACCTAATGTTGTAACATGTATAACTACATAGGTAATATAATATATTATGAATGCAGGTTACAACCTGATATTTTCTAATTAAATACATATTACCAGATAATAATTTCCATACCATTGCTACTGGATTGTATTATTTACTTATGTAGCACTAAACATCCTGATTGTGTATATAAATAACTGCCAATTTGTTCAACTAACAACTATCAACTATGTACATTATAATACAATCATGATGCTAAGTACCTTACATACCTTCTTGTAGGTATATTGTCAGTGTACTTAATGTGATATTAAATTGTACAAATGTTACACACACACACACACACCGTAAAAGAAAAATGTATTTTTTTTTTAAAAGATATATCTGGGTTTTATTATAAACCCAAATACAACCTTATACACCTTTCACAGTAAGCTAAAAGCTTGTGTCGTGAAAGGGGAGTTTGCCGGCACCTGGTATCGAACCACGGACCCAATTTCATTCAGATACAATATTATCTCGTATTATTTTGTTATTGCTGCAATTTTGCTGATAAAGATGGATTCGTTACCTACTGAGATTTGGGACTTTTGATCCAGAGATTAATTTATTTTATTTTTTTATTTATACTCCTATATTTAAACATATTTTCACAAGTACATTTTTTTTCATTTACACAAGTATATATAAAAACACTATTTTTGTAGATTAGCCACACTAGCCTCATGGCTGTGTTGTGGCCGCAAAACAAACACACAATAAACAAACATAATTAGAAAATCTGAAACATGCATTAAACAAAAAACTATGAAAAAAATAATACAGATCATGAACCACTAATACCTAAATAAATAGGTACTTCCACTATATCATATCCCGCACCACTCAAACACTCTAACAACCAAACCGACTCCACAAAGCGAAATCATGCACAAAAAAGAAAGGAATAAAAACAGTTATTCCTATGGTAAATTTGAGAAGGTCCTCCGAGCCATCCACTCCCAGATTCAAAAGATTCGGGTCGTTCTTATAAACAAATATCATTCATATTCACCAGCGCTTTTAAGCATTTGATTTCAAGATATCAAAATAATTATTATGCATCATCGTCTTAAATCTTGCTGCCTACCTAGTCCAACTTCACAACACAGGCGTGTATAGGCAACATTATTATTCCCAATAAACTATATGAAGACGAAATAATATTCATCAGTGCAATAAGATTGTCGTAGGTGGAGGAGATTGGCACTCAATTAGCACAGAGATCTTTTCGATTCAGGAGGTTTGATTTACCCTGTACATCATTCCAATAATATTAAAGACTCCCCACCATTCCCAGATACCTTTCTCAAAAGTTGAGGACTTAACTATATTCATCCAATCTTCCAAGCAAAACTTTTGTCCTCACAAGCGGGACATAATGGGGAGTCTGAAAGTAAGAAAAATAGTTTGCTTTGCAATTTTTATTCTACTCCTGTTTTGAATTAATCTATTGTTTTCTGTATTTTAAAAAAAAAATATACTTTTGAATACTTGTATACAAATTTCACATGTAAAAAACTCAGGTTGTGAATATCTGTAAATAAAATAAATAAATTGAAAATAGATAGGTAAGTATACAACAAACTTCTTATAGGTATCACGTTTTACAAAACATGTTTCAAATATAATGCATATAAGTAGCTACATAATAGTAAATGAAACATGTTTTAATAATCCAATGAAGAAGCGGCGTGATAAATATCGATAAATCAAAAATACCTACTTTCATATATATGTACTGGTAGCTACATCACTCTATGTGATTAGATGCACTACATATACCTACCTACCTACATAGTACGTGCTGATATGAAATAATACTTTTTCTACTCCTTTTGATTTCAAGTATTACTGAATCAATTAGTAAACCTCATATCTTTAATAATAAATGAAAAATTATTGAGTAAATATTATATAAATAATTGATATAATAAAATAAGCAGATTTTATTCGTTTATTTGTTATGAACGCATCTCAATTAATAATCATGAAATCTTACTTATTACTACATACTTTACTAAATCTATTAAGTACCTATGATTTTCATAAATATTAATTTTCACACAGTTTCACTTGGAGCATAGCCCTTAATATTATAAGTCATAAAAAAACTTCGATAAACAATATCATTATACTGACATGTATATACATATAAGGCTAGTAAATAAACAAAGCGTTATAAACTACTTTATTTCATGTAATTTGAAACAAGTGTTTCTTCAACAAGATTGAAAATGGCCTGATGAGTCGAAAGATGTCTCTCTCGGAATCAATAATCTATAGTAGAAAGAAACTTCTTCTTCTTCTTCAAGTGCCTTGTCGGGTCCCCCCAACGTTGGCGATCACCTCGGCGAACTTGTCCCTGTCCTGCGCTGCTCGGAACAGCTCTTCCACACTTCGGATGCCGGTCCACTCTTGCCGAAACACTTGTTTCAAATTACATAATTATGGAATTCTGCTACGTGTGCACCGACACAATTAATACTTTATTTTACTTTTTATCTAGATCTATTTTTTTTATGAAAAGTGTAATCAATTTGATTTTTTGTTTTCTTGTTTTTTTTTTTACTTTTATTATGAATGACAAGATTGTGGGCTTATTGAAATATAGCAAATTTGAATTTATGTGCACAATTTAAATAAAATAATGAATTGGGTATTTATATTTTGTAATTTGTAAACTATTTCTGTTATATGCAAATGTATTCTTCAAATTTAAAATTAGTTTTAATGAGGTGATTTTTTGGGTTGTCCTTTTCCTATCTTATATTTGGTTGGGATTGACCTAAACTTTTTTACCATATCAATAAATTAAAAGTTACTATGTTTTCCACTTAATCCATGGCTTTGATGTGAGTGTGTGATCCCCTCTCACCTTTCCACTGCGTGGGTGTGGTCGTATATTGCTCCGCCAATAGCGTCACTCGCGGGTGAAACGGTACAACCAATCAACTCACATCATTCGAATGTTGTTCTCCAAGTATTAAAAAAATATAAAAACAATAAAATTTTTAATTGGTCGTGATTATGGCATAGTATGGGATGATTGCAGCCTATACTAACTTGAATTAATCGCGGCCATTTAATTTTTTAATGGCCCATTATAACTGTTGTGCCCGCATTATGTGTATTATTATTTGATATCAACCATCCTAAAACCTGAATAATTTTTATTTTTAAAGTAATTTAATTTTTAGTGAGTACCCATGAAAGTAATAAAATAAATTAAACCACATACAATGTACATAGGTAATGTATAGTCATACCTAGATACATTTAGGTATGTCTATCAATCTATACCATCACCAACTACGAGGTATATTTTGGGGGGAGCTAGTAGACATACATAATGGTTGATGTGCTTCTTCTACATACCTAGAAACAATGAAGTAAATCACACATGCCTTGCAACTACGCAACAATTCCGCGAACAAACACCTTAATATTATACCTAAAGAAAATATACCTACCTATGTTTAAGTAAGATGGTTAGAGGCAGAGGGTGAGGCTAGTGCCACCTTAGAAAAAACTGGCAACATGTATGTTAATAGGTTTGGTTTGGTGTAGCCAGATGTTCTGGAAGTAGTAATGGAGAAGAATTTCTGGAGGAAGTACGCAGGAATAATGATCCTCGGACCTAGGACCCAACTAAGAAAATAGAAAGAAAAGTGCATTTGTATTGTAAATATAATTCAATAATATGTCTGTACGTACTCTATTAAATACCTACATGTGTACTGTATATAGTGATCATTTGTTTTCAGTAGCCATATAACAAATGAAGAACGAGAGTAATAAAATAGTGCACAATTATCTACTTATATAGGTACCTAATGTACAATGTCAGTACCTACTTGCAGTAATTACGCGATACTTAACATCTATTAAAAAAAAGAAGCGGGTATTGTATAGATGGATATTATAATAATATTATTGTACAAGGCAATAAAATAATATCGTCTATTGATTACAGATAATTATTAACAACAGATGAGCAGGCAGGTACCTCTTTCACGAGCTTAATTGATAATAATTTCAAATCGTGACGTTTCGGATCCGCCCACATCCTCAGATTACGTAATAATTAGTATAATACAATCATATTATTGTATGGAACTTGAAAATTATTATCTACCGTTGTATAAGAAAAATAATGAAAAGAGGAGAATTGATCATTGTTTTGTGGTAGTCAGTGATTGAACCTCCATTTTAAATGATTTTTGTCTTTCATAATATACCTGAGGATATTTTTTTAAAGAAATCAGAACTTCATTGTACTCTTGAGAAAAGGATTTATTTGCACGAATCAACGTTATAAAAGTGAACATTATACTGACTTGTATAATTTACAATCACTTAATGGCCAGAATGTAGACTCTCCTTTGATTCTGTTGGATTTTTTAAAGATTGTTTTTCGTGAGTTTTTTTTATTTCTTTCTGTTGTTTTGGTTACAAGCTTGTTCAATAACTGCTATGGTTTTAGTGCAGTGTAAAATTTTAAGAATAAGTAATGATAATTACTACTTCTCCCATCCCAAAGATTGAACCTATAACCTTTTCTAATCTGCTTCAATCAAATCACCTCTCACACAACAATCTGATCTAATTTATTATAGTCATAAAAACGGTGTTTCTTGAGATAAAGCTTAGCAACAGAAATAGAGTGCACATTCTCTCGCACTCGCACATCTTCACCCCTGAAAATGCTCGAAACGTTGTATTACAAACTATCCTCAGAACCACGGCCACTCAGCCTGGAAAAAGAAAAGATTTTTACTACTGCATTATTGGACATTCTCAAAATAAAACTTAGCAGGACTAAGGTACCTAAAAGTAATATATTAATTACTTGGTATAGATATAAGTAATATACTGTATAACGATATTATCGTACCTGTATAAGTGGTCTGTAGGTATCTATGATGATTAGGTATGTTCTATCCTACATTGTAGATTTGGTTGGTACCTACTTAATATTTATCTACCGATGTAGCGATGCGGCGAGAAGGTAATACTGTAGGTAGAACATTACTACGGGTAGGTAATGTAATGTATGCAAATTGTCCGTTTCGTTCATTATTATAGACGGAAGGTAGTAGGTATGTATGTAGATTGTATGCGTCGGCGGTATGTGGAGTCATTAGGGTAAATCATTGGAAATTGCATTGCTTTGAGGTATTTTGTCTATCATACATTAAATCAGAACATACCTATATATTATGGACTACATATTTATATAGACTACCTAGTATCTACCAAATTACTGGGATAGCCAAAATATATTTTTAACATACAGTAAAAATTTAAAACGCTTTGCGCTCGTATGTTAAATTTCCCAGGAATCTACACTGAGAAAAATACTAACGAAATTTCACAATGAATCATTGGTACGTACTATCAGATTAGGACCAGAGATCGTACAAACGATTCATTAGTACGAATCTATAATATTAACTATTCGCAAACAAGTTGTTGGTAAATTTACCAATGATTTGTTTGCGAAGAGTTTATTTTATAGATTTATACCAATGAATCGTTTGTACGATCTCTGGTCCTAATCTGATAGTACCGTACCAATGATTCGTTTTGAGTATTTTTCTCAGTGTATTACATAGTTCAATTAATTATACATTGAAGGATCTACCGACCACCCGGATAGAACAGAAAACTGGACACTTCCATTTATCCGATTCTAAATTCTACACTAGCAAATTTGTCCACACGGGAGGTGCCGTATGAGTGGGCAGCCTGAAGGGCTTACCGGCCAAAACCACCATGTGTGGAATCTTTTGACTGCATTTCTTCGATGTTAATAACATTTTTCAATTAATCAAAATGCAGTTATGATTTGTATTAATTTGTGAGTGCTTCATAATATTATTATTATCATATGAAATAAGGAATAATTATAACTGTAGACCAATACGATCGCAGAAAATAAAATAGTAATAACAAAGTGAGATAATGTTAATCTACTTTAGTCTAAGTATAGAAAAACCTACTGAATCCATGATTGTGTTAAGTTTCTTATAACTTTGGTATATCATCGTTGCATATTCAAAATGAGGTATGTACGAACATTTTTATTCATGCATAGTCTTTGAAAACTGTTCATTAGAGCATTAAAATTGTTGTTTGGACTTTTTATTGGCATGTGATACCTATTATTCTTAATATTTGATACTAAGAATTATTTTATAAAATGGTTATAATGTCAATATAAGCGGTTTATTCTAGAAATGTCAAAACATTTATAACTTTACAACCCCACTTTGAATATGCAACGTCGATATAGGATTTTTATTTCGAAGTGTAAGTATCTATTTTCCCCATAGTAGTTATATCTATGAAAAAGATATTGCCTCCAAGCAATAAGCTCGCAAATCGCTCATGATTTTTTTATCAATAAAATGTGTTATATTATTATATCTCTACTATAAATCTAATATTATGTCTACCTACATTCGCCTTCAACATATCATTGTAAATTGTGAATGCAAGCATGCTTTCAAACAAGCGTTCTATTTCGGTTTATAAGGTAGGTACATGATGCCCCTGTCTCAGAACACTATTCCTCCACTAACAAAGTTTCTGACAACTTGGATATCTATCTTTCACAATACACCCTTCCTATGACAACGACTACACAGCAATAGGATTGTCGGAAGAGGAAGTAACTCCATTGGAGCAAAGAAGCTCTGAAGAGAAGATGCTGGCTTCTAGCCTGTAATTCCGAAAGGAGCGTTAAAGAGCGATTGAGTGAATGAGCGATGTTGTAAAAAGAATTTAGAATCTCTTTAATTGGGAAATACTTATTTTTATTTCTTGCCTATCTCTTTCAAAAGGTACGTTAGTAAAAATGAATTTATTATGAATCGAAATATCTAATATTATGTATTTTACTTTTTCACCCAACGAATTCGATTTTTTTTATTTAATTACTTTCTTTACGCAAGTCGAGTTAAAATTTATCTACCACATACCTATAGTATTATGCATAAATAATAAAAATATAAAGAAGTCAAGTTATTATTAAAACATAGTTCCATACACATCAAATTACAAGTCCTTAGTTAGAGGATGATTATAGTAATTTCAACGTCTAGAACGGGAGTTACCCCTTCTTGAAAAATGTAAGAAAATATTATAATATAGAATAATTGAGGGTAAACTACCACAGTGGTGAATGACAAAAGTTAATTTTACGATTCATATTTAAAAAAAAATAACATAGAAATTTATTTCACAGATATTTGAATTGTTTAATTATTTTCTAAAATTAAATCTTATGATATTGCAATATGTAACTTTCTGATCATCTTGTGTTTTGTTGCCTTCCAGGCCCATTTAAATTTGACTAAAATTACAATTTTTTGACATATTTATCACTGTGATTGTAATTGTACTGATTCTTCTTTATTTAATTGAATTATGTTGTGTCTTTTTTTTAAAACACTTTTGTATAGTATACTAAATGTATGTCATATAATACTGTAATATAATATATAATGTAAAAGACTGTATGTCGTGAATTGTTGAATAAATAAATAATAAGTACAAGGGTTTGAATTATAAACCCATTTAAGCTTAGCTAAGCCCAATACATCTTCAGAAAATTTAGATGCTTAATTTCCTGAATTAAGGGCCTTAGTAATTATTAAAGGCCTTAGTAATAATTTAAGGCATTAGTAGTATTAAGACGTAGAGTTCAATAATTTAAATCATGTTCTTATCTCAAATCATGTAGCTGGATGTTTTGCCTAAAAAACAACGGATGTGAACGGAAATATTTTGAACTTATTTTACTTAATTTTGAATTAAATTAATTTGTTTTACATCCAAAAACTTCAATTAGGTACCTTTTTCGCCAAAATTGACTACCCAAGCATGGAATTGTGTAAAGTATAATATTGTAATACCTATATTTTCAATATTAAGGATAATAATATGAGTATTCTTCCCTAATTTTGTACATTCATCACTCTTATAGTGCTACCATATATTTTAAAAAGTTACCCTCAAACAAAATATCAGTTTGTAATAAAATTCTTATTTCTTTAAAAAAATAAACTCCTCTTTCTTATATGGAGGCATACCTATGATTAGGAATGTTATAAGAAAAAAACCCTTTTATTACACACTTTTTTATCAATTTTTACCCATTGTAACACATTTAAAACACAATAATATTACACACAATATTTTCTTCGTAAATCGACACACAATTATTTTAATTTGTTCGTATATATGTTTGTATTATTTATATTTTATGAACAGAGTAACTAGGCTATATAGAGGAAAAATAATGCTTTCTATACAATTTCTTATCCTTTAGGCGGGTATGAGGCTAAAAATGTTTAGAATATCTTTTTTTTTGACTCGAAATCACAGTTTATATGACACCATTTCATTACAGTATGAGAGTTTTGTAGAAATATTTTTATTTCACTTTGTTGAATGTTGGCAGATATAACACGGTGGAAATAAAAATATATACTATCTATACTACTATTATACCCTCACGCCGTGTCCCAAGTGGGGTAGGCAGAGAGAACGGCGCTGCGTGATAGAGTGAAGAATGAGGATATTAGAAGAATGAGCGGATGCAAGAAGACTGTTGTGGACAGAATGCGTGTAAATAAATTGAGATGGTTTGGTCATGTGGAACGAATGAAAGAGGAAAGAATGACAAAGAGGATATACTTATCTGAAAGAAAGGGTGTGAGGAAACGCGGGCGTCCGAGAACCACGTGGCTTGATCACGTGGACCAAATTCTCAAGGACGGCCGCGTGTTGAGTAAGAGGAACCGACGTGCCTGTATGAGGAACTGTATGAATGTGGAGGAAGCGAAGGAAGTGTGTAAAATATATACCTACCTATTATTATCTTGATGTATGACAAAAATTAATATTTGGACAGAAAAATTACCTATACCTACGTAATTTCTAATAGTAAAAACTAAACTAACATGTAAAAATAAATCAAATATTTTAGATCAAATCATGATAGAAATGTGAAAAATATCATGTATTACAAAAAATCCAATTTTTAGGGACGATTATTTATTTGTCTCATAAACCACCATTTTGAGTTAACGAAATAATATAAATTACATGATTTAATTTGATGAGAAATTTCAATTACTTTCTGATCAAAGCCGGGGTAAAACACTCTTAAAAACATTAGGTACAACGTCTTTACCCCTTTTAATTCAATAATATATAATAGGAACCAATACAATATGGCGAGTTATATAACCATTAATGTCACAAAGAAGTTTTATTGTAATTTAAAAATAATACCAATCTGACACAAAATAATATACTATTACATATTTTTTGGTTGACGACATATTTTTTGTGAAGCATAAACGTAGCTGAAGTTGTTCGATTTTCAAATTTTCTGCTCACCCGTTTTTTTGATATTTGAATTTCAGAACTTCTTCCACCGTTCTTATTTCAAATATAGTTTATTATTTATTATGATAGTACTTGAGTAGTCATATGGCCTAGACGTCACTCTTTCGCAATACACAGTTCTTAAGACAATGACATCAGAGCGCTAGGACTGTCGTGAGAAGAGGTGAGTCTATTCGTGCAAATACGCTCTAAATCGAGGAGGTTGAAAGGTAATTGAGTGGAGTTAGTTTTAATATAATTATGAATTCGTACTTATTCCTTAATATGTGTAATATTCAAAAATTATTCCTACGATGAAAAAAAATCCGGTTAGAGTCAAAGACCTTTAATTAGAGTACTGATATCGTGATAGTATGGATGGAAGGACATTTTCCAAAATAATTTCTTCCAGTCAACCCAATATATTCAAAAATGGTATTATCTAAAGAAATGTACGATGAAAATATTCTAAATAATATGAATTTAGAATCTGTTCAATTTTTTAACATTTCAAAACTAACGGAAACACTGTGCGCGAGCCAATGATTAACCCTGCGGGTAGCCACCACGTGGCACCGGAAGGAGAAGTTCTTACCAATTGTTACTACAGAACACGTGACATAAATGAAGACCTTTCATTGCTCAAGAAAAACTGTTTCAAATTCAAAAATATTGAAATAAGAACGTGACGGGGAAATATGGAAATGTATAGGAGAAAGTGAAATGAAGTAAAAAGTTTAGAAAAAGAATTATTTCTTTGAAAACAGCAGGAATCATTATTGTGACATTATTGATATAATAGACTTCAATGTAGGAAGGGGTGAAGCTTATGTAGATGCTATTATTCAGCAAAAGTGGTAAAGAATGAACCCTTTTAAAAGGCACAGTATGATAAATTATATGGTAAAATATCCTTCATTGACACCTATTGTATTTTGATTACAGCTCTAGCGGGCCATTACTTCAACACTTAGGGATAAAATAAATTGTATGAATGGTTATATAATAAATAGGCGTATTTCTTCTTTTGCACAACACCTCATGAATCGGTTTTAGAATACAGGGAAGTGGCAGGGAAATCAGTTATTCACTCAGAGAGATTTTGTGCCACCACCATTTCGATTTATGCTGTGATGTCTGTAACGGTAGGCTGTTATACAAGATCTCTTTTGCGGCCGTCGGAAAACCAATTGAACAAAAAGCTAACACAGTTTTTATCCATCGTTCGTGAAAACATATTTGTTTTAACTTTACATTAAAAGCTGTTAGGCAGCCAAACTGTGACGACATTGGAATATCAGAAATGTCGTGGGAAGAGCTGACTGATTAACGAGAATCATACTTAATGGAAGAGATTTGTTTTTGCTCTGTGCTTCGAGAGGTGAAAAAAAAAGAATAACGATAGTCTGATGGTAGAGTACCGATCTTCCAAGTAGATGGTCTACGATTTGAATACTACCACCAACCTATTATACCTTAGCGTCTGTATTATCAAGTGTGGGGTTTATTTAAAAAAAATATCGAAACAGATTGTAAAAGTTCTGTTTCTTAGATAGTTTTATATTAATATATTAATGGATACCTTATGTAGTAGGTAACTAATATGATATATATTAATGTATGTATGTACATAATAAGTAGTAAGACTGGGAGGCCTCTATCACTAAGTCCCAGCCAATGAGATTCCCGAGCTACCGGTTAGAACATTGGTCACGCTATATAATATTCTTATAAGCCATACATTCATCATAATATTATACATAGTTACTAAACCTACATAGCCATATTTATGTGCTCTTCATTCGGACCCCGATTCGGACATTAACAGCCCGAATGTGAAATTGATCAAATTTGAGTAAACATACATTAAAGGAGCCAAAGGCGTAACCAGGATTTTTTCTGTCTCTATCTCAATTGGAATTAGTCATTGATGTCCCCTTTGATCGTTTCACCTCAAACTTCCTCATCCCCACCCCGAAAAACTTAAAAACTTTATCCAGGGTAGATTTGATTTCTATGGGAAAGACCATATAATATACAACTATAGACTATTCACATCTGAATATTTAGTAGACAACAAACGACGTGAAGTAAGCACATTATTCCAAGCGTTTTCGCGAATTCTATGTATTTCCTAATATGGAATATTCAGTAAGAAGTGACTATGGCCTACGATCAACCACAATTCGCAATGTGCGACTATATTCAGGGCTCATATCTATCCACTAAGTATGTAATAATAAAATTTTGCTTTATAGGCTGTCCATAACTTGTAATTGGCGATGTAAATTATTAAATGTATATTATTGTATTATTCATTGTTAAAGCTGTTGTATCTATTAAAATAAATAAATAAAAATAATAACTCCATAGGGTGGGCAGACGAACACCATCTGCCCTGTTCTTAATGACGTCCATGAACTGAGACATTTGTGACTGAGATATCAATCAAGTGTAAATGTAAATCATAAAATTGTGACAAAATCGTCTAAGTTGCTTTACGATATGTCTTAATATCAAAACACTGTACAGAAAATAAATACAAATAGTTAAATCACCCAACAACGAAAACATTTACAAAGAGAAAATATGAAGTGTAACTCTAATTAATATTAAATATATTTACACTTCACCTTATTTCAGAAGTCCTATTTTATGTCAACAGTATATTTTAAAAATACTGGATCTTGACAACGCTATCGAACTGATTGTTTTCAATACGAAAACTGACCGAACTATAATGTCCATTTTCGGACTTCGGCATACGTAATACTGATAATATATGCACATTATTAATATAAAGCATTGTATACATAGCAAGATCCCACCTGAATGTATGTATGTAAAAGAAGATTACGTATAAATACTTGTATATAAAATGTAGATAGCTATCGCTTTTATTACATAGATAAGTGGAGTTTTATATTCAAAACAAATTATTTTAATAACTGATTCGAATTTTCTATTCAAAGTCCCGGGTCATAAAATAAACCCAAGATGGACACTGCTAGACTTTAATCGTTCTTGACTTTTTACTTGTTATGTAAATATACGACACACTGTGAAGTCTGATTCGTTCGATGTAGGTACTTTGTGTGCAATTATTCGCCAGCTGATAAAATAGTTGTCAAGAACAAAATATGGTAATAAGTAAATGTAGTGTGAGGTGGATTCACTATATAGTTAGGTACCTCATTTGCTGAAAATCTTAGATAATATTTAATATTACATATGACATTTTATCCCGTGGTTTCACCGGTAGAGAAAAGGTCTCCACCCTTTTCTATTAGTTTTCGAGTATCCTGAAATACGCTGCAGTTACCTGTAAAACTTCACGATTAAGACATTTAACGTCTTCATTTCAGCGATGAGGTTATATCACCCATACCTACTGAATGTCTTAACTTTTATTGACACAGAGAAGAAAACATCTATTTCAGGTATACATTAAGTGTTTGACATTTGACATCATGCAGATCGTGCTCTACATTTAATATTTAATAAAACTAGTTTAAAGTTATCTAAATGAGTGGTGTTTGGTATCATACAATTGCAAATTTTCTGCTCTATGTGGTGTTTATAGTGGTTTTGCTGATATTTTTCATTTTTATTATATTGAGTGACTTGTTGTGCCTCTAAGGAAAAAGTTAGTGAAAAATTAACAGAAAAGTGAGGACGCTGTTCCCTGTAAGTCCTGGAGGACTGTCTTTTTGGTGGGAGGACGTGCAGGGTGCTACTCCACACAAAAAACCTCGCGGTGGTGTATACCTATGAAAGCCGGTTTACCGGAAAATTTGAAGTTTCCAAAGGGAAAATTTTTCAAGTTTTTCCGAAATATTTTTTTTCTGTTTCATTGAAAAGTACGTGTAAAACTGGAACTAAAAGTGTATTTATAAGTGAATTTGGACTACTTACTTAATAAAAATACCTATTTAAAAAAATAAAAAACACCTTTTACAAAGTGCCACTCCAGGTTGTACCCCTAGAATTTTTTTAATCATACCATTGGAAAGATTATAAAATTTGGCATAAAAAACTCCGTGGGGCCTATAACCTATCTTCAACGAGTGCTGAGATATTGTGGGATACAATATTTTCCTCATATAATTTGGAACCATCTCGGATAGCTACCTACCTAGAGTGATTGTACTGTGTTCCTGCTTGCCTGAGTTTCGTGGTTTGTGGTTGTCCCTGCTTTGAAGTCTACAATTTTACTTAGCATCCTCTGCATGGTGCAGAGAATTTGATGATCCATATTCAAGATCCAGGACGCGCTTGAAGTATTTTAGCTTTAAGTATTTCAAGGAGTACACATACCTACTCGTTTGTATTTTCGTTGCGGTACCTGTTCTGAAGTCTGCAGTTTGGTCTCCTCTATTATCATATATCATTCATTCGTTATTCATATATCATTCATATAGTTTTTACTTATTTGTTAATTTATTTTATATTTATTAACTGACAAAATTTACATATATATTTTTTAATTTTGACTAGGTACATAATTTATTTTATTATTTTACATGTGTTATATCGATTGTTTATATTACTTCCAGTGTATTTTGTTTATGTTATCATACAGATTTTATTTATTTATTTAATTTTATTTACTGACAAAATATCTTTATTTTTGACTACTTATTTATTTATTTTGTATTTATTTATTGATTGATCACTTGATCTGTTTTTTTTTTTATTTATATATTTATTTATTTATTATTTATTTATTTATTTATTTATTAGTTTGTTGATTAGTTATTTTATTTATTTTCTTATATAATTATTCGTTTATTTATTTGATTATTTATTTGTTCTCACAAATTACTAATTATTTTATTATTCATCATCCCATTCGTTTATATAAAGTTGTTCTCCTTTTATTCCGTTGCCTGATCATAGCCTATTGAAACCATCCTTGAAGATTATAAATTCGGACAAGTAATTTAATTTTCCAGCACCATTATATCTCAGAAAATGCCAAAAATGAACACGAGAAGTGCCGAGTCGCCGGGTATTTCCTGTGCGCCTAATGTGAAAAATAAGGAGTCCGTAAAAACTGCAACGAGTCTAAGCGAGCGTTATTTGCAGGAGCTCAAAGCGTGTTGTTCTTTGCAATTTGCTAATATTCTAGCACTACTTGGTGAAATGACTGGTAAGCTTGATGAAGTGTTGGGAGACAATAAAATACTGAGAGAGAAGGTTGATTTACTGGAACGTAGACTTTCGGTGTTTGAATCAGCGCCCAATAATGCCTTAAAGTTGGGAAGCAAGGGTGTGGCCGTGGATCCTCCTAGCCGGACCGCTAATTATGCCAAAGCTGTCAGTGGAGCCACTCATTCTTTAGTGGTAAGGTCAAAAGATCCATTGAAAACGAGCGAGGAGATTGAAGGAAGTATTAAGAGGAATATCAACTTGAAGGCATTGAAAATAGGTGTTGACGTCATCAAGAGAACATCTAAAAGGTCTGTTGTTATCGAACTCCCATCAAGAAAGAATAGTGAAGTATTGAGGAAAGAAATTCAAGACAATTTTGAGGGTTTCGAAGCGGAACATGGTAGGAAGAGAGATCCTTTGGTAATTTTCCGGGGTGTGATTAAGGGTGTGAACGAAAAGGATCTGAATGACTCATTGAGTACACAGAATGGTAGTTTGAAACTTGAAGAGACCATTAAAATTAAATACAGGAAAAGACACAGAAATTCCCTTCTGACTAATATAGCATGCCAAGTGAGTCCAAAAACTTGGAAAGCCTTGACTGACTTGGGAAAGGTTCATATTGGATTCCAGCGTGTCATTGTTGAAAATGAGTCGCCATTAATACAATGTATGAAATGTTTGTCATTTGGACATGTACAGTCTCATTGTCGCAAGGATATTGAAATATGTGCGAAGTGTGGAGAGGAACACGATACCAGAGAGTGTCGGATTGAAGAGTCTCAGTATAGATGTTATAATTGCTCGATGCATAAGAGAGCAGAATATTTTCATATGGCTGTCAGTAGTTTGTGTCCTACAAGGCAGCGATTTGAAAGATTGGCGATAGAAAATACTAATTATGAATGCTGAGATGGGCATGGATGATATTTTTGGGTGTATTGATGATTTTGAGAATACTGATACTAGAAATGTGTTGACGGCCAATGAATGCCGCGACTATATCGACTCTAAGTGTTGTCTAAGGGTAATACACATTAACATAAGAAGTATTAGTAAAAATTTTGATGCATTTCTTGTTGAGATGTCTGATTTATCTATCGACTGGGATGTCATTGTGTTCTCTGAATGTTGGCTTGGTCCCTCATACCTTCCTAGACAACTTAGTGGATATACGGAGTATCATACAGAAACCTACTTGAATAAGAGTTGTGGTCTGGTGGTGTACATTAATAACAGGTATCATAGCTCCACAGTAACTGAAACCTCCATTTGCGAAGCCAACTGTCTTCAGATTCGTCTCAATGAGAATCGAGTTATACTTGCTTTGTACAGACCGCCAAGCTATGTGAATAAGAACCCATTTTTGGAATCTCTAGCTGATTTGCTTACCGAGCTAAGACCGTTTAAAGAATCCTTGATTGTTGGAGATATTAATATTGATATTCTTGAGAATGATGTTTCAAGTGTTAAATACTTATCAATGCTCAATGAGTTTGGATACATTTCCTCAATCAATATTGCAACTAGAAAACAATCAAATTCTTGTTTGGATCACATGATGTTGAGATCTCGTTTATCTTTTGTACCTGTAGTATACGAGTGCTCAGTAACGGACCATTGTGCAATAATGCTTGGACTTGTGGATGGGATCGGGGATGGAGGACAGAAAAAGAGACTGGATAAAACTGAAATGAAGATTATTGATCACGATGCAATTATACGATCCATAAATTCAGAGGATTGGGATCCTGTGTTCAGATCGATGGATCCCGAGGAGTCTCTCAACATATTCCTGGAAAAATTTAAATTCCATATTTCCCGGAACACGACATACAAGAACTGTGGTTCTGTTAGCAGAAAGAGGCAACTGAAACCATGGATTACCTTATCCATGGTTCAATGTATTAGAAAGAGAAATAAACTGCATCAGGCAGCTAGAAGAAATCCACATGATTTAGGTTTAAGAAACAGATATCTGAGATACAGAAATACATGCAATGCCATTATATCTGATACTAAAAATGAATACTATGGTTGTAAGGTTAGTGACGCAGGAAATAATACAAGGAAGGTTTGGAATGTTATCAGGGAATGTACATACAATGGGAAGGAGAAAAACAATGAGTTGAACGCTGTTCTTGTAAACAATAGAATTGTAAAAATGTGTGATGATCCTATCACTGTTGTTGATCATGTAAATGAATTCTTTGTTAGCGTGGGAAGGAATTTGGCTAAGAAAATCTTGATCGATTTAAAAACAACTGAACAAGAACTAGCACACGGAATGAAGAACCAAAATTGTCTTTCACCGTCAAATTCTTTTTTCATTAGTCCACTTACAACAAAGGAAATTATAAAAATTATTGAATCACTGAAAAATAGTAATGCCTGTGGTTGGGACAAAATAAATACAAAGGTATTTAAACAATGTGCTGACCATATTTCTGAGCCACTCGTGCATATTTTTAATTTATGTATTACACATGGAACTTTTCCTAGTCAATTGAAGTGTGCTATTGTGGTTCCAATATATAAATCAGGAGATAAAAACCTCATTACCAATTATAGACCGATTTCGCTTTTAAGTATTGTATCCAAAGTTTTTGAGAAGGCGTTGAAGGCTAGACTGGATGTTTATCTCGAAAAGTTAAACTTTTTATCGGATCAACAGTATGGATTTCGGTCTGGTTTAAGTACGCAAAATGCTCTGAACTCTTTCTCTGATTACGTAGCGAGGGCTTTGGATGAGAGGTATAAATGTTTGGCAGTTTTTGTTGATTTGGCCAAGGCGTTTGATACTGTTTCTCATGCCTTGTTGCTGAGGAAATTGGAGTTCATCGGAATCAGAGGTCTGGCACTGGATCTATTTAGGAGTTATCTATCTGGTAGGATGCAATTGAGCAGAGTTGGTGAAACGTTGAGTGCCCAAAGGGAGGTACAGTGTGGCGTTCCTCAGGGCAGCACACTGGGTCCACTGCTCTTTCTCATTTACATCAATGATCTGTGTAATTTGAGGTTCAGGGGATCTGTTATTTCTTTTGCGGATGATACGGTGTTGATGTTCAAGGGAAGGACGTGGGAGGAGGTGTATGGTTTGGCTGAGATTGGTATCGGCAGGGTTGGGGTATGGTTTAAGAATCACTTGCTTACTCTGAACACGGAAAAAACTAAATATATGACCTTTTCTATTACATCCTCGGGTGGTCCACATTCTTCCATTCCGTTAGTGTTGCATACATGTTCGAGGACACAAATTTGCGATTGTCCACATATATCTGCATGTAAATCTATTAAGTACTTGGGTTTGGTGATTGACCCACATCTGAGATGGAATATTCATATAGAGGGACTATCTAAGCGATTGAGAAAACTAATACATATTTTTTGTGTGTTGAGGAATATTTTGGATAAGGATAGATTAAGAGAGGTATATTATGCATTGTGTGATTCCGTGATGAGCTATGGGATAGAGTGCTGGGGTAGTGCCGCTGAGTCTCACATGTATCAGGTTAATGTTGCACAGAAAGCAATAGTAAGAGTGATGAGTCATGCACCGTACAGGCATCCATCGGATCCACTGTTTAAAGGTCTTCGAATATTTGATGCCAGGCAGATTTATATTAAAGATACAATTAAACGTTACGCTGCAAGTAGGACAGAGAGAACTATCGCTGAAGGCAGTCATAACACTCGATCCATAACAAGGGGTGTCAGTGTCGTTCCCTTTGTCAATACGGCTCTTGGACAGCGATCAGCATTTTATCTGTCACCAAGGCTGTACAATTCGTTGCCTGATCATCTTAAGCTCAATATGAGTCTAAGCGTTATTGTACGAAACATTAAAAACTGGTTAATGGAGATGGGTCGGTCTGAAGCTAAAAGCAAACTTTTTACTCATGTTACTTGAATTATTGATTGACTGATACTGTGTTTCATTTTAATTTTTACATTTGTTGACTAATTCCTATACTGACTTGTTTCTTATCATTTGTTTTTTGTATGTAGTGTATTCATTTGCTTGTTCAATGTTTGATTATATTGTTGTTTGCTCTTTGATTGACTAATATACATGGATCGAATTGTTTGTTTGTTCCATTTTTGTTACTGTTCCTATTATGAAGCCTGCTGTTTAGTTTCCTCTATGTTTGTCGTATAGTTTTTATTTATTTTATTTTTATTTACTGACAAAATATACATATACCTACTCGTTCATTTTTTAATATAAACTAAGTGCATGATTTGTTTTATTTTTGTGTTTTACTTTGCTGTATTGATTGTTTGTGTTATTTGCAGTATATTTTGTTTATGTTATGTATACAGATTTTATTTGTTTTATTTTATTATTGACAATTTTATTTTGACTACTTTATTTATTTATTGATTTGTTTGCTTATTTCGTGTTTATTTATTTATTTTTACCTTTTATTTATTCATTTATTCATTTGTTCATTGATTCATTTGTTCGTTTGTACATTTGTTCTTTTACTACTTTATTTATTTATTGATTAAATTGTTTGTTGGTATATATTTATCTAATTTAACCTGTTATTTATTAGTTTATTCATGTATTCATTTATACATTTATTCATTTATTCACTTAGTCATTTATTCATTTATTCATTTATTCATTTATTCATTTATTCATTTATTCATTTATTCATTTATTCATTTATTCATTTATTCAGTTATTCATTTATTCATTTATTCATTTATTCATTTATTCATTTATTCATTTATTCATTTATTCATTTATTCATTTATTCATTTATTCATTTATTCATTTATTCATTTATTCATTTATTCATTTATTCATTTATTCATTTATTCATTTGTTCATTCATCCATTTGTTATCGATTTATTAATTTGCTGATGTGATTGTTTTTATACAATTTTATTTTTTTTGTGAGATGTATTAATCCTTGGTGAATGTATGTTTTTTTTTTATATATTTTTTACGCAGCACGCCTCGATACAGGGCAACCTAGTGAGGCTGCTGCAACTTAATTGAAGATAATTGGTGATATGTTGTTTCAGCAAAAAAAAAAAAAAAAAAAAAAAAAAAAAAAAAAAAAAAAAAAAAAAAAAAAAAAAAAAAAAAAAAAAAAAAAGTTATTTTAATGTATGTAGGTAGATACATTCACAGAGTGAGAATTCATGATTACAAATATCAATATTTCTAAACACAGTTAGTTTTTCACTATTTTTTTTAAAGATTTCGAGCGCTCCCGTCAAAAGCTCAGTTTGACATTTTGACAGTCCTCTTGAAAATGTCAAACTGAGCTTTTGACGAAAACGGTCGAGTTCTTTAAAAAAAATAGTAAAAAATAAACTGTGTTTAGAAATATTGATACATAACATTCATATTTATTACGTGTAGTTGACCTGTTGGCTATCTTACTTCTGGCAAATGCCGTCATGATATAGGTAAATTAATGAATTGAAATTTCTACAGCACAAAATGGATTCGAGTAGTACCCAACATGTGTAAGCTGTTCTCTTCATGTCACAAAAATATCAAGTTGTTCAGGATGACGGCATAACTCATTGATTAATTGAATATGAGAACTGTCTTTACTATAAATCTCCCTCGACATCCATCACGAGGTAGACCAAAGAATGCTTGGATCATACAGTGTAACAGAATCCTATGGAGAAATGGCCTGAATGAAGATGAGATAGAGAACAGAAAGATGATATGTAACGTCAGAACGAGAAGAGCCGACCCCAACAGCCTTCAACGGCAATAAGTTGGGACAGTGGCAGGAAGAAGAAGAAGAAGAGCTGCCTTTTACCAATATATTTGCCGTGGAGTTAGGTATAGTTGTAAATGGTTATTCCATTGTTTTTTGTTATTCTTTCGAGTGTTTTTTATTCAGATTGGTAGGTAGGTAACATCTAAAATTTAACGTTGAAGTATCCTACTCATCCAGAATCTATTATATCATATTTTTATTGACACGAACAGGACAATATGCATGTTTATAACCCGCAGTTAGTCAGCTGACTACCTTACTTGTGGATGGATATGGCTAGGTATTTGCAAGGCTCCAGTTAAACAGGTCATTGTAATTATATACAGAAGATTTTTTCTTTGTAGGTATAATTTTTATAATAATATTAATATTTTTTCTTGTTGTGATCGCTTTGGCCAAAAGTTGTTGAGTCTCTCTATGCAGGGTGACATTTTTAGGATAATAATAATAAGAATTCGAAGAACAAAAGGGTTTAATATCCCAATTAAAAAATAACTCCCAATTATTAACCCTCAATCTTTATGAATTCGTTGAATGTACCTACCTCTATCTATTTTATGTGTTTTTAATGTTTTTGAGTAAAGACTTTTCGAAAATCATAAAGGACTTCGACGAACAACACAAACAAATTATTCAAATAATAAACAAAATTATCATCAAATTTAAATACAAGATAAATATATGGCGGGATGCATTTGAAATAATAAAATTTGATATTCGGGATACAAAGTTACGTAGGTAGTAAAAAAAATCTACCAAAATATTATCATCTATGCATGTATCTATATCTGTATAGACAGGTTTCCAAATTATACCTTAGTCCTCACAATAATATTTGTTTCTAGAATACAAAGTAATAAAATTTAGAATATCGAGATAAATATATACATTTGTCCGATAGATCCGTACCATTTTATTAGTAATAATATTATTTAAGTATTAACTTTTTCCAGAGCGCAATTATAGTAATTTCAACCAGCCAATCGTCATTATGTTTAATATATGATCAAATTTTCCTTCGGGTAAAACACATCATCAATTAACTTCTTTGAAAAAAGTGGAAAAGTATTTTTTTACATGTGTTTCTGTATAAAAATTTTGAAATATACTTTTTGATGAGTACAGATCTTTTTTTGGTGACTTTAACACGTTCATTGCCAAGTTTTTTTTACTGAAGATAGTAAAATCAATGACTTTTTCTATCTTCTATAAGGAATTGATGTAGGTTTTGTTATTACTCTCCATACAAATATTTGTAATCTATAAATTTTGGTATTGCACTAATCAAACATCTTTTATTTTTTATTTATAAAATTATAAAAATACAATATTTTATAATTTAAAAATCACAATTAATTTCTTATTTTCTACAATCTTATTCAGTATACTTTAACTATAACCAATACTTAACTTATGCATAACATAATTACATATTATAACTTATACACACAGCATCTATGTAAGTCAAGGCTTGTCCTTCACATACTAGATGTACATAATGCACAGCCTGCGAAAAGAGGAAACGCTACGAGCTTCCTTCAAGGCCAGCGGAACATCATTAGGTATAGATTTTGATTCCCTTACGAAACAAACTATTTGACAAATTTTTAGAACAAACTATAGCCTCTCCTAGCCTCATATGTTCAGTGATTTTTACAGATTTCATTATCGCGAAGGTGTGAGTAATGTGTTCAAATACAAATAAACCTTTGGGTTTGTTTAAACGACGACAAAAGACAAAATGATCTTCTGTAGGTCTTGTTTTAAAAACATTCCATGATTGTTGTGCCGAAAAGAGCACTATTTTCCCGTCTACATGGTTTTTGGTATAGTCTAACATTTGCATTCATAATGCTTATTATACATTTTTCTTGTGATAATTTCAAATGAAAGTAGAAAATGTGACGCCATTGATGCAGAATTATTATAAATTGAAGAGTTTTTTCTACTCTGTTTTCTCTAGAAGAGTGATGACAGGAGTAATAATAAGAAGTATAGAACTGTAAAACGCGCGGTAACACTCGCTTCAGCAATTAAACTGTTAAATTTTCAAAGATGGAGTAAATATAAGTTAAAAAATCATGCCTTTTCCCCCTGAGGCATTTCGCTTCATAGTTACCTATATTATAATATGTTACAATGTTCCAAAATTTAAATATCGTAAAGTGGTTGAAATTGGTCGTCGTCGGTACTCGCCCGGGGCAGCATCATGAAGACTGTTATTTAGTGGATGTGCTGTAAGTTCAGTCGTTACTATGTACTATGTTAATAATAATAATAATTTTCAGAAATAATTGATCATTTCAAAATATAATGATATCTCTACAAAATGGCCGCCAAATGTTACGGCTTTTATGTTTGTGAAGATTTCAAGTAGGCACCTACCTTCTATTTTTATACCCACCTAAAATTTGGAGGTTATAAAGAGAATCACTGTTTGGACATGGTCACATACAATGTTGTATGTTAATGAGTTTTCTGGAAACTGTAAAATATTGCAGATGGACAATTTAAGAGACAAGAAATACCTAACTACATATGTAAATAGTAGCAATATATATGTACTTATTTAATTTATCCTTCACTGGACACTGATAACAATTTCAATCATCACATAATGCCAAAATCAAAAACAGTCACACAATACAATGTAGGTACAAAGGACAAGTTTTTCCCTGTAATGCGAACTCGGTACTTGTATTAGAATCATTATTTTCTTTTTTGTCTTTTCATAATTTCAACGTATCTACATCTTTCTTAAACATGTAGACAATAATTCAAATATTTGAGAGCTTAAAAAAAGAAATAGGTATGGTAATCTTTCAAACTAAGAAGACTTCGTTTTAAAAATTTAAATTTAGAAGACAACATTGAAAACAACAAGACAAGACAACAACATTTTAATAGTTGTCTTCTCTTACATTTTATTGTAAGAGAAGACAACTATTACTCTTTTGTATATTTTATTTTCTTAATTTAGATAGTTATTATTTTTTTAATTTACTATTTTCCTTATTATTTATATGTGACAACCTTATGGACATTTAATATATGTAATATACCTAAGCTTTTGAAATGTGTACACTCGTATATAGGGCGATATTTTGATATCTTCTTTGCCTACATTGTTCGTTTTCATATATATAGGTACATATATATTGTCTATAGTGTACAGTTGATGGTGAATAAAATAAATATATTTCCTTTTGTTAAAAAATAAAAATAAATAAAATAAAATAAACTTTATTGTGACAATAATAAGTACATTGTACAAAAGGCGGGTTTATTTCTGCCAACCAACCTGATGTTTGAAAAAAAAATAATAAAGTACATGCCAGAACCATAGAAAAAATACTTAATAATAAATAAATATACCCATACAAAAAAAAAAGAAAAAAAAAAAAAAAAAAATATATATATAATACATGCATAAAGTGGGGAAAGGGGGACAAGGAATGGGGAAAGGGGGACAAGGAAGGGGGTGGAATTATGATGGGTTATTGAGAGCAAGATAGTGATGTTTCAGTCTACTTTTGAAAATGGAAATTGAAGGAGCAAGTCTGATCAGTAAAGGCAAATCATTCCATAACCGAGCTGCATGTATAGTGAAGGAAGATGTGACAAAAGATGTTCGACGAGTGGGAATAGTTAACGTACCAAGTGCACCAGAACGAAGAGGCAAGCCATGAGATGCCAAAGGCGTAAAACAAGATTTTAGGTAGCTCGGAGTAGAGGGGTTGCGGAGAACATTAAAGAGCAGGCAGAGAATATGCAGATTGCGACGCTGTGACATTTTCAACCATTTGAGCTCGTTTCTATATTGAGAGATATGATCAAATTTTCGAAGTCCAAAAATGAAACGAATGCAGATGTTTTGCAAACGCTCCAGTTTCATCAATTGTTCGTTGTTGATGTCCAGATAGGCCACATCCGCATACTCCAGCAAAGGTAGAAGTAAGGTTTGTGATAGGAGTATTTTAGTCTCTCGGGGAAGAAAATTTTGGTGTCGCCTAAGAGAGTGGAGACTAAAGAAAAATTTGCGACTTACCTCTTTTCTTCCGATGCCCTTGCATTTTGTTACACATTTTTCATAATTATTGTGTATCCACTTATGAACAAAGAGCTTTTGCGGTGTTGTCTACAAATAAAAATAAAAATTATTAATTATTATAATAGTTTATCCATTTCCTTCTAGAACGCTCTTTACTTAACTTTACTGTGTAGGTACTCTACATACAATAATAAGAATAATATGCATCAGTCATTGCACTCTGCAGTTTAATAATAAATATAATATAATGTTATTTAAACACGCGATTTAGCAATAAAACTGCATGCTAATAATAATAATATTATCTAGATACATTTCTACCTACATACTTTTTCATTATTTTATTTCTCTTTAATTTGCATTAAACGCTATTAAACACGTGTATTTGAATAACAACTAACTATGTCTTGCAATAATTATAACGTACCACAAATTTAGTAACGTTTTTCTAATACATAAATTATTGCGATTGAGCAAGTAGATTCCTACATCAATTGACGGTGTAGGTAGCTAGGAAAAGGGGCCATAAACCAAAATAGCGTTTTGAGACACGTCTTTTTAAAGTTTTCAATTGAATCTCCTTCGATGTTATTTAGGTACACTATGTGTAGTGATGTGAGAAGAGAAAATTTCTCCTCTGATGGAAGAGAAATTTTTCTCCATAATTCTTCTTAGTGGTATTATTACCTTTCGCCCAGTATACTTCGCAGCCAACCTGATTGATCCAAAAATTTGTGGGGCTGATTAAGGCCCAAATCAGAGGTTATTAACACTTTTTTCCATGTTTAGTTTTAGTACCTGCAAGTTTTTTTAAACTTAAATATGGGCATGTGGGGTGTCAACCATCAAGATTTTTTTATCAGTTGTTAGCACTTTTTTCTATGTAGGTACTTAACATTTTTTTGTTTCCATAATTAATTGTAGCTATATTGGTGATAAATTGTTTCAACATTTGTACATTTTTATTGATTGATTGAATAAAGTGTTAATTATTATTATACTATTAAATAAAAAATAAAAAAAAATCTCGAATAATTATTTCTTGAGAATTCCACAACACTAACTATGTGACGAATTAATCAGCTGTTGATATTTTTTATTTCGTAAAATATTAACATCGTTCAAATTAAACAGAGTAAAAGCGCTTACAACTAAGTAAAAGAACATATCATAACATAACACGTATAGACAATTCACACAGACCGAGCTAGTCCCAAACTAAGACATCAATCTTGTATTATGGGTACTAACACGGCGATACACATATATAATGCACTAAACACATATACATGTAACACCCAGACCCAGGACAATCTGAAAAAGTTAATTCTTCATTTTGCCCTGGCCGGGAAAAGAAAAAAGAAAATAATTTTCAATTAACATTAAAAAACTGAAATTTCAGCAAAACTAGCATCAACCCATCGATATTAGCGAAATGAATCAAGATTCTCGATTAAAATTGTATTGGTAGATACAATCATGCGAGATTCAGGAGAATTTATTTCTGCATTCTGGGGAAAAGGGCTCACGGGACCATGGGAACTTGTTCCAACTTGTACTTCAATTTATATCACGTATAAAATCAGTTCAAAGACTTGTACACTAGAATAAAAAGATTTAAATATTCAGAAAGAAACTTGAGAAGTCTTAATATATTCAATAAAATAACTACTATGGCAAATGTTTAGGCTATTTACATAGTTAAACATTTGCATACTCGACTGCATAATTAAACTCTTTGTACTTAATTACATACATCATACATAAATTGTAATTTATTAAGAAACAAATAAGTAAAAAAAATACATATCTAAAGACTATAATGTGGGTATGAAATCCTCGGTAGGTATCTAACTCTTTTTTGTAATTTCCGAATGTCCGGTAAAAGGTTGGTATTCGCAAAAAAATACGTAAGTATATATAATTTAACACCTTCATTTCAGCGATAAAATATACCAACCATCCTGATTGTCTTAATATTTATTTATTTATTTTATTCCTCTTGCACATAACATTACATAACATGTATAGATCATTCACACAAACCGAGCTAGTCCCAAATTAAGATATGAATTTTGTATTATGGGTACTAACACGACGATACACATGTATACAATGCACTGAACACATATACATGTAACACCCAGACCCAGGACAATTTGAAAAAGGTCATTCTTCATTTTGCTCTGGCCGGGAATCGAACCCGGGACCTCGTGACTCAAAGGCAAGTGTGTTAGCCTCCGCACCACATCATCATACACATAACAAAATCAACAAATCAGTTTACACAAGAAAGAATGTGATGATATATGCAGTGGCGAGATTATCACTTTATAGTGATTTCTTCCATCTAACCACGTCATATTAACACTAAACACAAAAAAAACAGGAATAAGTAAAATTTCTACATAAATCAAAATGAAAGAAAAAAATCTACAATCCACACACATATCACTCCAAAAGCACTCCAAAAGGACCGGGAACTATAGAAAGGGATTAGGGGACGGATGCTGAGTTAGAAGACAATAAAAATTGACACGGAGAAGATAACTGCATTTTCATTTCTTTTGTTAGTTTACAGGCCACCCCATTTATGGGACATGTGTGCAGATACTATAGATAAAATGTTCCTTTTTGTGATATACTTCAACGAAAAGAATCTCAGCTATGTGCTATACAGAAATGTGTTTTATTATTATGTAACCATGATTTCGGAAAAAAAAATCCGGTCTTTTGTAATGAGACACCTATCTTATTTGAAAACAAAGAAAAATTTCATCATAAATATTTACAACATATTATTAATATTTACATAGATATACAAAATCCGATAATCCAAAGTGTGTTCCGTAGAAGTGCATTTTCCAAAACAGTCGAATCTTGTGAAATTTATTTGAAAAATAGGAGATTTTCAAAGGGGTCACAATCATTTTACTACATTGAAGAAAGATCCACCTCACACCCGGATATCTCAGGAGTCGTTTACTCCTACTTATCCGCAGAAAAATAGATATACAAATAGATATGTAGATAATAGTGGATATTTACTACCAGTGGGCCTAGTCAAACGACGGAGGGATAGCTGGGTATCCATTTAAATAAGTGAAATAGAATGATGAATAAATATAATGACTCATTACATGCTGTCGACATTTTCAGCAAGGCCGCATACACTTTTAAAAAACTGCAAAAACTATCTTGTTCCGAGACTGAGTGCAAATACCCACACTTCCCTTTCCATTTATTTTCCCTACCCTCCATACAATTTTAATTATTTTTCTTGATTTTACCAAATTTCATTGTTGTATTGTTTTATTCTATTATTAATATTAATTGATTGAGTTCATTATAGTTATTATTTTAGAAATATATGAAAGACATAATAGAGAATTAACGTACATCTGATGTTTGCTGTAGGTTTTGCTCCTAGCATCTTGATGCAAATCGGTTGGACGCTTGGAATCACTAGTAGGTACCTACTCTTTGAGTTTCTATTCCGGATGCATTGGGGTGTTAGGTTTGCCTGGACCTACGGCTGACTCAGGAATTAACCAATAACGTTGTATTAAACTTTGTTTCCGTTGTATTCTTTGTGTTTATATGTAGGTATATGATGTTCCTGTTGGCGTTTGATTGTTTTCAATAAATAAATAAAAAAATCCATCTCCCAGGAGCAGGCTCCGAGAACCACAGGATACAGTCCTAATTGAAGCAGAAGAAGAAGGATATGTCCGATTTCGTTCCCAAGCAAAATATTATTTAAGAAACAGAAAAATATTTTTATTTAAATTGATGTGTCAAAAGTATGAAGGTTTACATACATTTTGTACAAAATATTGTTGTTTATGTTTGCAAGAGAAAATAGGATAAAAAAAAAAACAAAATAAATTTGATTTTAATAAATAAAATATAAAAAGATATTATTGAGCACTGTTTAATCTCCACTATGTAAAATAAATTTGACACATCTCATAAAATGAAGATCTGAGCTCTGAAACTCTTCATACTATTATTCTATCTATAGCCTGTTAGTATCCTGAAAAAGTCATATTCTGTAATAAACTCGTCCACCCATACATTTATCTAGGTATAATAAAATCATAACTTACTCGATTCCGAGAATTATTTATAGATATTAGTCAACTTGTATATTAACTAAAAGATTGGGTTGTTGACCAAATTGTTCCTTAAAATTATTACAAACAGTCGTAGGTAATATCTAACATCCACGATTTGATCATCATGACCACTATTAACTAAATAATAATAAAAACATTTAAATATATGTTGTTATTATGGACAAAATCTTAATATTGATAATAATTTTCGATGGCTGTAATCCAAATCAAACGCTATGGTCAGTGGTGTCAGTGGTGTAACCGGAAGAGATTGGGGGTCAAGGTATTGTTGACCCTTCTTACTATGAAAACGATTGTTGGTTTTCCGTTCAAACAATTTTCTTTACATTATTTGTCAGATTTTAATCATTGAACGATTAGTCAGTATACTATAATTACCTCTAAATATATTTGACATCTGCAATATCTACCTTTAATTCCATATACTTACATTTATAACGAAAAATTGTCTTCTTGGTGCATTAGGTAGGTACTTTCCAGTCACCGGTTTTGTCAGTTCGTGAGATTCATACATCATGAAGATTCTTCAATCTTAATAATATAGGAAGGTACCTTTACCTTAAATAATTAAAATGCCTGCTTTTAATTATTGTTTGCACATATTTAATTGATGTTTTTACTTTGGGATTTGCTGCGAGATTGTGTAACAATACTTGAAATTTATTATGATTTTTAGGATTGATAGACTACAGAGATAATACTTGTGGCTACATTAGCTACATAAAAGCATGTGTAAGATTGGCTAGACACTTTTGTGAGTAGGTACATAAGTTAATTCATTCTGCTTAAATTACAGGAGAGTTGGCGATAAGGGGTATTTTAAGAGTAATAAAGAAGGGGTATGTTTTCATCTATAATGGAAATCATTTAGTACATTGGACGAGTTTACAGACCGGTATAAAAATGTAACGAAGGCTCGTTTTATTTAATTCATATTTTTAAAAATAAGTCTTCACTTAAAAAAAACTTCCTTCAGCTCTTTATGTAAGCGATGTAAAAAAAGTGATAATGAGATATAAGAATGAAATGACAAATTTATGCAAGCGAAAGAAAATAGATATAATATGGATTATCGAATTTGTTAGAGACTCTCCAAATGATCCGAATTATGGTCCCTTAGTATATAATGGCGTCACTGATCTAAATAACATTGTGATGGACTTAACAGCAACACGAGTATGGCGCGCGCCGCCACAGCAATAAAAGCCGACAATTTTATATGAAATTATTATAATTTCAAGTGAACTTACAATAATAGTATAATATAGTGGTATCACAATACATATTGTATAGAATAATAAAATAATACCTACAAAGGTTGGTTAGTATTGTACAGCAGTATCGGCTTGAGAAAACTAGGCGCCCTTACGTTGAATTTTTAAAGAAACTCTATTAACTGTTCAAAATATATAGACCACTTGTTACATAATTATTTGGATAGAATGTGTAAATATTTATATATAAAGGTCACCAGACTTCTAAATAAAAACCTAAAATTATACTAAAACCTACATGGTACATTATTTTTAAGATAATTTGTATGTCAGGGTTTGTTATAAACTGAAATACCTATCTGTAGTGTATGAACTTTGTACACTGCACCTGTACATTGACCTTTAGACTTGTTTACAAGCTAAGCAAAGATAATGACTGAGTAGCAATACGCTACTGCCTATATAGGTTAGCCACCTATAGAGAATGACGCTCATTAATTGATAGAACCTTGACTTGCACTGTTAGGCTGCGTGTTTTGACAAATTGTGTTCGACAAATTATAATAGGAATTATTTATTGAATATATTGTGTAAATATAAATTCCGTGTCGTTATTCAAAAAGAACCTAATATTGTTATACTTGACCCAGTATACAATACGTGGCGCAGTTCGGTAGTTCAAAATTGTCGTAAACACGCAACAATAGTTTTTTTTCCGCGCCGAAAGTTATTGTCGGCAGTACGCGGAAATAAAGAGTGAAAGGCAGTCTACAGGAGTAGAAAGGAGGCAGGAGTCTCCAAAGCCAGATAAGCCAGCAGTTGCAGGTAGCAGCAGAGAGACAGGAAGTCTCAGGAGCCAGTTTGAGGCAAGGTGCAGGCAACATAGGGAGACAGGAGTCACCCAGTATCCAGGCGGAGCCAGTTGGTGGATCCAGGAAGCCAGGAGAGGAGAGTCTTGCTAGTCAGCCAGGCGGAGTCCATTGCAGTTGCAAGGAAATCCAGAAGACCGGGGCGATTGGAGGAGACTCTCATCAGCTAAGTCTATTTTTTATTCTTGGTTGTTGTTGCTTGTGGTATTTTCCGAAATGACTTCGAGAAGTTTAGAGCCGTTTTGTCACAAGACAATGAGTTGGCCTTCTTACAGAACAAGGTGGGAGAACGCCTTATTATTAAATGATGAAGGTTGGACTGATGTGAAGAAGCGTGCTTTCTTCATAACATCGTTGTCCCAGGGCAGTTTCAAGCTACTGTCTGATCTGTGTTTTCCAGCTTCTGTGGAAAAACAGTCTTATAAAGAGTTGATTCAGTTATTTAATGGTTATTTTAAAGAGGAAAAAAGTGTATTTGAATCGCGTGAAATTTTTTTCAAGGCTACTCAAGGTCATTCGGAAAATGTTAAAGATTTTGCCTTAAGATTAAGAGAATTAAGTATAAATTGTGAGTTTGGTACTAGATTAGAAAGTAATATAAAAGATTTGTTTATAATCGGAATTAGAAATAAAGAGATTAAACAACAGTTATTTTTAAAATGTGATAAAGATAAAGTATCTTTGAACGAAGCAGTTGCTTTGGCTTCTAGTTATGAGCACATACTAGAGAGAAAAATAGAAAAAGAGGAAGAAAATTTTGAAGAAATTAGCCAGATTTCCAGGCGAAACAATAATAGTTTCAGTAGTTCAAGTAGTACAGATACAGATTATAAGAAAAATAATCGACCGTCAAAATTTTCAAGGTTAAATTCAAATGTAAATACGAGTAGGTATAAGCATAATAAAAATGTTTCATGTTTTATTTGTAATGTCTTGTTTATACAGAATCATGAAATAAGTAGAGAACACAGTCACTCGCATAGAATTGTATAAAGATTGGAATATGTAGAATAGTAAGGTTTTTCAAGATTGTGAGGGGAGAGTGTAGTGTATGAACTTTGTACACTGCACCTGTACATTGACCTTTAGACTTGTTTACAAGCTAAGCAAAGATAATGACTGAGTAGCAATACGCTACTGCCTATATAGGTTAGCCACCTATAGAGAATGACGCTCATTAATTGATAGAACCTTGACTTGCACTGTTAGGCTGCGTGTTTTGACAAATTGTGTTCGACAAATTATAATAGGAATTATTTATTGAATATATTGTGTAAATATAAATTCCGTGTCGTTATTCAAAAAGAACCTAATATTGTTATACTTGACCCAGTATACAATACTATCTTATTAAATATTATCCATGTACCTACCTACCATGAAAGTGGAGTAGGCGGTCGTAAATACAAAAAAGTGAAATAGGTACCTAATTATGCAAAAACAAAAGATAACCGTTGCAGTACAAAACATAATTAATATTACTGTTTGTAAGTTACGATTTTAACGGCAAGTAATACAAAAATAATATTGTTAATAATTTTACAATCAAAATGGAAGAACACTGTTTGCTGTTACATAGGTATTAGGTACATATTCAATTCCTTTTTTAATTTTAGATTGCCAGGTAATGAAGGTATTCTGGAAAATAAATCATCTACCTTCAGTGATATGTCATAACATATCACTGTGTAGGTACCTTAAATGTTTTTGTTATATGCCACATAGAAAACGAGCTGCACGTCTATTGCATGCATTCAATAATCATTTCTCAAGATATGATAATGGTACCGATATTTTTCGATTTTCCAGCACCCTAAGCCTTCTTTTTGTTCACCTTCATTATAGAACCGTCTCTGTCGTATACCGATCGCAAGAATGTCGATGATTATTATATTGTATATAATATTATTATAATAATAAGTATTATAACATATTCTTTAAGATGATAATAATAATAATAATAAATATGGACTTTTTTATGTTGGATGATACTTACGATAATTTCATAAATTATAGTTTTTTGTGTGTGTTGATAGCTTTAACTTACAGGTAATTTAATGTTGTGTAAGCACCTTAACATCATGAATCTCGGTAATTAATCCGAATACCTACTCCTCCAAACACCCCCAAAATAATGTCTTGCACATGTGTGCTTATATCGTCTTGAAGGTTGTATATAGGATGACTACGAGATTCGAATCCATGGATTTCTCAATTGTGAAAAGTGTAAAACTCATGGAAAATGCCACATTGAGAAAATTATTCGAATTCTGAAAATCTCGAATTCCGTCATATCTCTTGTAAGGTGAGCGGCATGACCCAAATGCCTTCACTTCCATCAAATTCGTGTAAATTTTCATACATCCATACGTACGTATAGATCATTTTTCATACTCAAGATTCCTCTATCTTTGTGAATATGATTCACATGAAAATATATAGTTCTTGGACGACTTTCACACCCTTTTTAAGATTGGTAATCATTTATAAAATGTCTCCACCATTCTTTCAATATAATAATTCTCTCAACATGCCTTTTTAGTTGAGTTGGAAGAGATTGCGCCTTTGCGATGAACTCGCCCTCTGTAGGTATATTGATTATATTTAATTTGAATGCATTTTTCTATAAAATTGTATATATTGCGATAAATGTACAGAGAAGAATGAATAAATAAATAAACTTGTAATGTGAATTCTCTTTTGAGTATTTTGGCACAGAAAGTGGCGAAGTCAAATATATTTTTTTAACTAAGGAGGAATACAGAAATATTTCTCAAATCTTTTTCAAATCTTATGAAATTCGTGAGAAGAATAACGGAGAAAACCACACTTTTATTTTAGTCACGTTGGAAATACACATAAGTACATAATATATATAAATAACAATAGAAATCTTCATTTTTTATTGAAAACTATGAAGAAAGTTGGACTATTTTCAGTTAAGAACGTTTTCTTTTATGGAAAACTCGATTTTTCTGACACAAGCAAAACAAAAAATAAAGAAATGCATGTTTATTTTATTTATTGTGTAATAAAAACAATTTATTGATAAGAATAACATTAATTTGCTGATTCACGTATTTTTTTATTATTATTTTATATTATTTGAATTCACCGCTTTATTACTATTATATTGACATCTATTGAAAACTTTCGGAAACTAAATGTGGTAAACTGTCAAACTTAGTGACAGATTGGTAAAACAGATTTCTCTTTTACCAATCTTTTTTTAAAGTTGTGTGGGGTACCACGTTGATTTATCGTAAAAATACATAATTTTTACGATAACTGTATGTTTCTGTATGAAATATAGTGAATAAGTGTATTTTTTATAATTTCAAAAGGTAAATATTAGTGTGCTCTGTACTTTTAAGATATAATATTGTTTTCCACTGACATATTGTTGAGGTTATTTTTGACATTTCTCTCCTTGAACACCGGTAATAAACGATAAAAATATTGATTTATATTTATGTAAATTGCGTTTCAAGAACTATTTTATCCCATTGTAAGCCTGTATCGAGATATTGATTTATAATTACTTCGGAAAATTTAAAATTTACATTGTCGTGTATTAGAGAAAGAATGACCAAGTTGTGTAAAATATGTGCAAAAAAATTGTAAAATTCTTGAACATAGCCTGTTGTTTTGATCAATTTATTTTATAAATGATCTCAGATAACAAATTTAATACTTATCTTTATGCCCATTTAATTCAATTGTGCAATTCTTTTATTTATTATTAGATGACTCAGACCACAGTGAATTATCGAAAGTCGAAATAACAAATGTTATTCTCTCTTTTTCTTCCATTTTAAATGTAGGCAAAAGAAACATATCTTTTGTCTCTTTCCTATTTGTACTGGCATATTTTATAAACTCCTTACTGTAAAAACATAACAATTATGATAAAAATTGCTCTTTTGTTTTAGGAAACAGACACGATGCCACCTAAGAAGGCAGAAGAACCCGAGAAAAAGCCACTAATTGGTCGTGTGGGAACCAACTTAAAAGTTGGAATTGTGGGCATACCCAACGTTGGCAAATCTACGTTCTTCAATGTTCTTACAAAGAGTTCCGCCCCAGCAGAAAACTTTCCTTTCTGCACCATCGATCCTAATGAAAATAAGTATTTTTTTATATATGAAACGCACTTAATGTATGTTTCTATATTTAGCAACAAAGTCAGTCAGCAACTGCAAAACTGTTTGATTTTACCACGACAGCAAATTATTATGAACTATGAATGTTATGGGAGTGTTTCGGAGTAAAGTAGCACATTACGTAAAGTTGTGCAATAATTATCTGCCGCTTTCTTTAGGAACACTCCCAACAAATTTATTGTACACTCTTATGACCATTATTTGTAGTAAGGCAAGCAAACAGTGCTTACTGTCGCTGTCTGCGGCCAGGCAGTTAATTCTAACTTTGATGAGTATATTATTTTTCTAGAATAAAAGGACAGATAGTGATCTAATTTCAATTTTTATAAATTTGAATCAAATCATAAATTTCCTTAACTTTTATAATGTTGTAAATTTTCTTACTATGGCAAATTTCTTACTGTGGGAGTATATCTGAATATGAAGTAGTATTCACCTTTTTTTAATATTCCATAAAAGTTTTAAATACAGGCTTTGATTTTTTCTCTCCCAACAGCAGACTTTATTACGGAAGATAAAATTGAAAAAAAAAACACAATATGTAGTTAACTTCTAAATGACTTTTATTAACTTCGCGTACTAGTATTCAGAGTCCAGAGTCTCAGAATACTAGTATGCGAAGTTAATAAAAGTCATTTGGAAGTTAACTACATATTGTGTTTTTTTTTTCAATTTTATCTTGAAATGGACTTCCAACAAGTACCTTCGGTCAACAACATTTATGTTTTTTATTACGGAACACCAGCTGTTTTACGCAGAATAAAATCATATAATATTATGATAAGTTATTCATTTGTTTTGTGTTGTAAAGAAAGAATATGTCCGCACTAAGAAGGTCTTCTTATTTCAACTTTGTGCCACTCTTAACATTGAGGTTCAAACAATTTCAATATATAAAAATAAATACTTAAATGAAACTTTATAGGCATGAATTCAGTAAAAAAATATTTTATATGGTTGCAAATAAATTGAAAAGACAGGCTTGCTCGATTACAAATAAAAATTATGAATTTTGAAAAACATACAAATAAAATAGTAAAAATGTTATCAATCCATATCAATTGGATGGAATACAAGATTATATATAAAACCTATAAATGCAAAAGCTCCTTGGTAGCCTGGAGGCAGAGTCTCGGCCTATGCACAAGAGATGTGCGGCTCAATCCCAGATGCCGGCAAACTCCTCTTTCGCGACACAAGCGTTTAGTTTATCTTGAAAGGTGTATAAGGTTCTATTTGGTTTAACAGAAAAACCCAGATACATCTGTTCTAAAAAATAAATACATATATATAAAACTACTATAACATCACGGCATATCTCACAAGTGGAATAGCCAGCAGGTAAATAATAAATATGTAAAAAAAATATAGGACACATAGAACTTGAATAGGAAATAGAAAGAAAAGAGGATCCGCTTGGTGTAATTATTAACGGGAAAGAAAAAATCATGGGATAAAGTTTATTGAGATATAAGAAGACTGGGACTGTTAATTTTTTAAGAAATTAATTTGATATCAAAGGAATAAGAACCTTGTGTGGAAGTCTGTTCCAAAGCCTTGTACCATGAACAGTAAAGTAATCTATATATAAACTAGTATGAATAGAGAAGAGTATTTGTAACTCAACAATGTGATAGACCAAAGATACGACTTATTTATCTAGCTCATTAAAATTACCAATTAGTGTTTGATCTTTTTGTGTTAACCTTCTTGTTTCGTTCATTGTTTCAGCACGTCGTGTACCAGTCCCTGATCAAAGATTTGATTTCCTCTGTGAATATCATAAGCCAGCCAAGTAAGTCTTTTGTGGAATGTTAACCATATCTTTTTTGTGGAAGATGATTTTCACATGCTGTTTAAAATTTAATAATATTGTACCCATTTTTTTTTAAATGATGAAATAAATTGTAAATTGTCCACATTGCAAATATTTCAGATATATAAAATTAAAAATTAGTTGATTAGAGATGCCACCTGTCTTGATGAATTTGAAGGAATATGCTATTCATTAACTGTCAACTCAATTTAAATAAAAGAAGCATTGTGAAATATATATAAAGACTATATTTTGTATGTTTCATGTTTTTATTATATTTGTGCAGGCGAGAGCCGGCATACTTAAAAATTGTGGACATTGCCGGTTTGGTGAAAGGTGCTTCCGAAGGACAAGGATTGGGAAATGCCTTCTTGGCTCATATCAAGGCTTGTGATGCCATCTTTCATCTTTGTCGTAAGTATTGTATAATTTTTCAAATATGACTTAGGGTTTCCAACTTATGAATTCCAAATTACACACACAAGAGTTTATTATACCAATGATAGAATTAATTTTTTCTCTTAGAGACTGAACATTTTCCAATTATTTGTTATGATGCTAATACATATTTTATTTAATTGCTTTATCTGATTATAATCTCCGTATGAAGTTATCCATACTTGAAAAATATTTTGTCTGATACAACGCAAAGTTAAGATTTATTGAAAGAGATTTCTTACAGACAATAAACACACCTGTTACTTTTGTTTTGTCTTGGAAAATATGAATAATTTATTCAGCCCCAGTATTTCAATCATCACATTAAGGGTTGCACCCTCTGTCACCCATGGATGTTACAGAAATGTCAGTTCCTATGTCATACAAAAAATATTTCAGTCACCAGTAAAATTGCTCTTCATATTCAAAATCCCAGGTTTAATTTGAGATCAGATTATAGATATTTACACTTGGAATATTATATCATCCCTCTTCTGACTACTGTCGTATCTGAAATTTTTGGCGAAATCGAGTTATGATCACCCATGTATATTTATATGTGTCTTGCATTTTCTCACTGAAGATCACACCTGTAACTGTTACCGTTATCCTGGAATAGCTTTCTGATTTGTTGTCGCATTTACGAATTATTCTAAATAAAATGTGTTGTATCTACTAATTCCTCAAAATTTCATCACAAAAATGATATTGAGATATATAAGAATAGGTACAAATAAAATAATGTAATATATTAACACTGCATCATATAACTAGAAGAGACGAAAATATGCACAGCTAAACACAAAAAACACTCTCCTGAACAATTTACATTTAGGCAGATGCGACTGTTAGTCAGAAGAGTATATTTATATAAAATCCACTTAGTTAACTAAAAAGTGAAAACACTTTCCTAAGCTGAAAAAATTCTATGGTACCTACCTATCTAGAGAATTATTTTGCAAAATTCTACTAGTTTTTAGTCACATTAACATTGATAAACAATATAAAAAGGGTATTTCGTGCATTTTCACAAACAATACCTTGGTTGGTTTATCACGGCATATCCCACTAGTAGGGTAGCCTGCAGGCAAGCTGCATGCAATAAACATTCAGGCCGCCTTCTCTGTGTCAATAATTTTTAAGACATTCAGGATCAATGGCAAACCTCGTCGCTGAATTTGAGATGTAAAATGTCTTTATTTTTTCGAACACCTGCCTTTTACAGGACACTTTAGGGAAAAAAGTAGAAGACCAATTCTTTACCGGGTGCTCCACGGCATATGTTGGTTTCTCCACTTATTAAAACTATATAAGTATAATAATTACCTCTAATTATCATAATATTACTGTACTGTTCCAAATTTAAAACATTGGATAGCTGGAAAATCCAGCTCACCAATCTCTCGTTATTTTTTGATCCATGAAGTGTTATTATTATTAAATTCTTGGTTTCAATCGCATTTTCCATTGCTATTTTTCATTCACTGTTATAATGAAGCAAAATGATTCTACCTAATTAACTCGTCCCTATTAAAATAATCCGCGACCCGCGACATCAGACTGGAGGCCAAATGTCGGATGTAATTAATACCTACCTGTACTGTAAGCTCTCAACAAAAGACGACTGGAAGCTTTTCCAAAAATATTTCAGCAAGTAAAACTATTAGATTCAAATGTGTAATCGCGACAAAACGGCGAAAATAATTAGTTGAACAAAATCAAAGAGTAGAATATATTCCATAATGTTGATCTTTTTGTTTGTTTGTATAGTATACTGTTCATGGAATAAATAAATAAAATAAAAAGATACACATAGGGCATTTATGGGCGTAATAATATAATTGTGTCAATTTTCGATAACATATTAATAAAATACAGGTAACACGGCTAGGGTTGCCACCTTTTTTTTGCAATTAAAGTACATTGGTCACTATAGGTAAGAAAAAAAGTACATCGTATCAAAATAAAGTACAATTTATTTTTCTTTATTTATTATTATGTTTAAAAACATATATTTTATTGCTTTTTGCAGTTTGTATTAAATTAGTATATTTACTAAACAATTGCACAGCATCTTTACGGTCTATATTTCATTTAAAGTAAATAAGTAATTCATTTTTCATCAAATTCAGAGACGCTTTGCACCAATCGATTAATTTCGTGAATTAACGAAAAAATACTTACGACTAAACTTTTTAAAATCTCAAAGAAATCAAATGAAATGAAATGAAATTCTTTTATTTCCCCTCTTACAATAGGTACATTTGACAATTTTCACAATATATTTTAAATTATTATGGACAACACATACCACTCTTTCTTCTTATCAAACTCATCATGGGCTCCCTATAGGGATCTCAGATGAGCGAGCCAGGGGCAGCTCTCACAGGGACCAAAAAATGGATAAATTAGGTATGTTGGTCTTTGTATAAAATAGGGTCACATATCAGGCCACCCCCGGCCCGCCTGATCGTGTACGTCGCTAATTGATTCACGCAAGACAGGGAAATTACACCGTCCCACTAGATTGCTCTGTTCTGGGACGGTGATAACAGTATTCTTTCTCAAAAAAATAAAATAAAACAAACACACACTACAACTACAACTAAAATCATGCGAAATAAAGTATTTTCGTGTACTTTATTTTTGTCGTAAAGTATAGAGTACAATTACCTGAAATAACGTTTAATACTTTATTATAAAGTACGGGAGGCAACCTTTAACACGTCGTTACGAAAATTATATTTCGTGAAGGGGAATTTTATTTAGATATTTTTCAGAGACTTTATCCACGTATTTTGAATTATTTTGACAGGCGCGTTTGAAGATGATGATGTGACTCACATTGAGGGTGATGTGAATCCTGTGAGAGATCTGGATATCATCGGGGAAGAGCTGAGATTGAAGGATGAAGAATATCTGATGCAGAATTTGGATAAACTCGAGAGGACCGTAGGCCGAGGTAGTGACAAGAAACTTAAACCAGAATATGTAAGACAAGTGATATTTTACGAAAGTTCGAATGTAAACGAAATGTACTAAACATTTGTTTTTAATATATATACCTAATCAAATCGTTTTTCTAGGACGCCCTCCTTAAAATTAAAACTGTTCTTGTCGATGAGAAGAAACACATCAGATTTGCAGACTGGAATGCCGCCGAAGTAAGTATTATATTATCATTTCAGTTATGACATTCGAAATTTAAATGTCGACGTGTTATAATTAATTTTATTTCTATTTTACAGATAGAAGTTTTAAACAAGCATCTCTTTTTGACATCAAAACCAGCCATGTATTTGGTAAATCTCTCGGAAACCGATTACATTAGAAAAAAGAACAAATGGTTTGGATAAAAATAATATTGATTTTGAAACTAGGTCCTATATCTATAATTTGGCAATGATTATGAACTGTTTTCTTCTCCCCTATTCAGGTTACCGAAATTAAAGGAATGGGTTGACAAACACGACCCTGGAGCCATCATTATTCCATTTTCGGGAGTATTTGAAAACAAACTAGTGGAACTGGAACCTGAAGAGAGGGCCAAGTATCTGGAAAGTAATAAGATTACCAGGTAAGGTTTCAAATCAATAGATTTAATAAAATGACAATGTGTTGTGTTGTCTATTGTCTTTGTGTTCGATTTTTAATTTCTATATCTATGTTTTATTCATGCGTTTAGTATTCAGATTCACGTGTTCCGTTTTTTTATTATTTAAAAAAAAAATGTCGCCACCTTACGCTTAAAAAAATTTGCAGTAAGATTTTGATAAATACAGCATCGCGATCATTCGGGCATCACCCATAATTTAAACGAATCTGTAATATAAAAGTGCATAAATCTACAAATTTTAATATATAAGTATTCCTTCATGTCTCCACTAATGACTATAAAATTGTTGTGAATTAAGCATTTACACGCGCAATTTGCAAACGGACATTGCACAATTATACCATCTAAAGAGGTATTCACATCTATCTTGAGTGATCATCTAGGATGAATCATCGAAAGTGAAAAGTGGGAACGGAAGTTTCATCCACGGAGCTCACCCGGGATTACGGATAAAGTGATTACCACCCGACATATTTTTGATATGGAAGCTTTTTTCACTGAAACGACCATAAAAAGTTTTTCCTATTATTTGTTCCCATTCTTTATGAATCAGTATCGAATGTCAGAGTCATAAACAAAACGGACGCGATATGCTTACGAGAATGTTACTAATATATTTTTATTTTTGATTATTTTTTTTACGAAAATGCGTCAAACGAAAGACAGCATAACCGTGGCAGGAAAAATGTGGACAGACGTGTTTACTTTCGATAAACAGCTTCGGTCCTTTCACATTGGATGTTCATCCAGATGAAATAATGTGAATGCCTCTGAGCCTAATACATGAACAAATGTGTCCGGAGCGAATTTCAAGTCGTTTAAATGTGATTTGTGAACGGGCACAACCATAGAATCAAATCTTGAAAGATAAAATGATCCGACAATTGTATTGTATAAGGATAATAATAATAATGATGTTCAACAGTCGAGATAATGACAATAATATGGAATGATGAGATGAAATGGAGGTTGGATTATTTGATTGGAAGAAGTCATCCCACTATTCGATACATTAATACAGAGATCCCAAAACTATTATCATATTATGCTCACCATGAAATTTTGCAAATTTTCTGTTGAATTCTTACTGCTCAGTACTACCTACTAATGATATTTCATTATTCCTCGAAAAAAATACTCCGAAAATGTAATCTGTAAACGTGTCCTTTCTCTTCATGTGTCGGGGGGGTCCTTGACTGTTTGTGGGATATTTTAAGATCTCCATCCTTATTGTTGGCATCAACAAGTAAGGAAAAATCTGGCCGTTTTAGAATGTACTGAAAGTTCTCTCTCCATCTTCCTCTTAGGTACTAAGTCAGAGGCAGAGATAAGGTTTCCACTGCGATTTCGATTGAGTGAAGGTCATTTTCTGACCCCTTCCCCCCAACATGCGGGTAATTTCGAAGAGTATTCTTGAGCTTTTCCTGCTGCGGCAGATTTTGCAAGCTGTTTTCGTCTGCTACGACGTATAGAGGGTTTAACCAGACGGTCTAACTCAACGTATTCACTTTTTAAAGTTTAACGGGTCTTTTCTGTATCTTGACTTTTTTACGATCTTGAATATACTCCCAATCCTCCACAGGCATCCGTGGTGGTCTTTTTCTCTCTTTTTACCCAATGACCGCAATTGCTGCAACCTTCACCATTCTCTGGAATTCCTCTCAGGCAGACCTTGAAACAATTCAACCTCATACTGTGTGCGAAACCTAAAGTTCTCTAACTCACTTACGTCCAACACTCGCGATGCAGCTGACCTTGCAATTTGTTTAATCAAAGCCTTATGTCTCCGATAAAGAGCTCATGATCCGTTGATAGGTTCGCTCCATGAAATGTTGGGACATTAAAATCGCCCATCGCAATAATTGTATGCCTTTTAGGAAATTGGGACGTGACAGCTGCCAGTCATAAAAACTGTGACCACCCCACCCGCATCCTCAGTGGGGGCATATCACACCGTCAACGGGTCTCCCGTTTCCTTGAATGATACACGCAATGATTGGCCTGTCAGAGATAGACTCTCAGCCAAGAAACGAGCCGGCAGCTCGTGATTAGGGCAATACCATCACTGTGTATAGTTTTGGGACCGGAGTGAATCATGGAGGAATTCCCAACCTCGCCAACTGATACTCCGAAACGCACATTTTGAAAACCATCGGATGACTTCGTGATTGTTCTACTTGTTTAATGCTTTTTGTATATTTTTCTTTAATACTTACCATTGGCGCACAATGATATCGCGGCGGTCTGATGAATATTAACATTTATCCATATCTAATAGTCGCCGATAATAAAAAAACATCAGTATTTGATAAACGTGTCTATATTTTATGATTTCTCTCACCCATGGTTCGTCCGGCTGTAAAATACATATTTTGTGTGATCTCTTCAACCCCAGTTCTGTGATTTTTCACGTGATCAAAACTATTAGTATAGTCCTTAAAAACGAACTTGGTACTTAAATAATTTTATTACAGTATTAAGTTATCGTAATATCAATAATTTAGATCATGTATTTACTCATAATATCATGCATTTTAATTTCAATAAATTATGGGTGTTTAAAATACTCTCATAAGCCACCAATTATCTAACCGATATTCAAATTTCGATTGAATTCTTTCTTTAAATCCACGCGGCATCGCGTTGCGCCGACATTCAAATTTAGAACAAACATAATTACTATTGCTACAAAGCCTATCCCTTTTCTATGTAAATCTCCATAGATAATATTCAAATTGCGGCTTTCCCTCCCTCACATAACATCGTGCATTGTTGGGTGGCGCCATTGTCCCTAATTTGACCACGGACGACGATGCTATTAAGGGTAGGGTGTAGCGCCGTAAGATTTCGAAAATGCGTTCTACGGTAGATTTCTCCCTCCGCGCGATCTGCATCTTCCCTTTCCCCGCTGTTGTTTCCTAGATACGAATTAAAATCTTTCGAATTAATTTCTTATAAGAATTCAGTAAGAATACTACGTAGTTCGTATATTATGATTATTATGAATACATTTGCTTCTATCTCGCTTGCACCATACCACACTCTTCACATACCGCACTATTTACAACCGAGTCAGCAGGTAATAACAATAGATATATACAACAATGCTATTATCGAATGGCTGTACTTCAAAATACTGTATAAAGACACCAACATTATAATCTCTCTGGCGGCTGGCGTGGCACGGAGATAATGCTCTTGCCTTTGAGTCACGAGGTCCCTTGTTCGATTCCCGGCCAGAGCAAAATGAAGAATTACCTTTTTCAAAGTGTTCTGGGTGTTACATTTTTATTAATCTTATTTTTATTCTTCAATATTACAAACGTTCTGGAAAAAGCAATTATTTCATTTTCCGAACATCTGTCTTTTACACGACACTCGTAACTTACAGAAAAGAGTGGGAGATCTATTCATTACTGGGTACTCCTCGGTGTATTCTAAATGTCTTATTTTTACTGTTACGGAGAAGACAACCTGCATGTTTATACATGCAATTAATCTACTGGCTACTGGTGTAGTAGTAGTTCCTTTAGTAGGTAAGTAAGAAACGTTTTGTGATCGGGTTTAGTTTCCCTGAAATGAATAGTTTACCTATTCAAATCTAACTTTTATAAGCACGCAGAGAACAACTTGGTTGTTTATTACGTGTTACTGGTAGAAGTTACGCTACGTTCTACGCTAGTTACCCCACTTGTAGTAGTTGCATTGTTTAGGGCTATAAATCATAACGTGTGAAATATTTGCCCTAATCTGCTCGCAGATAAAAAAAAATAATTGTTCTTCTATTTTATGACTGCTGGCTATTGTGAGAGATGAAGTAGGTACCTACCTATGATGATGGTAGAGCATAGTGGTGGTAGTATCTTCTACATAGTAGATAATATTATTTCGTAAAGTGAAAAATCACTGAATAAATATTTTAGTCTGTTAGTTTATGTCATTATGGATGTATGTTTGTATGTCCTCAATAGAAAAAATAATATGATAAGACTGAGGAAAAATAATGTTTAGTTTTATCTGCTGGGTATTTTTTAGGCTAAAAACGTTATAGGTACATATTTTTTTACGGACCAATATATAAGGGTATATTATTAGAATATTATGTAATAATAAATGGTAAACAACATTGTTATAAACGTAATCATGATAATATTTCCATAAAAGTGTTGCTGGTTTTAGAGACAAAATACTAAAACTACCGTTAAGTGTTTATTCGCCAATTTGGTATTCATTTCCCGTAGTAAGCCGGGTATACCCTTATACAGGCAGTATGTAATAACTTGAAGAGCAATATTTATTTTGAAAACGTTAAGATTTTTTATACCTGCTTTTAGGGCAATCTTTATTTTGCAGTCTTTATGTCGAGCATTTGTTTATAACCCATTAGAGCTCTTCTTTATTTTTGTGTATTACCTATTCATAATAATTATGTAGATAATAATATACTATATTATACCCTCACGCCGTGTCCCATGTGGGATAGGCTGAGAAAAAATAGCGGCCGGCGTGAAGCGGAGGTAACACTCTTGCCTTTGAGTCACGAGGTACCGGGTTCAATTCCCGCCCAGAGCAGAATGAAGAATGACCTTTTTCAAAGTGTTTTGGGTCTGGGTGTTACATATATATGTACAGACAAGTACATAATATATCCTCTTTTTCATCCTTTCCTTATTCATTCGTTCCACATTTCCAAGTAGGTATTATATCCATAGTAGTATTTATATAAAATTACTGTACCTAGATTGATACATAAATGCATCAATGTATAAATGAAACACTAAGTAGAACCTGTACACAATAGTTTACAAAATAATGAGTACATAAAAAGTAACAGAAAACGTGCTCGACTAAAAAATTACAGTAATTAGTGGATATAAAATATCTTTCTTACCTCTCACCTTGCGTCTTGTGCAGACAGGATGGAACGCTCGACTAACCTTATAGATAAAGAGAAGTTAAGATTTGATCCTTACAAGTGTTAACTTAGTTTTTTTCTGATTTTTTTTCTGAAAAACTGGTAACACTTTTGAAAAATGTCTAAAAATAGGTATCTAGAAAAAAGATTGATCTATATTATATATTTTTTTCATGAACATTGCATGAAAGTTATGCGCATTTCATTAGCTGAAAGACAGCTACATTTCCTAGAAGCGGGAGTCTATCCAAGCCTGAAAAATTATGGAAAGAAGAATGTGAGATCTATTCACTACAGGAGATTCCACGGGTTGTAATATTTTATATCATTATACTATCCCACTTGTGGGATGGACCGTGATGTTAAAGTAAAAATAGTAGAAACTATACGCCGCATCTCAAGTAGGGTAAGCAAAAAGAACGAAACGCCATATAGATCTGTTCGTACACACTTCTATCGCTTCAATTACATTTATGTATTTTCTCATGCGCGCACGTCGATTTCTCTTACTCAATTCACGACTGTCTTTGATAATTTGATCCTCGTGATCAAGCCACGTAGCTTGGAGCTCCCGGCAATGAATTAGTCTTCCAACTTTTGTTGCAAATTTTCAAGTGCTCTGTAAAAGGCAGGTATTCGTAATACATTAGTAGGTATAATATATTTATAAAATACTATACCCTCACGCCGTGTCTCAAATGGGGTAGGCAGAGAGAACGGAACGCCAAACAGATCTATCTTTATACACTTCCTTCGCTTCCTTCACATTCATACAGTTTCTCATACACGCACGTCGGTTCCTCTTACTCAACACGCGGTCGTCCTTGAGAATTTGATCTACGTGATCAAGTCACGTGGTTCTCGGACGCTCGCGCTTCCTCACACCCTTTCTTTCAGACAAGCATATCCTCTTTGTCATTCTTACTTCGTTCATTCATTCAACATGTCCAACCACCTTAGTTTATTCACGCGCATTCTGTACACAACACTCTTCTTACATCCGCTCATTCTTTTCATGAGATATTTACTATGTATCTTCAATTCGTTGATGAGGTATGAGGTTGGGTGCTATTTTTTGGCACGGAGAGGACATTTATTAGATGTTATTACTCTACTGGCTACCCTATTTGTGAAAAATGGCCTGACCTAATAATAATAGTAGTTATATGGCTATAGCAGATAGGTAAAAAATAAACCTTTTACTATTATATAGGTTTTGGTAGTTTCTTTTATGAGGCCATAAATTGTGAAGTATTTATCCATACCAAAGTGGATGAAATATTGTTCTCCTATTTTATTTTAGTAGACAACTAAACTCTTTGGAAAAAATCACCACAAAAATATTTTATTCTGTTCGCTTACGTATAGGTAATTATGTTTATATTACGTCCGCAATGGACAAAATAACTACGCAAGACATTCAGAATGGGTGTAATGTACATAGATGCATGTACATAACATTAGAATATTGCTACTCAAGATAACCTACCAGAATTACCTAAATGTATTATAGTAAATAAATAAAATTGAATGAATCAATGAAAGCAGGTAGGTATATGCTAATATTGCGCATATTATGGATGTCAGTGAATGACTGTTATTGGGCATACAAAGAAAAAATAATATTTCATTTTTATACAGTGAGTTTTATTGTCTATGTCAATAAGTAAGTACGTTACAGAAAAAAAAATATAAGTAAACAAATAGGAGATAATTATTTAGAATAATTTATTTTAAATATTCTAAATAATTATATATGTATTATTAAAATTGCATAATAAGAATTAAACCAGTAACAAGTACTTTATTAGTGGGTGAAGAAAATAAAACATAATAATAATAATACATAATAGGAATACGAAACAAAACGGCTGACTGTAATCTTACTCGATTATTTGAAACACTGATAATAATAACTCACAAATATAGCCACGAAAAAAGCGATACGTCCACTCTCACCAACACTTCACTCGATACTAACATTTTTAGACACACCCTATGGGCAGGGCAGAAAGTATTAAATTTGTATGGAAATTTCGATAGGCGGAAAATACTTATTGTGCAATTTTACGTTTTTAGAAATTTATTAAAGAAATAACGCATATTAAAGAAAGTCCACAACTTAGAATGTAGATTTTTATATATGCCATAAGTCAAACAAATAAAAAAAAACGTGCAATAAAGGGAACTTGAGATGCGATTCGTACAAGTTTTAATTTTGATTTTTTTAGGATTTTTTTTCTGGAAAACTGGTACCATTTTTTATTGAAGTCGACAACTTAAACTCGAGATAAAAGATTGATCTATATTATATATTTTTTTTACTAACATTGCATGACAGTTATACGTATTTTGATCTTTGAAACACATTGAAATTAACTAGAAGAGGTATAGCTAATAGGAGGATAGAGGATACCTAAGCCTTAATGCAGGGGACCTGACCATGTAGTCGCGCCATTGATTGTTTTATACTATATCCAAAATAATTGTCCACTCATGGTTTATGATTGTTATTATTTCGTTAGAATATAATATACTTATTATTTTTATTTGACCATAATTGACGCAAGATTATTATTTGATGCAATCATTTCAATCCTTTTTCATATTATTCTCGTACATAATAGGTACTAATATAGGTATGCATCCACTTCGATTCAAGGAATTTTTTTATTGATTGTCGATTTTAAATTATTGTCCTGTATTTATTTCCATTACACACATTACAATATTGCAGTTTATACAAAAAAAACGACGTTATTTCAGATTTTGCCAATTCGTAAATCTAGTACATACCTACTTGTGTTGTGTGTTGAAATCTTTCACAAATTTATGATGTTTGTATTGATTGTTTCGATTATAGGTATTCATTTTCGCATTTAATACAAGAAAGCAGAATACATTTTTCTTACGCTCGCCTGATGATGAAGCTTCTAATAGCCAGCTTGAAACCAATAAATTCCCATGAAAGTAGTTACTACTTGTACAAAATGAATAATTTGTACTAATTACAATTTCATTTAAAGCCAACCATTTTTTTATTGCAGTGAAAAGTAAAAGCAATTTCAATTATTTGTCTTAGGTACGAAATACCCGGTATAAATAGGGAAAATTCCATTGTTTTTTTTTACGTAGCTTCACCCCATTTTGTGTGCGATTGTATCCACCCTCATCAGTAAAATTCCATTGCGTTTGGCCGTTTATTTAATTGCGTAAGATGTTATGTCTTTTAGGAGTAGTTGGATATGTAGGTATTTTGATGCGATGTACTTTCTCCGTTATTTTTCCTTCTAACCAACAACAAAATATTGGATTATATGCAAGTGTCTTTACTTAAATTACTGTATGTATAGGTATAATATTATACCTATTATTTAACAAATTTTCCCTGAAGCATCCACGAATTTGCCAAAAATTAGACGATACATTTTAATATCGCGATTAAATAAGGTTGAATATAAAAATTTACGCTAGGTGTATTCGTAATATATTATAATTTAGATAATGATATAGTTCAAATGCAATCTTTACAACGTGCTATATATACCTACATGTATCTAACCGACTATTATAATTTTCTCACATTTATTTTTCAAAACAACTTTGTGAACCAAACTTTTGATGAGAATCGTGGAAATGGTAACCATATTATGCCGGCTAATGTTTCATATCGAGCATTTATTTATGATTAACTTAAGGTACCTATTTACGTTACACCTACATAGTGTACTATATAATCATTTTGTCGGCATGAAAGTTGTCGGGATTATAATTACGCGTAAGTGCAGTAGTCGTCCATGATTTTATGTACAACGCAGTGACTATCAGAGGAAGGCTACCTCTTAATAAAAATAATGCTCATCTCTGATATGGGTTTTTGTGGTTTCCCCAATATCGTTAAAAGGCAAATGCTGGAGATGTTTTTCTTAAAATCCGTCCACAACGGTATTATTTCAATTGTTTGTTACCACTGTTTTAACTACCACTTTTGTTTCGCTACCCAATGACATACTATATATCGATGGTGTAGCGCACAGATGTGGTAAGTGCAGTTTTTACCAAAAATGAGTTATTATACGCATGCGAATCTATATCATCTGAAGTATGTTCCTTAGGAATATTATTGCGTAACTCTGTGTCATTCACGAGATATTTAACAAAAACTATGTGTGGTTAGTACTAGATTGTATGGCATCTCAAACTTTCAACATTGATTATCTCAAAACTATGAAAACTGTACTTACCACTTCTGTGCGCTATGCCATCGATATATTTGTTACCAACCTGTAATTTCTTTACTTTTCGCCAGCCTGATGATGAGAGCGGAAGCTCTTGAAAGCCGGCTCGCGTCCAATAAAAAGTCACCGTGTATATACTACAAATTAGTGTTTTATTTTAATTAATACAACGCAGTGTCGATATTTTTGTAGGTACCGAAAAATCTTTCTATAACATAAATAATTCTTCTTCTTCTTGTGCCGCTCCTATCGGAGGTTGGCGACCATCTCTTGATACTCTTCACGATCCTGGGTCAGTCTGATGAGGGTTGCTGCATCCGGTATTCCAAACCACTGCCGAAGATTCTTGAGCCATGATGCTCTTTTGCGCCCCAAACCCCGTCTGCCCTCTATCTTACCCTCTACTATAAGCTGCAGAAGGGCATATTTTTCTCCACGGAATATGTGGCCAAAGTATGCGGCCTTTCGTCTTTTAACAAATTTCAATTAAAATAAATAATTAGATGTATTTTAATTGAAATTTATTGTCTGTTCAGTTTTTTTGCCTTTTGCGTATTTTTTAATGAAAAATCTTCCAAGTTGGAATTACGAAATTCGAATACCAAGATGGTCGAAACTACTTTCGCGACTTTATTATAAGAGTACATTATGTTTTCGAGTTTTTATATACCTATGTACATGTTAAAAAAAAAATATTCTTGCACCTCATCATTCACAAAACAAAATCAACAAATCAGTTTATATAAGAAAAAATGTGATAATATGCAGTGGCGAGATTATCACTATAATTATGTATTCTATTTTTTCGGTGGTAACCTTATGAAAGTTCATTTTTATTGATATTAAAATGATAAGAGTTAAACACTGTTACTTTCACTTATTTAATTTTTTATTTTGGCAGAGGCCTTTCGGACTTAGTCCATCGTCAGTGCCGTCAACTTAGGAACTCAGTTGCTCAGTTCCTAAGTTGACGGCACTGACGATGGACTAAGTCCGAAAGGCCTCTGCCAAAATAAAAAATTAAATAAGTGAAAGTAACAGTGTTTAACTCTTATCACTATAATTATAGTGGTTTCTTCCATCTAACCACAATTAGAATGCAATGATAAGTCTATGTGTTTAGCTCTGTATTCTGTAGTTACCTACATGCAAAAACATATAATGAGAATCATATCACCATAAATAAATAAATAAATAATTGAAACATGTGCTATTATTAAAAATAATGTATTGGATGTCTTTCACCTTGTGTATTTCATACACCATTATTTTGTCTGACTCCTACTTTTACACTCACCTTTACCAATATTTGTTTCTTCTAGTGCTCTGGATAAAATCATCGTGCAGGGTTACAAGGCGCTGCAACTGGAATACTTCTTCACGGCTGGACCGGATGAAGTCAAGGCATGGGTTATCCAGGTATATTTTATCATCAAAATCTTAAACGAGTACTTTGTGAAGTCTAGAACAGTGTTTCCCAAGGTGGGGTGTATGCTCTACCATGGGGCATCACGCCTCAGAGGTGCGGCACTGCGCTTCTACATATTATTGAAAATTTACCAACTGATTAATTAAAAAAGAGATCGGTGGGGCATATGACTTTTGAAAAGACTACGGTGGGGCATGGCATAAAGAAGGTTGGGAAACACTATTCTAGAATAATATTAGTCTATGAACTGTTTCTAGAATATTGAGGATTCCGATAATTATCAGGAGAGAATGCAAGGAGTAATTTTAGCAAACTCTGAAGTCTTAACCCTGAGAAGTTTTTATCGGAGTCAGGATAGTATAGCAGCACTATATCAAGTCAACCATTAAGACACTCGTATTTTTTTTTTCATTTAAGTCACCGGCGTATTAGAAGTAGGTGATGACAAAGGACACTTCACTGTCATATTGCACAACAGTTTTTATCATATCATTTTGCCTTCTGAAACTTTCATAATCCAACAGTGTCTAGTGAATCGCAAGTAAAAATATACTATTATATAGAACCAATAGAAAACTGCCAAACAACTTTTCCTTTTTTTACATGTACCATTCATTGTGTTTACAGAAAGGTACCAAAGCTCCTCAAGCTGCTGGTCGCATTCACACTGACTTTGAGAAAGGATTCATCATGGCTGAAGTGATGCACTATAAGGACTTCAAGGAGGAGGGCTCGGAAGCAGCAGCTAAGGCGGCAGGCAAACACCGTTCTCAAGGTTAGTCTGTTATAACATTGTTCTATGTATAGAACCTTACTCAAGAGTACAGCTTCAATTTATAAAGAAACTATTTTTAATAAACACTTGCGATAAAGCTGTCTTGTTTATATAAGTTAGAAATGAAAATCCTAATGTCAACAAAAACTACTAATACTACTACTATACCATCACGGCATATCCCACAAGTGGGGTAGCCAGCAGACCAGTTGCATACAATTATAAACTTGCAAGCTGTCTTCTCCGTGCCAATATAAATGTCAACAAAAAGGTTGTAGTAATTATTGTCCTTCATGTTTAATAAAATTGAGACTAACTCAGCGAATATTCTATGTTACTTTTAATTATATACAAATTTAGAGGAAAAAATACTCCATATTAATGTTGCTTTCACACAATCTTATCTTTGTTTTCTTTTAAAAATATCGCACTCAGTAAACATTGTATTTTGTTTGCAGGTCGCAATTACACAGTTGAAGATGGTGATATAATATTCTTCAAGTTTAACGCAGGAGCTGGCTTGAAGGACCCCAAGAAGAAATGACGTGACAAAGTTATGCTACTCCTTGTGCACTTGCTCTATTTGAATATGATTCTATTCTACATGTTTGTTGTGCCCTAAACTAACTATCATATTTTATACAAACAACCAATGTGGAATATTCATTAAATGTAAACAGTTTTGTACTATAATGTTATATTAAAGTACAGAATCTGAATAATAGTATTTTTTACCAAAAAATATTTAGCGTTACTTTTTTGTACAATGTTTTTTAGATCACTCTGAAAGTAAGTTTCTATATTGTGCAGCGGATGACAGACAGCAATAAAAAGACAGTGTTTGATCAATCAACGGCAATATCATTTCTATGGGACTCTTTCCAAGCAATGTAGCGTGTTACATGATGTTGTGCCATGATGATATGCTGCATTGGTCGGAAATGGTCCTACAATTTCATACTGTAATATGTTGCTGTCAGGTGTTGTGACAAAAGCTATTGCTGAATGCCCTCTGCAGCATGATGTGGAACTTCACTTTAAGGCCTGTGATACATACATGTATTGTATGATGAGCATATTTAAGATATCTATACAAAGAATGTTTTGGCAATTTTTATAGCTAACACAAAATAGGTATCTGCTTAAATAACGCAATTATTAATATTCATTATTTGGCCAAAAGTTATCTTCATTTCACTCAATAGTGTGTTGGATTTCTGTAAATTTGGTATCAGGTAGCATATGCCATTAACAATGTCACTTAATGCTATATACACATACTATTTCAGACTTTATAGTAATTGTTTAAAAAATTGGATGTTTTAATTTTATATCATCATTATTGTGTAGGCATGTATGTATATTTTTAAATGATTGTATTACTTATAACAATTGCACACATTTATAAATGTAATTGCAATCCTAGACTTATGTGCGTGTCACAGAAACACTGAAAGCAATATTTTTTATTAACAAATAACAACCTAAGTTACAAAAATATATAAGTATGTATTTTATGCATGGTATTACTATCCACAGATGACAGCATTATTTCTGATTAAATCAAAATATTCTATGGTACATCTTCTTAATATTTTTCTCTATTACATGTTTCTATGTACCTACGGCCATAAGTGTTTAAGGTAATCCATGACATAGGGTAAGGTTGCTCAAGTCGTACCCCCTAAGGAAACAATGCTATAATATTTAGTGCAATGAAAATAAAACAAATTCATCTGCATATATTAAATCTTCATTTAGTTGCCTTTTAATCAACAATCATAGAAATTTGAAAATATTTTAACAAAATAGGTATTTTAACGTTTTTCAAAAATATACCTTCGGTACGATTAAGGCGCCTAGTCGCCAAAGTCGTACCACCTATAGCCTTAGTCGTACTTAGAAAATATACCTTTGGACACTATAATAAATTATACCTATAGAAAAATACTCAATAACAAGATATCATATGAATAACTAAAAAAATATGTATTAACAATGCAGTCTGAGATCAACTTAAAACATTTTTTTTTGTCAAACCTAATTATTAAGTGAATAACACATAGAAAATAGAATTATCATATCTTAAAAAAAATCTTCTACGGGATTCATTAAATCCAATTTCTCCATTCCGATGTTTCTGTGTTCGATGTTTCAGTGATATAAGAAAGGAGTAAAGGAATGTGGAATGAAAGTTGGTGTAATCACAAGGATGAATGTAAATAAGTTAAGATGGTTTGGGCACGTGGAAAGAATGAATGAGGACAGAATGACCAAGAAGATATATTTGGCTGAGAGGAATGGTGCTTGGAGACGTGGACGTCCGAGGATCAAATGGCAAGATCATTTAAATCAATTCCTACAGGACGGTCACGTGTTGAGCACATTGAACAAGAGAGCATGCATGAGGAATTGTATGACAGCGACAGAAGCGAAAGAAGTATGCTATGATAGAAAGAAGTGACGCTCGATCCTTTCTGCCTACCCCGCGAGAGAAGTCGCGTGACGGTATGTATGTTTAAAGCTTCGTCCATGTCCTCCTGCATCCAAGTACTTTCTCTTCGCCATATTTAGGTATTACCTACCTGATAAAATGTTAAGTAAATTATTAAACAATTTTCTTAATACCTAAGTCGTACCGGTACGAGTAAGGATTTTTGCACAGGTACGACTTAAGCGCCGGGGTCTTCTATGTTTAAAACTAAAACCACTGACGTAACCTCAAAATGTAGTACCGTTTGAATATGCGTAAACTATTGCCAGATAAGTCTTACAAATAGACGTAAACAAAGAAAATAGGTAAGTATCACATTCCTGCCATAAAAAGCTTACAAATGAGTCAAAATATTTAATGAAAACTGTTCAAAAACTTACTTTTTCAATATTTTTGCTTCAGGAAGCCGGCCGGCCGCCCACTTTTTTACGTTCGCTCACTCAACTAAAAAGTTCAGATTGACGACACTAGATGGTGAAATTTATAACTATCAGATAAGATATTGCCGGGGTACGACTTAGGCCGTGGTACGACTAAAGCAACCTTACCCTAAATGTTCTGACATATTTTAAATGTATGTTTAACTTGTTTGTTATGACTCTGTCAAATACAAATTCTGCCACTGAATATGGCATATATTTTACACTATATATCATAGGTTCTGATATGAATGGGCTAATCAACATTTAAATACACCATAAAAGAATCCGTTTGCTACTAATGATAATTTTTTTAAATCATAATATTGACACCTTAACTCACAAATCATTTAAATTTAAAATAAGCAATGCACCAACATGACATTTTCAGTTGTGTGAAAAAAAACAAGTACACATCTCTTCAAATTCAAAGACAAATATAATATTTGTTATTAATTATGTTAAATATATTATCGCTCTATCTTTATTTGGTATAACTGCTTTTTTGTGAGTGTCAGTTAATATTGTCAACTATTTAAAAAAGGCAAAAGTTTTGGCTGTGTAGAATAGAAGAGTTTCAATGCTTTAGTGCTCAGAATAATACTACATATTTTGTATAAAACTTCATATTTATGATATTAAAATTATCAAATAATAAAATAACATTGAATTTGCCATTTTGTGTCTTATTTATATATCACAAACTAGAAGATACCCTGTTATACCTTCTCTGATCTATAAAAAATCATAACAATTTATTGACCAGGGGCTGTAGACAAACCGTACTTAGCAATCAACTACTGGCGAACTTTTCGACAATCTACCTACATGTACCGTATAACTATGCGTTATTGTTGCGGTTATAGTCGAAAATTTATTTGTAGTCGATCGCCAAGTGCATGTATGTCTTGGGGGGCTGTTCCATAAACCAATAAATCTTATATTCTGAGATATGATGTGTCAAAGTTTTGATATACAATAACAGTTGACTGACCGAAGCGACAAATTAATAGTGTTCTTATAATGTTTATACGTAATTTTGATACTATAATTGGCATTAATTATCTGAATATTATATTGTTTGAAGTAAAAACTTTGAAGAAATATATAATAAAATATTTGATTATTAGATGGTTTTGTTTGTGGAATCTGAAGAGTATAAATCAAAAATATTTTTTTATTTGAGATGTTGGCGTATGAAACTGGGCGATAGATACAACATTAATAGTTCATTTAATGGCAAATTTATCCAGTGAATTAATTAATGTACAAGCAAATCTTAATTCAAACTTCACTTATTGTCTATGAAATAGAGAGCAAAATAGAAAGTATTCCGTTTCATGGTTCTTCAATTTGAAAATTTATATTTGGATGTTTGCTCGTTTGGATTTGTTGTTGATAAAATTTAAGTTGATCAAATAGCCTTGTTTTAATCCAATAGTAAAAATCATATTCCATTCGTAATATTTGTCTTATTTCCATTATGACTGCTTCATTTTGTATCAGTTTTTCCTTCCATCTTGTGTGCTTTTCTGAAAATAAATTAAATATTCTAAATTTGAATTTTTGACAGCATGATATACTAACTACCTATAATATGTTATGAGGTACCATTCTAGATAATGTATTCCTTCATTTATTTTTAAGGTATTATTTCACCAAAGTTCAAATATTATTTCTTCAACAAATATCTAAGGAAATGTATAGGGAAATGCTAGCGGCACTATAATCTTGACACAAATGTCACAAGATTCTGTTGGTTTACCTACTTAACAAAATGTAATGATTTACCTTGAAAGTTTTTTATATAGATATCAGTGGCTCCTCTGAAGAAATATTTGAGTCTTTTCTCTATAACATGCAAAGATTCTTCAGTGAATTCAATCACACCCACAGTGGCGTAGTATTTGTCCACAATCTCCTTAGCATGTTGCAATGCCCAGTCACTATTTAATTCTGTACAATTAGGATGATGGCCACAGAATTGAGGAATGTTCATGTCTGTGAGAGCATTTGGTATATTTGATATCAATAATTCTAGATTTTTTTTGTAGTTTTGAATGTTCAATGAATCTAAACCAGAGCTGAAAATAATTGAATCACCTACATTAAATTTATTTGGATTGCAATGTTTTCATTTTAATACTAGTACCTATTAAAAATTCTTTCAAATTAATTATTATGATTAAATGTCATAGGCAATCTTTAAATGATTACATAATGTTACTCCTAGAGTTCCTAGAATAGAATTAGCTTCCTCTTTAAGTATTTTAGTGTTCTGTAAAAGCAGATGTTTGTTAAACATCATATGTATAAGACGTAATATACAACATCTTTAATTCAGTGCTGCAGTATGCCACCCAACTTGAATTCCAGAAAAGGAGAACAATCTGTATTTTCATCGCATGCAATATGCCTATCTACTAACACTCTACTTGCGGCTTATACTATGATGGAACCGATTTTTTTAGAACCACAGAGTACCCAAATATTTACAAGAAAGACTAAAATAAGATATTTACAATTATTCCTGCATAAGCAATTGTCAATTTCCCTTCATAGTAAAAACATCAATACGACAAGCGTGACAAGCAGTATTTATTATGTAAAGAAAAATGATAAGGGCTGTATGGTTTATTAAATATTTATGAACCAATTTTCTGTTACCTCGCTCTTAGTATTTCTGCGGGATCTCTTATAATACTGAAGTATGTAGGTGAGTCCCAACCATGTTGAGTGAAGTTAATGAAATATGAAGAACTATCAAAGCTCACTGGTGTGGCTAAATCTCTTATGACTTTTGATACAAATTCTGAACTCTGCTTCTGGAAATAGAAAAATCTAATTATTAGTGCAAACAAGTACCTGTACATATTTTTTTAAATTTTTTTATTCAGACAGACCCAACATATTCTTTTTAAAAATACAGTGAAAACCGAACATATGAACAATGTTGTGCCCCTTTTTATAAAAATATATATCTGGGCTTTTGTTATAGCCCGAATACAACCTTATACACCTTTCACAGTAAGCTAAAAGCTTGTGTGGTGAAAGAGAGTTTGCCGGCACCTGGGACCGAACCGCGCACCTCTTGTGCATGGGGCCGTGACTCTACTTCCACAGACAAACTCTTACTTAAAAGTACTTTTATTTATATTGTACTTGAGGTTTTATTTAAAAAATATTGAGTGGAATGATTATAACTATAAGGAACCAATATAGGTATTTTAGAGGACTTAATCTAAACTAGGCACTCTATAAAGCTAGTATTTTTCCTGCTAGTCAAAGGAAAACTTCAAAAGATGAAAGGTCTGTACATGTCTTTAAAAAACAGCAATAGTATAGATATCTATCTACCAGTTTAGTTTGCCAAAAGATTTAATAATTATAATACGATTTAAAATTAACTCAAAATATTTACTTGGTTAATAATGGTAAACATTATGTACCCACTATAGTTATAGTACGTGTATGTAAACAGTTATTAAATTCACCCATTATTCTCGGCAATCATCTGCCAAACAATTAGGTAGGTAAGTATAAAATGTTTAAAATTAATCTCTACCTACCTGTACAGTTATAAAATAATAATTATAACAAAATTGAAAGTGACACCATTTCCAACACAAATTATATTGAGACTCAAACATGCGCAAACGAAGCTCTTGCACCAATAAAATAGAGTACAATTAAAATAATTTGATTAAATTTAAATTTGTTAAGTCAAATAAAATAATACGGGGTTCGATTAAAATATATTATTATTTTTAAAATAATATACAGTTAAATATGAATTAAATCTATACTTAATTTTTGATATATTATAAGACAAATTTTCCATTAATTTGTTTTGGTACAACTTCGTCACCGCTAACTAACCCGTAAATTGCACAAAATTTAAGGGGATTTTTGAAAACTATCTATAAGATAAAAGAAAATCATATTATGAATACCGAGTAGCGATTGCAACATTCAATTTTTTGATAAAAGACAAATTTCCTATTGATTTGTTTTGGTACAACTTCGACACCGCTAACTTAACCATAAATAATAAACTGTATAAACTTCAAGGGGATTTTTGATACTTATCTAAGATAAAAGAAAATCGTAATATGGATGCCGAGTAGGGATGACAACATCCAATATTTTTATGTTTTCATAGCTTCCTAAACTAGGTATAACTGAAGCGATAAGCTTCCTATTTTTTATCAGTAGATATTTGAATAAAGTATGCAATGCACTATCAGTGTCATTATTTTAAAAGTAAATATTATGGTTATTAAATTAATTACTATTTCAAAAACTAATAATTACCTGATGTTTTGATGATAATCTCCCCGATTGGTCTTTCCCAAGTCGAAAGTGTTTGAAATTATTTGACCCTTGTAGCCACTTCAGGATCAAAATAAACATTTCACTGCCTGATTTTAGCCCATGATTAAACATCAAAACATGTTCATTCAACGTCGTTAATTTTTTAATATCAGAAATACTCTTCGTTACTCTTTTATCCAAAAAGTTCGATGATTCGGTAGATTTTGATTCATGACTAGCAAAAGTAACATCATTTCGAGTATCACATTCAATGCAGAAAATGAAATTTTGTATCACAAAAATATATAAACACAAAAATATTAAACTGATTAACAAAATAATTCTTACATTATGAAATTTAGTAATCGCGCGCATAATTCAAATTTCAAACCATTCTAATTCCTTTGTTTTGAACGATGATAATATTATTTAATGATTTGTTTATAAAATACATCGAAGCAGACAAGCAAGTTGCTGTGGATGGTTTGAATAACTAAACGCGTGTGTTTTTTTACATCATCATCTCACACCATGAAGCCATGTTAATAAAATGTCAGTAGGTCATCTGACTCAGATTTCGAACATCCCATAACACCGTGAATAAGAAAATCATGATGCGACTCAATGTAAACGAGTTTTCTTACTTTAGAAGTGATATAAACACCATGTATTACAAAACAATCCTGTGATACAGATCCATCACAAAACTTATTCGAAATATAAACACTTAGATATTCAATTCGAATCTAAATACTGTCCAGTTGTCTCGAAAAAAAAATTGCGTATATTATGTTACCATTAGGTACACAATATTCAGCTCGTCAAAACTAGAATGCCTGCGGATAGATCACAAAACCAAACTTAATTTTCAATTTCTTCCAATCAGATATCTATAACAAAAATAGCAAAAACCATAAACAATAAAATACAAAACGAGCTTCCACGGAAGCAATCGTGGAAACGAAAAGGTTCCATTATTTGAATTTCATATATGGAAAGTATGTAATTATATTCTCTTCTACATGAGGGAAAGTCGGTAGGTTAGTGAAGTTTTTGACATGAGTACAATTATTATTAAAAAAGATATGAAGTTAAGCAATAATTAGATCTTAGGATAGGAGTCTGGATAAAAATAATTTCTACTCGTATTATAAAAATAGAATAGTATTGTATAAGCGGTATATTTCCGGGTTGTTCTATATTAAAGACAAAATGTGTGTCACCACAGTATTGGGCGAAAAACTTTAAAATGCTCTTATTGTACTTTTTGTTATCATTGAATATTGATAAAATATTAGTAGAAAATATATGTGATCCTGGTATTTTTGTGTTTTTTCTTATTGGGTCATGCCAGGCTCTTCTTGTGTCGATGATGATTCGTGGAAATTCCTCTATCTTTTGCATCTTAAGATAAATATAATTTTGAAAAATAATATTTGAGCACTTCTCCTAAGAGAAAATAATAACTAGAAACCCAAAGATCAAGTAGTAGTATTATTACTTTCTCTATGTATAAAGAGAACTCTGTGTACCAACAACTTGCTGTACCGGTATTCAAACGTGATATCATATCCGATTCCAATCAGAAATGAGTGACTGTAGGCAGAACCAGTCCAGTCCATCCATGAGAGTAAACAGATCAATGGTTTAAGGTGCTAAAGAACTTAGGAGGCACACCGAAGTAAATTTATATGAAAAGTGCACATAAAAAATAAGACAACACTGATTACGTACTCGGATTTTTTCTAATTTTCAACAATGACAGGTACCTAACTAATGTTGTAGACTTTTTCGCAATTTTTCTATTAGCAAAGTATTTTGGGTTAGTTGGAAGATATCGCGTCCCTGTGATAAACTCGCCCATTGTGCAAAATTATTCGTTTATACCAGGGATGCACAGACTTATTGGGAACGGGGGCCGCTCGGAAGATTATGAAGCAAGGGCGGGCCGCATATTTCTACCCCCCCCCCCCCCCCCCGTCACCGAATTTCCAAAATGGTTTGAAGTATATTTAAAGAGTATTTACTCAAGTCATTAAGTATTTATTAAGTATTGTAATATTTATTTCTTTATTTGCACACATTTAACACAAACTATGACAGGAACACAGTTTTTAACAGACTGAATACAACACATCCTTCAACGATATATTTGTAATATTTGTAATATTTGCAATTTGATTTAATTTTTATATATTGTGTTGTTTACAAAAAAATCGCTACATACCTAGCTGTAATTTGCTTGGTAAATAAAATAATACAATAAAATAAATAAAAGAAAAAAACGATGAACTCTTCTGTCTCAACAACCAATGACAATACCTTTATGTCTTTATAACATTTTTTTTTGAACATTATTAATTTTGAGCCCTTATTAAACAAGCACCTTGGAAACTTGCATTCATATCTGACGGATTGGCATAGCCCTGAATATGCTGACACACCATATCACTTCCACACGTCATGTACATGTGGTGTCCAGTGTTCATGCAATATATTATCTCCCACGTCATGTTTGTCCACGTGACTCTGAGAGAAGTGTGTTATGTGACCTTCGCAGGGTCAAGTGGCAATATAGACATATTATTTAGGTAAATGAAAACACTTTTATAAAATCAGTTAATACAGTATTGTGTACACAACTAGGTGCAACCATAGAATTAAATGTTATTCATGTTATATAAAAAATAACATAAATTATTAGATGTATATAATAATCGCAGACGGGCCGCAGACGAACCGACGGGCCGCGGTTTGTGCATCGCTGGTTTATACCATGTAACCTTATCATTTGTATCCATATATTTTGTACAATAAAGTTTATTATTATTATTTCGTTGCGAATTCACAAGGCAAAAGTTGTTAAAAGCCAAATCAGTTCACGTTAGGTGGGTGGTTTACTAAAGCTGGTACTGGTTTATATTATTAATATCATAATCTCCGTACTCAAACAACTTTAAGTTGGAATTATTTTACAAATATGATGCAGATTAAAATATGATCTTTTGCTGAAAGCTATTGGCATCGACTTGCAACACTACACCTAATAATAATCAGACCTTTCTGTTCTCAATGATAATTATTGATTGTTGAATTTACACAAAAAAAATGTAACTCGACTCGAGATAGTTCAATGCTAACTATATGTATGTAATATAAAATATTGTTTACTACATTGAGAGTCCTTGTGTAAAAAATCCATTGTTTTGGTACCTATGACTTCACCCTTTAATGTGTTTTCGTGAAGATTGTAATATCCTGAATAGGTCAAGTCACGACACGAATGATATTTTTTTCAATCACGATGATTACACTATTAAAATATATAAATTATCTACAGATGTGTTAAAATCATGTTTATTATAATAGTCATGCAATTTTGTAGAATTAAAAAAAAGTCTTCATATCCCGCACCCATACACTATATTATTTATTACATCATAATTATTCAAAATTCCCGCTCAAAACCATAAAATTGGCATTTTTACTGACATGAAATGAATGATAATAAATAATAACATTCGTGCACGTAGTGGTTCTTTAAAGAGATTAATGAATATTTAAACCAATACATGAATCTATTAGTTTTCGGCCTATGAGATTTGAAAGTTCAATAGAAATTTATTAACTTTATAATATTATAGTTTTGACGTGGGTATTATATAGGTAGGTACTAATGAATAGATTATTTTCTACTACGTCGCCATGTGACCAGCAGAATCGACCAATCAACTTTATTTTGCCGGCTACGTGTTTACATTTCGCATAGTGGGCCGTGGCGTGTCGGCTGCGCGATCAGTATAACAATATTTTTGTTTTATTGTATACCTACTTTAGGCCTAGGAATATTCCATCGGCATATTTGTGATGTTTTTCTTCTCTATTGCTTCGCTTATTGACCGGTGACCTGTCAAATATAATTTCTAGATTTCTCTCTGGCTGATTTCTCGTTTGTTTTGCTCAAGCCAGCTGATCCGCTTTAGTACAATTTATCGAATTGGGCAAAATAGAAAAAAATAAAATGGCATCATGTGATGAAGAGTTTCAATATACTCGCGAAGAAGTCGAACGTTTATCTGATGCGTTAAAAGATGAAGAGTTTAGGAAGCTATTCACGGATTATTGTGAAGAAATACAAAATCCAGAAAATCGTAAGTTGTATCAGTCTGAAATAACTCAGTTGGAGAAACAACGTGGTGTTGATGTTACATTTATTAATCCGACAGCGGGTTATGTAATAAAAACAAGTGTTGGAGGAGACAAAAAGGCTTTTATAAATGTGTGCTCTAACGATAATGTAGAAAAACCGACATTTACTGTGCAGGAGAAAGATGGGAAAAAGGGAGTGAGTTGGAGAATTCCTCATGTGATGGCTCCTCCACATGACGATCTAGATAACAAGAAGAATAGATGTGTCGTGTATGATGTTATTTTTCACCAGGGTACAATCAGCATGGCATCAAAAAATGCTCAATTTAAGGCAATGCTTACTACTACAGCTTGTGATGCTGTCGAATCCAATTATGGAGTCACACTGGATAGGAAAAACTTAAAATTTCCAAAAACATCATATAAAGGTTATGCCATGGCTTCTGTGCTCAGGAAACCAATAGAAAACTTTGTAAAGACCGAGGAAACATCTGAAAACTTGGAAATATTAGAAAGTTTGTATCCTCAAAAGATTCATACTCCAAATGTCAATGCAGATGTGAAAATTGAAAAAGTTAAAACTGAAATGAATGACAATAAATCTCCTTATACAGTTCCTAAGTATACAATAAAGCAAAGGCGAGATATTGAAATGTCAGATTATACAAATGATAGAGAATCTGGGAAGAATATAGCTCTGCCTTCAGCACTCGTGTTGGAAGTAAAGTTGCCGCTGCTTTCCTCATCTGCGGAAGCAAACTTAGATGTGAAAGAGAAACAGTTGAGTCTTGTATCTGAGACACCAGCCAAATATAAACTGGATGTAACTCTTCCGTATGCAGTAGACGATGAAGCGGGCTCTGCAAAGTTTGATCTCAGTAAGAGATTGTTGGTGATAACTTTACCTGTAAAGATTCAGAAGAATGGTCCTAATTGCATGTGGAGGAGTAGGGAAGATAGTGGAGTGGAGAGTGACTGCAACTCTCCTTGTGCAAGTGATGAAGATAACAACAATCCTTTAGTAGAAGAAGTGCCCCAAGTGGAGAGTATAGAACGTTCTCTCGAGTGTGATGCATATCGGACTAGCAATAAAACAGTGAATAAATTTTTAAGTGCCGACATAGTTTACACAGTGCCTCCGTATACCTGCCATGTCTTAGACAATGTTATAGCATTTACAATACACGTTAAGAATGTTCATCCCGAATCTATCATCCATGAACTCCTACTGGGTAATTCATCCATACAATTAAAATTAGATTCCATTGGTGCTGGCTATTTTCCAATTCATTATGCATTGTTTTTAAAATTCCCCACTGGACATGAATGTGCTACTCCTGTCATAGAACCATGGGATAATAATGTAATTATGCAAGTGGAAATCTGCTCAGGATCCAACGTGCCAGATCACTATTTCATCGGATTAGATGCGAGTAACCTCGAGAAGAAAGAGTTAGACATTCCAGTTGAAAGTATACTTCAGAATAATCAAGATGATTCTGTGAATCAAGTGGTTCAACCTAATGTTGAAGTGTCAGCGAGGGGTAGCAATGAAGTGAATATATCTCTGTCAGTCCAAGAGTCAGATATAGAACAAGAGAGAGAAGAAGCTAAGGAGAACATTATACCAATACCACAAAGAGTTGAAGACAAGTGTGATTCTGGTATTGCATCAAGCAATGGAAGTTCTAAAGGCATACTGAAGTACAAGATACCTCGTATCGGTAGAAGTTTTTCAGAATCCAGTGTGGATTGGATGGATTGTTGCAGTTCTCCAGGATATTCTCTTAGTTCCACTGATTGTATTCCCGAGGAGTCTTCCAGTTTGAAGAAGACTGTGCGATTCAGTAATGTGATTGCAAAACAAACTTTCAGGTAAAAAAAATACATTTTTAATTTTCATAATATTATGTTTATGTTGAACTCTAATAACAATTTAAATATTGTCAGAATATTCAACTGAATAAATTATAATATGTAATGAGCGGTTCGTCCATCCGTATTATGTATACGGTGCTGTGCATGCGTAATGTAATTAAGTTTTATGTTTCTTAATTTTCGACCGAAACAATTTGAGGTTAGGTTAGGTTAATTAATATTGAGAATGCATATGCTCAACTATTTCTTTTCCTTTATTAAATATCAAAAATAAATTGCACATTTTTTAAAATTAATCTATAAGTTAAAGATGCAATTAAATATTATTTTATCCATCTAACTGGTCATAATATTATATTATAATTGTTAATGTATTAATAATTGTGTATAATTGAGAAGAACAACAGAGTCATTATGTGAATCTTCGTAGTAGATATTCTGAAATGTTCATGTTAATTTTGTTTATTTATAAAAATATTCCATCATTATACTCTTTGTTTTAGCCAATACGCATTTTAAAGTCTTTGCGGTAATTGGCATACAGGACTAACGATGGCAATTTAAATAATTGAGAAAATACTTAGATGGTTTTTTCGTAGTACTTACTGCAGTCTATTTTTAACAAAATGAACAGTATAATTACCGTGCTTAGGGTAGGTTGGTACAAGAGTGCGCACTTAAGACGTTAATTGATTTTTTAGAGATATTGAAAAAAAATTTACCAACTTAATAATGTATTTCAGTAATTTGGTATATTGTCTCTTAGATGTTCATAGTAGAATTTCCTAAGAAAGTACTAAATACAAAAAATAATAAAAACAAAAACACCCTAAAATGCGCACTCTTACACTATAGGTGTGTGCAAGAGTGCGCACGACTGTGTATAAGAGTGCGCATAAGTAATCAGTTCAATATGATGTTATTTATGATCAAAATAAGATAAATAAAGAATCTGTATTATTATCAAAACAAACTTTATTGCAATGTTAATCGGAACAGCTAATTAAAATAGTTAAAATTTATTGTAATTTATTGAGAGTCACGTAAGTAAAGAAATAATTGATTTTATCCAATGTAGTTTTTGTCATGGAAATCCCAGAATCTTCTTTTTTTCTCCTCGGTTTGTTTATCCGTCTTTTTCTGGTATCTTTACTTGTTTTCATGTGGACTGATGGTATCTGAGAACCTTATGGTGCCGAAACTTGTGGTGACTAGAATTTTGTACTAGAATGCGTGCGCACTCTTGTACAAAATTCTAGTGCGCACTCTTGTACCTAGTGGACATTATAAATATATTATAAAATTCCCGCCAATATGTCATGACGACGTCATTCAACATGTGAGTCTACAATTATAGATGACAAATAAATCTAAATAAGTTAATAAATGTGTTTTAACATAAATTGATTTTATTTGACACGGTCTCTAAAAAACCTAAAAATTTTAACAAATGAATGAAAAAATGATTTTTTTTCCTAGAATTGTTAATAATCGATTAAAATTCGCAAAAAATGGACACCGACTAACGCTCAACTTCTAGAATAAAATGCCCATTGAAGGTATCAGAAAACATTACTAATGATCCGAAGATATGCAGTGCGTACTCTTGTACACCTGCGCACTCTTGTACCAACCTACCCTACTAGAATATTTTTATTCTGTATTCTACTTATATGATTATATTTATTCAGTTGGTATTTTCACTGCTTAATAGCTCTTGATTAATTCGTACTTCTCTTATTGCCAAATAATCAATACACAGAGGACGATTTTATCACAAAGGCGCTTTAGATAATGGGAGCGTTTAAAAATGGTAATGCAAGACTTCTATGACATCCTTGTGGTACTCCTGAGATCATCAAAACATTACTGAGAGGTGCGAGGTACTACTTCATTAGTATGAAACACAGTGATACTGCTGACAGAAATAAATTCAAACGGATAATATAGGAAATGGAACTGGACTATATCTAATGCTTGCTCATCATAACCAATTGGTATTTTCACTGCTTTATAGTTATTTATTAATTCGTACTTCTCTCATTGCCAAATAAAATTAAATCATCAGTAAAATAAATAGTATAAAGAAAAAAATCAATGTGAGAAAGCACGGACGTCCGAGAACTACGTCGTTTGATTATGTGGTTCTAATTCTCAAGTATGGGTGCGTGTAAAGTAAGAGTAACAGTTGTGCGTGTATAAGGAATAGTATAAATGTAGTGAAAGCGAAAGAAGTATGCAGGGATTGATCTATATGGCATTCCATCTTCTCTGCCTACCCCACTTGTGTTACTGTATGATGGTATAATATAGTATAGTATAAAAATCTATCTATCTCACTACACACTGTATTTCTTGTGTGCATGTATCCTCCAGGCAACTAGCGAAATAATGTTATAATCATTTTGTTACTCAACATTAGTCCCCAACCCGTTGCACAAATGGTTTTAAAGTTGCTCAATCCGTATTGTATACAGTTCATTGTCAGTTGACTATTCATTTTTCAGTCATTTGTTCGAGTACTCTCCTTTTGTTTTCAAAAAAATCAATATAGACATATCCCAATAAAAATATATATTTGTTTATGCATTGTGGAGTTGTATGAGTTGTGTGTTTGTTTTGATTATTACATATTATTATCTGATGTGTATTTTTATCTTCCTGATAACAGAGTTTTTTGTATTGTTGCCAAGTTTCTCTTGACTGCACGTAGCAAGTGTTATGACTTGCTTCATACACTTAACTTATGTTGCCGGAATCTTGTTATGTTTTAATGAGACCTTCTGAAATTAAATGTGAAGGCGAATAATTCGATTATTTATATATTTTTTATTTGTTAACTTAAATGTTTGCACAGAGCAAGCTTTACATATGATAAACTTATTTACGGGCTGTTTCACCACCTCTGGATAAAGTTCTAGATAACAATCCTTAGGATAAATGTATCGACAAGATAAACTGAAGCGAGCGTTTCACCACCTACAGATTTCTTACGGATTGCTATCCGCCAGATAGCAGTGGCAATGTTGTAATTTCATGCGTTTTTTGCATGAATGTATGCACGTAGGTAGGAATATATCGTTCGTTGCCTAGGAATATATCTAGGCAACGCACATGTAAACAAATTTTGACAGTTTAACACTATCTAAGACTTATCGGCCGGATAACTTATCTGGAACTTAATCTATAGGATAGCGCTGTCAGGGAGTCGTGAAACGCATTTTTTGTTTTATCCGTTAGATTTGTGTTGGATTGGCTATCTGGCACTTTATCCAGAGGTGGTGAAACAGCCCGTTAATAGTAATTATTTCTTACAGTATTTATCTAACTCTTTTACGGGCTGTTTCACCACCTCTGGATAAAGTTCTAGATAACAATCCTTAGGATAAATTAATCTACAAGATAAACTGAAGCGAGCGTTTCACCACCTACAGATTTCTTACGGATTGCTATCCGCCAGATAGCAGTGGCAACGTTGTAATTTCATGCGTTTTTTGAATGAATGTATGCACGTAGGTAGGAATATATTGTTCGTTGCCTAGGAATATATTATCTAGGCAACGCACATGTAAACAAATTTTGACAGTTTAACACTATCTAAGACTTATCGGCCGGATAACTTATCTGGAACTTAATCTATAGGATAGCGCTGTCAGGGAGTCGTGAAACGCATTTTTCGTTTTATCCGTTAGATTTATGTTGGATTGGCTATCTGGCACTTTATCCAGAGGTGGTGAAACAGCCCGTTAATCTTTAAATTAGTTCTGTCTTTGGTAGAGATTGAACACCCCTGACCATAAAGTTACTGTTAAAATATCAGGTTAAAATATATGCAATATGTTTGCTTTGTTGGTCTGTTTTTAAATGTCTACAGAGAGTTGTTTGTGCTCATTTTTATTCTTAATTTTTTTTATGGCAAAAAAGATGACCAATGTGTTAACTGCTATTGACTATTTTATTTTTGGGAGAGGATCAATCGTCAAACTTGACTCAAAATAAATTTTTCAGATCTAACAGCAGTATATTGGGTCAGAAGAGTAAAAACCAACGCAAGAAACGCAACAAGAAGAGAGCACATGAGAGGCGATCCAGCGAGGGTGATAACGGAGATGGCAGTGGGGAACCTAGCTGCCTGGAAGCAGTCAGTGATGAGGTAATAAACCGCCTTATTGAACAATAAAGATAACCTGTTTAAATGGAACACAAACAACACATAAAAAATTATTGAAAAATTTAAATTTTCTTGTGTTACTCGTAATTTCTAGTAACACATCATATCATGCCATAAATTAGTATTAGGAAATTTTCGTGTTATGATTTTTTCTATAAATATCAATTGTTTTGCAGACTATAAATAAATACACATTTTTAACAGCAATCTAATGTCAGAATTTGATCGAAAATATTTTTCATAGAACCTAGAACATTGATGCAATGTAATTTTGTTTTAATAGTTTGTTATCTAATCTTATCATAGGAATCATAATTTGTCTAAACAATAAAATATATATAAAATGCTGCAGAATATGACTCAGTAGGATTATTTGGATTTATTTATTTCATTTAATTTTATTTATTCATGATATACACCTTCAATCATCAACAAAGTTGCAGGTTGAAGAAGTCACTCAAGTACCGTAGATCGATGACATATTATAATATAGTTAAATCATATACCAAAATTATCTATTTTATGTCATTTGTGCAACAGTAATTTCGCTATAATTGGTTTCCAAAGTAATTCCCACTTTTCAACTCTCTGATGACATTAGGAATTCTCCTATGACTATAATAGTCTTATAATCAAGTTAAGCAATCCATTATATTTCCACATATATATTTTTGGAATACCGTTTCTATTTATAGAAGCTGCTCTTGTGCTTTAATTATGGTCTTCATTATTTTGAGCTTTATTTTAGTTTCAATTAGACCGTTCATCATTTTGAGAATTTATTTAACTTGAGTCTTATAATTTTTCTAGAATGTATTCGGCGGTAGCGATTGCGGAGATGAAAAAATGAGCAAAGACAGAAGAGATAGTGGACTGGCTGACACTGATGAAGGAGAGCATGATAAGGAGGATGACAAGACAAGTAAAATCAAAGAGAAGCTGGCTTCATATACTCAGAATAACCTGAGTAAAGGAAAATATCAAGAAGTGAAATTCAAAAGTGATCTTATATTTGATTTAGATATGTAAATAAAAACATCTAGTTGTTTTTATTGTCATGATAGGTCATTCATTATACATACTTACCTATTTTTATATTATTGTAATGCATGTTGTTTTATTCATACAAGTTTCCCAACAGTTTATTAAAACCTAAAAATGTTTGTAATTGGTGTTGTTATGCATAGATTTTGTAATTTATAAGTACATATGGTTCCTTCAATAGTTTCTTATAACTTCACAGTTAGTTAGTAGTAAATTTTATTGTACCTACTTCTTCTGTCTTTCAGTATTCCATTCTGAAGCACAGAGTGGTAACGTCTTCTCCGTTTACAACGATTCTGCATTTTAAAGAGCCTTATTTGTGTTTGCTTTTATGTGCAACTTTCAAAGTAAAATCAACTAAATTTCTTAATAAAATCAGTCTCTCAAATTAAATCTATCTATACTATCTAGTGAAATAACCAATAATCTTACCGCTGCATGTAATGGACACACAGATTCCCAGCCATAAAAAATTACCAGCAAATTATCTGTATTATAATGGTATACATCTCGGTGAATTTTATTTTTGGTGCTAAAATCAAATTGATTTTTCGTTTGCATAATACAATTTCTTAGTCATTTTACATTTATTTTATTTCTTATTTTTAGCTTAAGTAATCATCGATTATATATTCATCAAAAATCATGTGTTGAAATTTTGATACCTAATAAAATCGGTTTATATTTGGTTTCTAATACATTTTCATACTTGTACAATTTATAGAAAATACAATTCACATTGAATTTATTTAATGACATTTTTCTGTTCAAGAAAAGGGTAGTGAGCTATGTGTCATAAACAAAGTTCATGTTAAGAAAAGCATTCAACAATTGATAATATGTGCTCTATAATGTGTGCCAGTGATTTAGTTTACAAGTTTTGTAACTTATATGCTTTTTATATGTTCAAAGTGCACTCTTTTAATTTTTTTTATAATGCTGCTTACTGTTTTCTGAAACATGTATGTTACAAGAGTTCTTAGTGTTTTTACATCACTGTATTGTTGCTGTTTTTTTTTTTATTCTAATCAGTTAAATTGTCATGAATATAAATAGCGCTTGGTTATCTTTCCCCAACGAATTCGTGACCTACTACACACATTCTAATGACTTTATCATTGTCATAAATATAATACAATTTGCATGGTTCTATTGATAATGTTATCCATTTTTTTTAAAACTTAACAGTTTTAATTTTATACTATACATATTTCAACCATTTAATTATAATCAGTAATTTTTTTTATTGCGTTTAATATATATTTTTTAACATACAATCCTTGCACTTTCTACTTCTGTCATATGTATGAAAATGTTATTTTAATTTTTTTTTATTTTTTACTGTACATCAATCGCATGCCAGTTTACACAAAATACATACAATTCAAATACAATCATAAAATCAATATACAGAGGGCGAGTTTATTGCAGAGGTGCAATTTCTTCTAACTAACCCAATAAAATTCATCTTGTGAAATTGAGTAAGTCGGTAGCCTGGAGGTAGAGTCTTGGCCTCATGATAAAGGGATCTGTGGTTCGATACCTGGTGCTGGCAAGCTCCCCTTTCACGACACAAGCTTTTAATAGCTTACTGTGTATAAGGTTGTATTTGGGTTTACAACAAACAAAACCCAGGTATATCTTTTTTTTAAAAAAAAAAAATAAGTACATTTTTGCTCGATTTCATATAATTTTGTCAAATTAAGCCAATTTATTCTTTGTGATTTCCCAAATAACATTCATCTAGAATTAGTTTGTTACAAAACCCATTGAGTATTTTCATCATGCCTTTTAGAAGACAAAAAACCAGTTGTATTTATTTTTACTAATTAACCTCCTTATACATTGTGTATATAACATTATTCCTGAACAGCCAAATCATGTGTATTTTATTTTGTTTAATTTCTTGCATATTTTTATGTATGCTGTTGCATAATTGTTACATTAAACCTACTGAAAATACTGTACTTCTTGCATAATACTACTCCTAAATTGATATCTAAAATTTTGATAATAACAATAACCTAGGCTATGTGTTTAAAAATGCACTGTTTTGTGGAAGAATCACCGCAAGACCCCATTTAAGAATCAACACATCCCGGAAAAAGGGGGCTTTGTCATTGCACAATTCATTTAATCGAGAATCAAAATCACTAATTTTATTTGTAGTTTTTCATTCTCTATAAGATGTGTTCATTGTTACATTGATGTTAGTAATTGTTTAAACTTTTGAATGTCTAAATGTCAAAAAAAAAATTTTTAATTGCCCATATCGACTATGCAAATTGTGCACAATATGTTGTGTTTGTGTTACTTTAGTCAGTAAAATTTACATAAAATATATATACACACAATCAGTGGCGGAACTAGACTTTTGGTATTGGGCATGCGGTTTGTATATTATAGGTAGAATTTATTATATTTTATATATTATCCTACACAATGTTAGAAACCAACTGTTGGCCAAAACCTACACTATTTTTCTGCCTACAATAATCCAGATAGTTGAGATGACCCTCTTTTACAATATACCGTTTTAATGACACCGACATTTAAACAATATAAATATCATAGGATGAAAAAGATGACTCATTTGGCGTAGAATCACGCTGAACGGGGGATGCTTATTTCTACCCTATACTTACTTCCAAGAGGAGCGATAAAGGGTGATAGTCCTTATGTTACGAAATTATTATGTAAATAAAGAAAACCTGAAATAACTAATACATTAATTGAATATAATCAAAATAAAATCAATATTAACCAGAAGTTTGCAAAAGATTTGCTATTGTTTGGCGGAAGATTTAAATTAATTTAAACTTACTTCGTAGTTTTTTTTAGATACTCTGTTGGAAAATGATAGATTTATTCCTTGGGCATGCGTTGCTTTTTTGCATGTATGGAAGGCACGCCACTGCACACAATATATATTATAATGAATATTGAGAGCGTTAAGTTGTCTTAAAAGTCCTGAACACAATTTTTTAAGTTATATAGGCACTTATCGATTTTTTGCATAATTTATGCACAACTTATGGTATAATTTTAAATGAGAACTACAAACACCGTGGTTTTTTTTATTATTATTATCAAAAAAATTAATATGTTCACTCGAGTTTATATAAAACAGTTGCATTGTAAAGAATGCACTCACATTGTTTGTTAAAAGAATATAATAAGGATAGTTTATTTATTTAAAGAAAGTTTCTTATGCCTAGAAATGAATATATGCAACATGAAATATCTATTTATTGTAATTCAAATTTGAAGCTGAATGTGATCTTCTTTTTCCTACTGTTTTTCAGTTCTGAGGATCGTGCTATGCTTCATTCTATCCACCGTTTGTCACCGTAATGTGTAATTTTTTGCTATGTGTAGATCCAGTGCAGGGTGCTCTAAATGGCTTACTTTATTTAGTTGTTCCATCTTGTTGGTGCTCGATCCCTTTCTTTTTATTTAGTGTAAACCAAATCCTTATTTTTTTTCATTTGATTGCAGAGTATTAGAAGTAGACTTGAGATAGTGTTTTGCATATTATCTTGTCTCTATTAATGAATTTGATAAATTTTTAAAATAGCGTTAAAAAAATCTAATCATGAAGTAGTTAATGTTGTGATTTTCATACGCTCAATAATAAAAATAATTAGCCTTTAAATGAATGTGGTTCTATACCACCAGGATTTAAAAAAAGCTTTACAAAAAAACTTATGCCACGTAGGTTTAGAGAAATGAAATTGTAGACGTATTAGGTATATATTTAAATGTCCTAGAAGTAATCTAAATTGGTGTGATTATGTGCTACTGATTTGTTAGAATGAATAAAAATGTGGGTATATATTTCACATTACAGAGAATAAGTCGTAGATGTATCAAGATCATAAAACATTTTGTATGTATTCATAGTGTGTTACAATAAATAGGTTTGTTATAATATACAATGGTGAGGACTAGAAGTATTTAAGACATAATAAATAAAAAAAAACATAATATAAAAATAATAATTTAACTTTTTGCAGTACAAATAAATTATTGATAAAAATGTGTTCGTCTATTTTGTTAGAGAACACGTCTGAGATAAAGTACAAGTTTTTACAACTAATTATTTAATTATTGATTACGATACTATTATCAGATCATCATCGTGTTTTATAAATTATCCATGTTGTTATGTTTTTTATACATTTTAATAATGCATATTGAACAATTCATTTTTCATAATATATTTTTTATTCAAATCATGTTCATAACCCTCAATCATTTTAAAGTAGATTTTGTCATTCATCTGGAATTTTTAATGGGTGAATTTAATGTTTAGAGCATTTAAATATTGTTTTCTTTTTAACGTGGATATGGGTTATAATTTTATATGTATTTGAATGAAATCTTTTATATTATTCAACCTTCTTTGTTTGTTTTACAATATATAGTATATTGATTTATTAATTTAGATGTAGGTATTAATAATATTTGTTGTTATTTTGACAATAACTACATCTTTTGTATTGTACGTGAACTTTACAAAACAGTTCAAAAATAGTTTGTGATATTATGAAAGTGAGAATAGTCAGACGCATAAATTTTTACGTCATCAAGGGAAGAGCAGTAAACGTTTTGAGTGTTATTGGAATTAAAATTGATGCATTGCGCACTATTTTTTCATAGGATAGTTTTCGTAGATTGTTTGTGCTTGAAGAATTACAAAAAGATGAATGTTGCATTCATCTAACGTCATATTTCAGTTCCTTTTAATGTTTTATCATTATAATTATTCAGAATTACTTATAAGTATTGTATTAGGTTGTTCGGAAAGAAATTTTGTTTTTTCTCATCTTTAAAAAACACTATTTTTTCCCATCCAATTTCACACTTAAGTCGTATAATCATCATATTGATGTTGCATATTCAAAAAAGAGACATGTGTGCACATTTTAATTTGGGAATACTCTTTAAAAACTGTTCATTGAGGCATTAAAATTATAGTTTGGACTTTTTATTGGCATGTGATATTATTCTTTAAGTATTGAATTTTAATATTTGATACTACGAATCACTTTATAAAATGGTTATGATATCATTATTAACAGTTTATTCTATAAATGTCAAAACATTTATGAATTCACATGTCCCTTTTTGAATATGCAACGACAATATATTTAGTGAGCTGATGAAGCAAGGTTTGCCTTTGAAAAAATTCAATCAATTCTACCAAGTAATTTTTGGTTGGTGTCCTATCAAATATGGCAAAAAGTATTGAATCATAATGGATAATATTTAATGCAATAAAATATTTATCCACTGTAAGAAAATTGTCTTTCATTTTTATAAAAAAACTGAATAATTTTCCGAACAACTTAATAGTTTTTCTTTTATCAGAGGATTGTAATGTTTTCCCCCATGTAGTTTTGAAGTTGGATATATAAAATTATATCGCGTGATTCCCAAAACTTTTGATAATGTTTTGGTTTCAGATTATATTGTCTTAGTTTTAAAGTACATTATAACTTTTAACATTACAACAATATTTGTTTATTCTATCCATTTTGCTTTATTTTTAGCGAATAAAGGAATAAAATGTATAATGTGCCTTTCATTTGTTATCTTCAATATCGTAGTTGCATGATCTAAGAGGACTATGTGAACTTCACACTAGTCTGATGAAGGTATGGGTTTCGTGAAGATAATCATGTGGTACTAGTTTTGTGTGAAGTTGTCAAAATGTAATACGCACGAGAAAACATTCCTACATTAAACATATTTTTTAAATTATTTATTTCTGATAAGAATCATTTCATAAAAAATTGAATTTTATTATTTGTCACAAATATTGTTTTAAACATTGTTATTTATTTATTTATTTATATTATATACCATACATTGGTATCAACATCAATCATGAAAAAGTATCATAAAATTATCAGTTATTAATTCAATGCACAGAGGGCTAACTTATTGCTAGAATGCGATATCTTACAACTAACCCATTCCTTCCTCTTAGCTTTTAATAAGCATTTAAATAAAGCCTATCAAAGTTTTGACTTGCAAATTTTGATCGTTCAATAACAATATAATACAAGTGTTGTGTAAAAATCCATATCCTTGAGAAAAACTGCAAGAATAAAGAATTGTGATGGCTCACATTGAAAATAAAATTAAAAAGTATCTTTGAAATTTCATGACCCAACTGTGAATTGAACTGTGTATGTAATGCTAGTTTATATGCACTGTACCTCTATAGTTATTAACAAACATGCAAGCCGTCTTCTCTGTGCCAACAAAAAAATAAGACTTTCAAGATGGGTGGCAAACCTCATTGCTGAATTTGAGATGTAAAATGTCATTATTTTTTCAAACACCTACCTTTTACAGGACACTCGTAAACTTACAGACAAGAGTGAGAGACCAATTCTTTGCTGGGTGCTCCACGGCTGTAGTTGATTATTATTTAATTATGAATTAAATCATTTTTAAGAGATCAAATGTGATGAATAATCTTTAGTGAGAAAGTCAATCTTATTTGTACTTTTTAATACAATTCCAAGTGTTGTAATAAGCAGCACTGTGTGCATTGTAATGTCATTGGGATTTTCCCTCCATCTATTAGAATGAGAAATTAGTGTTCTGGGTAATAATATTATTCAGATACCATCATAGAAGTAGTAACTACATAATGCCTCTTATATTCTACGTGAGATTTCATGCATAATTATATACATGCAGAGTCAATGTGCAAAACATCATAAGTCAGAATATTGTAAAGTTGATGTAAACTTGGTATGGTGATTTGAAGAAAAATTGTCATACTATCAATCTAGGTTTGTATCAACACCCAAAAAATCTTCACACTGAATTATATGATGGTGTTGTGAAAGTGGAGTTGGTCAGCTTAACCTGGCTGGATTCAAACCTGGAATCCCTCCACTGAAATCTATAACTTGTTTGATATTTCAAATTTCAATATTGATACCATTCAAACTATTATTCATTGAGGATTAAATAAATGGATTGATGTCAAAGCATTATAACATATTTTTCTAAATTAATGCAAATATGTAGTTTTTCATATTGCTTTGAGTGTTTTAATATTAGGTTTGGTGTTCATAGCAGTGATTCTCAAACATCTTTTAGAAAACTATGTATTATATATTTTTTAAGCTTTATATAGATTCCTGATTGCTAATAATCGCATATTGTTCCCAGAATAGACTAAGATTATCGCACTCACATTGCTCTTTTATAATCCTGTTAAAACAGGTATAAGCATTTTTTTTAAAATTAATTTATACTCTGCATTTTAAATTGTGCAAATTAATCTGTATAATGCACAGAAATAATTTCAGGAAATTTTGAAAAGGTTATCATCTGCTTCGTATATATCATGACCTTATGCATAATAAACATAAGCAGAGAATATTGTATTATCGCGATGAAATAATAATATCAATATGCTAAAAACATAAACACCTTTTAGTATATCTCTTAATTTTAACATACAGTCATATTATGTGCTTTGAATATTGATTATGAACTTCAAATAAGTTGTACGTACAACAGATCTGCAATTATTATCAATCTATACACCACTTACATATTTCTATCCGCAACAATCTAACAACACTGTGACGGATATAATAATTATAACTCCTACATCAAACCTTACTAATTAATATTGTTTCTTATGCCATTCTCTTCAAAATGTTGTGTTTTAATAAAACAATATTATTTTATTTCATTGTTTTCGTGTCTTTTGTTAACTCTAAACATATTGTTCCCGATTTGAATGATTATGAATATTCGAAAATTAGTAAATTACGTGAACGGCGTGGTTTGGTTGATTTGAGTGTTGACTTAAAGCCTGTGACAAGTTTATTGACGATATCTAGAGGTCCCGTTGCCCCGGCTGAGCATCATTCTGTGGAAGTTACTACTAGTACTACGACTACCACTGAATCTTCCGTTATTGATAACCGACTTACTTTTGTCCCGAAATGTGGACGGAAAGTTGTGATGCATACAGAGTTGATTACTAGTGGTTTACCAACCAAACCTGGAGATTGGCCATGGCACGCAGCTTTGTATCGACTGAAGACAACTGGTTCTAATCAGCAATATATTTGCGGGGGTTCTTTGGTATCACCAACAAGAGTTATTACAGGTGAGTAAATTCACTTTTTCGATTACTTCGAAAGCTAAGTTTTCAAATTTTAAGGATAAATTTTGTAATGTATTACCAAAGATGATGATTATTTAGTTTTTTTAGTAATTTCAACTTTAATCCTTGACTAAAAGATTTAAAGTGTCTTGTTGCTACCACTAGGTTACACAAAACGCTTATACTGTTTTTGAATATACTTCAAAACTTATTATTTTACTAAAAATCTAGTGCATTGTAAAGCATTAGAGATTCTCATTCTGTGATTTTATTTTTCAGCTGCACACTGTGTGTTAGAGATTGAAGATGTGATAGCTCCTGAGAGATTGTTTGTTAGCTTAGGCAAATTCAATTTAGCTGGAGGAGATATGGGAGCACAAGAAAAGAGTGTAAGTTGAAAAAATATTCAAAAATTCTTGGATCTCAAATGTCATAAGGCAATATTTATATTTCAAAAACATTATTTAAAATCTGCTTTATATATTTCGTACATTAGCATTCCTGCACCTCCCAATTAGAAAATCAAGATTATTTCTATCTAAAATTCAAAATTTTAAATTAAATCCTTTATTTTAAATCAATACGGAAATGGATGGGAAAAACATACTACTTACTTTACTTTTCGTATGGCTTGGTGTGTAGATAAAAGTTAACCTGTGTGGGCTGTGTTGTATCCTCTACAGTCTCAGCTCCAGCGCTGACAGCCGATTCACTGTAAAATATCACTATTAAAAAGTCTTGTTGCTACCACTAAGTTACACAAAACGCTTATATTGTTTTTATCTGGAAAAACATAATAAGTAGCCAGAACCCTGATGCTAGAATCCCAAACTATAAATTGATGGCTTCCGGGATTGATTTCGTCTGCTTCCAATTTACTACGCCTTTATGATGGAGAGGTAATTTGATTTTTTACGAGCTTAGTTAAAACACTTAATAAAATCTACCTCAGTACAGGTTCTGCCTAGTTAGTCAATGAATTGAAACTGGGACATATTGTAATGATTATTTTTATACTTTTCAGGTATTTGATATAGTAGTCCATAATGAGTTCAGTCGGTCAACCATGGCTAATGATATTGCCATAGTGAAATTGTCTTCTAAAGTGAAATATACAGACTATGTTCAGCCCGTTTGTCTGTGGGGAAGAGAAAGTACAGACAAATCTGGCCTAGTCCATCAACGTGGAACTGTAAGTATTCAAAATACCTTAATAACCTATCATTTTGTAATTATCATTTTTTTGCAAGTTAAATTGAGCTTGGTTGATCAGTATTAGGTTTTGTGGCGAGAAACAAAAGTCTTAGATCAAGCTTGAATAATTGTGATGTACAAAAGAAACACTTGGTTGGCCTGAATGAGATTAGAAGCTAATGAAAGCCATCTCACAAAAGGCTTGTGGAAGTGCTAAAGCATTAAGCATGTTTATTATTATGTATTCTATCTTAATGTTGTTTGATGATTTATTTTTTTGACATTTTTTATAAGCTAATAAATTTCACTGATTATTTATCTATCTATTCCCTCACGCCGTATCCCAAGTGAGGTAGGCAGAGAGAACGGAACGCCAATTAGATCTGTCCTTACTTCTTTCGCCTCCTCCACAGTCATACAATTTCACATGCACGCACGTCGGTTTCTTTTACTCAAAACACGGCCATCCTTGAGAATTTGATCTACATGTTCAAACCATGTAGTTCTCGGATGCCCACACTTCCTCACACCCCTCCTTTCAGCCAAGTATATCCTCTTTGTCATTCTTTCCTCTTCCATTCGTTCCACATGACCAAACCATCTCAATTTATTTACACGCATTCTATTCACAACACTTCTTTTGCATCCACTCATTCTTCTAATATCCTCATTCCTCACTCTATCATGCAACATTTTACCAACCATCCTCCTCAGCGATCTCATCTCCACAGCATTTATTCCACTTTCATTCTTCTTCAACCATGTCCACGTTTCGCTTGCATACAGAAGTGTCGGTACCAGGATGTTATTTTTTTTTCACTGATTATTATTTTTTATTATTTTATATTGATAATTTACTTTAATTTGTATATGACATTTATCTTTTCTTATTTATATTCATCAAATGTTTAATGTCCAATCTCAATTTTATCCAATCTCTATATAATTTATAATCATCGTTTTATTTTGTTACTATTGTTCTTTTGTGTGTAACTACTAAAAAATATTTGAATTCACATTTTATTTTTATATTGTCTGTCAAATTGTTTTTTTTTTATTTGTTTAATACATATAAGTGATAAATAAATTAAAATGCACTTAGTTTCACATTTCTTTAATTTCAATTTTGTGTGAATTTGAAACTGATTTATTATTCCGAACATTTCCTCAAATTGTTTTAAGAAATTTTAGAATATCGAAAAAATGTTAAATTTACTTGTCCATTAAAGTATAGGTAATAAAAACTTCAGGTTTTGGTTTCATTCAGCTTGAAATTAATTGCAAAGTTTGTTGATAATGTGTTTATCTTATAAACATCAAAATCTTAAGATGTCTTTACCTTTTCCAGGTGGTTGGTTGGGGATTCACAGAGAATGATAAGTTATCACAACAATTATCAAAAGCTGAACTCCCTGTAGTCCCTGATGTGGATTGTATAAAATCAGATCCTCTATTCTTCTCAAAGTTTGTCACAGACACCACATTCTGTGCTGGATTCAGAAATGGTAAAAACACAACAATCAAAAGTTATTCTTAAAAACCTGATGCCTATACAACACAATTACATATTTTGTTCTATAAATATTTTCATTTTATTTATATTTATTTTACTTAAGTATCTATACATATAATCAATACATTTTTTATAATAATTTAAAACTTAACAAAAATAATTATCTCACAGAACATATGTTATATCATAATAGTAAATTAGATCAGCAGCAGGATTTATTAATTAAAAATATGAGCTACCATTTGGCTATTAATCACTTTATTTTGTTGAATAAAACTTGTGTCGCAAGATGAAGGAAGTAGATGTGATCAATAGCCTAATAGATACCACCTTAATCTTTCAAAACATAGATTGGAAGTTTGAACCCAGCTGCCAACCTACTCCCTCGTGACTCGATGTAATTGCTTACTTTGAAGGTGTAAAAAAACCTAGATACATATATTCTTTATAATTTAATCTTTATTATCAATGCACTTTGAATACAAACCACTGTCATACTTATATGAAATAATAGTTAATATTGACTTCAAATTTACTAACGTTATCCATGAAATGTGCACTAATCTCCTTATACACGGGCTTTAGTCCTTTAGCAGTTCAAAAGACTTTAGCTAAATATTTTCAATTACCATTTCCAGGTACTGGTGCCTGTAATGGAGACAGCGGAGGTGGAATGTTCTTTCCTCGTGTGGCAGAAGATGGTCAAGAAATATGGTATCTACGTGGAATTGTTTCACTCACTGTATCGAGGAAAGATCGTAACATTTGTGATCCTAATGCGTACACTGTATACACAGATGCAGGTCAATACAATGACTTTATATCCCAAAATTTGTAACAGTAGATTCAAAGCATTAATTGTAAAATTTAACTATGTTGGTTTGTGATACATGAAATATATTCTAAAACACATTGGTTAAGATATTTAATCACCATCGTTGTCAAGATGGAGTAAGAATTAGGATGAATGAATAGTTCAGGATATAAAATTTCCTGTAATTTATTTCAGGTTTGTGATCAGGGATAATTATTTGTTTTTATGCAATACATTGATGAAAATGTTGATTTATTAATTATTACTATTTTTACATAAAAATAAATATTGAAAACTTGGTTGTTTTTATTTGCTTTGTATAAAAATCATATTAATGACATAAACATAGTTTGAAAATTAAATAAAATGCTGAAGATTGCATTACCTATACCAAAATACTGATAAATCTATTAAACTTATTACAATAATAAAGACATTTTACATCTTAATTTCAGCAGTGAGGTTTGCCACCCATCCTGAATGTCATATTTTTTTGTTGGCATGGAGAGAATGGAATTGCATGTTTATTACATGCAGCTGGTCTGCTGGCATAGTAGTAGTAGTAGAAACTGTTGTCCGTTTGCAATTGTTGCATTAGATAATGCGATATGCAATAACACAAATACAAATAATATATGTTTTGACTCTCCTGGTATTGGAGTTTTTCTGCATTAGATACACTAAAACCTGTTTCGTCATTATTTCTCATAAGTAATATTTAGTTTTTAACACTTCATGATGCACACTTGTTTTCTTTTATAATGATATGCGTTCAATTCTCACTTACAAGCGACAACATATATTGATTTATACTATCAAGATATTTTTAATCTCCTAAATATGCAAATACATATATAATGGTTACACAACTTTAAATGCATACTACTACTACTACTGTATTGAAAAAAATAAGACATTCCAGGTAGGTGACAAACCCCATCCCTGAATTTAAGATGTAAAATGTCTTAATTTTTTCGAACACCTGCTTTTTACAAGACATTCCAAAAAATTTTCTTTCTTGAATTGGTATTACAATTGACAAATCAAAAAAAAATTTGTTGGGAAATTTAAAAAATCCCACACTTAGATTTTTTAAATTAGGACAGTTCTGGGAACAATTTAAAAGGACCCACTGTTTCACTGTTTACAAAAATTGGTGAAAATCAATTAAATCAAAAGTGATTTAATAAGAAGGTTAATTGGTAATATATGCAAAAACATCGCCTATATATTTTTTCTAGCAAATTTTTTGTTAAAATGGTTGGTCTTAAGTATTTTTAGTATATTCTATGAACAGAGGATTTCTTTTTATCTGATTACTGGTATTGAAAAGATATCTTTGAATTGAAGGATTCATTACTTAACATATTTCAAAGAATGTTAAAAAATCTGTGCAATCAGAAAAATCCTTAATTTGAGTGTTAGAGTGTTAAAAATGTTTAACAGTGTGAAGTCATTGGGTTATCATCTTACGTATGTGTATGTTCTCAGAAATACTTGACCTTTTGTTGTTCACATCTTCAGTTTAGTATAAGTGTGAATTATTATAATAAGTTTGTTTTCTTCACAAATTTTGTTTTTAGTGTTTTTATTTTGTTAGTTTTATTTTTGTAATGAATGAAGACTAATTGCCTTCTAAGGTATTCATTTGTTTACTTTCTGATCAATATAAAAAAATTAAAAAGTAATGCTTGATATAAAACATATCTGAATTAAAATATAATTAGCCCGTTTCATTTAGAAGCAAACTTATTTTTGTGAATAATTAAAATAATCAAACTAATGTAAATATAAAACACAAAAGGCGAGCAATAAAATAAAAATAATTACTTCACAATATAAAAAAAACTAAACAATAATTCATATTTGTTGGTATACCAATTCTTAAAAAAGGATTGGAATTTGTATTAGTGATATAATATACCTACATTCATTTATCTATAATGTATGATTTTTTTTTCCATAATTGAGAATGTTTGGCTCTATTCACAAAAATTGAATTTGTAGCTATTTAAAAAAAATATTGCAATTGGTTTTTAATACAGAGAGGTAGTGACTGATTTTGTACGCATTGGTTAACACATGTCTTTCTAAAAAAAAACACGAGATTGATGTTACCATTTCATTGATAAATATTATATTTAATCACAATCAAAGTATTTTTCACTGCAGATATCAGAAAAAAGTTTTAAAATACATCGTGCTTTAAAAAATGTTATTACATATCCAAAAAGTGTGTTTTTTCATCCTTATGTTATCTGAAATAAATTATAACACAGCAATTGAATTATCAGATTATGGTAAAAATACCACATTAAGTCCACAAGGTGTCTTAAATATAGTAAAATTTATAAAAACTGGGAACTTAGGATCGTTGATAGAAGATGGTTCTGTTCCTACAGTAGTGACTACTACACCAAAACCTCCTCCAGTTTGTGGGAGACGGATGATTCAACATAATGAGTTGATTGTAAAAGGAGAAGCGACTAAACATGGGGATTGGCCTTGGCACGCTGCTATATATAAACTGTCTAAAAGAAGACAAAACAACTATATCTGCGGAGGAACTTTGTTGTCCGATACTCGTATCTTGACAGGTAAAGTTTGTGTAAGATAACTTTGTAATCTATTTAATTTCTTAAATCTAGTTGAAATTTAAAGGTTTTGTGACTATTGACAGAATGACAAATGTATTATAATTCATACAGTTTCTTACAAACAATTTCTTATTAAGTGTGTACCTTTGTTTGATAACTGGAGCCATATGCAAACTAGGACATCTCTCCACTTTTTTAGAAGTTAGACTAGATATATAAGGTGATTTTTAAATTGTGATATGTAATAACAATGAACTCATGAAATATCTTAACTTCTTATACCAAATAAAAAAATTGGCGCTAGAAATTTTGAGATGTTGAGTATTGGGTATTTGCTTAAATCTCTGTACCAAATTGTAAATTGTCGGACCAAAAAATATTAACTATCGAAATGATAAAAAACGATGGTTTACTAAATTACTTGCAAATTTGTGATGACCTCAAGAAGAATGGAATAGAATATTTGATTATCAAGTAATTTATTGAGCTCAAACATTGATCAAGGTAATTTTTATGGATTACAATTTTAGCTGGCCACTGTGTGGTGGAACTAGGTGCTGTGGTGTTGCCAGAAAGACTGTCTGTGTCACTTGGAAAGTATGAGTTAATTGGTGGAAACACCAACTCACAAGAGAAAAGGGTAATTTTTTCATCTATTCAAATGTCTTTCTCTTTCTCTATACCATCACGGTGTCTTCTACAAGTCATGTAATGGACATACACGTTGCCCTCCCTATGCCATGAAAATGAAATATTCATCGCTGAATTGAAATATTAAATGTTTTAGATTTGACATTCTATAAATACTAATGTACCTTATGGTTTAGTTGGAAAATATCTTGCGATAAACTCGCCCATTGCACACAAGTTCAGCAGTCTTGTTTATTTTTCTATTGTGTAATATTTATGTGCAATAAAGATTATTATTATTACCTTCCTATAGGACACTTTTAATACACACACAGAATAGAGAGGGAGATGTATTTTTTTATATGATTTTTTGGAATCTTCTTGGTTATTCAAATTTTTATTACAGTAAACAATATCTAGGGTTAATAATTTACAATTTGTACTTGCTTCTCTTTGCAGGTTTTTGATATAATTTTACATCCAGATTTTCAAAGCGATCCTCTAGCCAATGATATTGCTGTTTTAAAGTTGTCCTCCAAAGTAACATTCACGACGTATGTTCAACCAATTTGTTTGTGGCCTACTACGGAGCACTTCACAAAACAAAGTCTTTATGGAAAATTTGGATATGTAAGTATGAAGTATTTTATTTATTTATTTATTTATTTATTTTATTCTTCACTGTACATTGTTTACAATAATACATTTAATAACATTTTATAACATTTAATGATAAACTTTTTAAAGAAATATTGACATAGAAAATGAAAGTACAAATTTAATATTCTATACTGTAAAAAAGAGTAATGATTTTATTGGAAGAATTGGAAAAAATTGTTTACCAAGTGAAGTTACTCCCTGTCTTTTTAGTCTTCGAAAAGTCTGATGAGTTTTAAAATGAACAAATTGCTTACAAAAGTGCCTCATTTGACATTACTCACTAATTTGTCAATTAGATTGAGACTGTTTATTAAAGTACTGATTTGATATTTATGAGTTACCCATTTGTATATCTTTCAGTCAACCTTAAGACACCTAGGTGTTTATCAGATATATATATAAAAAACTAAAAACTGTTGCATTTTAATTGTACTTTTCTTTCTTATCCTAATCTTTGTTTTTTGGCTATGATTTTATTGGAATGCTGTAAAGTATCGCTGCTTTATTTTCAGATGGTAGGCTGGGGTTACACTGAGGAGGATGAACTTGGAACAGACCTGCGATTAGCAACTTTACCTGTAGCCTCAGACTTGGATTGTCTGCGTTCCAATCCAAACTTTTTTGGAACGTATTTAACAGACAAGACATTCTGTGTTGGACAAAATAATGGTAAAATAATACACATTTCAAAATAATGATAATACAATATAATATATTTAAATATAATTTATGCTAATGTGTTATTAGGGTTCAAGTTTAAAGGAGATTAAATAATCAGTCAGTTATATTTTTTACTTATAAAAAATATTTGTAATAAATCCAAACTGTTTTGTTCCAACTGTGTTGTGAATGAGAATTATGTTTTGTTTATATGTATATTGTAACATGTAAAAGGTTCACGCCGTGGATGTATGTATAAATAAATAAACGAAAAATACATCCTGAAATATTTCAACAGAAAACAATATGTATGCTTTTACATGCAGTTGGTTCATTGGAAGTCCCCAGACTTCTGAGCTATCCGGGTGGACGGTGGGTCTCCTTCAATGGTTCATTGGCTATCCCATTTGTGGGAAATGCCAGGATGGTATGAATGAATGAAATACCTGGATAGTATGTCACACATGCTTCCTATGCAGAGCTAACTTAATTTTTTATGGAATGCAGAATTCCAAAAATAAAGTGGCTTTATTTTTAAAATTAATAATTTTCATGGAACCGTAGTAAGCAATATTTATATTTCATAAATAAATAAGAAGCAAGATTCAATCAATGATTTTTCTGTTTAAATATTTTAAACATTTTCAACGTGTTCATCCAATATTTTCGAGTTATCCTTCACACCTATGAAATGACGTTGAAAAATTGGTCAAAAGAAAAAAAAAACAGACTTATTGAAAAACTTGAATCCTATTATTGAAAACTGAGAGATTAATATAAGACTTATTATCACTACAATAATATTCCGCAGTGGTACGCAAAGAGTTGGCTAATGATTTTTTTCTATTTCTAGGTGTGAACGCGTGTAACGGGGATTCTGGTGGAGGCTACTTCTTTCCAGTGAATCACACAATTTCCGAGAAACAAGTACAAGTGTGGTACATCCGAGGTATTGTTTCTCTCAGTGTCTCTAGACAGGGCCTGTTGTTATGTGACCCAAATGAATATACATTGTTCACAGATGTCAATCAGTACTTGCCATTTGTTCAACAAACTATTTAAGAAAATATAAATCTATTAATACACTAATATACCTACTAAACGTTTTTTCTCTTTTTTTACTTTGGTTCCCTATTCCAAAAGGAACCTGTTGAATCTGGTGAATCATTCTTTGAGCTGTGATGTTATTTTGGATTCAAATAGTAATCTACGGAGAGTAGGCATCGTTACGGTGGCAAATGCAAATCAAGGTCATTGTTAATTCGGTGAATTCACTACCTCATCAATACATCTTCGCTGTACTCAACATATTGTGAAGAAAGAAAGAATTGATTGCACAAATACACCCTTGATCCTTTTTTGAAAATCAGAGACGAATTTTTTGATTTCTTGCGCATTATTGTGTTATTTTTATAATGGGTGAAGTTTTTATACACCTGTATGCATTTTAATATCTTTTTAGATACATTTAATATTTTTTAATGGAATTTGCAATTAAATGAATTTGTACTGAACAGAAGTTTTTCGTTGTAAAATTTATAATAAACCACCCGCTGCTTCAATGAAATCTAAATATTGCGCTACATCTGTGAATTTGGTGTAGTAATCGGGATCGCATACGCTCAAATCTTTTTTGGATACTCCCAGAGATGTAATTCCTATGAGTTGCCAGGAATCTCTCTGCTGCATAAAGAAACCTCCTCCGCTGTCTCCATTGCAAGGAGATGTGCCTGAAAAAGGGTATGAAAACGTATCCGCTTCGTTACATATGAAAATAAAAGTGCGTATCTACCAGTGGCGGGACTAGACATTTCACATCTGTCATGCTTTGTAAAAATGTACTATTTGATGCCCTTGAGAATAATAGAATATGTACCTACCTACCTATATCAATTTACATATTAAGTAAGTAGGTACGTATTTTTTCAAGATACTCAGCAATAGCTCAGATTTTCAATAGAGAAATTAGAAGTAGGTACTCATAAATTTTTGTGCTGATAAATTAGAACATTACACAAAAACTTACACGATCAACTATTGAAGTAAACCAATTAATATTTTAAGTGTAGGTAAGTGTATTTCTTTGTATAAAATATCTTAAAATTCAAATTAATATTTTACTCAACATTCATCACATTTCTGAAAAGAATTGGACCTCTTCCCTTTTCCGTAAGTTTTCGTGTCCTGTAAAAGGCAGGTGTACGAAAAAATAAAGACATTTTACATCTCAAATTCAGCGATGAGATTTGCTACCCATCGTGAATGTTTTAATTTTCTTGTTAGCACGGAGAGGACATCTTGCATATTTATTACACACAGCTGGCTTGCTGGCTACTCCATTTGTGGGATATGCCGTAATGGTGTAGTATCTAGTATAATATAGTGTATGAAATTTGCCAATGTGTGCATTTATTATCTACCTGGTATTAAGTTGACGCATATAGCTAAGAAAATTGTGACTGAATATAATATACAGCTTGAGCTTAAAATAAAATAAAGCACGTACCTATATAAAAGAGACTGAACAATGAACATACCGTTTATGTATCCGGCACAGAATGATTTCTCATCTAGAAATTTCCCGAAAAAAGATGGATTGTTTTTGACACACTCTAAGTCAGTCTTAACAGGCAAACGCGCCTGCTTCAGGTAAGGAGAGTATTTAGCTGTCTCCGTGGCACCCCAGCCAACTACCTGAAAAAGAAGTCCCTCATAAATTATTGTAGGTTCACCAATAATTGTAGTAGGTAAGATCTAAGATGTCTCATGCACGTAATTGGCAATGATATTTATTTTGCCAAATATAGTTTTTTGCTTTACAAAATGTCTAAAAGTAATAGGAATGCCTATGATTTATTCTATATATCTATCCTTATCATGACGCCTTCTTCTTCCATAAGAATTTAAAATATCTACAAGTGATACTCTTCGTTACAAAGAAACACAAAGCGTTCAGAACGAATGGCATAAATTATCGCTGAATCATATTGTTAGTCAGAAAGAAGCACTTAATTTTGCGATGTATTTTATTTACGCCATTAAAATCTTTTCCTTGGCGACCGGTGTGGCGCGGAAGCTTACGCACTTGCCTTCGAGTCACGAGGTCCCGGGTTCGATTCCCGGCCAGGGCAGAATGAAGAATGACCTTTTTCAAATTGTCCTGGGTCTGGGTGTTACATGTATATGTGTTTAGTGCATTGTATATATGTGTATCGTCGTGTTAGCACCCATAATACAAGATTCATATCTTAGTTTGGGACTAGCTCGGTCTGTGTGAATTGTCTATACATGTTTTTTTCTATACATGTTCAAGATAAGTAACATCATTTTCATTATAGAGTTTGTTCTCACGTTTTTAAATGAGAATCGAAAAACGTATTGTAAGCAAGCTAGACTGTGGTATTTTTAATAAAAATTCTCTGTACTTACAAACCCATATTTTCCGAAAATGGAACTTCTGCCTTTGGAACCATCCGGTAAACAAGCTGGCTGAACATATTCTGTAAACTTGGCTTGTGTTGACAGCTTCAAAATGGCGATATCATTCTCCAGAACTTGTGGAGAAAATTCTGGATGAAGTATTATGTCGAATACCTGGAAAATTCAGAGAGAGATACAATTAATGTTGTTTACATGGATTCTTTAGACTGGAATGGTTTTTAGAATCATTGTTTTACAGAATAGTAAAATACAGCATTTCAAAGTTGTGTAAATTATTTTTGGGAAAATTATTTTATAGGTATATGATAATGTAGCTAGGTCAATAATGAAATCAAGAATATAGACTAAAATTACTTTACATGTAGGCCATGCAATTTATGTGTAAATTCTAATCTAATCAGGGCAGAAATGAGTTTGCTCAAATGAGTCTTATTTTCTCACGATAATCCTAACGCTCTGATTTCGATGCCATAGGGATAGTGTACTGTTATTGAAGATTGTTCACGTCGTCGAAGAGTTCGTGGACGAGAGAACCAGCGTTTTTTTGTTGTTGCTAAATATCTTTGGAAATCCTTGAAACATAACTCAACTAAGACCATCATCTTCATCGTATTACAGATACGACAGATTTTTGCCAGATGTAAGTATGTAGATATGATAGTGATGTATTAATTGTGTCGGTGCACACGTAGTAGAATTCCATAATTATGTAATTTAAAACAAGTGTTTCTTTCTACTATAGATTCTATTGTACAAAGAAATACTTGTTAACACTACACATTAACAAATTACATAATGATAGTGATGAATCACGTTTTTTTAATGTATTGTGTGACAATATTATAATTGATCTTGAATGTTTCAGTGTTGACATTATAAAATAAATAAATGAATAAATAAATATTATGAACAAAGATAGAATAGCACTAAATGGAACGGAATGGAATTTATACCAGGTATTTATTTTTCATAATTACACACACTTACGCCTTTTTCTTGACTCCCATAGTCTCTTCCAATGAAGCTCACTTTTCCCAGTACAACAGAAAGCCTTTCTGGTAATAAAACATCGCCTCTTTCCACCACGCAATGGCCTGCTGAAAATTGTGTATATAAATATGCTGTGATATAAACGATGTCAATGCACAAATTCTACTCACTGTGTCGGTGTTTAGGTAGTAGAATTCCATATCGAAATAAATAAAACAAGTGTGACAATGTCCTCATAAGACGAAAGACGTCTCTCTCACATATTAAAACATTAGTAGAATAAAACACTTGTTTTATTTATTTCCACGAATTCTACCCTTTTTCAATGAAATATGTCATAAATTGTTCATGAAGATAATATTCTTTATAAGAATATCGTTTTTAAGTCTTGAGATTAAGAACATTTATTATAACAATTAATACATAGTAACTTATAATCATACCAACATTTATTAGACCTACGTAGATTTAATATGAAAACTGACATTGTTTGCCTAAAGTTTTAAATAAAAATATGTTACTATAAATTGCTACATGTTAAATGTATTCGATATTCGAGTCTAAATATCTTTATACAACAAAACAGCTTAGTTTTCATATTTATTACCCACATTTTTTTTTAAAAGATATATCTGGGTTTTGTTATAAACCCAAATACAACCTTATACACCTTTCATAGTTAGCTACTAAAAGCTTGTGTCGTGAAAGGGGAGTTTGCCTTGAACGTAATCATCAAGTTATAGAATACTTGATCAATTATCGACTTTGAGCACAAATCGTCTGTTACTCACCTACCTGTAACAACTATGGTTTTAGATACAAGAGTTCCACCACATATGTATTTCAATTCCCCTTTGGCACTTGACACTCTATACAGAGCGGCGTGCCAAGGCCATGTGCCTGGACTGACAGCTTCTCCATGATGGATCAACTCCTCATGCAGTTTTAAAATTTGCCCACACTGGGAATCTTTGAATCTCGATGCTGTTGAGATAATGGGCAAAACTTCCTTCTTTTGGTTTATATTTTTACGAGAATTAGTAATATTTTCTTCTCTAGCGCCTGAATAAAATGGTTCCACGGCGATGAAACGATCCCAGAAACCCTAAAACAATTTTTGAAAATTGAATTCAAATAAGAAAAAACTCGATTAATATGAAACACTTGGTTAAATAAATATAAATCGAACGTTGGTGACTCGAATTTTAAGAGATGGTAATTTGAAAATTGAATTCAAATAAGAAAAAACTCGATTAATATGAAACACTTGGTTAAATAAATATAAATCGAACGTTGGTGACTCGAATTTTAAGAGATGGTAATTGAGTACGCCTTTTGACAGATTATGTAAATAGTTATGAATCGAAAAAGAGATTTCTTTATTAACTGAATCTGCAAAAATTAGCCATTGAGGTTAATCCATATTACTTATAACTAATATAAAATATAATACTGTTTTATGTTTCACTAAAGTGTATACAAAGGGTATCACAGTTACGCCAAGCGCTTTCAACAATAAATTGGTATCATCAGGGCGAGTATAATAATAAACTCAGTTTTTTCTCACAGCTCTCACACAGGAGCTGGGGCCGTAGACAAACCGTACTTAGCGATCGACTACTGGCGAACTTTTCGGCAATCTACCTATACGTACCATATAATTTTGCGTTATTGTTGCGGTTATAGTCGAAAATTCGTTTGTAGTCGATCGCCAAGTGCATGTTTGTCTAGGGGGGCTGTTTATACTCCGCCTTGATGATGCCAATTTATTGGTGAATGCGCTCGCGTAACTGTGGTATACTTTGTATACATTGTAGCGAAACATATAACAGTGTTATATTATATTTTATTGTTTCACAAAGTCAACACCGAAACATTAAATTCAATTCAAATTATTATTGCATACTTATTTTAATAAAGATTTTCAATAAAGCTTGTGAAAAGAATAAACAAAAGACTTGATCATGAAGAATATTGAAAATATCATTATAATATGTAAATACTTGTAATTACCACAATATGTCCATGATTGCAATGCACTTCGTTGTTTATTTTCACAGCAATTAAATTAGGATACGGGTTTCCCTTGCCTTTAAGAGGACTTACTAATATTGATATGTTGCTATTGTTTTGATTGTCGTATGAAATTTCTAGATTATAGGAATCTGAGAAGAAAGAACTAAATCCAGAGTTCTGAAAAATTAATAAAGTTTATAAAAAAACACAAGATCATTATAAGTTCCATTGTTCAGCAGGGTTACTCTTGACAAAACTAAACACGATCTTAATCTAGTCTTGATCTTGATCATACGACGCACGAAGGGACTATGGTCAAAAACACCGCGCTACCGCTAACGCGCGATCGGTTTTCGTGTATTTTTGGCCAATAGTCACTTCGTGTGTCGTATGATCAAGATCAAGACTAGATTAAGATCGTGTTTAGTTTTGTCAAGAGTAGCCCTGCAGATCAGGATATCGGGGATGTATATAGGGATTATAATTATGTTTTCATAGATTTTGAGTCTAAACCTGAAAATTCAATGAAAAAATCATTCATACCCCAAAGTGGGGTAGCCAATTGATTAGATGTCATTTGAGTTGTCTTCTGTGTACTTCTAATCGCTGAATTTACTTTTACTTACAGTTTACTGTTTATATAGTTTGCATGTGTTTGTGAAATGTATTAGCCGTTTTATTGAATAAATAAATAAATAATACCTAATTGTTTACAAATATTTACATCCGTGGAGTTCACAAAATATAGATAGGTCTTCCAACTTTCGAATGTCTCGAAGAAGCATTTTAGAAACAAAGTTAATTGAGTACTTTTTAACTTATTTTTGCGACATATGCTAGTGCCTTTGCCAAGTAAAATATCAAATATCTTTAAAATACTCACCAATTTAAAATCGCTTAGTTCATCAAATGATAGTTTGATTTTCGCCTGATGAGGGAACGAATCAAAATTCTTGAGCACAATTATAAGATTGTAATATTCCGGTGTTCTTTTATCGAAAATTTCCACAAATTTGTTAGATCCATTACATGGAAAAATCTCAAACACGTTATTCACATCTTCTTCACTCTCTATATTCACAATTGTTTTATTTTCGGTGCTAAATTGACTACGGACGATTGTAGAACAAAATAAAAACAATAAAAATACAATTGTTCGATTTCTAGTAATCATTGTTATTTGTAATAAACACGATAAAAATAAGTCAGTAAAACAAAATAAATAAATAAAATTATAAGTAAGTGGAAAGTTAATCAATTTTAATAAATCTTAGTTTAATTTACACACTGTCGTAGCACTATAGAGATAAATTTATTATTAGTTGACTATCGATAGAATTTATTATTATATTGTTCTTTATGAATTATTTCTTCAACACACGCACTATGTATACTCGTATAACTATTCGATTTCCGAGGCTGCAATGATATTATTTTATTTACAACTTACGTTCATCTTCGCACTAGAGTGTGATTTTATGACTCATGTATCAAATATGATGAGAAAACTGGTTTCTTTGATACTTACCTGTATGTTTAAATATTTATATTTTTGTTATCAAACTTATTTAATTCCTCGCATCTAAATATTAAAGGTATTAGACTTGTCAGCAACGAGTTTGGATTTTCTTCTCCATTCCTCTTTATTTTCTGCTACAAAAATAAAGACATTTTACATCTTCAATTTAGCGATAACGTTTTCCAATAATAATAACTAGACAATTTTTATTCAAGATGCACCGTTTTGTGGAAAAACCACCGCCTATTACTATCTTGAATGCATTATTTTTTTGTTGCCACGCAGAGGACACCTTGTATATTTATTGCATACAGTTGATGGTCTGCTAGCTACCGTAATATGGCGTGATGGTGCATTTATATAGTAGTAGTAAAAGCATATTTTTAGTAGTATAAAACTTTGTAACCAACGTGATGTTCAGCTTAATATTTGTAGTACTTCAAATGAATTACATCGGACTACACTGTACCTATAATAAAACATTTTTCTTTAGACCAATATGCTTTTACACTGATGTTAGTCCTTATTTATTGAAAGACATAATTTGAAATCACAATAATACACAAAGTCTACATCGGATTGTAAAGATACGTAATGCAAGTTGCTGTAGAATTGTAAATAAATGAAATGAATGAGGAAGAAGATCCATTTGATGAATGAAATGCATTTAATCACAATATAAAGCTTATGTAATAAAGTTGAAAGCTTTCTTCAGATGATTTAAGGCAAAGCTTACAGTGGAATAAAATTTATATGCCATACGGATTCATAGACTTGACGTACGAATTTATAATTTAAAAAAATGTTTTATGTTATTTTGTTATTACTGTGTATAGGAATTATATATGTAAGATTGGTATTGTGGGCATTCCAATTGTAATGAATATCTATTTATCTATCTCTACGATTGTGGGGTTCACTACCAGGTGTTTATTTTGTAGTGTCCCCTGTGATACATCTTTCCTTCCATTGTTTTTTTTTATCTATACCATCATTGCTTTTCTCGCAAGTAAGGGAGCCAGTAGTTGTCCTCTCTCTACCAGTAAAGAAATAAGCCATTCAGGATATTTGAACTACTTAATTGCTGAACTGTAGGTATCAAACGTCTTTTATGTGATGTTTTCGAGTACCTTTTTACGTTTCACTGGACACTCGAAAACTTACAAAAAAGAATAGGAGACTAATTCTTTGATGGGGACTTCAAATACATGCTTGAAATTTTCAGAATTATTTGTTAATGTAAAGAAAACAGAAAAATCTAGAATTATAATACAGTTAGTTTTATTTTATTGTCATTAAAAAGAATCTCATTAATAAATAAAAAAATATCTTACTCAAAAGTCATATATTATTTAAGGACCAGATGATATGATGAAAAGATTTTAACATTTGCTAAAATCCATTAAAATAGCAACTTTCGTCAGTTTTGCGTACTTAATTCTCAAAAGCGTTTTATTTATCTACGTTTACCTTTTTGTCATTTCAAAATACCCCTTCTATTCTCAGATTCCATAAAATATCGTAGAATTATCATAGATTTTTATATATAATATCTAGATGAAGTACTCGTGTGTATTTTCATTGTAATAAAGTGAGGCACCATTTTTCGGCACTTTTGACAGATCGGTTGGCGAAAAGAAGTGTGGTAAATCGCTTAAAACGTCGACAAGAACTTCAAAAAATGTCCAATTACGTTTTTATAAATGTAAAAATGATATATTTTTATAAAAATGCTAGAAATATTTCATAAAATGTAGGAAACACCACACGCTTTCGCCAACCGTTCTGTCAAAAATTCATAGATTTTTTGCCTCACTTTTGTAAATGAGTCAGGGTTCTCGTTTTGTATGGAATTCTGTGAGAATTATGAAACGCACTATCACGTAGGAAAAAGACGAATTCCTAGAGTGCAATCCGTACGTAATCGTACTGAGTGTGTAATCAGCTTTATCTAGGTATATTGTTAAAGCTGATTGTCCTTCATTGAAAATAAAATCTGTATTGAGAATATCGACAGCATCTTTCTATCCTGCAGTTCTATTTATTATTAAATCCTGTTTGTCCCAGCTGATGTAGTTTCTATCAAAATTATTTTTTTATTATAATAGATATTTCTAGACTTTTTTTTATCAAAAATGTCAAATGACAAAGAATAACTAAGATGTAAAAATAAAATATAACCGTGAAAAGCTTGTCTTTGATCTCAACGCACACAACATAATAATACTGAAAAATATTAATTTTCTTTATTGGTGTAAATGAGAGCATAATATTTCCGGGTGAAAAGAAAACTGGAGTTTTATCTACAACATAGACATAAACATTTTTCAACTTCATTCAAGTTGATTGACTATTGATTAACAAAATATGAAAATGATTTCTAATGTAAGTTCCATCTCCTGAAATGTCTCTTTTGTACACTGAGAAAATACTCACAACGAATCATTGGTACGTACTATCAGAATAGGACCAGAGATAGTACAAACGATTCGTTGGTACGAATCTATAATATTAACTTTTCGCAAACAAATCATTGGTAAATTTACCAACGACTTGTTTGCGAAAAGTTAATATTATAGATTCTTACTAATTAATCGTTTGTACTATCTCTGGTCCTAATCTGATAGTACGTACCAATGATTCGTTGTGAAATTTCATTAGTATTTTTCTAAGTGAAAATAAATATTCTTTTGAAAGCTCATAGTTCTCTGCACTTCACCATAGAATAATGACTCAGGCAAATGTACTTTAACTGACATGATATTTTTGTATATAATATTTCACAATGCAGGAGACCCACCATCCATCCGGACACCGCAGAGGTCTGGAGATTTTAATTTATACAAAATTCTACACTTAAAAAATCTTGTCCACACCGCAGGTGCCACAATTTCATTTCTTAAATGCTTTAAACACAGTTTGAATAACTCATACGTTTTTTTAATCCATAAAAAAATACTACAATTAAGATCTTGACTTTATCAGATTATTGAATTCTTCTGAGCACTTGAAAAATATTTTAACTAGCTATATGTGAAAAAAAAATAACTATACTTATAATATAATATTTATGATATTTATTGGGGTAGTGATTACCCATTAATATCTCTGAAATGGGCTATGAAATAATATTTTATTGTCGCACTGTTATGATGAGGTAAATAAGAAGAATTTATATTGAAGGTGTTACGAGAGACGAGCCATAAAATGATACAAATTATATATTGACGTTAAATTCTTTGACAAGGGAGAAAAGTGAAGGACTAGTCATACAGATAGTTTTGATATTTTTTTTTTTTAAATATATTTATTTTATTCATAAATACACAGTATACATTGATATTACATTAATAAAACAATATAATACACAGTAAAAATGCTCCCTCCATAAGCAACTAAATGCTTGTGCGGAGGGTCCGATTTAAATTATAACATTAACACACATATAAGAATCAGCTAGAAATATTAATACACATATAAGAATTTGTTAGAAATAGCAAACTTTCAGTTCTCATGTACGTTCATCAAACGTTCAACAAAATCCACCAGCACAATACAAAATTAAACCAATACAATTATTCACAACGTCAAAACAATATGTAAATCAATTGGATCAATTTTCCTCTCATCAACATTAACACAAACACACATACACAGAAATACATCACTTTTACGCGATTCAGTGCTCAATGATGACATCATGAGCCTGAATCTCAAAATTGTCGCTGTGTTATCCCGTTTTATCCTTCGCTTCGATGTTTTCAAAATAAATATAAGGAAATAAGTATTGAAATAATTTGAAATGGTTTTAATAACAAGAAATACCATACACAGTTTTTCTACACAATAGTTTTTCTCCAAATATTTTTCAAAAAATCAATATTGAACAATACGTATGATTGCTTGTATAAAAGAACATTAAAATTTTGTTTAGCAAAAATCAACTGCCAGTTTGTTTTGTTATACATTAGCATCCATCGTGTTTTTATAATCATCGAGAAAAATATTTTTGTTTTCTACATTCACGTCACTACTCATAGACGACCTTTTCTAGTTATTGCCCATTATAATAACATCTATATTTTTTATACGGCTAAAGGTTCCTATATTAGAAAATATAGGAACTTAATATTAAAAAATATAGGAAAATATAGAAGAAAATGACAACATACTTGATATCTATTTGTGATTGGTTTTGCTCTATTTGTTGATGTCTGTTCATGTCTAATTGTTTTTTTACTGTATATGTTTACTTTATCAATAACATTTAAATTATCATTATTGATAATTAATTTTATTTCTTGACATATTTTTTACATGCTTATGTACTTGTCTGTATTGACTTACTTATATTGACATACCAAAATTGAATTATTCATATTGACCTTATTCATATACAATTTTTTGTTATTGTTTTTAAATTATCTTGTTGTTAATCTTGTCTTGTGGTGTATTGTTTTGTATATACTGTGATTACTTAGTTTTTTTTGTTGTTGTTGTTGTTCCTTAGGTACACTTTTTTTGCTAACATGTAAAAGGCTCACGCCGTATATTGTATAAATAAATAAATAAAATAAATATATTCTTCGTAGTGTTTGCAAAAACAGTAACATGATACGATATCAGCTGACATCTGAAACGAAAAATAAAGTGCCTTGTAAACACAGGTAGTTGTAAAACTCCATAAATGAGATAATTATACCTATTTAAAACCTTGAATTGAGCTGTCAGATTTGCAATTAATCTTTAAAATTTCATTGTTACAACACAGAGAAGATAATAATTTATATACATATATAACATGCAACGATGCAATTAGGGATTAAATAGACTATACGATGAAACTGACGAGTGTTTCTCAGTAATCGTTTAAAGAATTTTACACGAGTATATAATATTCTAAAGTGAACACGTTTATGTTACGCATTTCAGTATCTATGTACCTTTTTTATATAACAAAAAAAAGATTGAAGTTAAATATTCTGCGAAGGAATGGAATTATAGAATATAATATGTTTTAGCAGACCTCTTTCAGCATCTAATTTGCATTTTAATAATACCAGTCTACATATGAAATGCTAAAATGATTTCAATGAATAGGTATGTTATGTGTGTTGTAGCTACTTCTAGAATTGAGTACATCTGGGGCAAAAAACATTTAAAAATCTCATTTAATAAAGTAAAGAAATCTAATCAGTTAACGTAGCAATAAGCAACGTAATTTTTTTTAAAATCAATTGAAAAAGGGAAAGTTTCAAGTTTCACACTTCTCAGCATTATGACATCTCTCGCATGTGAACATATAATTAGAACTCAGAAGGGCACATATACCTCATTGCTGATTTAATTTTTTTTAATATGGTAAGGTTTTATGAATACAATCCATTTACAAAACCCTGAAAAACTTTTACAAAAAAGAGAAGTAAACCTATTCTATTTCTGGATTTCCACGAACTGTGCTCAGTTATTAATACTCTTTAACGATAATAGCTGAATCACCCTTAATTTTTCTTGGTTGAGTAGACATTTGGTTGATAATTAAAGAGTTTCAAAATTTGTATTAATTCCTTTAACATTTTATCTCCAACAATACGGGTTGAACAATAATATTAATGGCAGCGGTGTCTATTGTATTGGTAACGATGCTAAATACATTGGATAGACCAGTCGATCAATTGATACTCGGATAAAATAGCATTCCAGAGTTTATCTGGTGACTTAAAGATGGTTGACCATTGCATTGGTCATAATCATAATTTTGATACAAAAATATAAAGGTCTATCATTCAGAAAACCCGTGTGAAAACTAATTACTTCCGAATCATTTTTGGAACTTGGACTGTAAATATTCAAATAGCTACTTCATCTCCTTTGTTGAAGCTCATAAGTCATCCCCAGTTATCTCAATTCCTCATACTATCCTTTGTATTACCTACATTATTCCTTATTCCTTCTTTTTTGAAATATTATTCTAAATATTCCTGTTTTTCTTATATTGACTTTAATTTTCACTCACTTATCTTGATAATATTTCAAGCTAGCTTGACGAAAACGTTTGAGCATAATATAATCATTACAGTGAAAATGAAGTGATTTTGTTTTGAAACATTCTATGAAAAAGTTCGATAAAAAACACTGTTTCAATGTTCCCTATAACCTTCTTTACCCCTATATACCTTTGTCTGCTTCTGTAATTTCTCAGTTCTCGTACAACATATTATTAGCATTCCCACATCTTCTTCTACCACCGTACATTACGGTATAATATAGACTTATAAACATATCTTTAAGTACATTAGGATATTCTATTATTTCAAACGTATTATATAGGTATCTTTTATTGATTCAAATATGAATAATATAAATTTAATCGTTATGACGGACAAATAAATAACATATAGTGAAGATATGTAGAAATAGTAGAAAAGGAAAGGGTTAATATACTATCACGACAAAATATATTATCACAAGTGGGGTAGACAATAGAAAAACTATACAATGAACGAGTAAATAGTTCCCTCCATGCCATAGGAAAACTAGATATTAAGAATGGGTGATAATATAACTCATCGTACTTTATGTTTTACGATTAATTAACTTTTACAGACCTAGACAAACCGTACTTGGCGATCGACTACAAACGAATAATTGTTTAAGCTTTCGCAGCGTCTTGTATCGTTGAGGTTCTCGGGTTTGCTGCGTGGATCTCCGATGTTGAAGCCGAAAGCTAGAAGAAAGAACGACGGAGATCCACGCAGCAAACCCGAGAACCTCAACGATAAAAACGAATTTTCGACAATAACCGCAACAATAACGAATAATTACACGGCACATTGTAGGAAGATTGTCGAAAAGTTCGCCAGTAGTCGATCGTTAGGTTTTGTTTGTCTACGGCCCCAGGACACTGGAAAATTTACAGATTAAGGGGTGCACTTTTTTATTCAGAAAACTCCACGAATAATATCTTAATAACCTCTTAAATGTTTGATGTTTTAGACCAAAAGTTACAATGTAAATAAAATTATCAAAAGTATCAAAAAGTACATGTTTTTTTTCTGTCCATACAAATCTTTTAGTATTTAAAGTAAACATGTGGGATTTTTAGGAAACCAGAGATTTACATAGGATTAAATTATTTTTAATGCATTTTTTCATTAAGTTCATTGCTTTTAATTGTTGTAGGTTTAGGTTTATTCTCCACAAAGAGGTGAGACGGATGCATTTTGGGGAGGCTGTGGAGATCGTAATAGTGGAGGTTGAAAAGGACTAAAGAGGACATCTGGGTTGGTAGTAGTAAATAGGGTTGTTGGGAAATAAGCAATCGCTGTTATTTTTCTTCAAGGCAGTCCCAATAATTTTATTTTTTTGTGTAACTGCATAACGCTTTCCTTCCAAATGTGTATTTGAACTTTATCTTCAGCTGAAAAACTTTCAAAGTACATATCAAACATTATCTAAAAAATCCAAACGTTTTTACTATTTTCGTCTTTTGATGTTGTTCCAGCGAAGAAAAATTTTCAATTCATAATTATTTTTGGCCAAAGCTAGCTATCTACAATATTTGCAAATAAAAGAGGAGTTACCAAGATATTAGAAGCATTATGGGCCTTATCTACTTCGCATGAAAGCTATACCTACAGTATCTCATTTAGTTACGTGTGCTAAAATATTGTACACTGTAAGTATTTTGATATAATATTTTTCACTGTTCCTTTTATGATTTTCGGTGTATCTGAAAGCACTTCGTATTTGCAGCTAGTAGTAATGTGTATATAATATCCTATCCGTAGTAGTATTAGTAGTGGAGGTAATGTTGGTGGAGGATGTATGCTGTGTTTTGTCCCGGGCAAGGGGGAGTGATGCGCAAGCGCGCCTCCGCCCGGATTTTCCCTTCCACGCCTCATCCTCTACGTCCTCCCGTGAGTTCCACCAGCCAAATCATCAAAACACTTATGTTACCAGATTGTCTACAATTAAAACGAAATATTTTACAAAAAAACAGGAAAATATTCTCACAATATTTTTTTTTGATGGTTGATAGATTTTTTATGAGGCTTCGTTTACATTTTAAAAACCATAAGAATAATACTCTCATATAAAATAATACGTACATAGAGCGCTCTCTCGGGGTAGCTTTTCTTGATTAATTAAGACATTATATTCTAATTAAACATATAAGTGTCGTTAAGGACATACAAATCTACAAATACAGCACAAAGGTGTTCTACTTAAAAACCTATATGTTGATGAAAACAAAACACATGATGCGCTGTGTTTCATATACGAATATTGAAATTCTACACGCGCATTCAACCGTTGATGAAACAAACGCATACCATTTAAATTAGAATTCATTCACTAACATTGATGTTGATTTTAATATAGGTAAGTACATTATTATTTTAGTTATTCTAAATATAACACATTTTACGCTCTTATTAAACTTGAATTCTCTTTTTTAGGAACGATGACGCACGCGTTATGAAATAATGAACAATGCATGTCATTTTGTGTAGCGCGGTCTTGTGATTAAATTACATCAAAAGCTCATAAGTACATCGATTTCGGCAAACCCAGATAATACATACACAAACACAAATGTTTTCTTATCTCTATAGTCTATTAGTGTGTTGTATCTAATCTGTTTTATTATGTCTAAATTTGTTTCTTCCACATATTATATTACTGATTATACTGTCATCCTCGACACAGGCTGTGAGGTGGCAAGTTTAGTTTTATTGGCATATTATGGATATTTGAACTGTATATGCTTATTTAAGGAAATAAACGAATTTGAATGATTTGTAACTGTAAATTAATTAATCTTACTAAAATAAGTTCGTCGGTAGCCTGGAGGTAGAGTCTCGGCCTCATGAACAAGGGGTCCGGGGTTCGATCCCAGGTGCCGGCAAACTCCCCTTTCACGACACAAGCTTTTATTAGCTTACTGTGAAAGGTGTATAAGGTTGTATTTGGGTTTATAACAAAACCCAGATATATCTTTTTTTAAAAAAAAAAAAAAAAGTGAAATTATATTTATTTATCAATCCCATTGCGGCAAATCCTATAAGTGGGGTAGCCAGTGAAGCTACTGTACTTTATAAACATACAGCTTTCTTCTCCGTTCCCGTAAAAAAATAAGACATTATAAAAAAAATATTCCGGTAAAAGAAATATACTTTTTAAGTATACTATATTACGGAAGTCAATATGCTTTAATAATAATATTATGTAAGCATTTTTGTACATCCGTTATAGCTGCTATAGTAGACAATTCATAGTTTAAAAATTAATCAATGCTCTTTATTCAACTTCTTGTCTAACACTCCCTGACTAAAAAAACTACTTATGCAGTAACATATATTATTTATTATAAAATATTTTTGCAATCGCAATTCGTTAATTTTAAGAGTAAACATAATTCACTGTGTTGGTGTATAGGTAGTAGAATTTCATAGCGAAATAAATAAAACAATAATGTTTTATTCTACTATTCGATTTATTTACGAGAGATTTATTAACAAAACGAAAGACGTCTCGCTCGTAAATAAATCGAATAGTACCTAGAATAAAACATTTGTTTTATTTATTTCGTTAGAAAACACAATATCTATCTTAAATAAATTCGTAATTTTAATGTAATGTAATTTTATGTTTATTTATTAATATATCCACGGCGTAAGTTTCTTAGTTTCATTTGTTTTCTGTAATATTTTTAAATCAAATTCTAAGATTTTGCAACACAAAACTATTAGTCTAGTTTCTAGTATAAAAGCGATAGATAATTCCATCGATATTTAATACACAAAGAACAATAAAGAGTGTAGTAGGTAATGTTTCAAGAATATAAAATTGTAATTAGTAAAAAGATGTTAAAGTATGTAGATGGAACGGAAAAATATTTAAATATATAAGAAATGTAATAAAAAGTGTATTAAAATTACAAAATTAAGAATATTTTATGAATTAAGATGTCAAATAAAATAGAAATATTTTTTTTTTGTAGTTTAATTTAATTTAAAGTTTATTTCCTTATGTAGAGCGTCAGATTTAAAGCCAATACAAGTAACTTAACACTATGATATTTCAAATTTCCAATGTGCGTTATATTGATAATGATTTTGAAAAAAGAAATAGCCTATGTCACACCTGGCAACTCTTTGTCTGAATCAAAACGCTGAAAACCTGTAGAGTTGAAGTAAGCGTCAGTTTTACCGTGTCAGTGAAGCGGGGCGATCGTGCCGTGGAAAAATCCGTAGCCGTACCGCGCTTTCACAACCGTAACTAACAACTAACTAACGTGCTGAATCAACAGTTGACATATCACGTGACTCAACCGTACATACAATATTACAGAACATACTAGTGCAATAAGTCTTTATTTTCTTTACACGAATATTTGGTTCTATGACATTTCAAATATTGTTCTATTTTACAATATTAATAACATTTTTTTTTAAATTGGAACGTAATTCAAAAGTAGAATAATTAGTTATTTGAAAAGGTATTCAAATTACTAAAGCATTGTTAAGAATGTTTAAATTATTTTTGAAATTCTATTGGAAAACTGGATAATTTTCATTATATTTCTACATGTTGAAAACAAATGCTTTTATTTGAAATTATTATGTATTTGATAATATAAGAATAGTTTTTTGATATTGCAAACAAAATAAAAAAACAAATGCTTTTGTTTGAAAATAGAATAAAGAACTCACTGAATCAGAATAAATGTTTTATTTATAATTGTTTCAAACTCAATTTTTTTTTGAAACTGGAAATTATAATTTAAATAGATTCACATGAATATTGCATTTTTAAATAAATTTACAGAACATTATGCTAGAGTAAGAATATTGTTTTTTTATTCATTATGTATATTCATATACATCATCATAAAATATATATTTTATTTTTGAAGACAGGTATTTGGTTAAAAAAAATATTTGGAATACATATATGTAGTTCTATATCCATTTAAATTTGATACGTCGAAGTATTTTGAAAAAAAAAAACAAACAGCAATGCGTTATTTTATCTCATTCTAATCGGATAGCCAACGAACTTATCATACGCAAAATATTGCTGTACAAATATGAAATAAACTCCCCCATTAAAAATGATTAATGTAAAATTAATGAGAGATATAAATTTTTGACAAACTAATTTGCCCTTCAATGTCCCCCTGAGGAGCATAGGACGGAAACCAATTTCCTCCATTCCAACCCATTTGAGTCATGTCTTCTTACAACATTCGCAATGCTTTTAATTAATTTTCAATTAATTATATTTTTATTTGATTCTTCGATTATCACGAGTTAAAACAATAAATTTCTGATTGAATTTTTTTTTAATGAATTGATCTTGAATCGATTCAATAAACACCCAACATCTCTTATATACTTACCCAAATAATGTTTTACTGTTGTCTTGTTTGAACTAGGTATTTGAATTATTCTCAAATGAAGATGAAATAAATTTAATTAACTAGGCTTTTTATCAAAAGCTCTTATCTGTAGTATGTATACACATTATAGTCGAAATTATATATCTCTAAGTGTATTTTATATTATACAAAGCGATTTTCCTGATAGGCTGTCCCTTTCTGTATAAAAAGAAATCTTTTGAACCACATCAAATTATATTGTCGCAGATATTTTCATAATGAGTTCTTTTGCCATTGAATTCGTGGATTCCATGTAATTATTATCTGATGTTTCATTCATTCTCAAACAGAATATAATGATACTTGATTTTGTGTCAAAAATACTTTACATTCTACCGTTTTTTTATACGTACATAATTACGTACGCAAAATATTCACGAGACTTTATTTCAATTTACGATGTCAAATGGAGACATATTTTTTAATGAACTCACTTAACTTACAAAATGAGAGACATTATATGGAAAAATATCTTACTGTAATCTCTCCACTGCTGGACACGCTTTTTAGAAGTCTTCAACGATTTTCAGTCTCGAGGAACGCGAACCCGTTTTATTTGTCACACTTTTCTTTCATACTTTTGTTACTGTGTTGGAGTTTAACTGAACTGTACGATGTACGCATGAAGTAAAAATCACCGTTTAATTTTTGAATATTTCTATTTTTTTTGTAGCGCAGAAACTATGCCATGTTTATTATTATATAATATGATAATGATAAATATTTTATTAAGGAGTAATGGGTCAGTGGATCATATTCTACAGCCAACCTTATTATCTTATACGAAGCTAGCCTTTGCTTAGTTTGAGGGTGTTTGAGGTTCACCACAACCTCACTGTATGATAAAAACTTTGTGTTCTTACCTTCTCTAATTTTATAATATGATCCATGATATTTCTACTTTGCAAACATACTTGTACATTTATTTTCTTCTTTGTCTAATTGTAAATTCATAATACTTTTTACCACTTAAATCCATGGCGCTACATTGTATAATTATGCGTCTATGTATAATCTTTACATTTTTACGAAATGAAAAAAGTCACTATTTTTAATTGCATTAACATTGAAAAGGATGACATAATTCCCATTTGAAACATTATCAGCTGAGACAAGATAAATGAATCATAAAAATGTTAGTAGGTTAAACCTTAATCATACAAAATTCATATTGCTAACAATAAATAAATTATATTATGTTCCGTAAGTTTTTTATCAACCGCATATCATTACTCACTCTCATACATATTATAGATATTATTTACGATTAGATGAAGTAAAACAAAAAACACATTTTTAATAAAGGTATTTATTCTGGGACAGCCGTATTTCTTTCTCCTTATTAAGATATTCTCAATTAAGGTTTAAGGGATGTTAGGCTTAATTCACACAAAACATATTTTTTTCGTAAAATTTAACTGTATTTACCTCCACGTGTACCAAACTTTTTCTTTAGTTTATGTTTACGGCCTAAAAATTTTTATCGGCAGGTACTCCCTGATTATATTTTTGGGTTAATAAAAAAAATCATTTAAGAAAAACATTATGTAAATGAAGAAAAAAAAATATAACATAAATTTGGGAATATTTTTATACCTAGGAATACCCATAGTCAAGGAATATTGTAGAATAAACTTTTGTGTAAATTGGGGTAAGCGGTGTATGGTACTACTAGAGTACCTACATCAAGCGTAGAGCCATATACAACCATGATACGTTAACATTTTACTTTACGAAAAAAAAGTAGGTATCTGATTTACCACTATTATATTTGTCTAAAAAGTGTTCATTTTTCTGTCAGTGATACAACATTCTCATTGAAGAAAATATTGTGTGATGGTGAATTTTCACTATTTCCTTCTATGGTGAAGTGATTATATTGTATTATAATACATTTTTTCATACAATACAAAGTGTACAACAGTATGTAACTATGTAACAAAGTGACATATGAAAGTGTTAATACTACAAATCCAAATGTTCTAAGAAGGAGATCCTATAGGACATCAATTGTTTCAAAAGTTTGCAAGCTAGCCTTGCAATAAGTAAGTAAAATTAATCATTTTTTAGCACTTAGTTTGTAGCTTTTCTTATTTTTACAAATCATTTATATACATGTGGTTTTATAGAGTAATTTCTTATCAATTTTATATAATTGTACCTAATATGATTTGCAAGACCGGTTTCCTAAGTTCATAGTAAGGGAAATTTAAACAAGCTTCGGAACCGGTCCTACAAAGAATACCCACTTGTGACCAATACCCGATACAATATCATGAAAAATTCTGTATTTATTTTGATGTACTGTAGTTAAATTTTGTAATATTTGTCTATGTATTTTTTGTTACGTAATATAGTGCCTTTACAGGTGATTTCAACAATCAGTATTATACCTTTTTTATATAAAACCAAAGGTAAAAAAAGTTGGGATGAAAAGTTAGTTACATACTAAAACCGTACCCAAAGAATTGGAAAAGTAGTGGTAATTTGGGCTTCCAAAATCAACCGGAAGTACCTATCTGTCTGAATTCAGAGACAGCTTTGTAATATTAAATAGCAAGTGAGTTACTCCCGAAGCGGACCTTTCCAGAATCTAATCTAGTATCTTTCAGGCGTCAAATTTACATCTTTTCTTCAAAATAAACTGCGGTATTTACATATGTAGTTGACGATTTAACTGAGGGTTTATAATATCTTTAAATGAAACATTTTGTAGTAAGAAAACCTGAGAGCGAGAATTTGAGGCACAGAAAAAAAGACATGCATGTGTATTAATTGCAATCATAGATCTCCCATTCTTTTTCGTAAGTTTTCGAGGGTCCTATAAAAGGCAGGTATTCGTTAAACAATCACGATTAAAACATAACACATTTTTCATTCATCGATGAGGAATGCCACCCACCTTGAATCTCTCAACGTCTACTGGCACGGAGAGGATGACTTTGATGTTAATTTATTACTTGCGTTTGCTCCCTTTTGTAAGAAATGCCGCGATGATAATGAATAAATGAAAATGATGTGATATTTCTAACCCAATAGTTTTTGTAGCTTACAACATGAGTCATGTAGAATATCACTTTTTTACAACAATGAAGAAAGTTTACCACACAAAGACGATGACTTGTTATGAATACAAAATAAGTGTTAATAATATCTATCTTATAGCAATCTTCACTACTTTACGCCATATTACATATTGTATGGGATAGACGTAGAGGAGTATCTTTTCCTCTATATCGTTTACTTTGTAACCGAAATTTGTGCTACATTTTAAATTATTGACCTACGACGAACTTTTCCCGAATCCTAATCTAAGGAGACCTAATCAGATTTAGATTTTTGTTGACGTTTTATTCTGCTCTTTTCAACCACATCGAAAATTTAAATCTAATAAAACAAAATATGTGTGAAATTACCATTCATTCATTCATCCGTACCATCACAACATTTCTAACAAGTAAGGTTGTTGGCGGATCGCAACATGAAATTAACACGTCCTTTCTGAGCCAATAAAGTTAAGACATTGATTGAGTTGACATTTTTTTTATAAAACTACGTGTTCATATAAGGAAGAAAACACAATTGGTTTTAGTATTACTTTTTTGAAACTAAAACTAATTGTGTTTTCTTCCTTAAGGAACTCATCGCTAAATTGAAGATGTAAAATGTCTTATGTGAGATGTTTAACAAATATCTGTCTTTAAAAGAATCATCGAAAACTTTATAAGAAACGGGATAAAGATCTATGAATCGGGTTTGTTTAATATCAATCATTGGCAAACGACGGCAGTGATAACTAAATGTTTCCGGCGTCATTTAGATAGGAGATCAGAATTTATTAATATTTGTATTCATAATCTCAACATAAATACATTCTTTTCAATCAAATCAATCAATTGATTACATAATGAGTCATAAACTCGTATGGTAGTTCCTATCAAGTTTGAAACTTTATTTAATAAAGAAAACATCGAAATTAGCCAAATCACTAATCAATATTTAAACAACTAAAGCTTTTTAACTTCCTTGACATAAACTTTTATATGTGTATTTATTATTTGATCATAAACGGCACAAAGGTTTTTACATGTATGGTATAAAATTAAATTACAAAACAAATAAAACACAGTATATTCTAATGGTTTAAAAGGAATCAAACTTAAAAATGCTCAGCAATAAAAATAATGTAAATCATAAGGTATTTTATCAGTTTTTTTTAAATAGTTATTTCCACTATTTTCTGTAAGTTTTCTAGGATTCTGTAAGGGACATTAAGGGTTGTAATTTAGGGGAGGATGATAAAAATAATCTGTAAAAGGCAGATTTATAAACTCGGCAGTAATATGGTATGCCGCCCATTTTGAATGGCAACGAAAGGACAAAATGTCAATGTTTCTTTACAAGCAATTAGCGTTCTAGCTTCCTTGCTTGTGGCGTGCGAAGATGCCACGATGTTGTAGATGGATACACCAAAAATGTTTGTAGATTTTTTATTACTGGGTGATGAATTGATGATCAGAAATGTGGATGTTAAAATAAAAAGTTGGTGTTTTACTTAATTAAATAATAATATAATTGAAAGAATCGTTTAAATATGTACCTTACTACTCATACGAACATTGACAGACAGAAAAAATATAACAACACAATATTCAAAACTGTTCCATTTTCAAACTACTTATAAATTTAAATAAACTATTACACTTCTATTAAATGATTTGATTTAGGTAGGTACCTATCTACAGAGGTACCTCCTTACTAAATTGATATAAATTTAACACTGGGAGTCTACCTATCTATCTATTTCATCACGGTAAACCTCACCAGCGGGGTAGTCAGAGAGTTAACTACATATAATAAACATAAAAAGTGAGTAACAGATGTAATCTAGTTAAATATGTACGTATAATATTTATGTAGTAGTTAGATGATTTTATTTCACGCATGATGAAACATTTGTCCCATATTGTTATGATAAGTTGTTAGTTGTAAAAGAAGACTTTACGAGACTCATCTTATGAGTGGATCATTTATTATTCACACTTTCATTTACTATACACTACAATATGACTTCTCAGAGAGGTAAGTATATATTACCTGTTATTGTTATTATCTGTAATACCTACACGTTATTTTTTCCTTTTTCCTACTTACGGTGTACCTACTAGAATTTTATTATTAATTATTACTTTGATACCTGAGCAAATTTTCTAAAGCTTTATACTTTTAAACATTTATCTATCTCCTGTACATATAAGCACGTTGAAACGTTGGATATAGGAAAAATTAAAATCAAAGCTGATGGAACATATTATGAACAGATAATTGATAAACAAAAATTGCGGGCGCAGGGTTGCCACACGCAAACTAATAAATTATTAACACCTATTATGTAAACTCTTGCGTTAACATTCTTAGCACTTCCAAAACTCCTAACGACGGATCTCTTAGTCTTCTGATCCTTTAGATATCGATTTTCACAAGGTTCCGTTTTTTATGACCAGGAGTCCTCTTTTACAACACACCGTAAAATAAAATTACGAAATATAAAATATAAAATTAGGAAACTCTGAATACAGTTATTATCTATTTGCTTATCACTTATACTTATGGCTGAACATTGAATCTCCACCATATTTATTCAGACATCTCTGTCTTGTATTTTTTTGTGCAACCAATAGACAGTGATTTTTTAAATGTCATCGGACCATCGTGTAGAAGGTTTTTATTAGCTTTCTTTTTTTTAAGAAAGAACGAGAGTTTAGTTCTAGTTTCTGTTCATTTGTTCAGTTCTTCACGAAGAAAATAAAGATTTATAAAACGTCTTGTCATCATCATCCACCACAGACTATATATTTCAAAGAATCCAGTCTCCCAGATATGTGGATAAAACATTGTATAATTATTAATTAATCGATCCTTTAGTCTCGACTACAATCTATGATAATACTGTTATAATAAAGTTCTTATTATATCAAACACATAATATAGAATTATAATGCGTAGATGTAGTAGGAACTTTCTCAAAAGTTTCAATGTTAAAGGACAACGTTTATTTTGTTCATAAAATATTCATATCCAAACAACCAAATTATATGTTAAGAACACGAGTAGACTTGATGATGTACTTAGTAAAATAACAATGGATAATATATAATGCTATACTCGAACTGATGAATTTCAAAGAATATTTCCGAAACTGCTATGAACCGTGAACGAATCGAGCACTAGAATATTGAATAATATTATTTTATTTTGAAAACTTTACACATAAAACCAATACAATTGATTTTCAACACAATAGGAATATCATTTTATTTTACTCTTTCGTTGAAATATGATCCAACAAATCTGATTCGTGATATTTTTTTAGTAACGAAAAAATAAAACAACATAGTTGGTATTTTGATAGTTTTACGTACAAATTTATACAATTCAATACTCTCATATTCTAGATAGGCAATTGAGAGATATAATAAAAATCAAAAAAAATATCAATACAACGCGGAAAAGTCAAATTTGTTTTTGAAGTTTATTTTTTATCTCCGCGTGTATGTAGATATCTATGTGTAAAATCTCAGATGAATCTCTTGTACAAAATGCCGTTCGTACATCAACGGTAATAATAGATTTTTTCGCATTTTGTGAAAAGAAATAAGTCAGTTGACACAAAATCACTCTGAATAGAAAAAAACTCTCTAAAGCCCCATATTCCTAAGGAAACATTGGGGAAGAAAATAGGTACGAATTTTTTTTATTACGTTTAATATCTTGCATTCAGCGGTAAAGTATACTACGCACCCTAACGGTCAATTTTTTATGGCACGAAGAAGATAATTTGTATATTTATTGATACATTCAATCCATAAGCTATCACACATGGCAGTGCAGTGGTGTGATGATATAGAAAGTTGATATTGTGTGTTAAACTTATTTTTACGAAAAAGTAAGCGAACATTATCCAAAAATAAGTAAATTAAAACAAAAGAGAACACGTGTTGAATATTTTTCGAAAACATGTTAAATTTAATGTGATCAGTGACCAGAATATAATTATTTCACAGAATTAGTTTTATACGCGAAGATATTTAAAAAAGTTGGTATTCAACCTTTTGATAAACCTACGTATGAATGGTTAGCTGGAAGACGATGATCTGCAACAAGTTAGAAACAGGTTAGCAAAGCTCCTTCACTAATTATTGTGTTCTCATAGTATCTAAAGTATTTCTTTTAAATAAATTTACCGTTGAACAATTTTATAAAATGTACCACAAAACTTCTACTGAAAATTGGTCAAAAATAATTATAAAATATGAGAAGATATAAAAAAATATCTGGACTAAGCCCATCATTCTACAAAGCTAAAAGTTGATGTAATTGTTATTGTGAAGGGGTATTTTATCCCTTAAGATTTCTTTTCAGGCTTGCAAGAGAACTTTGTAAAGTACCTAATGATAATGAGCGTAAGCTTTTTCTTTTAGCTTATTGGTTAACTAATCTTCTTTGTAATACGTCAATGATTAGTCTTTTACAAAGAAATTATTATTACATTCATCTGTAAAGATTTTCTTTTGTTTGATTCTTTTTAGTGGATTCAATAAATTTATAAATCTTTTTTATATGCAACATTCTAAAATTTATATTGGTTATAATATTGCATTTCTCATTCTTTACTTACATTGATTAAAAAAAATCATGAAGAACCTACATTCAAATTAAAAACAATCAACATACACAAAGATGACGAGTTTATCGCATAGGCGCAATCTATTCCAACAAACTCAATTATTTATTAATTGAAAATTTATTCCGGATAAGCATATCTCATTGCTGATTATTTATTTTCAATTTAATTCGAGTGCGTTAATATTGTGAAAATTTATTTTACTAACTTTTAATAAGTAGGTATGTATGTGAAATAAAAACACTGTTAAAGTTTTCACAATGACTATGAACTAAATACTACTTAAGACACTAATCTATAACAATGTTTGAATTTTGTATACATTTTCTTCTATTAAATATCTCTTGTGAGCAGAATAAACCAGGCACGAATTGCCTTTAACAAAAAATCCAAAATATTAGAATCCCCTAATATTGATTTAAGCGTGAGGAAGAATCTCACTAAAGCCTTTGTGTGGAGCATTTTGTTATATGGGTGCGAGACGTGGACCATCAGCAAGAGTGAAAGCGGACGGTTAGCGGCATTTGAAATGTGGTGCTATAGACGCATGCTGAAGATTCATTGGTCGGAACACGTCGAAAATGAAGAAGTGTTAACCAGGGTTGGCGATAAAAAACAACTCCTCAAAAGAATCTGCTAACAACGAGCTAACTGGATTGGCCACAACATCAGGCACCCAGGACTGCTCATCGCAATCGCAGAGGGCAGGACCGAAGGCACAAATAGCGTAGGCCGACCGAGAGACGCCTATAGGACCAACTGAAGAGGGACATGAGCTGTGGCTCATACATGGAGTTGAAGAGACTGGCTGAGAATAGGGAGGAGTGGAGAAGAAAGTCCAAACTCATTGCAGACCAATCCAATGGATTGTAACTCATTATATATTTATAAATATCTTTTATTTTTTATTACTCTATTATTTATCACAGCTGCGATGCAAACATACGAATTAGTTAAAAGATGAACTCATACTTGTAAATTGATTTATATATTTAATGATTCTTCATACCAGTAACCAATTTACAGTAAACAATAAAATAAATTAATAAATTTATACTATACATGCTAAACAACTGAAAAAAAAGTACACAATACTAGTTTGATATTAATTTTCCTAATCATTTATCAATATTATCGATGTGATTTCAATATTTATTAATTTAATAACTCTAAAGTTTGTACATTCACAGAGTGAAAATTCATTATGATGATATTACACTTTAAATAACACACAGTTTACTTTTCACTAAGATTTATTCAAATCTCGAGCGCTTTCGTCAATGTTAATAAATTGACATTTTCAAGAGAACTGTACTGAGTTCTGAGTTCTCTTGAAAAGTTCTCTTGAAAATGTCAATTTATTAACATTGACGAAAGCGCTCGAGATTTGAATTAATCTTAGTGAAAAGTAAACAGTGTTATTTAAAGTATAATATCATTTATTTATTTATTACAATATACGGCGTGAGCCTTTTACACGTATAAAATATAATTATAGAAAATGCATGACAGACAGTACATTCAAACTAGACAAGGAGTAACTATGAAAAAAGGACAATACACAATAAAAAAAACCCAGTATGATAAATATATACATATAAACCAATCAATAAAACTTGTTAAAAATTGATTGAATAAAGACAGAATTAGCAATAAATCAAAATTGGGAAATTCAACATAAGATTTAAGATTATTTAAATATATAATTATAAAATATTTAACATGACAAACAAATAATCAATACAGATAGAGATCAAGTATTCATCAAGTTTATAATATGATATCTGAAAATATATCATTCATTTTATTTTGGTATTTGTGTCTTGAATATCAATTGATCAATACTGCGTCTTAATAGATACCTTCAAATAATAATTATTCACCCTTCTATGTCAAGAATCCTCTAGAGACGAGAACCTGTCAATGTTTCTGAGATGATTTGAACTCATAGACAAACTGTCACACATATTACTAATTTCCTTTGAATGTACGACTTTCGTTTAGAGCTTCTATTATTCATCTTGTGCTGTGATAGATCCCTTTGATATAGTTCATTCAACTACTTTTTTAACCTTTAAATACCTGTCCACTTTATGATATATCATAATCAAGACATATTCTTTCTTCTTACTTTAAATTGATATATTTTCTAACGCATTACTACTTTGTAAAATAATGAATCTTCAGTGCATTTATTGCATCCAAATATATCTGCGAGATTCTTTGACATATATCTTAGACATGTTATTTTTGAATATTCCATAATAGTGCCTTTGTTATTTGCTTACCTTAAGTGCAGAAAATCTCCCGATTGGGTAGGAAATAAATAATTCGTTTTGAAATGGGAAGTTTATTTCTCATTTTTTCGTATCCATTGCCTTTCCTTATTCTCATATCTGCAACTTCCAACAACTTAAACCGTTTATAACAGTAATAGTAATATATCCCTCTGTCATTTTTCTCTTGAAATCTTTATCCCTTAATCCTTTATCTCCGTCCTTTCAGTCCCTTTCACCTGTCTATCAACTATATACCTCTGCATTTCAATAATTTTCTATTTTACATTAATATTATATTATTGAATGAAGTATTTGCGTCGAGTACAACGTGTGAATGTTTTTATTAGATTTGAATATAAGCTTCATAACACATTTATATAGTGTGAATCGTCCTTGATCTACGGCTGTTCCCCTTTGAAAGTTTATGTACATACTTTGAATAATTGAATTTACTTTGCAAGTACTCAGCGCTGAGTTACCTCTACAATATACTATTGGGATGTAATTACTTTGCTATTGTCATATATATGTACATTAATAAATATACAGATGTCATGCATATCAACGTTTTGAATTTGTAAGGGAAATTTATTAAAGATGATGACGCTTAAATTAAACTAGACATACTTCTGAATTGAAACCATAGTAAAAATAAGTTAGGACGCAGCTTCCATCATCAAATATGCAATTAATCGTTACAATTTATGCAACCATCTGAATGAGATTGACATTTCGGTGTCTGTACTAAACTTTAGGCATTGTACAATTTACAATGCAATACTTATGTCAATAGACCAAATATTATATGTAAATGATTTAATTATCAAAAAAATGCGAAGAGGACGAGACTCAGTATAGAAGGCATTACTTTTCTTCTTATAGCTTAATAAAGACATCCAAAGAGAAATGCAAACATTTAAGAACAGCCACAAATATTTATTAGTTTATAAGTATGTATTTTCTTCGTGAATATTGTTTCCATATCAAATTGTCATTGTGTCATTCATGGATGTTAACAATGACTCATATTACGGATTAAGCATTTGGAACAAAGCACATCACTTCACCTCCTTTATTGTATAAATTGAAGTGACGTGTCCTAAGCATAATCTTCGACAAATTACGTTTGTATTGTACGTAATGCATATATACCCACGTGAATTGTAAATGTTATTTTTATTCATATCATAATTGTTATGATGAAAGTTAATATCTCAAAATCGAAGAGAAATAGAACACAAATAGAATACAAGTGAATTTGTACATGGATTTTTTTATTTCAGATATTTTATTTATTAGACTTTTCAACAGGTTTAAACAATTACAAATAAAGTGATTTATTATTAAAACAAGATATATATCGGTCGATAAATTAAACTTTATAAACAAATTATTCATACGTTAGTTTTAATCGTTTTGAATTTTTACACTGTGGTAATATAGGGGGACTTTTTTGGTCTATATTGTATGTAATTTGATTTTTGTAATATTTATTTATTTATTTTATTCTTCACTGTACCTACATTGTTTACAATAATACAAATTTACATAGAAAATATCATTTATACAATTCAATGTACAATTTATTATGTTGACTGTTTGTTCCTTGTGAAAATAAAATAAATATATATAAATAAATATAATTAAATAGTAAATATGAAATTCCCAATTATAGAAATGCCCATACATTTACAAAAACATCTTTAGGTACCCTATTTTTTTTAAATATCCAAATACAGATTCATATTATTAGATATATTTTTAAGAATGTTAAAATATTTCAAATTTGAATACTAAAAAAAATGTTTTGGATTACTTGTATTCTACACATAGTTTAAACGTATTTTTAAATGTTATTCTTTCAGGAAGTTCAAAAGCACTATAATTTATATTTTTAACTTTTCTATTTTTGAAGAGGTAACACTATGAAAGCTCATTTTTAAAATTTAGGTAATAAAAATAAAAATATAACACTGTATAACTTTCACTATTTAATATTTTGCTTAAAAGCTTTTCGGACATACGTCCATCTTCAGTAATAAATATCTTATAACTATATACTATATAACGAGTTATAAGATATTTATTACTGAAGATGGACGTATGTCCGAAAAGCTTTTAAGCAAAATATTAAATAGTGAAAGTTATACAGTGTTATATTTTTATTTTTATTACCTAAATTTTATATTTTTAATTTATAACACGCTCATATATTTTGTCATAAAATCAAGAGCTTACATTGCTTAAATGATTATTTCATAAAGTTTCTCATTTGATTATTTATTGAGGCAAATATTCAAACGGTGATTCCCAAAATTCATTTCTTGAAAGTTCAAAATTCATTTGCAGATTATTTTTCAAGTTGTAAGAAACTGTGTTGGTCAAACAGAAAACAGGATATATATAATTCCATTGATTTATGCAAGTTCTTTGCGTTCATTGGGTGTAAGAATTCTTTTTCCTTTCTATATTCGCAATAAGAACGTGGAATACCTGTAAACACTTAAGCCAGTATAGAGACAATTCATCAGCGTTGGGACGTCTTTCTCAATTCTTCCGATTAGATTTTGCACAATGCTACATTGTGTCAGCATGGTTCTCCATTTGAAATATCTGATTAGTTTTTTTTTCGTAAAGATCTATTAATATTCTCAGCTTTTCATACTATTTGGGAACTACTTTTATCAATATTCTATCTTGAATCAGTGCCAAGTCCAAAACTGTTAAATAACTTTATGAAATTAATGCACATATTTACATAGGTGTGTGTTGGTACATAATGCATTTACAATGATCATATAAATTTACGCTACAAAATCTACGATGCATAATCTAATTAGTGTTAACAAGGAAGATAAGATGTATATACGAGTTCGTCGGTAGTCTGCAGGTAGAGTCTCGGCCTCGTGAACAAAGGGTCCGGGTTCGATACCAGGTGCCGGCAAACTCCCCATTCACGACACAAGCTTTTAGTAGCTTACCGTGAAAGGTGTATAAGGTTGTATTTGTGTTTGTAACAAAACCCAGATATATCTTAAAAAAAAATACATACAAGTGACATAAATGACATTATTATTTAAAGATGCACTAATTCTTGCATGTAAAATATGATAACCTATGGTATATTGTAAATAAAAAATGTGTGATAGTATATATTGATTAAGTTTAGTCGAATTTGTTTGAATATTAGTAAAAACACTATAACCCCTCAAAGCACGAGCTCTGCTGAATTTTGAGGGTAAAACAGATATTATAAAGAATTGTATAATTGTGTTTATTGTTTATATAATTATATTAAATGTGTTTATTATTATCTCAATAAAAATATTTGAATTTCTATTTGTCTTTACCAATGGGGTAACCAGCATACTAAGCATGCAAATAATATGCAGGTTTTCTCTCTGTCTTTTCTTCTTCTTTTGCTTCAGTTAGGATTATATCCTGTGATTCTCGGAGCCTGCTCCTGGGAGGTGGATGTCCAACAATCCCTCCATCGTTTAGGTGGTCTTTCTTGGGGTCTGTTTCCTGTCATGCGTTCATCTGCTGCTATTCTAACCACTCGATCTGAGCTCGCCCTCCCCACATGATCTCTCCAGAAACGTCTTCTTGTTCTGCCCCATCGCACAACATCTTCGACATTACAGATTCTTCTTATTTCTTATTCTGTCACGAAGAGTTACATCTGCGATGGGTCGTAGAGTTTTCATTTCGGTGGTTCTAAGAAGGCTTTTTGTTCTGGTGGTGTCAGCTCTTGACTCTATGCCGTATGTCATGATCGGTCTTATGCAGGTCTTATAGATCCTTACTTTGCTCTCTCTCAGCATGTCTTTGTTTCTCCAAACAGCACTCTTCAACCACCCAGCCACGACGGCAGCCTTGTTTGCTTGTTCTCTTACATCGTCAAAGAGGTTATTGCTGCTGGAGATCTCGACACCCAGATACTTAAATCGCATCACTTGCTCTATGACTTTATTGTCGATTGTAAGTTTGCATCGCTCTCTGTCTCAATAATAGTTAAGATGTAATGACATGTTATGTTGTGTTAGTGATTCGAACGAGATATCTTCCTTCTATAAGGCACATGAAAATGTATAGAAAAGAGCTCGAGACTTCGGTACTTTTTATCGGAGATTCCGCGGAAATAGGTTGAGTGAATCTATAAAAAATATGTTTTTGTTTACATTAAGTTTTGTAGTTAGTGCTATACACGAGATCATTAAATTAATTATTATATAAACAGAACAAATGAATATATGGACGCTAACTAAAATAAATCAATAATTTGTACCAATTAGAATGATTGTGTATCAACAGATTGGTAATCCTATAATTAGTTTACATCATATCCTAAAATTAGATTAATATGTTTTCATTATATATGTGTTGAAATACAGTTTCATTTTAAAATTTATGCTAAATCAATTTGAAAATGAACGTTAACGACAAGGACCCATTTTTTCCTTACTTTTAAAAATGTCTTCTTAAATGTTTACGAGTGCCCCATCAAAACTGCTCAAGCAAGTGTCTTAATGAAAATTTGTAAAAAAAATGATATGAAACTCTTAAAAAGGGTATATTTTTTACTATTTTTAGAAGGTGTTCGTATGATAAATTTTGTTTCAGAAGGAGACAATATTTTTTTTTATTACGTATTACACCCATAATGTAATAAGAATCTATGTATATAGATCTGAAAAATCATGTATTTTCGAGATGAAGGACTGCACAGTGCACACCCCATTTAATTTTGGTTTTCTTTTCACACATAGAAGTGAATAATAATAGAATAGACACCCTGCAAATATATTATGATGAAAGTATCAATTGCAAAGACTTCGCAAATGGCTGAGACGCCGCAAAACGATAATGTTTTTTCGTGGAACGCGATCGCTTTGCACTTTGCCAAGTTCTCGTATTGGAAAATGCAAAGTTGAAAAGTATAATGGTGGAACGGGGCACTGGTTGCTACGTTTCAGAGAAGTATCTGAAATAGCTCAGCATTACAGATTAAAATAGAGATGAATTAAAAAAAATACATTGTATGATATTCTATAGTGTGTAGCACATTAGAATGGAAATATATAACAAAACAACCTTTAGCTACAGGCAATTAGGCACAGAAACGTAGACACGATAATGTATGTAGGTATTATTTGAATAGAATCACCTGCGTGAAAATAACTTTACATTTTTCATAAGAAAGAACATTTTACTGATGTGAGAGCACGGGACACTTGTGATGGGGATGTTATACGGAGTACCTAATACTATGCTTTATTATTGATGTAGTTGATTAAAAGAAAAATACTTTTTTGCAAATATCCTAGGTGATTTCCAAAAGCTAGAAAACCATCTGGCATTCTTTTTTTTCTCTTTTCTTTTGACACTCTACGTAAGGTGAAAACAAGCCTCGTCCATTCTGCATTAGTTGAATTACCTTTTATGATCACCATCATCAGTTGAATCAACCTTTTATGTTAAATCACCTTCTTATCATTCTAATAAATATTCCTGATCTTTTTGAAAGGGTAGGATGGACATTTACCGGTGGTTGTTTGAGATTGCGAAGAAGGAATTTATATTTTATTTTTTTTTATATTATCTGATTTGTTTTTTTTTGTCTATAATTATGTTTTTATATGTAGGTATATATTGGTTCTTTAATGGCATAATTAGCCCTAGTTGGCTGGGTTGCCTAATAAATAAAAAAAAAAACTTTTTCAAAAGGAATCTCCTCTCTACTATATTGCACAAAATACAGGTCTTTAGAGAGTCGACATAAATATGCCCTTGTTTGTGGCTACTTTTACAGCTATAAAATATGAGTAAAAGCATTGCACACTTAAAATCCTACTTCAAGTACAATTTTTTTACAAATTAATGGCCTAGCTAGACTGTTTGTAAAGAGACCATCTTTCCTATTGAACTTAGGATACGATACGCTATACACAGATACAAACCATTATTTTCCAGTACACGTATGAATAACATCTGAAGGGTTCCAGATCTTACGAATGGCAAAAGTAAACTTGAAAAGATGTCGTTGACTGAAGAGTGTTGGAATCCAGTAGAGATACAGGTAGCTATTCCAACGAGTGATCTACACAAGTGAACTCAATTCTGGACATATTTTTCTTTATATTTCCTTTAACATCTACCTTAATTAAATAAGTACTTCATAAAAGAGACGAGACTATAACATATTTGTGTATAATGTTGTTTTTGTTTGATACTCCTTTTTTTAAAAATCTGCCTTGTCAATTTATTTTTTTTATTTAAAATCTCAATTACATTTTCATTATTTCACAATTTCATTTAATCTCTAATATGTATATCTATGATCTGTTAGTTCAAGCACCAGTAAAATTGAAATTGTAGAAAATAGCATTCTTATCCCGTAGAGCACCCGGTAAAGTATTGGTTGCCCACTCTTCTCCATAGATTTCAAGTGTCTTGTAAAAGACAGGTGTTTGAAGAAGTTAAGACATTTTACGTCTTAAATTCAGCGATAAGATTTGCCACCCATCGTGAGTGTATTGATTTTATATAGGCACGGAGAGGACAGCTTGCATGTTTATTATATGCAACTGGTGTTCTGGCTACCCCACTTGTGGGATATGCCGTGACGGTATAGTAGTAGTAGCATTCGTAGGTTAAAAAATGAAATCACTTTATGTAACGAACGTTCAGATTGCTTATCTGTGCATAAAATATAAAGCGTCCAGAATGAGTGGTATTTCACTTGAGTAAACAAATGTCTTTGACTTAAAATGACAAAGAGGATATACTTGTCTGAAAGAAAGGGTGTGAGGAAGGTCAGGCGTCCGAGAACTACGTGGCTTAATCACGTAGATCGAATTCTCAAGGACGGCCGTGTGTTAAGTAAAGGAAACTGACGTGTGTGCAAGAGAAATTGTATGAAGGTGGAGGAAGCGAAGGAAATGTTTAAGGATAGATCTATTTGGCGTTCCGTTCTCTCTGCCTACCCCACTTGGAATACGGCGTGAAGTATAGTAGTCCAGAATGAGTGGTAATTCACTTGAGTAAACAAATGTCTAAGGTTTAGTTCTCCAGTGTAGGTAAGTATTTTCAAACGATGAAGTGAGCAAAGAAATACAAGTAGGTAGATATGTTTAGTTCTGTATAGGTATATATATGGCGATTCTTTGTATCTGCATGTGTATTGTTGTTGTTTGTATATAAACGGTATGTAATGTTTGCGAAATACATTTCATCAAATTCTACGCGATATTTTCTTCATATACTTCTTATTCTTCCCTTTGAAGAGTTGTATGTTTATCTTTATAACGAGATCTTTCATATTATTCCATACGACTTGAGTTACTTTCTTACTACACACGTCATAAATAGATTCAAGAAAAACATTGATAATTAGTGTATTGTGTAAGAGTTTTGTATAAAAAAAGGATAATATGTTCTCGGTGTATGGCGTACTATAAATTATTTTCAACAAGTATGCATTTGTTTTACACTTGTCAAGTTACAATAATTGCTTTAAGGCTATTATGAATTCGCTGTTTTACAACGTGTGTGACACTGTAAAAACATTAATTTTTAACTAGGATTACATTTTAACCAAAAAAATATATTTTATGCTAACGGATTCGTCTCTATTAGCTACATAAATAGTTGGTTTTTAGTAAAGTTTTCAGAAACAAAACTCAATTAAGCCATAATTGTGTGACGATTTTTCACTATTTTAATTATCACTTTCTTTCACTCAGTTTATCTTTCAGTAAAAAAATTAACAGATATATATTTGTAGATATAAGTCCGTACTATAATTAACGAATAGATGAAAAATTTAACTTTCTGCTACTCTAGGACGGTTTTCAACTAATCAGGTCATTATACGTCAAAAGCCGTCTCTCTCACAATCCATAGTATAAAGAAACACTTGTTTCAATTTACCTTATTATGGAATTCTACTACGTGTGCACCGACACAATTAAAAATAAAAGAATTACATTTGAGTCAACCTGATTAATATTCACAATCCAAATTTACGTACTTGATTATATTCAACTAGAATTTGTCAATGAAACAAGTGTTTACATTTTATCAAAAAACAACAAATATCAAGAAATTAATACATCAGTTTACTTACATATCTGTGAACAGAAACGTGATGCTTTCGTAGGTTGTATATAGTTTATTTTTAAGAGGGAATGGATATTTTCATGTCAAGAAGCATCTTCTGGTAGCAACCAAGCACAGTATCATGTTATAACTTTGATAAAGGTATTGCACATAAAGTTAATTGATTTTATCACGGAGTGGAATAAAACCTCCACCTAAAAATATTCAAACACATTATCTCAAAGTGTTTAATGATTTTTTTTATATAATTTGAAATGAATGGTATTTTTATTAAGAATGGTGTTTTTTAATGTTGTTAGTATGAAAAATATATAAATTCAAGAAAAAATATTGTATAAAAATAGAAAACGTTTATCATTTTATGGTTTTGTTTGACTTATGGAGTAGTTTAATTTTATAATATTAATAATTCTAATGGACATTTACCAAAAGAGCAGGCCATATAAAATTAAATTTAATATTGAAATAATACACGGTATGTATTATTTCAATATTATTCAAGTTTCAAAATATCGTGGAGCATAATAATAATCCCGTGGAGCACCCGGTAAAGAATTGGTCTCCCACTCTTCTGCGTAAGTTTTCGAGTGTCCTGTAAAAGGCAGGTGTTCGAAAAAATTAAGACATTTTACATCTTAAATTCAGCGATGAGGTTTGCCACCCATCCTGAATGTCTTGATTTTATATTGGCACGGAGAGGACAGTTTGCATGTTTCTTACATGCAGCTGGTCTGCTGGCTACCCCATTTGTGGGATATGCCGTGATGGTATAGTAGTAGTAGTAGTTCAAAATATCATGTACATCTTTCTAATGCGATAAGTTTTTTCACCGTCTCCAGTTTCAAAGTTTACCCTAATCTAGAAAGTCTTTATTATCATCCCTGAAATAACTTAGATACCTCCCTTAAAAATATAAACCTCGACATTGGTACCCTCTTACGTATGTACCAGCCTTTTCCTAGATTTATTATAGACAAATTCATAAAGAAGTAAGTTTAAGAACAATATCTTTAAAGTTTATTTAAAGCTATGACTATGGGGATAATCGCAGTAGGGATACTAATTTACCTATATTTTACTGATTAAATATATTAGCATATATATTTAACTGTAGAGTTTTCGAAGTGGAATAGATCTCCCAGTCTTTTCTTTGAGTTTCCATTATTCTACTGTAAAAGGTTGGCATTGTAGGATATTTATCATCTGAAATTCATCTTTGAAATGCGTCACCCATCCTGAATATTTTACTTTTATGTCACAATGATGATGATGATCTATAAGACTGTTACATGATGTCTATCTCACTGGTTATCTCACTCGTGGAAGATTCTATTGTGAATTAGGAGCAATATGATAATTATTTCTTAACAAAAAATCACTGTTAATTTACCTATTTTGTATTTTATTAAAAATTTGGAGATCGTATGATAGTTTATAAAAGTATAAACTATCATACGATATTTTATAAAAATCAGTATCCTAATGGCAATCAATATCTTGGGCTTTCTTTGGAATATTTAAGATTAGAATCCCACTAACACAACACTAGGATAATGTTACAGTTTAATCAATATACCTACCCATTTTTTTTTCTAATAAAAAATTCTTTTAAATTTTATTAAATATTAAATTCTATACACACAATCTATCATTCAATAAATAATCTACATATTCCGAATGGATATTTTTTCTTAAAAAAAAGGAACTCATCAATCAGTATCTCGAGAATTCACTTAAGTACATATATAAGTATCTAAAATCCTTAAATATAAAACACTTTACGTGTCACATGTACGGATTATACTAAACTCTGTAAAACGCACAATAGAAGCGTAAAATAATATTTTTCATATATTTTACTACATACCTACATAATATACTGCCTTGCTTTCTTTTCTGTTATTAAATTATTATCATAATTATATTATTATTTATTTATTTGGCGGTAACGCTGTGGTAGTTTCTAAACATTATTACAAACGTTTCGAGTCATAAATTTTACTAATACCGCTAAAATGTTTAGTTATTTATTCTTTTTGCATATCATCGTTTTATAACAGTGTTAACGAAACAATTCAAAATTTAAAATTCCAAACAAAACAATCCAAAATTTAAAATGCTAGGACGATAATATGCAGTGGCGAGATTATCACTATCAAGTGATTTCTTCCATCTAAACATGTTTGACACGCTTGACCAAGGGTTCGATAGGGATCCTGTCATTCTTAAACGCAATATTTTGCAATAGTCAAGTATTGTGCTTAAGAATGACGGGATCCCTATCGAAACCTTGATCGCGCTTTGATGAAACCTTGATAAATATTAGTGGTATAAGTAAAGTTTTGGACACAAACATTTGTAATAACATTTTTTAACCGATTGTTTTGCTTTTTACATTTATTTGGTATTTTGTTAGAAAAACACATCTTCACTAACCTCAAAAGTCTTGGCTATGGTGTTGATATTCCGGAGCTCAACTTTATTACTTTTGAGTTGGCAGTCCTACCCTGTGTCTGACTGACTCACTGTACACACATCTCCATATTTATAATCAGGGTGACTCATCTTTACCCAACTTCTTATCAAACAATTATTTAGCTATTGATAAAAACCTCAGTAGAAGAGGTAGCTCAATTGGCACAGAATCGCTCTAAATGGAGTAAGCATGTTTTCGCCTCTTGTACACACCAAGAACCTATACCTACTTTCATTAAGTATATATGTGTACTTCACTACCAAAAATATTAGTTTAATTATCTATATTTGTATCTCAGAGATGAAATGGGGTTGGATTTATTTTACATAATATGTTATTTCACTAACGTTCTTTACTGAATTATGGATGTAGGTTTTATTATTATTAAAATTAATATTGACCAGTTCAACCGGCTGGAAAATTTCTTATCATAATGCCGACCAAAACTAGTTATATCACTTTATCATAAGCTAAAACCCCTGTCAAGAACACCAACAAATAATAATATTGTACATGGTAGATATACGTATAATAAAATATTATAAAATACTACGTGTGTAATATAAAACAAACGATTAAAAGATGAACATATTTTGCACTAGATTTATAGCCCGCGGTTAGCTTGACTAACTTAATATACCTTCTTTAGTTCATACTACAATAAACTACACGTTTATTCACAAGCTTCTGAACACAAAATTATGAAACATACATATATGTAAATGGTGAGTGTTTAAATAACATATTCTAGAAAAACTTTATGGAAAAAATCTTGAAACACTGAAAACTTATGATAATATTCCTTTACAAAGTTTTGTAATAGATACAGAGAAAATGTAACATTTTATCTTTTGGGTGCTACAAAATGATTAGCATAATTATAATTTACAGCAACGTAAAATTCGATTTTCAATCTCGATAAATTTTGAAAACTACTAAATGAATACAAATAACGTATTTACCTGATTAAATTATCCTTACAAACGTATAAACATAGTAACATATAAATGAGATTGCTAGCATCCTGGGGGAGAAATTTAAAATAAACCACAACATTTATGATATAATACGCTGAATATACACATAAATATAAATTTTAAAATTTGTTTAAAGAAATAATATTATAATACAAAGCTTTTGGGGATTTTAGGAACAATTTTATCAAGAAAAAAGATTATGACAATGGGTTTAAGATAGTTGAACTACATCCATAATCTATCCCACAATTGAGCTAGCTAGCGCACCATATGCTTGTAATAAGTACGCAAGTCGTCCTCTCCGAACCATTAAAAGTTAAGATTGGTAGTCTTCAGGATTGGTGACATACCTTACCGTTGAGCCGAACATATTAAATGTCTTAAAATAAATAAATGCATAGGTATTTAATTTTTTTAATTATTTTGGTAGGTAGACACTAAATATTTAATTGAGCATTCATTTATCTTAATATTTATATTTTTTTATGAGAAGTAAAAAATATAAGTATAATAAGACTATTAGATCTAAAATTGTTCTAGTTCGTCTCTCGTTAACGGTAGACTCTTTCATCGAAACTGCAATAGTAGAGGCTACAACTTCAATCCATTTAAAACTTCTTTTTATTTATCATAGTGACACTGGTCCACATGTTTTCTTTGCCTATTTATGGAACAGATTAGTAAAGTGAATGACTGTGTCAATCGTTAATTTTATTTATACAAATAAGTTCTTTATTGTAATAATTGTCCGGGTTATTGGAAGACATCGCATTTTAGCGATAAACTCGCCCTCTGTACATTGAATTGTATAAATGATATTTTCTATGTAAATTTGTATTATTGTAAACAATGTACAGTTAAGAATAAAATAAATAAATAAATGAATAAATAATACAAAATAACTGTTATTCATTTCATTCTATATAATATATATTCATACATTTTTTTCTCTTATCTACAGATTATTTTATTGTTAATTACAACCGTGTGGGCTCTTGAGCTCTTGTTGTCTTTTTGTATATAGACAATAAACCTATAATGTCAAAATGTGTACACATATTATTAATAAGGTGATATATTGATACTTTGTGTTGTATAATTGTACAATTGTTTATGTATATTTATGTTATAATTATTTATGTCTGTCGTATAATGTTGATCGTGAATAAATAAATAAAAATTATTATCAATGTGGAGAAAAATTGTTGTGATTATTGTAAATGTTGATAATAATTTATAAAAATAGAAGAAACAAACACTTTTAAATTCCAATTTTCGTTCACTTCTTCGAAAAATCAAAACAATTAGACAACGAATATTCAAAGAAAAATAAACAAAAATAATATTTTTTCTTGTAGATAAAAGTTTTTTCATCAAAATTAGATTTTTATATTTTATATATAGTGAATGTTACATTTATTCTAATTAAAAAGGCCCATGTCTACCGCAGCAACTTTCCACGTAAATTATCTGTTGAAACTTTTCTATCATGAAATGAAAATTATACCTACGCTCTCGGAAGGTATATATATTATCACTGCTGTCGAAGTTAAAGAGAAAAAGTTTGGCAATTTCACTATAAGCCTTGAATGTTTATAACAAGTTACCTTTATTGCATATTAATGTTATTCGATACATAAAAAATTAATCAATCTGCCAGGATCCGTGGTTAATACTGCCTTTAATCTGGGTACATGTACCTACTAAGTACGATATCAAAATGTTATTAAATATTTTAGGTTAAAGCTATTAACGATAAAACGGATGTTGTGTATTCTGTTTATAAATTCAAACAACCCAAAAAATGGCTTCCTGAACTGAAATAATGAATTTTTGTTTTTAATTTTTCAATTTACAGGTAATATGAGACCCTTTTTTGTATATGCTTATGAATAAGTTGTTAAATCTTTTTTATAAAATTACATTTGACAAAATATTCATCAAACTAAATTCAGATTTGATGAGATTCGTCCATCGATTACTTTTGTGACTATCATTTAAAAATATTTATAAAATATGTGAAACGAGCATGACGTTTTAAATATTTACCATAAAACGAAATGTTTTACTTTACTATTACGTCACTTACTATTGAATATGAAACATTGCCACTGTGTTAGAAGAAAAAGCTTGTAACGGCAAAATTACGTTTTTTTTTAATTTATGTTAACGGTAAACTCTTAGTATAATGCAACAATATGCAGGTTTTGCTGCTTCATATAATATTACACCTTTAATTCACCGTTGAGATGTGTGCCGCCCATATCGAATATCTTAATTATTTATTAATACATTCAGCAGGGTTACTCTTGACTCAATTTAAATACGACCTTAATCTTAAACATACGACGCACGAAGGGACTATAGTAAAAAATATGTGCATACCAATGTTGCGGTAGCGCATTATTTTTGACTATAGTCCCTCCGTGCGTCGTATGTTAAAGATCAAAACAAGATAAAAGTCGTATTTAGATTGTGTCAAGAGTAACTTGTCTACTGGCTTCTCCTTTTGTGCGATATGCGTTTTTGGTATAGATAGATGAATAGAGTTTTGTCTTATGAACTTAGTCTCAAATATTACCTATATTAAATTTTAGAGCTATTAAGTTACAATTGCTTACACCATCTGTTGCACGATTCCATAACACTCGTACCGAGCTGTGTTTAGTAGTAAGTAGTAGAGTAGGTACTGGTAACAGTCAGGTCAAATATTTACATAATAAGTCGTTAAAATTTTGAAGGGTTTTACGAGTTTATATTATTATACTTCCAACGTTTAGCAGAACGGTGAATATTCACTAGTGATGCTACAATTATTCACTAAATTCAATGAACACTGAATAAAACAGAATATATTCTATATATATGTATTATATCATATTTAACTTACACTAGATAAAATTTATCTTTTTTTTATTATCAAACTATTCTAGATAAATCATTCCAATAAATTCAATGACCGTTAGTTAACCTTTTTGAATAGGTATTTTTTTTTTGCTATCCACCCGTTGAATAGGACGTATTAATCAGGTTGGTATGTTGTACATGGTACACATACATAAATATGTGAGCTTCCTTTAGGAATCCAGTTTTGACCCTTATAAATCGACTCAAGGCTTGGTTAACAGTACTCATTTAAGCCCGGGCAACAATCCCAATTAATCTGTATTGTACTTATCATATGTCCTATTTTTTCAAAGTGGAAAGTATCACCTGTTGTAGTTTAATGGGAACAACATATAGGAGAATGGGACTTTGGGAAATAGGAAGAGAAGAATGGATGGGAAAAATATGATTAACATCTATACTTCTAAGTAATTAAACCCACTCTTCGACATCCGATTGTGTCAAAATTCATCTCATTTCTTCCTCCATCTCAAGAATTTTCGAGATCAATTTTTACTGAATTTTTTTTTCTCATGTCGCGGTAGAAAAAATCTTCAGGTCGCACATAGCCTGAAAATAATAATAAATAGACAAAAATATATATTTTACACTGAATAAATTGAGCGAATGTATACTGAATGAGATTTGAAAGAGTATTGAAGATTTTTTACACCAGATTACAAATTAATATAATATTATTCACTGTGTCGGTGTTTAGGTAGTAGAATTCCATAACGAAATTACAAAACAAATGTTTCTTCTAATTTAGATTGTCAAGATTGGCAATGTCCTAACAAAACGAAAGACGTCTCTCTCGACAATAAATCATATACTTAGTAGAAGAAAAAAATTGTTTTGAATATCGTAATATATTATTCATTCATTCATTCATTCTACTATCACGACATTTCACAGAAATAAGGAAACTAGCAGACCAACCGCAAGCATAAAATATGCAGGACACTCTTTCCGTACCAATAAAAACTAAGACATTCAGGATTGGTGGCATACATCATCGCTGAATTGCAGATATTGAATGTTTTACACGGGTACGTCTGACTACGAATATCTTATTGGGATATTCATACAAGCGAACATCTAAATAAGATATTCGTCAGAAGCAAGTACTCATACAACGCTACCGAGCGCTAACAGTACGTAGGGTAATAATATTCATGAAAATTTACTTGCAAAATATCACTAAAGGTTTACATACCTACCCAAAATTATTTGTGTTAACTACCTAGATACACAGTATTACCAGTTCGAATTAATTTGCTCGACTTGTTACATGCTGTAATGAAATATTTAAAACTTATTCCTGGATCACCTAGTGAATAATCGTCTATATATCTACATATTATATCTACCATCACAGCATCTCCTCTCAAAAGTGAGATAGCCAGAAAACTAACTGCATGAAATGAGCATACAGATCGTTCTCTTTGTGTCATGAAAAATGACATTTTTATATTCATTCATACCATCACGAAATTTTCCACAAATGGAGTAGTTGGTAGAATAATTGCGTGTATTTGACATATAGGACATACTTTCCGTGTAATTGACATATAGGTCTTACTTTCCGTGTTATTTATTTATTAATCATTCAATTTCCGGCCAAAATTGCCATTCATAAGGTATATACACAAACGTATAATTCACACGATGGTGTTCAGTAGCTCAAACTTATGTTCTCTAATACAAACTTATGTTCTCTAACACAAACTCATGTTCTCAAGATACGTGAAATCTCCGATGTGATATAAAAACAAATACAAGTAAACATCATCAATATAACTACCATACATGAACAAAAATATAGATGTTTTGAAAAATAAGACACTCATGCAGAATTGATGGCATGCGTCATCGCTGAATTAATGTCTTATCGAATTCCGAGGACTCACTACTTCACTGGCAAAATTTATGGTATTTCGACAAAGTATTGTAATTTTGAGATGATTTGGTGACATGGGATGTATTTGTATTACATAAAATATCTTTGTTCAGTAATGAGATACGTCTAAATTTATTGTTAAACCTGCCCAAAAGATGAAATTTCGAATAGAAGTTATTGTTTTTTTACTTTCTCTCCTTTAACAAAAGTGCCTATAGGGAATACTACGTAGGTAAAATGTGATCAAACTGAAATATGTATACTTGTGAGATTATATCAATATACCTTCTAACACATATTTACTTTAATAGATGCTTACATAAACCTATGTATAATCATATAGTATTAGAGACACATAATATTATAAGGGTTGAGGGTTAATTGATCCACATGAATGATTTGACAAAGCGTGGATGAAAATTCAATAATTATTAGCACTGAAAACGCATGGTTCATGAATTTTTAGCATGTAATTTAATTGATCCTTTTATATAGATTTTTGGAATAAAAAAGGTAGAATGTCTTTATAAGATTTTTGTATTAATATTTTTTAACCGGTAGCAGCTGAAACACCTGTAAGTAAATCGGCTTATAATTGTTCTGAATGAAGGAGGCTTGTTTCCAACTTATAAAGTGAGAGATTCAGAGTTGATTTTTTTTAAAGATGAATTCAGATTAAGTGAACACATACACACTTCAGATATCCTTATAGTAAGCAATATTGCGTAAGTCATGAAGGTGCTGAAGATTGCTGCCGGTTGGAATCAAACTCGGAATATCACGACTGAGACAACCTACCTCAAGCTGGCGACCACTTGAATTATTTCAAAACAAAAATATCGATTCTCTTTGAATTGGTTCAAAGTACCTTGGGGATGAAGATTTCGTTTTAAAATAAGCAATACAAAAAAATGGTTTGAAATTAAAAAATACTCAATTAATTTCATTTTACATTTCCATTGGGAAATTTATCTTGGTAGGTAGTATTAGCTCAAAACTTGTTGAATTTTTCATTTCTCGGATTAAAAGCAAACAGAACGCGTTTTATTCACATTTATCTCAACCGCAACAAGGATATCTCAAGAGTATTAAAACAAATTATATGCTTCAACCATTGAGGTTGTAACATAACTGGAGAGTTCCCAACTTCATTAATTTCGAAACAGGAGAGATGTCAAAAAACTACCTTTGACCCATTTAAATATAAATTCCATGTGACACACACAATCCTTTGTCTATGAAAGTAGTACAATCAATATATTCACTGCGTTTTTGCACAAATAGGTTGTAAAATTTCAAATTATTTACATAAAAACAAAACCTACCTTCGCATTTTTATACAACTTAAATGTTAACTGTCATATTAATAAAATAAAGTATATTTGAAAATCAAATGAAAAAATCTGTTGTTAGTATAAAATGTTAAAAAATTACTGCAGTTTGATTTGTATCATGATATAATAGTCACGGCTGTAATGCATAATGAAGATTTTGCAATATGATGGTTTCCATAATGACCACTCCTCTTTAGATATTAGCTCAATGATTACAACTTTATGCTACCTCATTTCCAAATGCCCTTTAAATAATATTTGAATCCGTCTACATCCACAAATATGTTACCACATAATATTTGGATATGGGAGAAAAACACATTTATCAAACGAGTTGCAAAGTAATTTGAGTTCGTCGGTAGCCTGGAGGTAGAATCTCGGCCTCATGAACAAGGGGTCCGTGGTTTGAACCAGGGATGTTGCGAATATTCGCATCCGCATCCGCAAATGCGGAGCTTCCGCATGTATTTGGACATCTGCATCCGCATCCGCATCCGCAATAATCGATGCGGATGTTCATGCGGATGCGGATGTAAGACAATTTGCGACAAGAAAGAAATGGGGCGGGGCCGCGAATGGCGCGTGCCGTTCGCACTTGACATTAACCAATGGGAACGAAAAAAGTGGTGACAAGATCCGACGCGTTTTTATTTTTGCCGGTTTTATTTTATTTTTGCAAATAACAAAAAAGAAAAATGTTTCGACAAAAAATCCATAATATTATTGTAGCAACAATTTCGTCACATATTTGACAGTGGGGCCAACCAACTAAGATAGTTCCTACTTTTTTTCTATAACATCTTAAACATCCGCATCCGCATCCGCATCCGCGGATGTGAGCTTTCAAAAATCCGCATCCGCATTCACATCCGCGGATGTGTAAAAATCGACATCCGCAACATCACTGGTTTGAACCCAGGTGCTGGCAAACTCCCCTTTCACGACACAAGCTTTTAGTTTACTGTGAAAGGTGTATAAGGTTGTATTAGGGTTTATAGCAAAACCCAGATATATCTTTTTTTTTAAAAAAACTTTTGTATAAATTTTATGAAAATTTTGACTTTCTACTATCTACCTATCATCAGGTTTTTCTCCACAAATAGAGTAGCCAGCAGATTGACAGTAAGAAATGAACACTTAAATTGTCCTCTCCATACCATATAAAAAATACAATCGGAATGGGTAGCATACCTCATGACTGCTGAATTGAATATAGTGAATATCTTACTTGGATATTTACGAATATATGTCTTTACAGGACACACAAAACATTACTGAAAAAAGTGAGAGACCTGTTCTATTGTGAAAATTCCATTAGGAAGTATTTTCTTTGCATATTTTGAGCAGACAAGTAACAGAGTGGGCAACACCTTATAATATGTATGAGTACAAAAACTTGTGTTTATAGTCATTTAGCTTTCGACGCTCTCTGCTTTTTTTAAGGTATATAGTATGAGGAAAAATATATCAAAATTTGGTTTACACTTTATTACAAGTGGTTTGATTTCAATAATACAAGTATAAACTTCATAATAATATGAAAGTTTTCCTATTATGCCTTAATATGACCACTCAAACTAACTGGTATTTAGATTGTTGAGGACCATAACTAAAGATTGGGTCACTGTTGGGTTTGCCTGGGAGCTTTGAGTGCTTTTTGAAGAGGACAATTAAAAAGGGTCAGATAGTGTATTGAATAGATAGATTTTCATACCTTTTTTTGCAAGTGGAAAGAAGTGACTGTGGTAGGCTTGTGGTTTTTTTTTCAAATTTTAGTTAGTAACAATTTTATCGCACTATCAAAACTTCTCTACATTTACAAATTTTATCGTATTATTTTTATATAAAATTGATATAAATTCTCTACAAATTTGTTTAACTTTTTAATACTCATGAATTTAAAAAAGTTTTCACTACACCGTAATTTGATATTTAATTCTTAAGAAGGAAATATAACTACCTACAATTTACGGTACCCATTCGCTTTTCGTAAATTCTTTTTATTTAGATATTAGCGATTATGTCTTGAAGTCGAAGCAAACTGAATATATGCAATAAATAATTCGATTTTAGTCAAATGATTATTTCCTATCTATCATTAATAAAAAAATACTAGATATTTTTGTTATTTTCAATATTTGACAAATCAAATACACCCTTTGCACCCTTAAACTAAACAAAAGCTTTAATCATAAAAATGAATATAAAAGGGACGGGATTTGAACCATGAACTATGTACTCAAAATTACATAACTTTATGGCGCTTTCAGGTTACTGACTCTTCTAGCACTTCGTGTATTTTGCTATTAATAATATCAACATCAAAATAGTCGAATCCTTGATACCTTGGCCCAATAAAAATATTAAATTTTATTCCCCCTAAAATATGATTTATTATTATTTGTTTTACTAAATATTTGTTTTCAATTTTCATCGACATTTCTAGATATCACTTCGTACGTTAAATATCAATCCTTCATTAGTATCACTTTCTGTCATAAAGGTAGATACTTAATCTGGTTAAAAAATATTAACTAACTGAAAAATAAATATTCAAAATCAATAAAGTTTGAATAGGTATATTGCACGTTATAAAATTTACAAAATAAAAACAGAGATTTTTTTTAATTCACGATAAAAAATTATTTTATCTTATTTGAATAATGATTGATATCAAAACCTCTTAATGATTAATGATGTTGTTGTTTTTCTTTGTTTTAAGATTTATTTTATTTACAAGTATTGTGTACAGACTAACAACGATATTTTTAATATCATAAATATGAATAATGATTGCTTAATACATTTAAAAATGTATCTTAGTAGCAGTCACGAGTTTTGGTTGCACCGTTTTTTTTTGTGATTTCACAGGTTCGAATAATTCAAAGCTTCATATATGAAAATCACTCGTATCGGATGAAATGCTGTAATTAAATAAAATATTATTCGTGTGGCCGAGCACCAACAGTGAGATGTTTTCGAAATTTGAATATTATTCAAAGTAGTGACTTTACAACTCACTCAAAAAGTGAAACGAAAGTTCGTGATCAGGGGGGCTAAAAAGATCAGTTTATATGAATCATAATAGGAATTGTAAAACGATTTAACGGCAATACTTCACCGAATATGAATTGTAGATGAATTGTTCAATGTGGCCATTTTAGGCCCCCAGTACTCTGTTCTTAATAATATTTAATTTTATACGCAACGTATTGTAGGCAGATGCTTTTTAATATAAATTAAAAAAAAAACTTTCTTTATTTCGGAGATGACGTGACATAGCGGAGTCTTAAAAATGTATTTTTTTTTCACGAATCACCGGCTTAAAATACTATTGCAACTATAATCATTAGGGAAGATTGCTTTTTTCTGAAAAGTTGTTTCAGTAAATATATTTTAAGTGAGGAACATAATATATTATATTCTTTTACCCTATTAAAGTCGATATCAATTTCTACTCGGCAGACTTCTCTAGAAGGCATAAGATCATTTCGATGTTGACTATTATTCCTGCCGTGTAGCACTCGGTAAAGAATTGGTCTCTCACTCTTCTCCGTAAGTTTTCGAGTGTCCCGTAGAAGGCAGGTGTTCAAAAAAATTTGACGTTTTACATCTTAAGTTTAGCGATGAGTTTGTATCCCATCCTGAATGTCTTGATTTTATATTGTCACACAGAGGACAGCTTGCATGTTAATTATATGCAGCTGGTCTACTGGCTACCCGACTTATGGGATATGCCGAGATGATATAATAGTAGTACTTAGTAATGACATTATAACTCATTAGAAGTGAAACGAAAGCTCGTGATCAGTTCCTACTCTGTTCTCAATAATATTTAATTTTATAACCACCGTAGTGTAAGCAGATGCTTTTAAACATAAATTAAAAAAAAAACTTTATTTCGGATATAACGACACATAGCGGGGTACTTAAAATGCTTTTTTTTCACGAATCACCGGCTTAAAATACTAGTGCAACTATAATCATTAGGGAAAATTACTTTGGTTTGAAAACTGCTTGAAAGTTTCCATAAGTATATTTAAAGTGAAGAATTTATTCTCTTTTAGCAAAATGTCTTACCCCATAAAAGTTGATATCTAAGTAGGTACTTGGCTGTCTTCTCTAGAAAGTTAGAGATAATTTCTATGTTGACAATTATTCTTCCTCCTTAAAAGAAAATCATGGATACGTCCTGAGTACAGACATTGGTGAAAATAAAAAAAACACTTCATTTGCTAAATTTTTAATGTATTGAGTAGAATGCCAAAAAAAATTACATTTATTTTAGTTTTCAATCCTAGTTGCATGTCCTGACATAATAAAAAATTAAAAAAAAAGTAAATATATAGATCTTTTGAAATTATATTAACAAAATTATATCTCATGACATATCCCATAGTTGGGTAGGTACGCAATAGATAAACTGCATGTAAGAAACATCCAAGTTGCCATCTTCATATCAATAAACATTTGAAATGATGGGTGGTGCAACTTATTGCTAACTTTAAGATATTGTATTGCGCAAGGAATGTCGTGGAAAGAGGTGACGCAATTGGCACAGAGACGCTCTGAATGGAGGAGGCTGGTTTCTGCCCTGTGCTCCCGAGAGGAGCGTTGAGGGCGATGATGATGATGATGATGATAAGATATTGTATGGCTTATTCGTGATGATTCGCGAATATCCACCTTTTACAGCAGTGCTCCGCAACCTTTTCTCATTTACGGCACACCAAAATTCTTCCTAGAACTCCGCGGCACACCAATATTCTTCCTAAAAATCGACGGCACCCCAAAGGCTCAAATATAAAGGTATTAAATTGACACGCAGATTTCAAAATAATAATTATTATTATTATTTAAACAACACCATAATCTACTGGGACCATTACAGCCTTCGGCCAATGTGATCCCAGAGAAAACAAATATTTACAAAAGTGTTTCCACTTTCCCTACAAATTCTCCGTATGTCATGTGGAATATGTCCACATTCTGGGAAATACTATTGAACAATCTAATTGCCTTAGCTATTGGTGATTCTGCGAGAATTATTTAATATTAATTGTTTTTTACATAATAATTATTATATACAATGTTGATATTTTCAACCGAAGGTACTTGGTGGAAATTCATGTTGAATTAATTATAAATAAAACAACACTTATTTATAGTATATCCACAGTAACTTTTTATTGGACGCGAGCCAGCTTTCAAGAGCTTCCGCTCTCATCATCAGGCTGGCGAAAAGCTTTTCGCACACCGGTTGCGAAGCTCTGTTTTACAGGACTTTCGAAATCTTTATTGAAAAAAGTACAGAGGTTGAAATTAGTTTAATAATACAAGTAACAATAAGGGAATGAATAGTATGCATGTTTGTACCAACAATACTAAATATTTCACTCCAATATACCAAAAACCCGTGCTTCATACAGTACATAGAAATGAACTGATGATTTATTCAAACATGTCAACGTGGAGAATAATCAAATTTATATTCGATAAGAGAAAAAATATAACTGTCAGTTTGGAAATTGTGGTCCCATAGAGGGAAACAACGCAAATATACGTTGTCAGGTGACATAGGTATAAAAAATAAATAAAAACAAGCATAGTTATACAAAAATATGTGACCTACGTTGTAAAAAAAAATCGTGAAGGAATGAAATGTAGCTATCTGATATTCAACGAATTTTTTCATCGATCACAAATTTCTTTGAATTGTCTTATTGTTATTTGGTTTCAACTAATGGATATAATGAGAATAATGCTTACTGTTCGACTCAAGTTGGTTTTTATTTATTCCGAAATTTTAATGATTTATTTACTAAGCGATTTACATGAGCTTTTTTATAAAAATATAATAGCTTTTTTACAGATGGTAACTACGTATTTATTACACCTCTATTCTATTCTATTTTTAAAGGCCATCCACTCGTCTACGAGTTATCAAGACCTGATTTCGTCCCTATGTGATTAACTTAATAAGTTATAGGTACTAATAAGGTCGGATCACAATAAATACTTTCTAACGAGCCGATAAAAATATTACGAGCAAATATTGTAATAAAGTTTAATTAATCCACCGAATGTTCTTGATGGAAGTCCATATTAATAATTTATTAATAAAACAATAAATATAGTTATTCCGATAGTGTAAAGTATATCCGGGATAGTTGGAAGACATCGCATTTGAGCGATAAACTCGCCCTCTTTAAAATTAATTGTACCTATAACTGATATTTTTATGATACTTTGTTTTGATTTTTAATATTGTTACCAATGAACAGTGAAGAATAAAATAAATAAATAGTTATATCTACTGTCAACAGTGGAATAACTATGTATCTTGTCTTATTAATAAATATTGTGTAACATTTTTGAACGATTATGAACTTCCACTAATCACCGTCGATTGATATTAAGAATTAAATATGTGAATCTCTGATTGTTTTGTTAAAAGGTGTCCTTGAAGTCTTGAATATTACATACACGTGTTATAGTAATTGTCTCATAAAACAATAACTGTCTGTAGGTACTTTCAGAGACTAGTATAATTATATTTAAGTCATTGTTATAAAGGGTGTCCATTATCCATTCTAATAAGTAATCTTATTCTGTATGTGGAAAAGGACCAAAAAATTAACGCAGATTAATCTATTGATAGGGCCTGAATTCACAAATCTAAAATAATAATGTTGGAGATATGTTCAATTCAAAGCAAATATATTTCTTGTGTGGAATGTTATACGGTAGGTATTATAGTAGGTGTAGCTATAAATAAATTGAGATGAGTTTCATGCGAAATGGGAGATATCTTGTATAAAGTTGGTGTGTTCATACTTGTTTAGGGTAGATACAAGCGTAAAATGAGATGAGCCGTGTAAAAATTAGTCACGGTTATAAATTAGTTGGAAGTGGTCAAATGTAAAATGGGAGGGGCAATGTATAAAATGGGATGGCGTGTTCAAAGTAGGTGTGGTTGAAATTAATTATGAAAAATGTGTCAAATTATAATTAGTCGGCCGGTGTGGCGCTGAGGTAACGCTCTTGCCTTTGAGTCACGAGGTCCCGGGTTCGATTCCCGGACAGGGCAATGTGAAAAATGACCTTTTTCAAATTGTCCTGGGTCTGGGTGTTACATGTAAATGTGTGTAGTGCACTGTATATGTGTGTATCGTCGCGTTAGTACCCATAATACAAGATTCTCTTAATTTGGGACTAGCTCGATTGTCTATGTATGTTATGTTATATAAAATCAGAATTATAGAAAAGGGCAAATGAGAAATATATGTATATATGTACATTTATATCTGTTATTGTTTGCTTGCAATGTGTTTGTTATGCGCTCTGGTAATTCAAGTGTCCTTAATTGGTTTGCTTATTGGTGAAATTTGTAGTGTTAATATTTATTGTATGAAACTGTTTGTATTCCTTAAGACAATAAATGAATAAATATGAATATTGTATTTCATGGGAGGAGTCTTGTACCTAGGTGTGTTAACAAACAATTTGTGAGGAGCCCTATTTAACATGGAATGAGCCGTGAGCAAATTAGGTGTGTTTATGAACAATTTGGGAGGAGCCCTACATGGATGTTTATTGTTAAGCAATTAGCTACCCCACTTGTGAAATATATTGACATAACATGCATAGACAACTCAAACAGATCGAACTAGTCCCAAACTAAGAAAAAAAATCTTATATTATGGGTACCAACGCGAATACACTAAACACATATACGAGTAGGTACATGTGGTATCCAGTCCCAGGACAATTTGAAAAAGGTCATTTTGCCTTAGCTGGGAATTGATCCGGGGCCTCATGACTCAAAGGCAAGAGCGTTATCTCCGCACCACACAAGCTGCCTATATATTTAATATTAATATCTAGTAACTTATTATTTTATCACAAATATAGATACTATAGTGAATGGACACATTCACCCTGTGTATAATAATATGTCGGTAACATAATATTATTTGAATGATGTCTCTTGAATGATATTGTCTAGGTTTACGATCTTCGTAAAAATTAATTGTAATAATTTCAAGTGACATCTAGTTTTATTTGATTAAGTTTTTAATTACTTCTATAATTAGGACATCTCCTGAAATTAAATAATGTAAAGTTTTCTAAAGTGTAACTAGTATATACAGCTACGTCAATACGGCTTTTACGCTTAATAGCAAAACAACTTAAGTAGAAATAAATTAAGCCCTAAAGTCCTACCTCGGAATTAGACCCTCGCTAGTAAAAAGTAGGAGTTTCTAAAATATTTCTTTATAGAAAAGTATATTAAGATCAGAAATGTGGAAACCAATGCCCTCTGTGAAAACTCGCATCCATTTGAGCTGAAACTAAACTCAGATGTATTCTAAACAAATTCACAGCAAAGTTTAATTTACCGACCGGTGGCTCTTGGTGGATGTTCATATTAATAATTTATTAATAAAACACGATATATAGTTTTTCCACTGTTGACTTTATTAATTTTGCGAGCCAGCTTTCAAGAGCTTCCGTTCTCATCATCAGGCAAAAATAAAAAAAAAACTTTACTTTTGCCTGATGATGAGAGCGGAAGCTCTTGAAAGCTGGCTCGCAAAATTAATAAAGTTAACAGTGGGAAAACTATATACTTATCGTGTTTTATTAATAAAATAACTTCACAATATTAAAAAAGTATTTGTGAAAGTAGAATATAATTCGAAACTGAATTGAAAATCAGAGGCAATCGGGCTACCAATTACTTACATAAGCATAAATATTTTTATTATTGATATCAATGATTACTGAAGTTTAAACTAGGTAAAATTTAAAACTAGAATCAACATTCAGCAAAAAAACACTATATTTTTGTTACTTACATTAATATATAAATATATATAATTTTTATTCTTTTCTATCATCTTTGCCCAGCGTCCTCGTTAACAATCTCATTTCAACATTATTATATTAATCAAAGTTATTAATTTATAATTTCACTTGAGAGTATTCGCTTATTATTTTCATGCTCTCGTAATTTGATGAATAAATAATTTAAATTAATTATAATTAATTTGTTTTGATGAAATTAAATAATATTTCATTTTGATTTGAAGAGGGTTTTTGTGAAAAATAATATTTTATATGGCTACCATTTTAGTTTCTGTGAAAATTCTCTATTCTACAGATTATATTTTAAACTGAAAATTAGAGACTCTCGAATTGTAGAAATTAATTTTGATCGAGTACTTAGTTGTTTTTTATTCATGAAATTTAATTGTAAAAAAATAATGAGGTCGTTTTCGTGAAATATAAAAAGCGTTGATGCAAACTGTCTTTAATAAAGTTTACAGATATAGAAGAAAAATTAATATGAATTCCTTTTATATTCCATCTATTCATACCTGTGTACAAAGTGTTTTTATACCAATCGTCTTCGAGTCTGCAGGGTTACTCTTGACAAAACTAAACACGATCTTAATCTAATCTTGATCTTGATCATACGACGCACGAAGGTACTATGGTCAAGAACACCGCTCTACCGCTAACGCGCTATCGGTTTGCATGTATTTTTGACCAATAGTCACTTCGTGCGTCGTATGATCAAGATCAAGACTAGATTAAGATCGTTTTTAGTTTAGTCAAGAGTAGCCCTGCTGATAACTGAACTAAATATATATTTAGTGTCTTGTACTTGACGATTAGTTACTCTTGACATAATTTAAATAGGTCTTAATCTAGTGTTGATCTTAATTTTAATGCAACATATCTTAAATTTCTTCAATAAATAATTTATGCTGTCAGACGTCTTGTAATTTTTTTGACGAATTTGTATGATGTATTTCATAAAAATTGACAAAAACATTAATGTATACATCAATGCCTGGTACATTCTTGTAGATATATCACAAAATACAAACATAATACTCATATAAATGTTGAATACGACTATTTTCAACTACCGCTAGATTGGCACGACGTATTTTTGACTTAAGTCACTTTCAGATTAAGATTGTATTTATATTGTGTCAAGAGTAACCCTGCTATTCTTTTACCGGACACTAAAAAAAATACAAAGAAGAGAGAGACATTTTTGTATTTTCACTTTGTATTGAAAAAGAAAAAAAAAGTGTTTCTATTTTTTGTTGGCATGGAAAGGACAGCTTGTATGTTTGTTACATGCAGGTACCCCACTTGTGAGATAAACCGTGATGGTATAGTATAGTAGTACTAGAATTTATATTTATTTGATAAAATTGAATATGAAGTTATCATCGAAAATCATTATAAAATCTCCTACTACTAGGTATACCATCACGGCATATCCCACAAGTGGGGTAGCCAGTAGACCAGCTGCATATAATAAACATGCAAGCCATCCTCTCCGTGCCAATATAAAATCAAGACATTCAGAACTGGTGGCAAACCTCATCGCTGAATTCAAGATGTATAAATGTCTTTTTCGATCACCTGCCCTTTACAGGACACTCGAAAACTTACGAAGAAGAATGGGAGACCAATTCATTATCCGGATGCTCCACGGGATTATAAAATCTATTTGATCATTAAATTGCTTCGTAGCAAGTCAGTCTTCTAGATGGACACTTTGTATTGAGAGGTTTTTAAAAGCAAAGGTACACCTTAGTCAACGTCAATGAGTAGCTACAGAAAAAGGAAATGTCAAGGCTGGTATTGCTTTAAATTATTATTTAGTTCATGAAGATACCAAAGTTTTGTTGCTACGTAAGTATTACATTTTTATGCTGAAAAAGTGTACCAATGCCTGAGAAAAATAAACGTAACGGGGTCTAAGTTCTTAAATACTTAATAATATCTCGGAAAGGTTGTGCGACATTTATATATAAAAAAAAAGAATAACAAGGAAAAAGTGGAGTAAATAAAATAATAGATTCAATACAAATTTCGTGTCGTTCATTTCTACATAAGTAAGTACCTACCTACCTACCAACATATAATATATAATATTATATGAGTGTGAAGGTATTACAATATTATATAGGTATAACAGAAAATCCCAGAGGAAAATTGTATGAGAAGCTTACAAACTTAAAGGTTAAGTAAATATCTACTACACCCAACACGAACACTATGGGGAAGAGAAAAAGCCTTAACATGATTGGTGTCACGTTTCAGAGATGTTGTAGATATGTTCTTAGCGTTTCTTGTGAAATGGAAAACTTTATATTATGTATATATAATAGAGTTGAAAACTTGAAATGATTTCAACTATTATATATTGTGTTTGAAACTTTGACTAAATTTGAGTTTAATATACGTGCTCTTTCTACTGAATATTTAGGTCCATGTACATATCATAATAAAGAATATAGAAAAAAAAACAAATGGAAGACGTTCGCAGTTGGGGAAAAAACTAAGTGGTATGATTACGAAGAGGCCCATATCTAGCAGTAGATGGACACAGTCTGAAGAAAAAGACGTTTTATAATATTTATGCATACCTATCTATTCTGGCGCCCTTGAGTCATTTGAAGGATCGTTAGATGGCGTCAAATAAATAAATTATCCATCATCATCATCATCTTTCGTGAAAGATATAGACATTTACTTGACAAATAACAACAAAATCTATACTATATATACTACTATACCCTCACTCTGTATCCCAAGTGGGGTAGGTAGAGAGAATAACAGCAAAATCAATACCCTCTATAGAAATATACTCGTATAACCTCTTAGCCCTGGAAATTAAAATTGTATTTTCTTTATTAACAAAAAATATTATAGATAATGTGGAAGCTTTCCATAAAATTTTGCCCTCCAAAATTGAAAAGAGTAAATGCTTCATAAATTGTTCATCTCTCTCTCTCTCTCTCTCTCTCTCTTTCTCAATATTATTCTGCATTTCCCATGTGGTAGCCAACGGACTAATTAAGCTAGTATTAATCGTATAGTAACCAAAATATTGTAATATTAGAGAAGTTTTTGGCATAAAGTGTTGAGTCGAAGAAGTTTTCGTCAAAATGAGAAACAGTAGGTATACATACTAACATTACATTATATCGTAGGCGGTCTGAACTCATTAGCATATTTTATACGTTTATAAAGTTCTTTTTATTTTCTCCAATGAATAGAGATACGCATCAAGGTGACAGAAATTGTGTTTATAACCACATTTATCTTTGCTTCTTCTTTTTTTATCTATTTAGGAAAAGTTGAAATATATTCAGCGAATCACTTTTTTTCTATTCTAATGTAAAAAAATATCGCTAACACATGATTGGTAATGAGGTGATCGGTAGTCTCATAGATGAGTTTCGGACTTTTAATCAACAGATCTCGGGTTCTAACCACCTCACTGTCAACCTGCTCCTTGAGTGTGTTTTGAGTTTAATTCAAACCAGCATTTTCCTCAGAATATAAAAAAACAAATATAACTGTATTAGAAGGATATTGGTTTAAAAATGATATGAAAACGTATCACAAATGAATTTAGCAAAGACCTATAATCTCTGTGATCCGAGGGAGATGATCATGTCTTGGGTCATGTTTTGAGACTGTCCATAATAATAGTTGTCCGAAAAGAACACTGTTGTTTCATGCACTTAGTCTTTAATTCGTTGAATAAACCTTTTTTACAACAACATACATATGAAATCGACATCAGAACGTTCAGAAAGTCCTGGGAAAAAGTGAGGCGATTGACCAAGAATCGCATTGAATAAATGCAATTTGTGTCTGACCAATACTCGTCAGAGACGTTGCACAATTTGTCACTTACTTAATTTATTATTATTTAGTGGAGTTGATGTTTTTCATCGTGCTTGATGTGATTTTACAATACGTCAGACGTTTCAAGTTGTTACAATAATTAATGCCTGGATATTACAGAAGATGAAAATGAAATCGTGAATTATTAATATCCTCCCATTTATTCAGAAAATGTAAACTGGAAGATGAGGAAAATAAAAAATAAAACGCCTCAAGTATAATTTTAATGGAAATGTTCATAGGTACATCCATCCATTCATTACGTAAGTAAATGTGCTTTGGAATATTTACTGCTAGTAATTCCATCTGCTTCTAATTACATCGCGAGCTAGGATTAAATATAAGAAATGACAAATTAAAAATATATATTATTTATTTTAAATCTGGTTATAATGCTGTAAAAGAGATACGCGAATTATAAAAGTTAATGGCTTACTTAAAGCAAAGTGTACATTTAATTGAAGTTGAGATTTTTTACATCAAAGTAAAAACGAGCGTTCCTGCATTATAATTTTAAGTTAACTGTATTTTTAGTTTTTCTTGAAAGTGTGTGAATACTTTTTGAAGTAGTCGATGACCAAATGGTAAAGTCTCAGACTTTCAATCTACAGGTTTCAAGTACGAATACAATTATCATCCCATTCTGTTTTTACTGTAAAAGAAGGAATATTGATTATTGTGTAGGTGGATTTATATTTACTTTGAAACCTAGATTATTTCGTCTTTCGGACAAAATCATATTACTGTCTGTGATTAAATTAGGGGGTGCAATTAAGTTGCTTATTTATCTTAGGCTAAATTATTTATCTTAAGGGTGTCTGGGGTGTATTTGAGCTTACTTCAAAGCCAGATTCATCTCGTTACAAATTTACATCAAATTTCTATTTGATCAATAGAGTTTAAATGCATATAATATAATATAGGCGAATATAAAATTCCAGAGTTGAAAACTGTGTCAAAAAAGTTTTTTTAAACTTTCTCGAAGATATTCCTCAAGAGAGTTCAAAATCCTGTAAGATAGATACAAACGTACAGTTGAAAGTGGAACGTCTAGAGAATGTATTACCCTTCCTCTAACATTCCCACCCGGACGATGATCTTTTTAGACCCGCCCATTTGTTTTTACCCTTACAAATTATTATTATGGTTAATCCTAAATTAGTTTTTAAACTTTATATTATATATACTGAATTTAACTTGAAATCACTGGAATAGAATAAGTTTCCCGCTCCTTTCTGTAAGTTTTGTTCTGTAAAGGCAGGTAGGTATTTGTAAAACATAACATATGACCTAAATGTTTATTCAGTTTGTCAATTGCCTACCCCACTTGAGGGATGTACCGTGATGATACAGATACATGTAGACATAATGACTAAATTGTGCAGTAATTGATAAACTGGTTTCATATTTCCATTATTCCAGTTTCATTATTTGGATAATATGTTATTTATTTGAAGAAAAGTCTAAGTGGGTATTGACTCTAAAACACCCTCAACTTAAGCAATATGATATCGCAGGTAAGCAACGGGAAGATTTGAACTCTGGATTTCCCAATTTAAAGTCCAAGAATCAATAATTAGTCCATAAACCATCTCACGTAATTTAGTACCTAGCATCATTTCACAACCTCAATAATGCCGCAATAACAGTAGGTACCTTAAAGTTTTAATGAACTTGATTTTTTTCAACATGCAGATTTCTTTCATCCATTCTCTCAATACACCCGTCATCATATATCACGTAATAAACCCTTCATTGTTATGCTTATTATTGTGAGAACGCATCAATAAATATTGAATTGCTTACAGGAGCGCTTTTGTTTGAAGAGTTGAACTCGTAAAGTTACAATTTATTACAACGAGTATTTTCACATTACCTATTTACTTCACTAAAGGAAAATACGCTAACATATTATGTTATATATAGTTCATAATGTAGCTCAGTAATATACCTACTTATTTTCCATTTGTAAACTGACTGATTTAGCCACATAAATCCTCTCTACAATAAAGCTTTCCCCCTCAGTTTTTCATACTTTTCATCTCTAGCTATTCTGCAACCGATCACAACTACGTTACAGTTACATTTTTTAACCAGTTACAATAACGTAGTTTCATTATTCTTTCCATTTAACTTACCCTAAATAAGTAGGTATATTTAATATAATACAAGTATTGTCATTTTGAATTATTTATCTTGTTGGGTATATCAGAGATAAAAGATAGATGTGACCTTAAAAGCAGTCAGTCATGGTTTAGAAGTAGGTGCATATAGAATGGACAGCTCATTCAAAATCATAGAAGGAAAGAGTTTTTTAATATCTTAATTTTACTACTGTAAACTAAAATGACACCTGAGTCAGAAAGCTAAAAGATGTTGAAAATATCATTATTTTTAATCATTTTTCTTCGATAACAATTCTCTGTAAATATTTTTAACATTGAAAGATCTACTAAACACTTGGACAATGTAGAAGCCTGAGAACTTCCAATCATTCGATTTTTCCGTTTTTCATTTCTACACTAGCATTTTTTTACAAGCAAAACCTCCAACAATGTATGAAAATTGACAGTAATTGATTGATTAATTGAAAACTTCGAAAGTTGCGTGATAGGTCTATGTTCTATAGCCTATGTTAACTATATTTATTTTACCGTAGAAAAATCTACCTGATTTGAAAAGTTTTATTTCCTCTCTGTATTTTCCATATGCTTAAAATTTATAATCTGCAAAGCGTTATTTTACAATAACCGTAAATGATTCCAAACTTGACATTGGTTTTAAGCCAATCAATCATAATCCACACATAAATATTTGAGTCGGTTCGTATGTGCGTATGTCCTTTATGGACTCTGAAATAAGGAAAGACAGAAGTAAAATAATACACTCTATACGAGGTCTCATCTCCTGGGCACGTTCAAGGCTAAAAACATTTAAAATATCTTATGTATTGATAAAGAAATTATAATAATAAAATTTGTATGGAAAAATCTATGAAAGTTTTTGTAAGTAGCAATATTCATGGTCGAACATTTTTCAGTGTACTGAATTAATTTCACAATGGATGTGATGCGAAATACATCAGTACTGAAACTAAACATTTGGGGATTATTTTGGTTATAAATTGTTTTGTTTGATTATGATAAAAACTCCTGAATTATGCAAGTTAAAATTGCATATTTTTGACATCTTGGGCTAATTTCATAATGGCCGACATGAATGACATAGAATCCAATACATTAATATTTTGGTTGGTACATCAGTTCATTAGTTTGTTTGTTTTTTGACTTTTATGTCCTCTGTACGATATGTATCATCCAGTAGGCGAGCTGAAAACATTTAATATGTATACTTTTATAAAGATTTAATTTATAAATGATGATGTATCAACGATCTTTTGTCGATGTTTGGTAAACTTGAAAATCACTAAAAATCTCATATATCTACGACCATGCTATTAATATGTGTTCTTATTTTATTGTTGATATTCAGTTTCTTTTTATTTCAAAATATGGTTACCAATAATATCAAAAACACAGAACTAATTCAATGATGCTTCAATGTTCTTTTGTCAAAGTAAGGTAAACATCAAAATAAAATAAAAAAACTCATATCTACAACAATACTATTTATATGTGTTCTTATTTTATTGAAGGATATTCTGAGTTTCTTTTAATTTCTAAATAAAGTTATCTGTTATAACAATCACAGAAAAGGGTGTGAGATGCATCATTCTTAATTATCTCATAATATAATGTCATCATATAATATAACTATACCAAGCCATAGATAACATTTCTAAAACTTGCATTTAACATAATGGTAGTTAGGCACTTTTGTAAAGGATATCATTTCAATATTATGCTTGCATCAATCTGTTTCATTAGAAGTATTTCATTTATTCAAAACATGCATCTAAAAACATAAGATTTTCAAAATTTAGATATTAAGATACTGTCTATTGATAAAGATAATTGTTAGAATTGCATACCAACTTTATAATTCTGTTTTATGACTCACTCTGAAAAGAAATTTGTGGCTCTAAAGCATTATTTGCGTTACATCTATTTTTTAGGAATATAATTACATTTCAAATAAAGAATAATGTCCGCGATTTGTACTTTCGTATAATAAAATTATTATTGTATGGTTTGCAGTAATTTTAAATTTCATGAAAGTATTCTAAATTCAAAATAATTATAGAATTTCTAACACTAAACGTAAACAATTCAAAACTGTCATAATAAGCATAGAGATACTAAGTGTCAAAATCAGGGTTGCCAGATTGTGTGACCAAAATTACCTGCATTTTGCCAAGAAAATACCGCACAATGGGACCTTACACATGGGAAAAATATAATTTTTACTCCAACATGATTATTATTAGATCACTTATATTGCGCTGTTTTTGTAATGAAATCACCTCAAGAGCGCATTTACAATATTATTTGTCACTTTAATTTATTTTTATTACTCTTAAAATACAAATCATGTAAACTATTTTTATTGTCACAAATTTTAGGTATTAGATTTAATTTTATTAAAATTTATCACTTAATTTTAAGAAACAAACACAAAAAACAAAACTATCAAATAAAAAAAACACTTTATTTTGGTCGGAAAATAAAAATAAATAAAAACTTAATCGATAAACTATTATATTTGATTAAAAAATTGGAGAAGTTATGGGTTCAGTCAGCTACAAGAGCGCCATCTACCCAAAAATGATATAAATCATACTGTTCACAATTCTGTTTCATATTTCAATTTCTACCCCCCCCCCCCATCGCTAAATTTTCGAAATAGTATAGGAATAAATATCGTCAGTTTTCTAAAGGGTCGTTCACATTTGTTCACTTTCAGTGATCACTCCGGATGAACCTCCAAGATAAAAAGGTGTGAACGGGCGTTTCATCAATAATGATCACTAGCGATGACGGATGAAAGCGATAACAGCCCGTCATAATTTCGATGAAAGGACCTTTCACTGAAACGACCATAAACAAATTTTATCTTATTTTTTGTTTTATTCTCTATGAATTTGTATAGAATGTCAGAATCATATACAAAATTATTATGCAGTCGAGAACTATATTGATTTGTTTTAAGGGCTTTTTTTCATTTTTTTATTTATTTAATTATATTTTTGTACGAAAATATGTCAAAATACAACATGACTGAGAGTGTTGACATGGCAGTGAGAGCATAGGATGAACAAATGTGAACAGACGTGTTCACTTTCGATGAACAGGTTTGACCCTGACACTCTGAATGATCATCCAGTGTGAAGCAATGTGAATGCTACTTTAGAATAATTATTTTCTCACCATTCCCTTTTTCACAATGCAACAGGTATTTGTATCGATGATAAAACACAAATTAGTTACACTGGCAACACTGTCCGATCTGTCAATTGTATGGCGTTTGGTGATCCGGTAAATTTTGTGACTTTGTTTTGATTTTAAAAGACTTTAAAAATATAAAACTGAATAAAACAATACGTAGTGTATCTAAAAAAAATGTTTTCAAGAAATATTCCCAGTGTTAGCGGAGTTTGAAGCTCAAAAACTACGCTGGTACATTAACAATGTTTTCCAAAAAACATTGATTTGACTGGTAAGCACTGTCTTAATATTTTAAATTGTATTTTTTTTATGTTTGACGACTCTTAATTGTATTTCTATTACAAGATTACTATTCAATTCTGTGCCTTCTTAAAATATATTTAATGTAATGAATTTACTTAAAAAGGCAAATTATTTTACCGAATATTAGAATAAGCTAAATAAAAAGCTGAAGTGAATGTCTCAGATGCTTAATAATAATGCATCATTAAATGATTGTGTATGGAATGTCTCGATGACTCACTTATATGACAATCCCGTGTTTCTAGGAAGTTAAATTACTGTATTGCTGATGAATTTCAATGTTCTTTTCTTTCAGGATTATTTGTGAGTTCTATAAGAAGAATTATAAAAGAAAACATAGGGAAGGCCGTCCAGGATGATTTTGATATCTATTCCATTCGCCAAAAAGTGCATTTGTATTACACTTCTTCTTCTTCTTCATGTGTCTTGCCGGGTCCCCCCGACGTTGACGACCATTTGAGAGAAAGCTTCCCTGTCCTGGGCGGCGCGAAACAGCTCCTCCACGGTTCTGACACCGGTCCACTGTCGAATTTTACACTACATATTTCTTATATTTATTTTACTGTTTTTATTAAATAGTGTTATATTATAATTACGAGTCTGTTTTATTTTCCCTTTAATGTAAAATATTACAGTTAACAGCATATTTTCATGGATGTGTAATTGTGAGGATATCCTTAGTTAGATGATGTCTATCATTATGCAGCCATTTAACCAGTATATGCTTCTGAAGGTGAAAATGCTAAGTATTTATTAAATGATTTTATCATGTAAAAGAAGTCCAAAGTCATGGTCTTTGAAAGAGGAAGTGAGAGAACAGTATGACAGGTAATGATTGACAACGAAGTGTTAGAGCAAGTTGACGAATGTGTGTACTTGGATAGTTTGTTCACGAGAGATGGGAAGTGTGAAAGCGATTGAAAGGAGAAAAGTTGCTGGCAATAAGGTAAATGGTGCAATCCGACCAATAATTGCAAATAGGAACATATCTACCACAGCTAAAAGGTTGGTGCACTCTGCTATCTTAGTGCCAACACTCATGTATGCAAGTGAGACGTGGACATGTTTAAAGAAGGATGAAAGTGGTAGAAATGAGATCGTTGAGAAGGATGTGTGGTAAAAGTCTGAGAGATTGTGTGTGTAACAGTTATATACGAAAGGAATGTGGAATGAAAGTTGGTGTGGTTACAGGGATGAATATAAATAAGTTACAATGGTTTGGGCATGTGGAAAGAATGAATGAGGACAGAATGACCAAGAAGATATATTTGGCTGAGAGGAATAGTGCTCGGAGACGTGGACGTCCGAGGATCAAATGGCAAGATCATTTAAATCAAATCCTACAGGGCGGTCACGTGTTGAGCACATTGAACAGGAGAGCATGCATGAGGAATTGTATGACAGTGACGGAAGCGAAAGATGTATGCAAGGATAGAAGGAAAAAGCGCTCAATCCTTTTTGCCTACCTCGCGAGGGAAGTGGCGTGATGGTATATATGTATGTATGTAAAAAGTCCATTTACTTGGAGAGGTTCTAGCTTATTATTATTAGCTATAGGATTTTTTTTTGTCTGGAACTAAAAGAGTGAATAATAAAAAGAGTCAGCAACTAAATGTATGCACGGAAAGAGACTGATAGAAAGAGTGAGAATTGAAAGTGATGAATGTAATGTGAAAGTAGGTTCTCTTACAAGGTTTCGTTTTTACACAATCAATGTTTGAATAGGGCTACAATGTGAAAGATAACAGCGCCCTCGATTATTTGTCAACTATTTTTTGACAAACTGTATGTATTGTATATATGATTTTGGCACGCATAGAGCTGATTATTATTATGACATGTACTTTTTTTGCTGCTAAATAGATTTTAAGTTCAGTTTTTCAATAAGATTGTGTAGTTTTAACTCACATATTTGGATGAATATCTGTTTTTAAACCCGAGCGTTGCCGGGTTATAAAAGCTAGTAATAAATAATATACATAATTTGTAATAAAAATGAAGGTATTTATTGCTTGTTTAATAAAATTCTCGTAATGATAATAATATTATTAAGAGCTTAATATATTCTGAGAACGGCGTACAATGAGCGGTCTTATGTTACCAAGAAATGCATTCATATTATCGAAATATTTAGCTAATTTTACACTTTCACATTACACAAAATGTGCATTGAAACTGGAAAACTATTCCTGTACTTCTAGAAAGAGCAAAAACTCATACCAGTGGCGGATACAGATGTGGGGCACACCTATTGACGATGTCTTGTATATGGGTAAAATCAGTTTAAATAAAATGGCATTGTCTTGTATATGTGTATAATTTTTGCGCGCCCCCCCCCCCCTTGAGTTTTTTTCTGAATCCACCACTGACTCTTACTGAGTACTACTAGTGCACATGTGTGGCGTCATAATATATACTGCTTTCCTTGTTTTCAATGCAAAGTACTCGAAATTGAATGAATTGTGAATATATGAACTCATATTTATAAAAATATTACCGATAAAGCAACATCAGCAGAGAAAAACAATTGGATCCTTACCTACATTTACTATAAACATACAATTGTATCGTTACTTTTACCAACTCTTTGTAGCATGAAACTGCAAAATATTATTATAACAAAAACAACATACCTACTTAATTTTTATCAGTTAGGTACTATTGAAAGAATTGTCTGAATTCTTTTTTTGTCTACCACATATGTAAATAAATATTAAGAAGGCATTCAATAAATATTTTAGTTTACTGTGATCTTTTTGCAAATGTGATATCATTTGGATAAATCTTTCATAAAAATATATAAGAAATCGATCGAGAACCACACGTTCTCACCGTTAATTCAAACAATACGAATATTTCCTCTACGCACCTTCTATGAAAACACAAGAGTCTAACCAATAATAATAGTAATATATTTAAATGAAAACATCGAGTCACGTAAATACACGATAAATTATACAAAGCAACATAATATATTATAATATTATCTTTAACTCTTCGATTCTATCTATAACGTTAAAGTTATAGTACGTATGATGTAGTGTATAGTATTAATATAGGCACATACATAGATTATTGATTCAATGTTTATCAATATAAATAATTCCCCAATGTTTACCAATGAATCGAAGTAAGATAGTTGTGTGAGGTAAATAGGGCTTTGTTTATGTTGGTGGGAAATGGCTTGTTATCGAAATGTAGGCAAATTGACGCATTTGAGTGTGAGAAAGACAAGGAAGAAGATATCGGTGTGAACATGTCGAAAGAATGGACGCACCCCTTGCTTTCCCCGGCAAACGTATGGAACATCGTTTACGACCAAAGGAATCGGTAGATTATCAAAAAGATGGAGGAACAATTGAGAATTCATGTCACAGGAAGACACCTCTGCAAATAAACACCATTAGATCTAAAAGGAGATAAGAGAAAGAAGAAGATATTCATTAACATGATGTTACAGTCCTCATTTTGTCCTTTCCGATGATACCTTTATTTAATTCATGTAATTTAAAAACATATTATTTTGTTTCGTGTTATTAAAACGAAATACAAGTTATACTTAATACCTCCGTAATTAATTAGAGCTGCTTATTTTTATACAAGGAGTATTTTTCTATGACACAAGTGTGCGTGAAAAAATGACTATTAATTTATTCTAACATCGAGAACATCAGTGTTAAATATAGTCCAACATAACAATTCACGAATATTTGAATAACGCGTTGCATAATTTCGGTTTAAAAATGAGCTGTGGAATATAGGGAAAAATCGTAGTAGAAAATTCAGTTGGTAACTTTTTATATAAAAGAATAAAACTAAATATAGAAAAAATAAACGGAAATATAAGGAAGAGTTAATGTAATATATTTTCTAGAACGGTCTAGTATGATACGTTTAAATTTGAAATGATCTTCAAATGCAATATCATCTCCCATCGAAGACACGAAGTACCTTTATTGGATTATATGAGAAAAGTTACTCTCTTATCTTCTAAAAATGTCTTCTTATATCGCTATCTTGAGATATATAAGTCACCGACAAGGGAAGCAACTCCAATTTTATTTGTATTTGTCTCAATTTTAAAGCAAATCTTATACTCAAACTCAATTTCTCTTCGGTAATGGAAAACGCTGTTCAATTTTCATAAAAATGGTAAAAGCCTAAGGGATAGGTACAAAATAAATAATATATTCCTAGAATAAAATACTCATTTAATTTGTACCTATATAGTCCTGAAAAATAAATTTAATAATTCGTCCTCAACGTGCGCATGTGAATACCGCAGAGAAATAAACTTCTACTATTTTGAATTTTATCGTAACATCTTTCAAGGGGAGCCTATTTAAGCTTTTCCTGAAAACTTTTGTAGCATTTTCATCGCTTTTGGAATGAAATATTATGATATTTCGTTTTATATAAATACCTAATAAAATATTAGTTTCACCAAAGGAGTGAAGCAAGGTTGTGTCATGTCTCCGTGGCTGTTCAACCTATTCTTCGACTACTGTATGCGACCTGTGAAAGAGATGGATGTTGGTGTCGAGCTGAATGGGTTTCGGGTGAATGCATTGATGTACGCAGATGATTTGGTGTTAATGGCTGAGAGTGAAAGGGACTTACAAGAGATTGTTACGTGTGTGTATGATAGCTGCAATTTGAATGGTTTGAAAATGAACGTTATGAAGACGAAAGTTCTTGTTTTTGAAAGAGAGAATGAAAAAACGATTTGCGAGATTAAAGTTGGTGACGAATGTTTGGAGCAAGTAAGTGAGTATGTATATTTGGGAAGTATGTTTACGAGGGATGGAAGATGCGATAGGGACATTGAAAGAAGGAAAGTGGCCGGTGCTAGAGTAAACGGTGCACTTCGACCCATTGTCAGCAATGACAATGTGTCGAACATGGCTAAAATGCTGGTGCACAATACCATTCTGGTACCGTCACTTACGTATGCAAGCGAGACATGGACGTGGTTGAAGAAGGACGAAAGTGGTTAAAAGGATAAATGCAGTAGAGATGCGATCGTTGAGAAGAATGGTTGGTAAAACGCTGCGTGATAGAGTGAAGAATGAGGATATTAGAAGAATGAGCGGATGCAAGAAGACTGTTGTGGACAGAATGCGTGTAAATAAACTGAGATGGTTTGGTCATGTGGAACGAATGGAAGAGGAAAGAATGACAAAGAGGATATACTTATCTGAAAGAAAGGGTGTGAGGAAACGCGGGCGTCCGAGAACCACGTGGCTTGATCACGTGGATCAAATTCTCAAGGACGGCCGCGTGTTGAGTAAGAGGAACCGACGTGCGTGTATGAGGAACTGTATGAATGTGGAGGAAGCGAAGGAAGTGTGTAAAGATAGATCTGTTTGGCGTTCCGTTCTCTCTGCCTACCCCACTTGGGACACGGCGTGAGGGTATAGGATAGGATAGGATAGGATACTACTATTATACCATCCCGGCGTATCTCACAAGTGGGGTAGCCAGCAAACCAGCTTCATGTAAGATTCATGCAAACTGTCCTCTCCGTGCCAATATAAAATCAAGACATTCAGGATGGGTGGCAAACCTAATCGGTGAACGTAAGATGTAAAATGTCTTTATTTTTTCGTACACCTGCCTTTTACTTATTTGAAATTAATTAAATTGAAAACTTATTGATAACTTATAAAACTAATAAAATTTAATGATTGTATTAATTAAGTGATTTTTAATTACTTGTTAAAAGAATAAATTCAAAGTAATAGCAACATGATAGATAATGAGGCATAGTGATCACTATCCTCAGAACTGAGGAATCGATGGAGAAAAAGACGAAGACTTTATTTGTCGGTAGTTTGGTAGATTCTTTGACTTATGATAAAAATACATCTACTCCATCTCCATGATACAAGCACATTGCTTACTATGAAAGTAATCTATTCTATCTTTAAAGACCATCCACTCGTTTACGATCGATCGGGACTATGAGAGTAATAAGGGTTGAGTTTATATAAAAAAATAAGATTTTATTGTCGTTCAATTTCGGCGTATCTACGACATTGAGCGGAACAAAACTGATACATAGTAACTATCGCATATGAATCCTTACAAAATAAGTACAAAAATAGGATTCATTAAAAAAATGTACGCTTAAAAACTTTGTATAATTATTAATATTGAATGCGTTGATAGTGTTCTTACAGTAACTTACGAGCAGACTTTAAAGTTTAGTGTGCTTTAATTAAAATAGCGAAGAGAAACTTGAAAAAGCTTTTGAATTATTGATTGACTTATTTTAATTGGAATTCAAACATAAGAAACAATAGTTTATAGATATTTTAAATTAAAAAATAATATAGAGAAATTGTTAAAAATTATAAAATTATATATATATTTTTTAAAAAACTTATAACAATTTTAGAATGGAAATAACAATTCAATTTCAGTAGAAAATTATAAATGATTTTTTAAACAAGTATTAATCAGGTTCTGGTTATTAGAATAACTTCAAAAACTTTTTATAATGAAATTCTATACTTGAGGCTGACCAAAACATCATAATTAGTGAAGGTCATCGTAAAAAAACACAATGGAATTATAGAATTGTTAAGCGGCAATTAATATTGTCATAACAATAAGATTAATGTCAGTTTGGGTTTCTCTGCATCTCAAATAATTTTCCCCTTACTTCCTTCTTTATCTACTTTCATTTGTGACACTGATTCATGTTAACTTTGTACATATGTGTGTATGGAACTGGTAAGTAGGTTAGGTTGTGAAGTGAATGACAGCACTGATTGTTTAATATTTATTTGAGAAATTATATCCATGTAGTAAGATCAGACATATGTTGTTCATGTATGTTTTTTTATTGTCTTAATGTAAATTCCTGTTTTATCAATTTTCATTTTTTCCCCCTTTCTTATTTAAATGTGCCAACCTTATGGGTTTTTGATATAATACAATTCTTTTTATGATGTGTACACTTTTAAATGGGGCAATGTATTGATTCCTAATTTGATTATATTGTCTGTTGTTATGTATATATGTTGTCTGTAGTGTACTGTTGATACTTAATAAATAAATAAATAAAATAAATAGACTCTCTCTCTGTGAGAACAGAAAAGTTTGTTTTATTAAAAGTTTAAAAAGATGGACAAAGAACAATCTGAAATGCCCAGTAGTCTATTGTCGGTAACCTGAAGGTAGAGTCTCGGCCTCTACCTTCAGGATTCTACGAACAAACGGTCCGTGGTTCAATCCCAGGTGCCGGCAAAGTCCCCTTTCACGACACAAGCTTTTAGCTTAATGTCAAAGGTATATAAGGTTGTATTTGGGTTAATTACAAAACCCAGATATATCTTTTAATAAAAAAAGTTAACGTTTTAATTACATACTCGTAGCTTTGAAACGTAGTATTTATACTGATACTGTGAATGTGCATGATATAAAAGTGTTAGAGTATATTTGTGTTCATCAAAAACTCCATTTCATCTTTTTTTCAGATTCGATATTGTCGAAATTCAATAATCAAATTATCAAATTTATTTGAAATGTTCTGAGGATCTTTTTCCTGGCAATTTATTTTTTAACTATCAAGTGTCCTTGTACAGGTTTAATAAAAGATTCAATTAAGCGTTTAGGATATTGTCTTTTAAATTAGAGAGTTTCACAATTCTAATAACTCTTTTTTAACAGCAAATTTTACAAAGAAGATGAATATTTAAGTGGAATTATTACTGCTTATCTCGATTATGGAGGCTTCTAATTTTATTATCCGAATTTCAATTAATTAAAATATTATCATTTCCTATCTGTCTCTCTTTCCTTGTATCAAATTATAATAAGATTAAAATACTTTTAATTTATTTATTTTATTATTACACCTTAGAGAAGGATATAAATAACAATTTCTTGTTATTTCTGAATACCTTTGAGAACAAAGAGGTGCAATTTTAAAGAATTTGATTACTTTTTAGTTGAAATGTAAAGTTTTTGATTAGGTAAGATACTTTTAATAAATGATCTGCTGGTTAAAAATGTCGGTATTACTATTGTGTGTAGCATAGTTCTTCATCCTTGTTAGAATGGGGAGGGATGACATAATTGGCGTATAATTAAATATCTGAGACATGCGATACGTTGGGCAATATCTGTTACTTTTGTTCTTTGCCGTATCGTTTCGTTTCTAACTCTGTCTCTCAGGGTGATGCCCAGCATGGCTCTTTCCATGGATCTTTGGGTAACCCTTATTTTCTCGGTGCTCTGTTTGGTCAGTGTCACTATTTCTAGGCCGTATGTTGCAACCGGTACTATGCACATCTCGTATACTTTTCGTTTAAGGTTCATTGGGATTTTGGTGTTTTTAAGTATATGACTCATTTTCCCGAAGGCTGCCCAACTTAATCCAATTCGTCTTTTGACCTCAGCAGTTTTATCGCATGTCTCAAATGGCGGTGGGCAGGTCACATGGCCAGAGATCCAGAAGATAAGTGGTCAAAGAGGGTCTTAACCTGGAAACCAAGAACAACTACCAGGAGTGTAGGAAGACCACCACTACGATGGAGGGATGACCTGGTCAAGTACGTCGGTGTCAACTGGATGCAGAGAGCCCAAGATAGAGCGGCGTGGAAGGCGATGGAGGAGGCCTTCGTCCAGGAGTGGACGGGAGTAGGCTAGGAAGAAGAAGAGAAGAAGAATTAAATATCCACTGTAACCGCCTCGTGTGGTCTTGATATTTACTTAGAAGAGCGAAAATAGGAGTCCCTCGCCTCTGAAATATCTGAGCGTAGCAGGGAGTACTTTTCATTGGCACTGAATCTTTCTGAATATTGGAGTTAGCTTCTGTCGTGTGCTCCTGGGGGGATATTAAAAAACGAAAGAAGAAGAATAAGTGTATCAGTTAAAATATGTACAATTTTATTATTATGTATAGCTTTAAATCGATTTTTACTTTTGACATCATTCCCTCTGAATAGTAGAATATAATAACCTGCGATGGAAAAACATAATATGAATATGTTCACAGGTTTGTCACAAGCCATGATTGATTTGAAAATCTGTTTATTTGCAAATACCAATCTATTTACATAAATACATTGCACTACTCAAATACATCAAGGAGAAAAGTCTTTTAAAAGATGCATATTTCATGGTGCACAATGCGCTTATGTGAAAATCTATTGGAAATTCCCAACTCATATACAATACCCAACATGTAAGTAAATAAGTACACCCGCAGAGAACATCGTACTCAATGTTATTATTGAGTTTATATCAAACATATTATGTGTGTACTATAACTATGCATAGTAAAGCGGTTAGGAGATGCTTTCAACAAAGAGCTTACAGAATAAATCATTAGATATTTAATTTAAACACTAAGGGTTCTTTTGAAATTAACGTCAGTTTTTACTATTTAGATTTTAATCTACTAATCGGATTAAAAATGTGTATACTATTTAATATTGTGTAGTACTAAGTAAAATTTGTTTGACTCTCACATCGTCTTGTCAGACAACACAACTTTGAACGTTCTTCTGGAAATCACATGGATAGAACCAGTCACTTTTATTTTGATATATATTTACATACGTGTGGCTTCTTACGACATATCCCACAATAATGAGGTAGCCAGCAAACATAGCATGGAAGATATCCTTTCCATGCCAGTAAAGCCCGTGCTTTCAGACATGTCTCATGACATTCAGAAAGGGTTACAAGCCTCACCGCTGACATTAAAATGTAAAATGTCTTTATTTTAACTCCATTCTGCCTATTATTGGACATTCGAAAATTTACGAAAAAGAGTGGAAGACCAATTCTTTGCCGGGTGCTCTAAGGAAAATTATGTACATACTAAAAAATGAATTAATGAACCAAATCTCGACGTCAACCGACCTCGACAAAAATTCTATTGCTCACTAAGATGGTGTTCGGGATAATTTCATCTATTTTAAATGAAAATGTTACAAAATCCCTCAAATTGATATCAGAAGAGACCATATTTTTTATAAATAATATCTAAGTATTGTCACTGTACCAACACGGATCTAGCCAGTAGACTAACTGCATAAAATAAACATGCAGATGGTCCATGTCTTTCTCTTGATATTTTATCGGACACATACCTTATTGAATATAGCAAATATCTGTGTACGTAATTTACTCTCAAATTGTTTTCTTCCAAATATTCAGTAAGTATTTAAAACATGACGTATCTTTATCTGATTAAAAATTAAATAAAATTTAAGAATTATATTCTAAATGAGAGAAGAGAATACTGTATCTGCTTATTGGATCTAGGTATTTAATTATTAAACAACATATTAAAATACTCTAAAAAGAATTTCTTGGTTTGAAGAATGTAAGAAAAATTACTAAACAAAATGTTTTTTTCATTTTAATACTGTCAACACTTTTTCATTTTCCCCAGAGCTTTCGCATTCCCCCGCATTCACAAATTATCTTACAAAATAAGTTCACAAAATTTGCTTGATTTAAAAAATAATGAAAAAATTAATACACCCTTTCGTCCTTCTTTGTTTTGTCATTTAAATATTTTTTATCAAATATTCCACCCTTGCTTTGGTGTTACAGAGCTTACAAGGGGTTTAATTACTTCATATTATTTTTAACGAATTGTAGCTTTTTTACAGGTTATTTAAAAAAAGCCCTGTTATTTCAACACAACAGAATGTGCTCACGGGAAAGTTAATGCGAATGTAATCATCATTTATATTATAACATAAATATATTACTTTCTAACATTCCTCCTTTTTATCCGTTTAGAAAATGAAAACAAAAAATCTATAATTTTCTCTTTTAACTATCTCATTATGAGTCAAAAGTATTAATCTCTCAAAAATCTCATTATGAGTCAAAAGTATTAATCTCTCAAAAATCTCATTATGAGTCAAAAGTGTTAATCTCTCAAAAATCTCATTATGAGTCAAAAGTGTTAATCTCTCAAAGAAATGTTTTAGCCAGTGATATCATTTTTAGTTTTGAGTTCATGAGTATTTCAATCACGTATGTAGTTATTGCAATGAAATTCTCTTTACTGACCAAATTTTATGGTGTTTGAGATAGCAAAAGTATGAGAACAAAAAAAGATTTGTCTTAAATACCTATTCAGGTGTATTTAAGCGATGAATTTGGGAATTTTATACAATTTTTGAGTGGAATATATTTTTTTTCATATGATTAGCTGCCTGATTGTAAAATCTCTGATTATCAATGAAGACATTAACACATTGTTTATTCTAAAAGTGTTTGGAGGCTTATATTTATTGCTTCCATAAATCTTAAATATTGGCATCTTTAATCTATAATAATTTCGATTATTCCACAAAGTATCTTCAATCGATATCTGAAACAGTACAAGTACATTAATAATCTTAGATAAACAATCTTTAATCCATTGGAATATAATATATTTCTAATTACCTATTAAAACGAACCTCAATAAACATTTTACTATCAATATTACATATATTCCAATATTTCGATATTCCAGACAATCAGTGAACTTAATCTCGACGAAAATATTTATTTAGGGTCATTCACACGTTCTTTGTCTGCTTTGGTCAACTATAGGACAAATAATGTTATTTATACGAACACTTATCTGATGTGCAATTTGGGATTTTGTAGACCTTAGTTTCTTCCACCATACATTTGTTCCATATTTACACGCATTCAATCCACATCACATCCAAGAAGACGTGGGGAGAGTAAGTTTGGATCGAGCAATGAGGATAGCAACAGACGAGTACAAAACAGGTAGCAGGCACCCAAGAAGACCACCCAAGCGATGGAGGGATAGCTGGGCATTCACCTCTTAAGAGTAGGCTGTGAGAACAACCAAATACAGTCATAAAGAAGAACTAACTAGAAAAGAAAAAGAAAATTTCATTTTTTATCAATAAAGTGTTATTATTATTATTTTAACTTTATATCAATGAACATTTCGTACAGACATTGACATGGGTACTATTACAATCATGTCATTGTCCTGTATCAGATATAAAGACCTGAGGGGCTACTCCCGGCACCGTTTTAGATAAAGCGTCAAATTATATGATACTTCTTTTTTTCGGTCGTTTCCTCAGTGCTGAGTATCGTTACCATAATTTGTATAGGTGTAAATAGCATGTTTCCAGTGAACCAGATCCTCAGCCCTTCGCTGCGCCTCATGCAAAATCTCTCTCATACTACATTTTCTGGAGATTCCAGCTCATAGCTATAACTTTTTTGCGAACTCATCATCTGATCATGGTGCTCGATGTTGGAATAATTTGTCGTTTAGAATAAGATTGCTTTTCACTTTTCACGCCTTCAAACAGGCGGTCAAGAATAACATTTTCAATTAAAATTTATGTGGCTGCTTCCTAGTCCTTTTGAACCTGTTCTTCTCTCTTGTACCATCTCTTTTCCTTTCTCAAAGGCTTTAAATGAAACTTGGTTAGTTGGAAGAAATTTCACTTACGCAATAATGTCATCTTCTGCACATTGGCTTTATTTAGTATTGGTACGTTTATATTGTTCAGTAAAAATTCCATAAATTTATTGGGTAAATTTAAGACATTCACGACGGGTGGCGTCTCTCATTGCTGAATAAACATTATTTAATGTGATGTTTAACGAATTTTACATGAAACTTAAAAACTTACAGAAAAAATTGACAAGCTTTCCAGCAACCCAACTAAGCGATATCCTATTTTCAAGAGCATCAATTTCACGTTTAAAAAATACTTAATGATTTCAGCTTAAGGAAGCATCGGGAATAGCCTTCCAGGCATAGAAAGAACTACAACAATGAAATATCAAAGCAAAGTTTATATGAGTGAGCTAGAGTAGGTATATTGTACTCGCATGTGGATTTTGAAAAGAAAATTAAATTGTTCCAATCAGAGAATTCGTACATATTGTGAAATATTAAAAAAAAAGTAATATTATGAATACTTCTATAACGTACCTACATTAAAACATTCATATATATGGAACACTACTAGCTTTACCTCATGGAGTACCGGGTAAAGAATAAGACTCTCACTCTTTTCTGTAAGTTTTCAAGTTTCCTTCAAAAGGAAGGTGTTCGTAAAAGTGTATGCCTCCCATTTAGAAAGTTTTATTGGCATGGAGTGGACAGTTTACATGTCTCTGGTCATTTCACGTGTGGCATTATGTCTTGATTAGGATTAATAACATGAAAATCAGCTACGCCCAGACAGTAGTAAATATCAACATATATATAGAATAAAGTCTTAAATTTGATTTTACAAATATCCCAAGCATTCTAATTTTTTAAAAAAAAAAAGATATATCTGGGTTTGTTATAAACCCAAATATAACCTTATACACCTTTCACACTAAGCTAAAAGCTTGTACCGTGAAAGGGGAGTTTGCCGGTTTGTTTTCTGTTTATATTTTTAAATGGTACAGGATGAACGATCTATGTATTCATTTCATGCGATTGCTACTCTGCTTCTTCACTCGTGACCACAACCAAATCTAGTCTTAACCTAACCTAACGTATTTCATCATCTGGGAAAAAATGTTGTGTTCTTTGAAAAAACTTTTATATTTTATGAAATTTCTGTTTCAATAAATAAATCACATTCTGTTGAATTACTCTTGACACAATAAATGCGATCTTAATTTTGTCTTGCTCTGAGAAATACGATGCGCGATATGACTATAATTTAAAATACGCACATGTCAATCACCCAGTAGCTGACGATAATCATTTTCAACATTTAAATGAATATTATGATGTTATGCAACCCCAATAATGTACCAGGCATTAATGTATACATACAGTAATATTGTTGTGATATTTATAATTTTTATAAATTGTTAAAAAATATGTTCTAATTATGTCAAAAAAAAAACATCAGATATCTGATTTAAAAAAGAAAAAGTTTAAGTTACCCTGCTGTATCCATTGCTTTTCTTGTACACAAATGTATCTATAGCGGTCATACAAACATTTACACGTGTGAATGGAATAAAATATTTATAAAAATTGAGCCAATTTTTTAATAAAGTCTGTCTGAATCTGAACAAACAACCAACTTGCATAGTAATAAAGTACTGAAGCATTATTATGTAAAATTACACATATTTTTTGTTTGTTTGTATATTATTGCCTTGTTTACTATTGTAGAGCGTTAACCTCGTACAATAAATTTGTTTATATGTCTACATATTAATATACCAATATGTACAAAATGATTTTTGTGAGGTTACTATAGAATATTGGGTTAGTTGGAAGGAAACGCACCTTTGCGCAATAGCTTTTAAATAGTGATCAGATATCACATTGTTATTCTAATACACTTGTTTTGAAAGATAAATTTATTGAACTTGACAAATACGAGAGATTCGAAAAAGTCAAATTATTATAAAACTTTCTGATACGAGTATGTGAGTTCATTCGGTAATTTTTCAACATTCTACTTTATGGTAACACTCATACAAAAAACGTTAAAATTTAAATTCATATAAAGAATAGTTTAAGAAATGCTTATTTCCAAGAATTAACTCAATGTGACTAAATAATTTCATTCCTTTATGCTTCGAGCTGAATATTAAAAATGTTTAAATATTTGGGTACCTACTGAAATAAATTTAATAAGGAAATTTAATCAGGGTTAGAAATGTATTGTTTTGTGGATTTAAACTCCACAAATGATATTCGGTTATCACGAGTAAGTAATAATTATCTAATTGAAACAATATAAAGTACCTACCTAATTATGAAATAGTATGGCTTTGGTGTTCTATTGAATAGAATAGATAAGTAGTTCTTATCTAGCGACTAAATTCAAACATGATACAAATTTGATAGGTACTCATCTACTTCGGAAAGGGTATTATTTGATATCCCTTTCGACTAAATACCCACTTTCATAAAGGTATAATTACTGTTCTACGCAATATGTTGTAGCAGATGATTATTTCTCGTGTTGAATTATTGTCTCGGAATGTCAAATGTCATGGTGTATCTAAAATACAAATAAACCTTACTCACTACATACGTATTATCTCATTACAAACATTTGTTACGACATGTTGTCAAAGGAAATTGATTTCACTCGCATTTTGTCATCAATGTTTAAGATATATCTAGGGAAATCTGGAAAATATGTATCTTATACTTTTTTTTATTTGAAATATTGTTTGAGGTGTTTTAAATATACCTAAAGCATAAATTAATATTCCGCATTACAAAGCAATTTTTTCATTTATTCTTTATTATATCCAGCATCAATCCATCTATTTATTCGAGTTCGTCGGTAGCCTGGAGGTAGAGTCTCGGCCTCGTGAACAAGGGGTCCGTGGTTCGATACCAGGTACTGGCAAATTCCCCATTCACGACACAAGCTTTTAGTAGCTTACTGTGAAAGGTGTATAAGGTTGTATTTGGGTTTATAACAAACAAAACCCAGATATATCCTTTTAAAAAAAAAATTATCCAGCTATACCATCTTGCCATATCTCACAAGTAGGAAAGTCAGTAGACTAAGTGCATGAAGAAAAATATACAAGTTATTCTCCTCGTGCAAATAATAAAATATACATTTGAATTGATGGAACATCTGTCATGTATGAGACAATTAGCTTATATTAAATATTGGGAGAGCTTTTATTTTCCGGCCAAATAATTCATAAAGTATTTCACATTTTAAGACGCAAATTTTGATTGTGTCTAATCGATAGTTGTAAATTTAACCATTCTCAACCTCTTTGAATCTGTTTTTTGTTTTGAGGCAAGTGACATTGGTACATTGAAAATTCTCGCATAGAATAAATTGTGGTTGAAAGACCTGAAAATGAGATGATAAAGTCAGAGACAATGGTATGAAATGTTACTTGAAATAAGGTTTTAAAGGATATATCATAAATTGATGTAAATGTATGAATAGTCAGTAAGTTTATATAATATTTAATTTAGTATTACACCATCAACTTTCAGGTAGAAGGTACATGTTATACTTCTTAATAATAATTTAATAAATTCATTTCAACTACCTACAACGGGAAGTACATTGCTTACCTATTATAAAACATCTACCTTCTTCAACTCGACAAATAATTAAAATTTCTATGGTTTCATACTCATCGTACTTGTGAATCATTTATACAGGAGCTTTCAAATTAATTTCGGTTAAATATGAACAACAAACAGCGTAGTTTTGAGATAAAATGTTGCACTCGTTTCTGTAATCAAAATTATAATTGTGATAAATATATTTTGAACCACTCCAGATTAATCAATCCAATTTTATTGTCAACCTATTTGAATAGGTATTAACTAGGTAGGTATGTTGTATATGATACACATACATATGTGAACTTCCTTAAGGAGTGCACAATACAGAGTGTCGACGTTTTTTGAATTGACATTAGGCTTGGTTAAGAATACCTACTCTTTAAACCTAGGTAACATTCCCAATTCCTCTGTTCCATGCTTATCATATGACTTGAAATTTTTGGAAGTTTTATATATAGTTCAACTTTGTTAAACTTCCTCTTTGAAATCAATGTTTATACGATTTTCCTAGAATTACTGTGCTTTCAAATTGGAAAGACATCTGTTATAGTTCAATGAAAACAACATTGGAAGCATCCATCTTCTAGTTAATACCTATTCAAATAGGTTGACTATGGATGAGTGTGATCAATTGGAATGATTAATCTGGAGTGGTTCAAAATATGTTTGACATCTACACTTCTAGAAAGGAAAAAATCCAGTTCCCGACATCCAATTGTGTCAAAAAATTCATAACATTAATATAATTGTGATATTAAATATTCACGTAGAAATAAGAACTTTCATATTCGAGTATTTTTTTCATTATATAGTTTACAGCATTTTTATATGGTACGGGTAAGTACTCGTAAGACAGTAATTTTATTCGTAACATTTTTTTATTGGCAAGAAGAAGACGGTGTGCATTTTTATAGTGTCCAGTAAGTCCACTATTTATAAGCCGAATCAGATATAAAAATTGTTTTATGTGATAAAGAAACTTATATCATTCGATGAATACAATATAACAATACTCAATTATTCAAATCCTTTTACCAGTAGACCAAATCTGATACATAAAAAAAATTTATATGTTTATTCAACTCATACAATCATCCAAAAGATACAAGTAAGAAAATGGATTAGCCAAGTAGGTAGACTTGTTCTATGGGTCCAATAAACATTTGAACAGGGATAAAATGAAGTATTAGGTTCTAGATATACATTTTCCTTTCCCAAATGTGACCTTTATACAGAGTTCATTTAATATCCGTTAATGTAAAACCAATCAGAAACAAGGATGTGAATTGATTCGAAGTGTCAGCTAGTATTCCAATTTATTTATATTAATCTTATCTTACCTTGATTACTTCACTGTTTGATAGTTTTGGAAGGGTGGTTGAGGGAATATGTAGGTGAAGGCTGAATGGACTAAGAGAGGGGCAGATAGGGGTGATGGAAATTCCCAAAGGTGTTCAGAGATCAAAAGGCTCGTTTCTTTGTTAGAACCTTTTATTTCCATTCATTATAAATACTAGACGGGGGTCGTACGGATGATGATGACGCTTTAATAAGCTGTTTAATACGGAGGGATATTTCTTGTCTCCAGAATGAACCTTTTCAAATTAAAGTGTTATTTCATAGGAATAAGAATGGGGGGCAATAATCCTTAAGGAATTACTATATTCCGTGACCCTCTCTGATAAACATTAAGACATTTTGGGATGAAAGTAGGAAGATTTTTATTACGTCTTAACATTTAGTTTGTAATAACAACATAAATGACTGTAGCTTAGAAAACAAAATTTTTATAATAAATACGTATATAATATTTATATTTAATTAATACAATTTTTTAAGTATTTTTAATCAAAGACAAAATAACTATTTAAAAATAATGCTTTTTATTATGTCACAAATTTAATGACATGTTTTCAATAAAAAAATCTTCTTCTTCTTCCTCTTGATATAGATCATCGATCTGTTAGTTCAGAAGTTGACGCCTCTTGTGACGCTGAAGACCAGCTGTCTTTCCATCTTTTTGGCGGTCTTCCTCGGGGACGTGAACCGACTGGTGTTTTCTTAGCAGCTACATGTACGATTCTGTCTACAGCCATCCAATCTACATGGTCTATCCAGAATCGTCTCCTTTTCCTACTCCATCTTACGATGTCCTCCGTGTTGCATCTGTTCCTAATCTCAGTATTACTTATTCTGTCTCTGAGAGTTTTGCCCGCAATAGCACATAATGTTATCATCTCTGATGTTCTTAGTAGGTTAATAAAAAGAAATGTTTCTTATTTAGTAACATTAAGTCCACCGTTTAAAATAGGCCAGTCTTTTGATTATCTACAAATTCCTGCTGTGGTCACACCGTGTTGATTCATAATAAGATAAGCTTTATTCATTTTTATTAAAATTTTCATTTGTTACTTTGTAAACTTTTCGTTCATTGAAATCCATCACACACAACACATCCATGAATGACGAATATAAATACATGAAGCTAGAACAATTTATAAGAATTTACTCAATTGTAATAATTATCCTTGAATAATTGGTACTATTTTCCTTTTGTTATTGTCATAAGGTACGCTAAAAACTTAAGAAAGAGAAAACGTTAAATTTTTTTTTTTTAGAAAAGTTATATCTGGGTTTTGTTATAAACCCAAATACAACCTTATTCACCTTTCACACTAAGCTAAAAGCTTGTGTCGTGAAAAGGGAGTCTGCCGGCACCTGGGATCGAACCACGGACCCCTTGATCACGAGACCAAGACTCTGCCTCCAGGCTACCGACGAACTCCAAGTATATTTTTAATTTGCAAAATGATAATCCTTAGTACTCAAAATAAGTTAAAAAATAAATTTAAAAGCTTATCTATTATGATCACAAAAAAAAATTAACGATGATAATAGACGGCAAATATGTAAATAATAAGAATCTTTTTAACTAATAGCTCGGGACTCAAAATGGTCCTTTTTGAAAGAACTCATATTGAGTATCTCTCTGTAATAATAAGGCTACTAATGAGAACCTTACAAAAGATCTCGGTAGACAGGAAGCTGAAAAAGAAAGGATATCAGGATGCTGTAATATTCATGAAAAATCCATTGTAATATACGAGGACATTCATTCTGTAGGATTCTATAAGTGGAATGAAGCATTGTTAGTAGTTCTGTTGTTAGTGAGTTTTATTTTGATTCAAACAACATTTTTCTTCTACCTTAGGTCAATTTGTACCCGGACGTATTGAATAAAACTTACCTACTATTCAGAAATGTTTGATTGTTAAATTCTTTATATTAGTTTGTAGTTATTGTTATTCTAATTTTATTATTTCTCTCCATAATTTAATGATCATCATTTATTCATATTATCACAAGTATGTTAGCCAGCGGACTGAATCTAACTTTTTTTATATTTATTTTAACAGATACAACAGCTTTCACAACGAATAATACACACAATAATACAGTCAATTATTTACATCGCCAATCAAAGTGTCTAAACTATGAACATTTTGACAACACAATATTTAAAAAATGAATTAAGAAAGAGGAAGAGGAAGGAAGAGAGAAGGGAAAACAACCTAGTTCAATGTACAATGGTATATCACATAGTAACTTATTAAATACATACAATGTACTGCAGCTATGTCAAAAAATCTAATAATAATTAATATAGGTGTTAAATGGTGACAATAATATTATTTTAGTAAAACATTAGTAAAACTCTTAATGGCAATATAAGTTCAATGGGTTGGCAAACCTCATCGCTACATTGAAAATGAAATGAATGGAGATGAAATATCCCTTATTCGGCAATTTGCTATATAACCCATCCTGAATGTCTCATTCTTGCTTTGCTCGAAAAGGACAATCTGTGTGTTTATTACAGTCTGCTGGTCCCCCCACTTATGGTATGAATGTGTGATTTTTTATACTATACCACACGCTCACACTGTATCCCATGTGGAGTAGGTAAAGGGAAAAGAATAAATTTTTGTTTTACTTTACACGTTGTCACTCAGTTTACAAACTATGAAAAAATACAAATTTACCCTAATCATATGTTTTAAAATCGCAACACATCATTACTGATAAGTATAAATATTTTTTGATGCTAATGACCAAATAATATTCAAAATAATTATATCATCGTATAAAAAAAATCAAGGACGGCCGCGTGTTGAGTAAGAGGAACCGACGTGCGTGTATGAGAAACTGTATGAATGTGGACGAAGCGAAGGAAGTGTGTAAAGATAGATCTGTTTGGCGCTCCGTTCTCTCTGCCTACCCCACTTAGGACACGGCGTGAGGGTATAGTATAGTATAGTATAGTATTTAATTTTGAAAATGAGACTTCAGAGGTTTCAGGCAGCTACTACCAGCGCCATCCACCGACCGACAAATTAGAAATGATTTTTTATATCATTACACACATTCTTTACGAAGAGCTGTTGATGTATTATTTACTTACATATATTGATTTGCTAGTAAATATTTCACTTCTGATCATTTTTCATCCATTGAAGAATCGTCTCATTCATACCGCAATGTGACACCTCCCGTAACTTTCACCTAGGTAACTCTTCACGGAGTTTTACTTAGAAAACAATTCTGACCTTTTTTAGAGGTTAATATATCTATATTACAAATAAAGGGACTGTAAGGGTGGAATGTTTCAAAACATCGATTTATTATTTGATCATTGTATATTATGTCCAGGAATATTTTGAGTAACAGTTCGTCGAGAAAATACCCTCGTTTCAAAATATTGATCTAACACTATCACTACGCAGTTATTGATGATTTCATAAATAAGTTGAATAGTGTGTTTCAATGAATGGAAGTGATCAATCTATGTGAGAAAAAAATCTTCTTGGTTTTTCTTTAAGCTTACATGATATAGTCAGAATTGAGATACATTATTTAATATTACACTCATAGAAAATATCAAATGCTTACGTACATAAAAGTTGTCCATTAAAATGAGTTCACTTGAATCATAATTATTGAATATTTAAAAATAAGCAAAACATTTAATTTGTTTATTTATTTATTAATTCTTTACTGTAAATTGATGACAAACAAATACACAAAAGGTACACATTCAAGTTAGATACGATCAATATACAGAGGGCGAGTTTATCGCAAAGGCGCGATCTCTTCCAACTAAACCAAAACGTGGTAGTTTTTTTTTTCATGAAAGTTAAAATGAGTTATTATATTTTATTGAATATGATTCTCAAAAATGTTTGTTTAGTGTAACAATAATGATAAAAAAATAGTTAAGATTTTTTTTTATTTTTGCTTATATACTTACGGAGAACAAATGTAACACTGATTCTCTCTCAGTTTATATTTATGATTTATTTGTGTTTTAACATCCCTTGAACGTAAGAAAAATGCTCGACCTTTTTTTCCATTACATTTATTTTGGATACATTCGCATGTTAACCACAAGTACAATAATATATATAAAGTTGTCAGGAAAAAAATGTTCAAGAGAATTTTGGTACCGCCTTTCGAAACTTTTCGACCTTTTTATCCTCAAAACAAATAATAAGGGATCATTGGAACACGCTACCTACATATTTAATAATGGAGATATTAGAAAATGTTTCATGGAATTAAATAATAATATGTTCGTAAATATAATTAAACCCACATAAAGACAAATATTAGAGAGAAAATATATATTAACAAATATTGCAGAATATTTGGAATTGTGTTGAATTCTAAATGAAAGAAATAAAAATTAATAATAATAATAATAATAAAAATCTTTATTGCACAAAAAAACAAACATTATTAAAACACAAACATTGCAGTACCAGACAAATAAATTTGTGCAATGGGCGAGTTTATCGCAGAAGCGCGATATCTTCCAACTAACCCATTAAAATAATATTTACGTAATAAAATTAGGTAAATTGAAACAAGTGTTTGTCTCTTTTATAAATTATAAATCTTTAGAGTGACGTCTTTCGACTTGTCAGGTCATTATCAATCTACATTAATATTTGTAAATGTAAAAAAACACAGATTGTTTAAGTCTAACCACTTTTTATTTTCGATATTGAACTGGTTAAAATAATAAAACATAAAAAAAATCAATACAAAAATATATTATTTACTAATAAAAATGAAAAATTTAAACAAATAATAAAAATCTAAAAATCAATTTATGTTTACTAATTATATCAAGAAATATTAATTAGTTATTTATTCAATAGTAGTAGATACATAATACCTTTCTATTATCAATATCTTTACATTGTCCTTATTTCAATTTAATATGAAATTATTTTAAGGAAATTTTGTCCGTCAATATTATCTTTCAATTAATTGACAGCCTAGTCTAATTAGGAAACTTTTGCATTGTCGAAAAATATTTATCATCACTAAGTAGAAGTAAATATTTTGTTTGTTTAGGCTTCAATCACTCGGGCACTTTGTCAATAATTTACTGTCCTTCAAAGTTTTCCTTTCATTTCCCCTTCAACATTTTAAATTATTAACTATGTGACCAGTTTTACATTGACATAAATAAAATATATTTTGCGGTAAGTACCTATATGCAAACTATCAATACATATTTCATATAGATTTCAAACAATTCTTAATTAATTATACATTAAGATTGAAGAATCACATCTTCATGAATCAATCAATCTCATCTTCATATAATTATACATTAAGATTGAAGAATCACATCTTCATGAATCAATCAATCTCATCTTCTTTCAAACAATTCTTATTATACATTAAGATTGAAGAATCACATCTTCATGATACAAGCATATTTCTTATTAATGTTGTAGCTATTTTCGAAACTCTTTGGTTTATAATATAGAAGTTAAAAAGAATTTCATATTTTAATGAAAAACATCGTCATTATGACTCTTTCTCAAGAATTAAAAAATGCACTATCGTGCCACTAAACGACAAATAAAGTTGTTAGTTCTATTATTAACAGGCAAATAATCTAATACAACATCCATAGACAATTCACACAGATCGAGCTAGTCCCAAGCTAAGATTGAATCTTGTATTATAGGTACTAACGCGACGATACACATATACAATGCACTAAACACATATGTATTAAAATAGTCATTGCTCAATCTGCCCTGGCCGGGAATTGAACCCGGGACCTCGTGACTCAAAGCCAAGAGCTACGCCTCCCCTACGCCACACCGGCTGGCATTAAATTACAGCAATACATATATAATCAATTTAATGCCCCCTTTATAGGGACACCTTTATGACACAGTTGAGTAATATTATAACTAATACTGCTGCTTACATGTCGTGGACCAAGTAAATGAAATAAACACGCAGATTGTCCTCTCCGTGCCAGCAAAACATGAGATTCAGGAAGGGTGGCACATTTTATTGGAGCACTGGAGATGTAAATTGTCTTACACTTGATTATTTCAATCGCCTTTGGCTTTTACAGGACACTAGAAATCTTACAGAAAAGAGTAAGTAAGTAAATTCTCACTCGAGGACTCCACGAAAACTTATTATGAAAGCTCTCATAAATAAAAAAATACACTTCAAGAATATAACAAACTGACATACAATTTCGCACAGAAAATCTCTCGCAGTCACATTAAGTACAAGATTTCAAGGAAAAGTCACTTTTTCATAATATTTTCCTGTGTTTCATGCGGTCCAACCAGATGCTCAACATAGAAGTTTATATTTTTCAGTAAAAAGCTTTTCTTTTATACAATGAACATATCCAAGATTAACTTCTGAATATTTTAATCAACTTATTTCAGAAAGAAACAGGTTTATTTATATTTTTATTATTATTTATTTCTATACATTGTTATATTATATATCTATACGTTGTATCATAAAATTGACAGTTATACAGAAGTCGAATTTATTGCCTTATTAAAATATTTTCCAACTTACATGGTTCGTCTATAAATTATTCTTAAAGTAATTTTTATGATTACATTATTAAAAATTACTCCAATAAATCAAAAATATCTAGTTTTAAAAATAAATTCCTAAATAGACATTATTCTTAAAAATATGAGACAAAACCAAATGTAACACAATTAATATATTACAATAAAATTGGCAAATTATGTTGATATTCAAAAATGAAGTTACACAGAATAGCTAAAAATAGCCACACAAACCTAATAAGTGATTTATTACTTCGCACTCCATTTTTACCATTGAAACCTATGCAAATAAGCATGAAAGAAAAATTTGAACAAGTTTACATACACATTGTCACAATAAATTCGCAATAATTCAACACAAACCTCACCTGATGCATACAAAATTGATAAAAAAATATTAAACTTCTAAAAAGGTTTAATTTATGAGGAAAAAACTGTTGGTGATCAATCAAACTACCCTTTTTCAACCGTTAATTTTGTAAAAGTCTGTCAATCAATATATTGTTTTCAAAGCTTTGGACGAAGCGAGTTTGTTACCTCGTAAAATATTCATTGAAAAGTTCTCTAAATTGAATTTTCGCTTTATCCAATACAATGTCAACCGTATTTCATAAAAAAATGGTACTTTAAAATATAAAACATTTTCGAGATAGGTACAAGATGGATACGGTAAAGATTAAAATTAGGCAAAACAAAAACAATATAAAGACAATGCCATTCTTTGTACTTCAATTTTGAAATTTCTTTTTCCCATAAACCTACTTCATGTTCAAATAAAACTATTCGTTGATTTTTATCAAATAAATTGTAAGACGAAATTCTCCTTAAGCCATGTAGGTATGTATGTATTAGTGATGTAACGAATATTCGCATTCGCATTCGCATTCGCGAATATTCGCATATTTCAAAGTATTCGCATTCGCATTCGCATTCGCAAAAAAATATGCGAATGTTTTGCGAATATTATTTTAGTAATAAAGTATCTGGTCTGTTCCGTGTTGGCCACATTTGTTGTATTGTTTCCTGTGTTCGTTTGCTTGATGATGTTATTATTATTGGGAGAAGTATGCATTTGTGGAGAATTTATATGTTTGCTTTAAGTACCTTTTGTACAACTGCTATGAGTATAGGGCCCTACAATAATTTTATATTCTATTTAAGGAATATTTATATCATACTACAAGGTGAACCCCACTAAAGTATTCTCTCAGAATTTTCGGGGCTTGAAGACTAAGATCGAGGAGTTTAGAGCAAACTTATTTGCAAATAGTTATGATATAATTGTTCTGACGGAAGCTTGGCAAAATTGTGGCATATTTGAAAGCGAACTTTTTCAAAACGAATATACAGTTTACCGCAAGGATAGGGATTTCATGTTGAGTGGTAAAAGGGATGGAGGTGGGGTCTTAATTGCTGTGGATCGGACACTAGGATATTCATCCACTCTTGTTTGGGATGATACTGGTGAAAGTTTTTTTTACCAGTATTCGGGTCCTGTTGCGCAGTATTTGATAGAATCTATATCTTTTCTCAATATGTTTCAGTCTAACGGAGTTTATAACAGCAATCAAGTTAACTTGGATTTAGTTCTTTCAACTATTCCGTGTTCTGTTACCAGATGTGACTCTCCACTGGTTGGTAAGGATTCACACTATCCTTCACTGTTGATAGATTATGAGTTTGAAATTGCTGAGGATTTGTCTCAAAATATGATCCAGAAATTGATATACTTTAAGTCAAACTTTTCGGAAATAAATTTTGAACTACAAAGTGTTGATTGGGTCAGCGTTTTGGGAAACGGACCGGTGAATGAGATGGTTGAATCTTTTTATGGTTATGTTTTGCCAATAATTGAGAAGCATACACCTATGAAGAGGGTGGCACCTAATAATTTTCCCAAATGGTTCTCTAATAGAACTGTGTTGTTTAAGAGAAAGTCCAAGGCTTGGCGTAATTGGAAGATGAACTGTAATGATTCTGACTACAATTTATTTTTTCAACTAAGAGCTCAGTTGAAGTTGTCGCAGAATCACGATTATAGGTCTTTTATTAATAACACTGAGAAGTCACTTAAGGGCAATGTCAAGTCTTTCTTTTCATTCGTGAATTCCCTTAAAGAATCTAGAGGCTATCCAAGGGTAATGGGTGACGGTGACCAGACTTCGAGCGATCCAGAGGGGATTGCAAACTTGTTTTCGACGTTTTTTGGTTCTGTATTTTCACTGAATAATTTGCATGATTCTAATACTAAAGAATTGGAAAATATTTTAACTAACTCATGTTTATCCATGGTTAATATCTTGAAATCTGATATTCATAAACGTTTATTAGGTATAGATGAGACAAAAGGAGTTGGCTCTGATGGTCTAGCACCAATATATTAAAGAGATGTGTAAGTCATTTAACCAAACCATTGTATCTGACATTTATTAGAACACCTTGCTGCAGGAGGCAATCTAGACTATGGGACATGGAAAACCCTAAATCGACTGAGATCTGGTGTAGGAAACTGCCGCGACAATAGAGAACGATTGGGCTTCCTACAGGACGAATCCGGAGCGTGTGACTGTGGTGCAGCACAGACTATGCCACACTTGTTGGAGTGTCCATTGTGCCCTGTCACTTGCACTATGGAGGATATTTTTGACGCATCTCCACCTGCTGCGCGTTTTGCGCAGTACTGGAAATCAGTTTGATGGGTTTTTTCTCTGGGTTTCGACACGATAAATAAATTAGGAGTTTACAAGAAGGATGCTTTCCATGCAAATGGAAGATGGCTAGTATTATTCCTTTGCATAAATCTGGCAGCAAATCGGACGTTCGTAACTACAGACCAATTTTAATTCTATCACCTATTTCAAAAATATTTGAGGGTATGGTTCGTGAACAAATTACTTTTTTCCTGAAGCCGTATCTTCTTGTAGAGCAGCATGGATTCATGAGTGGAAGATCGACAGTAACAAATCTGTTTTTTTTTTCTCAGCTATGGACAATCGTATACAGTTGGATGCCATTTATATCGGCTTTCAAAAGGCATTTGATAAAGTAGAACATCGACTTTTTTCAACTAAGGTGGATTGACTCATATATTTCTGATAGATTGATGACAGTTAAACTTAACGGTTACTCATCTGGCAGTGTCAGTGTTACATCTGGTGTCCCTCAGGGGTCTTCTTTGGGTCCTTTACTTTTCACGATATTCATAAACAACATAAAAAAGTGCTTTGACCACTCAGAGCTTCTATTATTTGCGGACGATTTAAAAATATACTGTCAAATTCAATTATTGTTTGACTATGAAATGCTTAACGAGGACTTGTAAAGACTACACGAGTACTGTAAAAGAAATAACTTGCACTTGAATCTGGAGAAGTGTAATCTGATCTCTTTTACCAAAAATAGAAACAAAATTCGATAAATTTACAATATCCATAATCATGATTTAAAAGAAGTAAATAAGATTAGAGATTTAGGTGTGGTGTTTGACTCTGAGCTTCACTTTGATGATCACGTGAACAAAATTATCGAAGAGAGCAATAAAATACTGGGATTTATTCTGAGATCTACAAAGTCATTTAGGTTATATGAATCGTATTTGTACTTGTACTTATCGTTGTTTCGCTCCAAGCTGGAGGACTGTTCCTCTGTATGGAATCCACATTTTAAAAAATATGTCGATCAAGTTGAGAGAACTCAGTCTAAATTCATTCGTTTGGTTAGGAAGAGATTGCATTATCCTGTATTTATTAAAGATTTGCCTAAATTGGAATTGTGAAGAGTTTTGCTGGATGCATGCAACCTGAGAAAAATATGCTTTTCCGAATACGATGTGCCTAATATTTTAGATAGGATTTACTTTAGAATGCTTCCTTTAACAAGATCTTGTTTTCCGTTCTACATTAAAAAAAAACAAAAACGATTGCAGACTCAAGAAACCCTGTTTATAGAATTTTAAAGTGCCAATTACGTCAGGTTTGTGAGAAAGGAGAGTTGAGGGTAGAATAAGATGAAATAAATATAAAAAAAAAATGTATTATGTTTGATAAAATGTGAAGTGTTTGGGATAGTATTAATTTTTAGACTGTTTTTTAAATTTTTGATTTTTCTTTTTTAAGAGTTTTTTTCTATTGTTATTGCATACATTAGTGAAGTGTGAATGTGTTTGTGTGAATGAATGTATTAGGTATGTGTGCGAAATTGGTTGAGCAGCGATTTGTAATAGGAATGGGTGATGGATGTATTGTGAATTAATACCTATATTATGTGTAAGATTTTCTATAATTGTTTTGTGTGTTATTGCTGAAGTATGCACTGTTTCGATGTAAGACTATTGGAATGTTTTTGTCGCTTACATGTTTATATTTATATGTCTTTCATCTGTTGTGTACCATGTAAATGAAGAAACAAATCAGTAATTCGGTGAAATTACCGGATACTTACCCGGTACATTGTGGAAAAAGGTACTGCAAGAAAATATTCTTTAAGAAAACCGAGGAGTTTTGGAATATTTCAAATTCCTATACCATTTTCAAGTCAATATTCGCATTCGCATTCGCATTCGCGAATGTCGGCATGAAATATTCGCATTCGCATTCGCATTCGCGAATATCCAAAATCAGACATTCGTTACATCACTAGTATGTATGTATATATGTTGGATGACTTATTCAGCGTGATTTAATGGGGCATCCATCTCAAGGGCGAAATGAATCATATTATTATTTTATTGTTCAACAAGAACAACGTATTATACAAAATATACCTGAATAAAATGAAGCAAAATGAAATAAACGAAACTTAACCATTTAGTATAATCTAAACTTTCAGTAAAACTGTGCGATTAGTTTGTTGAAAAATGGTATACTACGAGTACATACTATATAAGATATTCTATAGATATACCTACTGTATAAGATTTTCTACAAAAATAAAAGAAACATCCAGGTCTTTCATCTATTTCTTACAGGAAATGAAGATGTGACAAAATTACGCATTAAATATTATAAATGGATTAGGTATAACATTTTTGTATTTATTTCTACTTATAAAAATATTTCCATCTTAACGTTTTTGTCGATATTAATGGTTATATTTTTATTTCCGACGGAGTTTCAAAAAGCTATAGTACAAGTAATATCCATTCATTAAGCCCGAAGGTTTTCTTTTACTTTTTCATACCGGATGTTTACCGAATGACAATCGCACGATTTCAACAAATTCGATTCAGATTTTTATAGGCCGCTACTATCAAACGGTCAGCTTTTATTGAAATTGATAGAATAACGTGGCAAAACAATTTATTATTGGTAGGTGTGACTGTAAATGGGTCATTGCATGTCATGTTACAATTTCACCCTTCGTATAAACTGTGTCACTCACCTTTCTATTAATTTTGGGACGTTGTGATGTCAAAACAATGTAACGTTTTGAAAATACATATTATGTGCCTACTAAAAATAAAAAAAAAAGGTTTAGGAACTACTTTTACAGTTTTGAGTTGTCATTTTTTATTTTAAACCAAACAAAGACAGAATAATTTGTATATGCATGTCATTCAACGAATAAAATTAGTTGTTGAATAATTAAAATTATTTGGTAATATTACTAAACTTAAAATCATACACAGTTTTTGGATATAACAATATTTTCTATGCAATTTTACGACTGTAATATTACTTTTTATTGGTAAATAATAAACCAAATAATAAATATTTTAATGTATGGGAGAAAAGGAAGAGAATTCATATCAAATCTAATCTCAGTAAAATCAAGATGTTTTTATATACCTACATGGGCCCGCAACACAAAATGCTTTATATCCAAAGCTCGTCCTGCGAGATTGAGATGGCTCAATAAATCTTCTTTTTGTTTCACTACACTTATGTAAAAGAAAATATGAACATTCATAATTTCAAATAAAAATAAACAATTCAGTTTGATATTCTTAATTATCATTATTAAAATTTTGATTAAAAAGAAAAAAAAGAAGAAGGATAAGAAGCTATAATTACACTTGTGAGCGGTAGAAATTTCTAAAATAATTTTCGTAAAAATTAATGAAGAAACTTTGGCTGTGAGATTTTACAATAAGACATTATGAAACTTTAGTTCATACAATATCTAGTTTTGCAGCATTGATTATTTTAGCCTCATCGATTTACTTAATAAAAATTAATATCTTTAATTTTTTAGACCATCTCTCATATTTAAAATAATTTGAAGACTATTTACACACGATGAACTAAAATTCGCTTCTTCTGTGCCATGTAAATAATATGTAGCATAGGTAATAATAATAATAAAAAACTTTTTTGTACAAAATATTTGGATACAAATAATAAGGATACATGGTATAAACGAATAATTTTGCACAATGGGCGAGTTAATCGCAGGGACGCGATATCTTCTAGAACTAATTAACCCAATAGAATGGTTTAAATAACAAATGAAAAAAAATATATGAATATAAAAATAATAATAAGTCTTTAAGAACATAGGTACCTCATTCATAAATTAAACATTTTTTTTTTTTTTTTTCTTTTTTAAAAAAGTTATATCTGGGCTTTGTTATAAACCCAAATACAACCTTATACACCTTTCACAGTAAGCTAAAAGCTTGTGTCGTGAAAGGGGAGTTTGCCGGCACCTGGGATCGAACCCCGGACCCCTTGTTCAGAAGGCCGAGACTCTACCCCCAGGCTACCGACGAACATACATCTGCTTTTTACAGCAGCGCTTCCATCCGCAAACCTCAAGTGTAAAATTCACAGGACATTCGCAAAAAACCAAAAGCTTAGTTCATAAAACTTAACTACTAAAAATTATACTCATTGTGATTTTATCAACCCCGATCATTGAAATTTCATAAACATAACATACTTTATAGACACATGTAATAGGGTGTTTAATTGATTATATTTTTATTTATATGTATTGCAATAATTTATATTATATGCCTGTTGAGTGTTGGTACACTTTGATGTAAATAAATAAATGAAGAGAAGATTGGTAATTTTGTTGAATTTCAGAATTTTGCGGTGATGTTTGTCGAAGTATTTAAATTCCTGCATAAAACAAAAATAAACATTAGTAGGTACATACATTTGTTCCATTATTTTAGAGTAAAATGTTTCTAGAGTGTTGACTTTGCATATTACGCATAACAATCATTATATTGTATTGTTCCGAGTGAGTTCCATATTATCATTATGGTTATATTTACAGTTATGTATTATTCGTGTTACGCCACTGATCTTAATAACTAGATGAAACAAACAAGAAATTCGATAAAAATAAATGTTATATTTCGAATTGAGGTGAGGAAGATGACAAGCTGATAAAAGAGATAAACTTTAATAGTTCCACCTCTAACTATCTAGTACTTTCTCTCTCTCGCTTGGAAGAAGAATTGTGCTTTGCCAAAATATTAAAAAATAATAATTTTAATTTGGAATAAGCCCAAATACACTCCAGCAGGGTAACTCTTGACAAAACTAAACACGATCTTAATCTAATCTTGATCTTGATCATACGACGCACGAAGGGACTATGGTCAAAAACAACGCGCTACCGCTAACGCGCTATCAGTTTGCGTGTATTTTTGGCCAATGGTCACTTCGTGCGTCGTATGATCAAGATCAAGACTAGATTAAGATCGTATTTAGATTGTGTCAAGATTAGCCCTGCTGATATCTTTGCAATAAGCAATATGCTTTTGTCGTAAAAGTGAAGTAAATCGACAACGGATGGAACCGAACTTCAGTCTCCCGATTGAAAGTTCTAAACATCAGATGATAGCTACGAACCTCATCACTCAAAAAAAATTATATTGATGAATAATAATAACAATTAGATAATTTTTTAAGATACGCCGTTTTGTAGAAAAACCACTGCAAGGGCCCATTCAAGAATCATTACACCTCTTGAACAATAGGGTTTTTATCCCTGCCTTGAACACCCTTGCACTCTCCAGAGTTCGCAAATCATAGGGAATTTTAGTAATTCTAATGTCTGTACATTAATCGCGCCCTTGAGATGGATGCTCCATTAAACGGCGCCGAATAAATCATCCAATATAATAATAATTATAAACTGAGTGTATAGGGAATCTTGTTCCACAGCAACCAATATATTATTGTACTTTCAGTTTACTGATATTTTTTATTTACTTTCATTTTACATACATATTTAACATAACATAACATAATTAACATATTTGATAGCCTCACTAGGCGAATGCCTGTGTTGAGGCGATTTAAGGACATTACATATAATTAACAACATAATTTCTAATATCATTCATCCTTCACTCTATCTATACCAATGTATGAAATAGTTCAGTCTGTGACTTCTCTCTTCCAATCATCATCAACCACTCAGTCAGAGACACCCTGAACTCTCTCATACTCACACAATCTCTCAGATCACTGGGTAATCTATTAAACATTCTAGGACCCAGATATTCAGAGGATCTCCGTCCCAGCGCCGTCCCCCTGCTTGGGATCTGTCGTCTGTTTATATATGATGACCTTAGTACACGCATAGTCTGTGGAGTTTCTTCATCATTATCAAATGTCTTCAACAAAATTGACCTAATAAACAACTGTCTCACATCTAACACTTTAAAGCGTCTGAACAACGGCTCGGATGGACTCATATATCCAGAACAACTCATAACTCGGAGGACCGCTTTCTGCATGACGTTGACAGAACTGAGGTGCACGGTAGCAGCACCTCCCCAACACTCTAACCCGTACAGGAGAATGGAATTGCAAAGTGCAAAGTACACAGATCTGATACGATTTTCGTCCATTACATGCCTCAATACCCCGAACACATACAGCAGCTTCCTCAGACGCGTCGTGAGAACCTCTAAATACTTATCCCACCTAAGATGTTTATCAATAATAAGTCCCAGGTATTTCACATTGTCACAACTATTGATTGACGGACATGAGCATTGAACACCGCCATTGGAACATGAATGCATTCTTATGCTGTCGAAATTCGGCATCGCACCCCCCATTGTCAGAGAAAAGGGAATAAATTTGGTTTTTTCCACATTAAGGGTGAGCAAATGACTAGAAAGCCATTCGCTAACTATCCTCAAGCCACTCTCAGCTCGCTGACACGCATCCGTCCATGTGTGGCCATTAAAAATTAGTGCAGTGTCATCAGCAAACGATACAATCCGACCTCCAATACCCAAACTACAAAGGTCATTAACGTATATTAAAAATAACAGGGGACCAAGAGTACTCCCTTGTGGAACGCCGAACAAGAGTGAGTCTGAGTTGCTCACAATATTTCCTATCCTAATAAATTGTCTGCGGTTTTGAAGATAGCTATGAAAGAATTTTTGAGCCAATCCCCTAACTCCCACCGCCTCCAGCTTTCGGAGTAAGATTTTGTGTGACACCGTATCAAATGCCTTAGCTAAGTCTAGAAAGATTGCAATGCATTTCTCCTTTCTCTCCAAATGGCTCGTTATGCAGTTCGTTAGTTCCAGAATGGCATCTTGTGTACACAACCCTAGACGAAATCCGAATTGTCCCGGCGAAAAGAATTTTTTCTCTTCTAGATATTGACGCAGGCGTTGGCCAATCGTCCTCTCAAACACCTTCGATAAGGTACTTAGTAGCGAAATTGGACGATAATTTGAGAGAAGCTTCCTGTCACCACCTTTGTATATTGGAACCACAATTGCCTGCTTAAGGCATTCCGGATAAACACCACCCGTCATACATAGATTATACAAGTGTGCCAGTGGTACCGCCACATTCCCCTTGCACAATTTTAACATGACCGATGTGATCATATCAATTCCGGAAGACTGTGTATTTTTTAGAGAACTAATTTGTTTGATGATCTCAGTCTCTGTAACAGGGCAAAGAAAAAAAGAGCCAATTGTACCATTCAATGTATCAATGTCATCTGCCAATTCTCCCTCGCTCCTGGAAATATTCGACATTATTTTTTCAGCTAATTCCTTTCCCACATTACAAAAATAATTATTGAACTTATTAACTACAATGTCAGATTGCTCTGTAAATCTAAATTCTTTGTCATGTACTTTAATAGATTCGATTTTAATATCCCTTTCTTTACACGTGTCGGTACACTCTCGAACAGTTTCCCATATTTTTTTCAAGTTACTACCTGCATTAGCTATTTTACCGCCGTAGTAATCATATTTTGCTTCACTGATAGCCAATTTGCAAATACCTCTCATTTTAATATATTGAGTCATGAGAGACATATCATTTCTATTGCTTCTCACCAGAAGGTGTAATTTATTTCTTCTTCTAATCAGATCTATCAATGATGAAGTTATCCATGGCTTTAATTTTTTATATTTACTATTTTTATAAGTTATTTTCTTGTTTACACCCTCATTTATGCAACTCGTCATGATAGTTACAAATCTATTTACCCCAATGTCCACATTGTTACAATTTAATACTTCACTCCAGTCTGCTTGTCTAATTTTGTCTTTAATTCTAATATAGTCATAAATGATTTTTTCTCTAACCCCACAATCTGCAGTGCTACTCATATTACCCAGTACGTCTGATAATTGACACATAATTACATTATGATCAGTAATATCACAATCATAAACCAGTGCTGTAACCCTCGAACCGCACTTAACCATTATGTGATCCAGACAAGAGCCCGACGCAGGCCTCGTAACAGCTTGGATAGCAGGCAGATACTCATGTATTCCTTACATATATATATTAATAAAACAAAACATATTTTCCTTGTTATAATTACAGTTAAATATCGAGAAATACGTTAATAATTAGTTATTCATGAAAAGGAATGTCATTATTTTTAATGACTTGGCGAACAATTTGCACATTATGTAAAAAATTTATTTGGCGTATTAACAAACCTGATAGATAAACCCAAATACTAATTAATACTAATTTCATTTAAAACGGAAGATAGGTAAAATTCATCATTTAATTGATCACATAATATAATATAATTCTGGCGTCCCATACTATTTTAGTAGGTATATGGTACTTACAATTATTATTATTATTATTCTTCTTGTAACACACACACACACACACACACACACACACACACACACACACACACACACACACACACACACACACACACACACACACACACACACACACACACACACTCACACACACACACACACCCTCACACCCTCACACACACACACACACACACACACACACACACACACACACACATTGTTATTATTTCACACTTTATAATTCAGCATTATAATTGTTACACTCAGGATTAGGTACATTTACGCATTAATATACATACGTATATTATATTAATTGTGATCTCTTCCAAATAATGTATGTTTAATAGTTTATTGTTGTGTTTATAAATATGTTTGTATTTATATATTGTTAACGTGGGTTGAACCTTTACATTGTAATAATTTACCTATCCGCCTAATTTACGAGTGTTTTATTAATTCAAACTTCTTTAACCGCCATCCGTTTTTTGGGGCCTCCGCGGCAAAATCGATTGAAAAATCAATAAAAATACTACTAAATATCACTTTATTGCCAAATAATTTTAAGTATTCCTGGAATGATTTGTCAGTAAACTATTTATGAAAAAAAAAGTTGGATTTTAGTTCTTAGAATCGATTTTATTTAACTTTTTCAAAAATCATACGGAGACCGTTCTCTAGGGCCGCTAAAATCACCAACACATTTCAGCTGTTTTGAGTAAAGTATTCATTTATATTTTATGAATTCCAGCTGTGATGACTTCTACAAAGTGTTTAAATTATGTTTGTAAGAATTGTTTTTTTTTTATTGTGTATAGTCACATTATTATAGGTAATAATTTTACAGCAAAAAATAGTTTTTGTAGTCATTAGTGATATAATAAATCTTTCACAGAATCTATGAAATCTCAACCTTGTCATTATTAGACCTTTTTTTCAGTGTTACTGACAAAAATGTGGGAAAAAACATAATTTATTAATTGTGAACATAATATATTATTATATTTATTTACCCACATAATACATATTTACATGTGCACATTCATAAATAAATTAAATTATTCAAATAATATTACGTATTTGTCTGCATTGATTTCAATATTTCATTATTTTTTTTAAGATTTTATGTTCAATAAGATCTCATTTTGTTGAATAAGAATCTTTCTTCTCACGTAATCTCACATGGAATAGACGAAGAGGACCAAATGGCAGACATTTATTTTGAAACATAGTTTTTTCGATCTGTTTCCTTGCATCAAATGGCTAGTAGAAGCAATACTTGCAGTGAAAATGGATTTTCTCATATGAAATCGTGATACAACATTTGTACAGAATTCAGCATCATTTTCGCTAAGAAAAACGATTTTTTCGATCAGGAACTTTAAGTGAAAGAAACAATGTTTAAATTTAATCTAACTAAATAATAAAAAAACGATTTGGTAAAAAATGCTAAATTTTGGTAATAAAATTGATACTGCAAATACTATATCACCAGTTATGATGGAGATTTAAAAAAAAAAAAATTTAATAAATGTGTTATAATTCAGTTACATAGCAGATAAAGTATGTGTAATAAATATACAAGTCGCCCTCTCCGTGTCAGTACAAAATTACAAACAACTTATGAATCATGTAATATAAAATACTTGTATGATAGTGTGTATTGTTTTACGATTATTTGCTAAATTAACTGCATAAAATTATTATACAGGTTGTCCTCCCCGTGCCGTAAAAACTACATTATGGGTATCATACCTTATAGTCCAATCAAAAGTACCTATAATGAAATATGGGTAACACGTAGTAGCTCGCACTTTTTATTTCAATAATAATAAAAAAAACTCAAAGACTACCATTTAAGTTCTACTAATGCATACTATGTAGAATGTATTTCTAAATACACAAATAATAATCTACGATAATAACAATAGACTATTCTTTTTTTTAAACACTGAAGTGTGCATTATTTTTGAATAATAGTTTTACAATGGTTTTTTTAATGCTATTGGATAATCATTTTTTGGGTGATCTCTAAATTGCGTAACCACAAAGAATTATTTTGAAAATCATAATGAATATTTGAGTCATCCTTCACTAGTGCATTTAACAATTGCATATTATTGTTTCATTTCTTTGTTTCATAATGGTTTTTTATTTTTATTGTCATCATTGTTTTCCGTCTGCATGGTATTTCATTCATTATAATGTTTTTAAGATTTTACAACCCTATTTTTATTACTGAGACTCTTCTAAGTACTAAAGTACATACCTTTTTTTTATAAAAAATGTCAAAAACAATGAATCAATCTATTCCATATTATCCTTCTATATTTATTGTCATTTACACATTTTGTACTGCGTATTATTTCAACTTAAATGATATATTATATTGTTTTTTTTTTGTCTATTAAACGCATTGTTTTTTTATGCATCTTAAGGTCTTTGTGATGTTTAAAACCAATAACATAGCATTATTCCAAACTTTGAAAGTGTCCTTTCTATTATTGAAACACAATCATTGTGTTGTGACGTAGTTAAATAGGTAAAATGACGATAAATAAATCACGCGGAATGTGAGCATTTGCATAGTATTTGTATGGAGGCCGCGCAGGGTGTAGAGATCGTCTGACTAACTTTATCCTAGGGAACGGATAAGAGTTAAACAGAAACAAAATACGCACATAATTTCTGCAATATGGAAAAGACGATGATCTTAACTAGGTTTTGAATTGAGATAAATATTATAGTGGTCGTTGTTTCAATAGTTAAAATCCAAAATTTTCTCTGACACTGGTAAGAAAAGACCTAGAAAAAAAGATTATTAGACCTTAAAAAGAGATTATTAGACTTTTGTAGGAATAAGGAACAGACATTGCAGTAAAAATATCTGAAAGTTGTTGACGTTCACTGTTTGTGTCCAGTATATGTTTGGGAGAGAATAAGAAAGATTTTTTTCGTATTTCGGACGTGGTTCGGTCCCAGGTGCTGGCAAACTCCCCTTTCACGGCACAAGCTTTTAGCTTAGTGTGAAAGGTGTATAAAGTGGTATTTGGGTTTATAACAAAACCCAGATATATCTTTTTAAAAAAAAAAAATCGCTAAACGAACAATAAACTTGCATAACTCATTATGCAAATTCTTATAAGAAGAAGAAAGAATCGCCTTAGGTTGGTTTCGGTACACTTTATCCATGGTAACGTATACCACACCACCAAATTCTGATTCAAAATGTAAATTTTGAAAGTCGTTTCATTTTCTCAAAGATTATCGTAAATTGAAAAGTTTGATATATACCGTTACCATAAATTTTAATATTCTACATTGCTAAAGGTTTGTTTATGTGGAGCATTAAAGGTATTCGGTGTTGGATCCCGCAGTTAAACATTTATGTGCAAACCCTAAACCGTTTAGGGTCGGTATTGTTCCCAACGCGACGGTTTTCGCTAATACGAGTACAACAACAACGAAGTAATAAAAGGAGATGAATATTTTATAAGGGTACATTATATTATTATGTATTATATTTACTCTCTGCCTTCATTTGCCTACAAATAATGTTAAAAAATAATGCGTGCAATAGTTTAATGTTTACTAACTCGACATCAAAGTTTTATTTTATGTTTTCTTATCTTTTTCGTTCGTCTTTCAAAAATAGTCTTATTTTTATTATCGGATTTATAAAATGTATTTACTAAATATTGTAGATCAGTTAGTATCTTATATAATAATATACCCATATAATATCACTGGGTACTATAAAACTTATAATATATTATTGATATTGAAACTAAAATCTTACGTCAAATATACAGATAGTACATTATTATTTATTTATTTATTTTATTTATAAAACAGTTTTTAAAAGATAAGTCACTAATGTCTACCTAACTGGGCATGTACCCGTACCAAGGTAGACTGAATTATATACATTTACATTCTTTAAAGATGTTTTTTTTTTATAAATATATATACTTATTATGTTTTCAAAAAGATTTGTTTGGACAAAATATGTAAAATTTTTTTTTTTATAAACCATCCACGCAGGTAGTTAAATAAGTGGTTTTGAAAATCTTACAAAGTTTTGTTAACTTAGATCAAAAATTTAGATTTTTTTATTAGAATGTTTAGCGAACCATTACTGTAAATTTTACCAACATAATTTGATTTGTTTAAAATAAGGACGTTAAAATACTTTTAGATACAAAAAGGTGGACTTACCTACACAAATTTTCATTTTCGTTACAAACAAGAAATAACCGTAACAATATTCTTCTTCAGGAAATAACATTTTATAATTAAAATAACATAATTTAATACAATTTATTAAAATATATTTAAATATATTTTTTTGGTTTTTCATACCATCCAGCTTAGACCTTTTCAAATCTGTTACAACATCTCAAAAAAATAGTAACTAAATTTTTGACAAAAATATACTTACATTGGTTTTTATTCCTAATTATCTAATTTTATTACGGTCTCGACATTTTAATTTGAAAATAACGGCAAAAATATTTTGCATATCAAATATAATTCTTTCGTAAAATTGTTGTGGCGTTATTTGGTAGAGCATGAGAAAAGATTAAATAAAATTAGTAAGAATCTTCCATACAGAATCTTAGTTTACATATTTATCCCAGAGCATGGGTTGAAATTCCTTCATAAAAAATACAAAAATTATATTCTACGAAACACTCTATATGGACTATTCTGGACTTTCATATTATGAATATGTTTAATACAATTTATTGATAATTAAATATAAGATATATACAATTAAGAGATAAATCGGTTGTGCATCATATACAAAAAAATTGTATGAATAGATTAAAATTACCCAACTACATTGGAACATCGTATGAATACAACATAATTAAAAACTTTAAAATCTACATTACGACCTGATCAAATTCCTTCTGTGGGGACCCCTTCCAGACATCCATCCCATGTTTATCTTTAATTGTAGTCTCTCTTACTCCTCCCAGACACAACTCAAGACTTCTTCATCCACACAGAATAAACAGTATCGATCTCAACATTTCTTCCAACATAGTACAGCTTCATGCAGTTCAATACATATGTAATTAATGTGATTCCACAATTTATCACGAGTCCATGTCTTGTATCCGACTTAGAATTTTATTCTAAGTGGAAACCAGAAACTATGAAATAAGAACTCGGAATTATGAACTCGTAACTAGGAACTCGGAATTATGAGCTCGGAACTAGGAACTCGTAGCTAGGACCGCATCTGATTAAATTAGAAATTCAGAATTAAAAGAATATCCCATTCATCATTCAATTATACATTTGACTAATTAAATAATTCGACAACGTTTTACCTACCTTAATGGCGGATTAATCACTAATTCACTGTTATTATTTATATATAAAAATCGAATGAATATCTTTAACATTCATTATGAATTAACATAAACTTTTCTTATATATTACACAAAACTAATTTGATTTTTACATGTCGAGTTGTCGTGAGAGAATACGAAGGTACGTGCGTTTCTCTATCTAATTCCGCTGAAGAATGACATTGTTGCAAATTTCATAGGCGACTTGTGGGTGAACAAAATTTTATTCTCCACACTTCCTTTCCGCAATGTTGCAAACATTCAAAATTCATATTCTTAACAATTTTAATGTGAATTAATCTGTCACATTAATACCCCTTTCCCCGGATAAAAAAAAATTGAATAATTTTTTTTTTTTTTTTCAAATACTCATATAAAATTATAATTCATACTATGTTCCAACTCTAAACAAATTAAAATTAAGGAATTTATGGCAACACACTGGCCCTCAGCTGTTAAATAAATTATGGACGCCATCTATGTTTCATTAATTTAACTGTGAAAAAATTTGAAAATAAGAATTAATTTTCACAATAGGGTTAATGCCAAATATAGAAAACTCTACACCCTACGAGTATATATAAAAAAATTAATAAAATAAAAAACAGTGTGTTCCCACGTTATTCCTTTAGTGTACAATTATATGATAAAACTACAATATATATACATCAGCAGATTTTAATGTACAATATTAAATTTGATATCTAATATTCAACACCAAATTAAATTACTAAAATTTTTTTTTTTTATGTAATAAAAGCTTTTAACGATTAAATAATCCAATTTTTTTTTTAAACTATCAATATTCCTTTTTATTTACAAAATCATTTTATGAGAAGTCTTTATTGTGTATATTTTACAAACCAGACACAAATTTACTTTCCATTTGTAAAAGTATTTGACTTAAAAAACATTATAAAGACATCATAAATTTTATCTATTAATAAAATATTTACTCATATTTATATATTACAATTTATATATTCAAACTTATATTTTAATAAAGTATATTTACTTAACATTAATATATTTGATCATAAATACCTTTTCAAAACAAAAGTACATATAATAACAATAACAACAATGTGTGACAATTTCACAACCATTCCACAATTTTCATGACATTTGTATTTTTGATTTTCCTTGGAAATCCAAATATCACCATGAATCTATACAACTTATTATATTTAATTATATTTTTATATTTTTTTTTTAAATTGCTTTGTAGCATTGTTTCTCTGTCATGAGAAGACTTAAGATCGTTTGATCTACAGCATTATAAACATATATACCTATCTATATTCTTATAGCTTACTTTGTTTTATTTTAAGAAAACCTTCTTCAATCTTATTATTTTACTTAGTCATTCGCCTCATCAAACAATATTATAAGAGAATATGTCAGGCAAAAATTATAATACTCTGTGATGAGATATTTATGAGTATACCATTGGTATAGACTCCATTTTGAACCTAGACATTAGAATTCTTGTTTAGTAAAAAAAATCGCAATCATTATGAGGTCCATATTCACTCCATTGCATCTATATCTACAGGCATACAATCTCTATTAAATACACATCCAAAAATATATCATACATTCTTCATCATATATTGGCCGCACACATCATACATATTTTTCAATCAAAATTACTTTCATACTATAGACACCAAAGTTAATAAATACTCAACTACATAGATTCTGCATTGACCCTTTCACGAAAGTTATTTCTTTATTTATTTTTTTTTTATTTTAACTGAATATTACACTCCCATTTCACTATAGAAGTTGAAAACTCGTTTATATATAATTTATTTTTGTTTCATTATTATAATATCCTAATATTTATATGTGCGCATCCTCATTCTAAACGAAATGGCAACTCTTTGTACGAGATTATGCCTGATTTGCACTCAATTCGTATACACTTTTTATATGTATTATTAAGCAATTTATGTACAATTTATACATTTACATATTTTTTTTATTTCTATCTATATACACTATTGACTATAACATACTTATTTCTATTTTTAACCTTTCTTTTATGTATAAACTTACTAGTTAATCTCTATTTTAAATCCTAAAAATTACTCTTCTTTAATTATATCTTTAATGTGATATTTATTTTGTGTACCCGAATCTATGTCTTTTAATAAATATACATTATCACTTAATTTTTTTATAATTATTGATTTTACAAATTTTGGCGCTAATTTTGCTGAGAAGTATTCACTTGCTTTAGATTGAGCAAAATTACGCCTCCAAACCTCCTGACCGACAGAATAAGTTTTGTTAATTCTTCCCTTATTATAGTATTTTGAGTTTCTTTGATAAGCTTGCCATAAATTTTCCGATACTATATTATACAACAAATTCATGTTTTCCAACCTCTCTTTGTACAATTTTCTTTCCCTACTTATATTTTTATAATCATTTATTTGATCGCAACTTATATTGGCATGCAATGATCCATCCAATATATTCTCCCTACCTCGAGCTAACAAAAATGGTGTGTATCCAGTAGCCAAATTAACTGAATTATTTATAATGCTTTGTACTTTATCTAGATACAAATCCCATTTTCTTTGATGGTTATCTACGAAAATTGCCAGTGTATACCCTATGGTTTTATTATATGCTTCAACGTTATTCACCATTGGCGTATATAATGTTGTATAAAAGATGTTCTGAACACCGTAAGAATGCATAAGGTTTTTGAAAACATGAGAAGTCAGATTTTTACCGTTGTCGGTAATAATCGTTTGTGGGACGCCCTCCTGTAAAAAGATTTTGTTTTCCAATATTTTCACAATCTCTTGAGATGTAGCACGTCTCAACGGAAACACCCAACAATACTTAGTGAAAACGTCTACGACCGATAGAATAAATGTATATCCAGAAGATGATTTAGTTAATGGTCCAATTAAATCGACACTATACACTTTACCTGGTCTATCTACCTTCTTTCTGTTTTTCATTATACCTAATGGCGGTGAATTCGACGGCTTAAACATTTTACATTTTTGACATACTTTTACAACGTTTTTTATTTCATAAAACATTCTCGGCCAATAGAAATATCTGGCGATATTTTTATAAGTCTTAAATGTACCCGAGTGTCCATTTTCGTGATAGCTTATAATAATTTTTTTACGAACATCGCTTTTTGGAACCTCCTTCCAACTAAATTCTTCCGTCAGCGGATTATCATCCTTCATAAGTCTATACAATTTACTATCATCAACTTTATAATTGACAAATTTAGCTGGAGCTTCAATACAACCATTATATATCTTATCATACCACGTATCATTGGAATTTCCCGATAGATCTAATTCGTTTATAGTCGATGGAATGCGAGACAATGCATCGGGTACTCTGTGAGCAACCCCTTTACGATGCTCTACTGAGAAATCATATTGCGACAGCCTCATACTCCATCTTGCCAGTCGTCCAGATGGATTTGAAATTTTCGATAAGAATCTTAGCGCTGAATGATCTGTAATAACCGTAAATTTCATTCCTTCAATAAAAGGTCTAAAGAATTCAATCGATTCCATAACAGCAAGAAGCTCCCTCTCAGAGACTGAATAATTTTGTTCCGTTTTACTCAATGATCTGGAAAAGTACGCAACTGATTTTTCCTCACCGTCTATGTTTTGATGTAAAGCTGCCCCAATTTGATGTTGACTAGCATCCGTATGTAATAAAAATGGCTTTGTGTAATCTGGACAAATTAAAACTGGTGCAGTCATTAACGCATTTTTGAGATCATTAAAAGCTCTTTCTGCCTCATGGTTCCATTTAAATGTATTTTCTCCCCTTTTTACTCTAAGTAATTTATTTAATGGAGCTGAAATCTCACTACAGTTTCTAATAGTCCTGCGATAAAAACCAATCATACCCAAAAACATTCTAAGTTGTTTCAAATTTCTAGGTGCTGGATAATCTCTAATGCTTTTTACTTTGTCTGGATCTGGACGAAGCCCATTTTCATCTATTAAATAACCCAAATATTTCAATTTACTTTTACAGAACTCACATTTAGAAAATTTTACTGTCAAGCCTGCATCCTTTAATCTATCCCTAACTTTCTTTAATAATTTTATGTGTGAATCAAAATCTGGGCTCAGAATGATTAAATCATCAATATAGCAAAATACATTGTCATCGAAGCTAGGTCCGAATAACCTATCAGACAATCTCTGCATCTCACTTGCCGAATTAACCAAACCAAAAGCCATTCTCTTAAAGTGGAATAAACCACGCCCTGGGACCACAAAAGCTGTCTTTTCACAAGAGCTTTCATCAAGAGGAATTTGCCAAAAAGCCTTAGATAAATCGATAGATGAAATGAATTTAGCGTTTCGTAAGTTTGTCAAAATCTTACCGATGTTTGGAAGAGGATAATTATCTCGCTTCGTGACTTGGTTTAACTTTCGAGAATCTAAGCAAAATCTACCTGTTCCATCCTTTTTTGTAACTATTAACGTAGGGTGACTCCATGAAGACTTTGACTCTTCCACAACTCCCAATCTGAGCATGTCATCCAATTCCGCATCCATTTTCTCCTGCATAGATGGAGACAAAGGATAATACCGCTGTCTAATCGGAGGCCCTTCGGTAATTATTTTATGTTTAACTAAATTTGTACATCCTAATCCATTCTTTTCGAACGATATATCTTTGAACTCATCTTCAATTTTCTTTAATTGGCAAACTTGATATTCAGTTAAATTTTGTCTATTTTCTATTTTACCTACTTCCATTAATTCATTTTTATCCGAATATTTAATTATATTTAATAATCCCGGTGCTACATTAAACTGTTTCCAAAAATCTATTCCCAATATTATCTGTTGTTGTAAATCATTTAATATATAAAATTTTATAATATTTATTGTACTATCGCATGTTACTTCCAGGCTTAATGTTCCATGAACATTCATTTTATTTCCATTAGCTACCGATATCAATTCTGTAACATTTTCTAGTTTCCATCCCTTTCCAATAAAATAATTTGCTAAATCGCAATTAATTGCAGATATGGACGCCCCAGAGTCCAATAATCCTATAAAAGTTTCATTATCTATTTTAAATTCGAGATAAGGTCTACTATCTCCTCTTTTTGCACAAATTAAAGGTGCAATTTGTCTTGTTTTATAAAACAAATTTACATAATCTAGCCAGCTCATCCACTCCCGATTTCTTTGATTTAAAGATGGCCGGCTACTAACTAGTTTTTTTGGTTATTATTTCTGTTCATGTTATTGTAAGATCTTTGGTTGTAAGTTCTAGAGTCCGAATTACCCTGGTTTCCCCTAAGATTATTATTTTCTAAACGTTTTCTTTTGAAACATTCCGAAATTAAATGCCCTGTACGATTACAAAAACTGCATGTTTTAATTTCCCTATTATGAATTGGAACTAAATTATTTTTCGAAGCAAAAGTTTTGTAATTATTTTTATGATTAACATAGTACTTACTTTGTTGCTGTTGAACATTTCCCGTATTATATGAACAACTGGGTATGGAAATATTTCCTGTATTTAAATTATCAGAGCGCTTAGACTCTACAACATTATAATTAGTTACATTTTTCTTAATTTCATTTATCTTTTCCTTAACATTTGAGTTTTTATTATTTTTTAATGACACGGACAATGATTCGAACTTTGCACATAAATCCATCAATTCCTCCAAGTAAATTATATTTGCCGAAGCTACCAAACTAGCATAATCCGGAAGTAAACCGTGCAATGCCACATCTAGAATTTCATCATTAGGTAATGGACAATTCAAATGTTTATTTTTAGACATAAGATTTAAAATAAATTCACAAGCACTTTCTGACATTTGTTGCTTAGATGATAAAATTTCTAATTTCAGATCTCTTTGCCTACTTAACCCTTCAAACTGCTTTAAGAATTTCTTTTCAAACATATCCCATTTATTTTCCAAATCAGTAGCTCTGTACCATGTCAAAGCGTATCCTGACAATATGACGGGCATATAACTAACAAGACTGTCTAATGGAATTCCATAAATACGAGCTAATTCAACCAAACGAATTATAAATTCCCTAGCATCTGATGTTCCATTGAAACTGATTCCCAATTTACGAGGATCCATGAATCTTGTCGTAGAATCAATAGTAGTGTTTTTCAACAAAGTCTTTGAACTATTTCTCTTCTTCATAGTTTTTTTTATGTTATTTAATTTTCGAGTGTGCGCTTTAACACTTATCACGTTACCCACTGGTGGTGAAGGTACGTCAATATCATTGCTAATGTTTTCATTAGACGAATGTACATCCTCCAAAATTTTATCTAAAGGTGAACGTTCCGCCATTTTGTATTAATTTTTCTATAAAAAATTCAATTTGAATAACTTTTATAATATCATCAATTTTGATTTAAGAAAATAAAAACCTATTCATATAACACTTACTCTATAATTGTAATATGTCTTTGTCAACTACGTATCTAATATACATTTGTTTAATTGCGCACTAATTATGAAAAAATTGTAAGCACCTAAGTTTTAATTAACAAAGTATAAATTAATAATAATACTTCCATTTGTTCTCACTCATTTAACATAAATTCAAAACAAATGATTATTCAATTTCCAGAAATGAAATATTGTATAATATAGATATATTAAGCAATATTTTAAATTATTTTTAATATGGAACATCATACGAATTTTTCCAAACTACATTTTAATATACTTTAAAAAACAAAGATGACTGATCGCATTGAACAAAATGCATCCAAGAAGTAAAAACAACGATTTATTATTTGTTTGTATTACGCAAAACCAACCTAACAACATCTCCCACTCAAGTTACTTATAATAATATTAAATGCAAGGGTAATGAAAAAGTACCTACTCTTTATTTTTTTTTACTTCATCGTCATATCGTTCCGTCAAATAATAATGACTCGTTCAACAAAAACAAATATTATACAGTATTATTTATGTATTCTAATACCTAATTATAATTAACATTTCTTGATTTTATTTTTTTTATTTTAACTTTAACAATTTAATTTATTTCTATCATAAAACTAATTTATTATTTACGAAAAATATAATACCTAATTAATTTTGTACATTATTTCTTTAGAAATAAATTTATACACAATGAATATTTTTAAAAAATATATCTCCCTCCATTGGATTTATATAATTTGTTTTTAACAAAAAAATTTTGACAATAAAAATCGTCATTTGACAATATAAAAATCGATAAAAAAATCGTTACCTTCTCTAATTAACACTTAAATTCAACTATAAATTTATAATTTTTTTTTTTTTATTAAAATTACCCGAATACTATCAAATAGATTTTTTTTTTAACCTAATATTATTATTAAATTAATTATTCTAATTATTTTAACATCAACTTACATTATGCCTAAAATAATTTTTATCATAAGATTAATAAAGAAATTATTAGTACATTTATTTATATTCACATTCAATCATTCTTAAAACTTTCTTTCCATCCTGTATATATGCAGATAATATTATAGGCATGGCATCAATATGATTATACCTATAACACAGTACTATGCGGTTCTATAATAATTTACAAGCCGCTAACATTGATAAGTCATAATTTTGTTACACGCACATTATGTTGTAGGTATCTTGTACCTATAAAGACCAAATTTTCAATACACCAATCGACCATACAATATAAATGTAACTACCTATATACCTATTTGATTATTTTATGCAGACTTCTATATTTTAATATTGTAAATTGAAATTTTTTTTATTTCGATTAATTTTTAGTAGGTAATTGACTATCTTATTAAACTAAATATATGTACCTACATATATGTCTCATTGTTTTAGCAAAATCATGGCACTGAAATTCCAAAGAAAATACATATCACAAAATCACTTACCCCTTTCGTTGGAGTATATTGCTTGGAAAATTAACGAACTGCAATTCCTTACTTTGTAATGTCATGAAAATGTGAAAATGTCCTGTATAATTCCTTCAATACTATAATTTATTTTCCTTCTGTTATTTGCATTTGTTATCCTTCTGTTATTTTGTTATTTGCTGGAATAATTTCATATGGCATTAATATACACATCACACATAGCACACAAATAATCTTCCTTTTATGATACAAATACTTACTGAAGGAGAGTAGAATACAATTTATGAAACAAAATATATTTTATTTTATCAAATTCATAACCAATCAAATATAAGGCAATGTTTTTACTTTGTTTCTTGTTTATAAAATTTGCAAAATTGCTAGAATTATTACTCTTTAAAATATTACAAAAATTGCAACTGTTTTTAACAAATATTTTTCGGCGATTCTATTCTTTAAAAGAATAATCGAAAGCAAATAATACCTAAATAAATTTTAAATTACCCATTGTAAGGTTTGTAACATCAGTATTATTTTTTTATTTAAAAAAAAAAGTAGGTTATATTAAATTAATCTTTGCAACATTTCTTTATAGCAACATGTGGCTGATAAAATTGCAACAAATTATATGCGATGCAAAAATATACTGTTGCCAATAATTTACATAGCTTCAATTTTAATTATTTTTTTTTTTTAACAATTATTAATGATATGATTACATATATGAAGCAAATAATTTAATATTTAAAATTTTCTTAAAACTAATACTTATAATTAGGTATTGCAATTACAATGCGACAACTCAAAATAAAGGAATTTCCCCCAATTAAGGCAAAATTAGCCCCACGTTGGGCGCCAAATTAATGTGGCGTTATTTGGTAGAGCATGAGAAAAGATTAAATAAAATTAGTAAGAATCTTCCATACAGAATCTTAGTTTACATATTTATCCCAGAGCATGGGTTGAAATTCCTTCATAAAAAATACAAAAATTATATTCTACGAAACACTCTATATGGACTATTCTGGACTTTCATATTATGAATATGTTTAATACAATTTATTGATAATTAAATATAAGATATATACAATTAAGAGATAAATCGGTTGTGCATCATATACAAAAAAATTGTATGAATAGATTAAAATTACCCAACTACATTGGAACATCGTATGAATACAACATAATTAAAAACTTTAAAATCTACATTACGACCTGATCAAATTCCTTCTGTGGGGACCCCTTCCAGACATCCATCCCATGTTTATCTTTAATTGTAGTCTCTCTTACTCCTCCCAGACACAACTCAAGACTTCTTCATCCACACAGAATAAACAGTATCGATCTCAACATTTCTTCCAACATAGTACAGCTTCATGCAGTTCAATACATATGTAATTAATGTGATTCCACAATTTATCACGAGTCCATGTCTTGTATCCGACTTAGAATTTTATTCTAAGTGGAAACCAGAAACTATGAAATAAGAACTCGGAATTATGAACTCGTAACTAGGAACTCGGAATTATGAGCTCGGAACTAGGAACTCGTAGCTAGGACCGCATCTGATTAAATTAGAAATTCAGAATTAAAAGAATATCCCATTCATCATTCAATTATACATTTGACTAATTAAATAATTCGACAACGTTTTACCTACCTTAATGGCGGATTAATCACTAATTCACTGTTATTATTTATATATAAAAATCGAATGAATATCTTTAACATTCATTATGAATTAACATAAACTTTTCTTATATATTACACAAAACTAATTTGATTTTTACATGTCGAGTTGTCGTGAGAGAATACGAAGGTACGTGCGTTTCTCTATCTAATTCCGCTGAAGAATGACATTGTTGCAAATTTCATAGGCGACTTGTGGGTGAACAAAATTTTATTCTCCACACTTCCTTTCCGCAATGTTGCAAACATTCAAAATTCATATTCTTAACAATTTTAATGTGAATTAATCTGTCACATTGTATTAGATGGAAGAAATCACTTGATAGTTATAATTTCGCCACTGCATATCGTCCTAGAATATTGTTTTATTAACACTGTTATATAATTGTCGGCGGGTGTGGCGCCGAAGTAACACTCTTGCCTTTGAGTCACGAGGTCCCGGGCTCGATTCCCGGCCAGGGCAAAGTGAAGAATGACCTTTTTCAAATTGTTTTGGGTCTGGATGTTACATGTATATGTGTGTAGTGCATTGTATATGTGTGTACCGTCGCGTTAGTACCCATAATACAAGATTCATCTTAGTTTGGGACTAGCTCGATCTGTGTGAATTGTCCACTATGTTACGTATGTTATGTTAATGATGATGTGCAAGAAGAATAAATAAATAAATACATTTTGAATAATTCAAGAGTTTTTGTGTTTACGCTGTGGAAATCCATTTTTAATTTTAATAAATAAAATATAAAAATATATTATTGAGCACTATTTAATCTCCACTATGTTAGGTTAAATACCGAACGTTTTCGCCTATACTTGTAGGCATCTTCAGGGAAACTAGTTTCCCTACAAGTATAGGCTTCAGTTTCCCTGAAGATGCCTACAAGTATAGGCGAAAACGTTCGGTATTTAACCTAACATAGTGGAGATTAAACAGTGCTCAATAATATATTTTTATATTTTATTTATTAAAATACATTTTGTGTCATATAATATTTTTCACTCTTAATCACAAAAACATGGCTTCAGTTTTCATCATTAATGTTGTCATAAAAATTACAAAAATCACGATATCTTTTTCTTAAAACCTTTACACACATAATTAGTTTGTGTGTTTTTATAACTCTTAATTTATCAATTAAAAACATTCTATGTTTTTTCTTACAACGGTAGACATGTTTCATAAAAAGAAAATCATCGACTCGGTAAGCGTATTCTATATTCTCCAGATGGCAAAATAATTCTCATCATCACGTAGTCCTTGTATCAAAACAGTATTCAATCACAAGAAAGTAATAACTACCATTATGTAGGTGGGTATGTAGACGCTGTTATAAATATTATTTCCCTTGTCGGTTTTCAAGCGTGCTCTCATATTCAGTACGAGGTAGTAGATATTCTGTTTAAACGTACCGACTATAGGTATATTTTACTAGTGATGAGATGGACAGTTATTTGATCGGATACCACGTAACGAATATTTGACAAGACTCTAAACCAGTGCTCCGCAATCTTTTCTCATCTACGGCACACCAAAATTCTTCCTAGAATTCCGCGACACACCAAAATTCTTCCTAGAGTTCTGCGGCATACCAAAATTCATTATTTTTCTTTGTTTATGACTAATTCGGAGCGGCCATACTTTGTACAATGCACACTACGCAGTTTTCAATAGTTGGCACCAGGCGCTGGGTGACAATTAAAAAAATATTTATTTATAATAATTATTCTAAACAATATAATATATTATTGAAAAATAATTTGTCATTGTGTATTCAATAAATAAAGAAAAAAATTAAAATCAAAATACATTGTATTTGATCGCGGCACACCTGTAATCGACTCACTGCTGCACTGCTCTAAACCATTTTCATTCCCGGGCGGCAAATCGGGTATTCACTAACTGTGATGACGTATTAAATAAAAAATAAATTATCTCATGCACCGTGAATTGAGAAGCTATGATAAGTAAGCAAGGGATACGTTCCCTGGACTCTATAAGCATTTTTTTTATTTTCTACCTCTTGTTTTACGGCATCTTCCACAAATGGTAGCTTCAAATTAACAGCACGCAATATACACGTAAGTCATCCTCTTCGTACTAATAAAAACTAAGGCATTCAAGACCTATCTTGTATACGATGTCCTATAAATTAGGTATGGCTCCTACCATACCTAATTTATAGGACATCGTATACCTGGGGAAAAAAGTGGTAAAATCATTATTTTCCAAGGACCATATGGAGCTTTATGATGGTTTAATTATGTTTCTTAAAGATATTTTTATCAAATATCTTTTTGTATTTTACTCTGCAGATAAATCCTATAGCTAACTTTTTTCGGAATATAATGCCTATCTACAATTTAGAGGGGATATCGAGTAACTATCCGGTATCCAACCGAATAATTAAATTTATACGGTCAGGGAGGATATCGGATAGTGAACCGGATATTAATTTTATCTATAATATTTACCTTAGTTCTTTACGCCTTACATTATTATTCAACACGTGCGGGACTTTTACCCTCAACACTCAGACGTTTCATAAATAATTTCAAGAAATAATTTTCTGTAACAAGCGATTTATCACCTGGAAACCGTTGATGAATTTTTAGTATGAGTGACAAAACCCTACTTTATAGAACAATTGAATTTAGAATTGGTTTCATTTATTTTTTGATGCAGTTGTTTGCTATAACTAAATTTTAACAAAAAATACCTAGTATATTATTATAACCTCAACCACGAGGAACTACATATAGCTTAATAATAATAAACACTTTATTGTCAAAATAAATTTAACAAAAGGCGTACATATTGCCTTGAGGCACTGTCTTCCAGTAAACCTAGCTTAAGATTTTTTTTTTTTTATTTATTTCCAAAATATTACATACTTAAATAACATGAAAACATCATAATGGAATATAATGCCCCACTAGATCGAAATCTGTTATCAATTTACCACGCCTTTAGAACAAAAAAAAAACAAATGCTTTCTGTTCAGTGAGCGTTTGGGTTAAAAATAAACAATAATATTCAGCATTATAAACTTTTCAATTCTAATTGTGAGTTTAAGATGAAACTTTTATTTTCTACAATTTTTTCTGACTATACACGCCGTTTTTCAATATGTCTAAATGTTTCGCCTACATCTGTGATAGACATCTTCAGGGAGGGTTGGTGAGGGTAGGTACTTCACTGTCTTAATCTGTGGTTTTGTGATAAAGGGCGCAGTCCTCTTTGTAAATATTGTATTTCCTCAGAAAGCTCAAAGACACTGATTTATTTACCAAAAATTTTAAACAAAAATCGATGTTTTTATAATAGGGAAAAATAGATAATGTACTACTATCTTTGACCTCACTTTTAAAATATCATGATTTTGACGAACTTACGCCATTTAAGAACGAATTAATATTAAAAATCAATAAAAAAGTAAGACAAAGAAAGATTTTAACCGATTCTGATATTTACTGAAGAAACAAATTTATTTGAAATAAAATGAGAATAATTATTTCGTTGAATTCGTGACGTTTGTTGCGGTTTTATCTTATCGGTATACCTGAAATATCAGATAGGTACTTGAATATCGATTTCAGAGAAATGCAGTTTCCATTAATACCACACAGCTTGGTGGTTTCAAGAGTTTTAGCAGTATCTTGTCTATTGCAATAAACGAACTGATACCACTGTGCACTGCCTTGTCTTGACACTTTGTTAGAAACTTTCAGAGCATGTAACCGTCAGATCCAAGATGCAATAAACCACGGAGTACGAATAATTTCTTAATTCTTCCTATCGCTTTAAATAAGTTGACTTACCTTTTACGTGATTCGAGATATTGTATTTCAGATTAAAACGAAGTAAAGACCAAAGCGTAAGAATGAAATACAGCTTATGTACTTTCATTTACTTTATTGTAGATTTCATATTTCTGATCAGAAGAATGAGCGGATGTGAGAGGAGTGTTGTGGACAGAATGCGTATAAACAAGTTGAGATGGTTTGGACATGTTTAGCGAATGCAAGATGAAAGGATGACGAAGAGGATGTATTTATCTGAAAGAAGGGCTGTGAGGAAGCGCGGACGTCCAAGAACCACGTGGCTTGATCACGTGGACTAAATTCTTAAGGACGGACGCGTGTTGAGTTAGAGAAATCGGCGTGCATGTATGAGAAACTGGATGAATGTAGAGGAAGCGAAAGAAGTATGTAAGGATAGATCTATATGGCGTTCCGTTCTCTCTGCCTACCCCTCCTGGGACATGGCGTGAGGGTTTAGTATAGTATTTCATATTTACCTGACTATGAAAGCGAAATCTCTTGAACCGAATCAAATACATAAAAATATGTGGTATTATTGAAATTTTATTTCATTTCGTACTAACCATATTATTATGAACTTTCACCCTAAACAATCGGTCAATAAATATAAATATTTATAATTTTGTGGTATGAACTCCGTCTATAATTTGCAGTTATAACTACAAAGGTATTATTAATACATAAGAAATGCCTATTTACTAAATACTTAAGATAAACTACACTTTCTTAGTTCAAAACTGTTTTGATGACAACTATTAGAAGATCCTGACATGAATATAATTGGGCTACTATTATCGGATAAAGCTGAGAAATTGTTTATGAAGATTATCTTCGATCGTTGTGATGGCAGTAAACAGCTTAAAAATTATGTCAATTTTCGCTGCCTAATTCTTGTTTGTTTATTCATTATTCAGAAATGTTTTAATTAATTTATTCATTGATTAACACTATAATTCATGGTCCGTTACGAAGCACTATAGATACTAAATATTTTAACATACAAGTTATACCAAGTTGGTAAATGTTTCAGATGAACTGTGGTGCCTCGACTACAAGTAAACCATCCTACTATTCATTGGGTCAATTCTGCCTAATGGTTGACCCCCACAGGGCACATTGTAATGCTGTGCGGGGTTTTAGCCCATACAAAGTCGCACAGCTTAGCGCAGCTTCCCGTGGACGCTGTAACATAAAAATATATGGTAAGCGATACATTTATGAGAAAACGGCTAGACAGCCGACTCACTCAAGTAGCCATTGTTTTCATACTACTTCTTATGCATATTCTTAATTGTTCACTCAGCATATTATTATTATATTTTACTATTTTTTTCACTCTACAAATGCTTACACAAGTACTGCTGCTTTAAATATTACGTACTTATCTAATGATCATAAATTGTAAATATGTAATATTGGCCAATATTTTTATTATTGTAATATTATAATGCGCTTTTTATTTAGAAATCGCGGTTATTAACAGCACCTGTATTTAGAGGTGTAGCAATAATAAATTTGTATTATAATCGTGCCTCAAGCACGGATCGTTGAAAAGTACAAAACAATGACAAACATTTATGTTAGAAGTATCGCTTTTAACAACATTGGTAATACAACTGATAATTTCATTCTCAAAGCACCAAAAATATGGTCACGTGCTATTTAAGTTATCATTTTCACTTTACTTAAGTTACATACCAACTATTCACTTTATTCTATATACATTATTTTTCACTGCTGTTTGTTATTCAAATATTTGATTCACCTTAATTTAACACTTTTTTTATTATTTTCACTTGTTATAATTTATAAAAAGCACATAACGAGTGCGTCTCTTTATTTATTTTCCACAATTATCTTTAATACATTCAACACCAAAAAAAGACTTCTGTGTACTCTAAAAAACTTACAGAAAATTTATAATTACTAAATTTATCGACTACTTTAACATCTAATAAGAAAATGGAACATACATAATTTTATATTAAAGGATTTACTACCTACTAAAGGATCAGAGCCATTCAACATTAACCAGCATTAATAACGTAAGTATAATTATAATTTTCACAATTTGAAGCTTTGTACAAATATAAATTGATGTGTTTGAATACACTTTTTATATTAGATTTACAATGCAATATATTTGATGTAGATACTGAAAGTTTGTAAATATTATAGTATTTCAAATGGGTCGTAATCATTACAATACAAAAACACTTAACGCAATATGCAATACAATCGAATGCTTTGTAAGACAATATTCTAGCAATTTCACAATAAAACAAATTTGATTTATAAACATGTAAGCTTTTTATTGACAAGCTTTTGCTTGTTACGGAATTCTCATATGCAAACTGTGGTGTAATAATTAAATATAAATTTATTGTGAAATCAACATTATATGTTCTTAATTTTAAAACAGATTTATCTATTTATTAATGTTCATATTTCCATAGTATGATACTGAGAAAAATGTTTGCTTTTATCTTCAAAAAGAAGGCAAGCAGTGACATTTGTTAGGAATTAAATAATTTAACGCAAGCTATCAGAATTCTTAATTAACTTTTTTTATATAGTAATTTAAATGTAATATCTGATTTCAATTATTTGTCACAAGAAGTAAGTATACATAGAAAATTATTTTAGAAGTTTTTTATTGTTTTGATAGAAGTATAAATTATTTGTAGTTCTCGATTTTTAAAGTCTTTAATGTTTTTAGTGCTTTTTATAAATAATTTACTATTAACTTTTTTATAAATAATTAGCTCATTTTTTATGATAATATTAAAAGTATTATTTTACTCTAGTTTTTGAATACCTTTATATTTAATTTACTATATATTTTAAAAGTCTAGGATCTGAAACATTGAATGCTTTGTATTTTCAATAGCTGCTTAATTTCATTTTCTATTAAACCGTGAGCAACAATTTATGTTAGTTTGATTTTCTTTCTGTTAAGTTTGGACACAAATAACGAATAAAGGGAAAATCATTTCATATGTGGTTCAGTTAAGTAATTAATTACTATGGTACATTATACTCTATTTAATAGCTTTAACCTATTTTAAACCTTTATTCCTTCTGAAAGATGTTATTCAAGATAACCCGCCAGTATTCGTTGTAACAATGTTTTGTTCATATCAGCTGGTGAACATACCTATGGATTAATATTTATACTAGACCTTAACTTAATAGTAGAGAAATTACTCGGAAATCGATTCGATTATGATTTTTTTTTATTAACTGAAAATCTAATCGGATCAACACACTTATGAAGCATATCTTTTTTATGCGATAAGATCAGAAGGAGTCTGATCACCTCAACTGTTACGGTACTCTATTGTTTTTTAACAGGGCCAAAATGTCAAAGATTGGGCAAATTCTTCAACCTATTTGAATATTTTCTGATGAATCACTGATTCCCTTAAAGTTTACTCGTTTACAGGCGCATTGCCATGAAATTAAATACTGATTCACTGATGCGATTCAGTAAACGAATTATTTTGAGTGAGTGAGTGAACTCAATCACATTACTTCATTGAGCTACTTTTCCCATCTCTACTTCTTACTCTGATCGTACATATTATATAGCCTTTGTGGTGTTTCCTTCTAGAACCTATGTTCTTTACTACTTATGATAGTAGATATGCCTATTAGCATTATATTCAGGATTCAGAATTCGTAATAATAACTACTGTTCACCACACTAACCGCTCCTTCGTGAGATAATGTCTATTGTATTATTATTGTAGTTATTGTACATAGGTAGTATCACGCCATTTCCCTCGTGAGGTAGGCAGAATGGATCGAGCTATTATACCTAATAATTATACGGATACACAAATGAAAACGATCCAATTCAAATCGGCTTCCGAATTTTGAGATTAGGCGAGTGTATGTTAGTAGTTGGAGGTTATAAAGGAGCTTTGAAAGTGTTATTTTATCAATGTAAAGATGGGGGAACATACCGGAAAAGTATGCTTGCAATTTAACTAATTTAAATAAAAAATAAACATAAAAATGAACTAACCTTTTATGTTAATGAACAAAGTAATACTTAACCAATTGATATTTATAAATGCGTTCGATTCGATGTTATCCAACAAGGATAGATAATTTATTTGGAGTCCTGTTATATCATATACATCATTGAAATTGACCTGCGTGACTAACAAGAGAATAAATATAATATAAAGTTTGAATAAGGTATTATTTTACTGTTGGCTTCTCAAATGATTTACTGTGTAGTAGTAGTAACATATAGCTCTTCATTAAAAGTGGCAAATTAGATCTGGGGGTATTTTTCTGGTCGTAATATAATATTAATGAATATAAATGTCCATATTATGGAGAGACAGAGAGCCCACTTAAATTATTATTGGATGCTTTACATCGTTGGTTTATTAATAATAAAGTCATGTATCACATTCTATCTACATGAAACTTTATCATAAATCATGACAGTAGATATTATATTAACCGAATCATTAATCAACGTAATTACGTTTTCATGGGTTCTTCAAAACAGTACTATGGAGTTTTTATTTTCACATTTATGCGTGTAAAATCTTCCACTGCGCAGAGCCGATCTTAGTACCTATCGTAATTAGCTAGCGAAGAACGAAAAAATATGATCATTATTATTATAAATTAAATACTTATTTACCTAGTACTTCCACTGTGACTTTAATGATCGCGAGCCGACTTTCAAGAGCTTTTGCTCTAATCATCATCAGGCTAGCTTATTGTAAAGAAATTACATCTTGGTACAAATAAATGCCGCATTCGATAGCAGTACATCGAATAGTAGTAGTGATAATGCAGTGGTGACAAACTATTGAAATTGAGTACCTTTGTGGGCGGATTTAAAGAAAGATATTTCGACCATCTGCAACCAATAAAATCGAGTATAGTAAAGAAATTACATCTTGGTACAAATATATACCACATTCGATAGCAGTAGGTACAATAGTGGTGATAATACAGTGGTGACAAACCATTGAAATTGAGTACCTTTGTGGGAGGATTGAAAGAAAGATATCTCAACCATCTGCAAGCAAAAAAGTCACAGTAGAATCACGTGGTTAGATGGAAGAAATCACAAGTGAAAATCTCGCCTCTGTATATCGTGCTAGTTTTTTTTTAAATTTTTTGTATTGTTTTGTCCAATTTTATATAATGATGATGTCCAAAAAGAATACAATAAATGAAAAAAAAAATGAACTTTCACCAAGAACTGTAGGTCAAAAATATTGACTTTATGAGCATTATTTTGCGAGATTCTTCCATATATCTTTTCCAATGACTTTTTGACACTAAATGAACTTGGAATAAAGCACAGCAAACAAATCTCATCAGTGCATCAATTATAATGTTATTACATATTAATTTAATAGTAATCGCTAGGTCGTGTGTTGACATGGTCCATATCATGTTCTCTTTTGAGTGACTGTCTAAGCCCATTTTCACAAATTTAACTGATAAAAACTTATTGATAATTGTTAAATGTCAGCAAAATTAAGTCAGTAAAGGTATTGTACGACAACAATAAAATTTTCAATAAAAAAAACAAATTGTACCTACGAGTATTGTTCATGAACTTCAAATGCAACACATACAAAGCTTTAATTATATCAGGTGGAGACCACTAAAATAATCAAATATGACTAACAAGTGAGCAAGTTTTATTCAAGGTTGGTGGAATTGACGAATATTTTGTTAAGCTTAGGGTAGTTGCAGGATTTTTCTCAATGAATACCGTCACTGACTTGAAATGGTGATAAAATGACCTCTACATTATTAATTGCGACATAAACATTAAATCCTGCGATTAAAATTATCGTTATTGGTACTTCCAACTGCCATAATTATATTTTACATATTTGCAGGAAGTTAATAAATTTAAAAAATAAACAAGTAAGCAATGTTACATAATATACATATCAGCAAAAAAAACTCAACTCTTAGCAATTTATTATTAAAAAAAATATATTTTTATGGTATGAAGTAAACACTTAACTTTTTTATAAATACATACTATATTTTACAAATGAGTAGACAATTGTTTCGTCTTTTACCAAGACATTATTGGTAAAAGACGAAACAATTGTCTACTCATTTATAAAATATAGTGTGTATTTATAAAAAAGTTAAGTGTTTACTTCATACCATAATGGAAAATACGCAAAAAGTTTAGGATTATATTAAAAATAAAAAATAAACTATATTTTTATTTTGTAATAAACATTTAATTAACAAATATTTAAAATACTGTAAATTTTCAACAAGCTATATAATTTACTCCCGATATATACAGTAGTATGGGTATTTATAGATACTTTAATATATAATGGATGAAAACTGGTTTTAATGTGATACCTACTAAGATTTGAGCCTTATAAAATATACCCCAAAATGTCGTTTTAAAGTAAAAATTTGACATTCGTGTTCTTTGAGAGTTCTTTAACTATAATATAACTAATAACAGATATGTATGTATGTATGTATATACGAGTATATAGAATGAAGCTTCATATGCAATGAATAAGTTTGTTTACTTGTGTTTTATGGTTAAATTTCATTCACGTTTAAACTTTTTGTCATGTATGATTTTTACACTAAGATATCATTTGCGTCGGATACCAATCAGAAAACTATATTTTCATATAATTTACTTTAAAACCAATTTAAGATTTACTTTAAAACTCAGACCAATATTAGTATGAAAACGTGCGCCAGTAGATGGTTCTATCGAAGGTGTCTAACTTAAGCCCGGGGCCTGGTTGTATACTCTCTCAAGTTCGATGATAAAAGATTCTTCATTTCTGTCAAGTATTTACTTTTTTATAAAATTGTGCAGACATGCTGAAAGAGAGCAAAGTAAGGATCTATAAGACCTGCATAAGACCGATCATGACATACGGCATAGAGTCAAGAGCCGACGCAAGCAGAACAAAAAGTTTTCTTAGAACCACCGAAATGAAAACTCTACGACCCATCGCAAGTGTAACTCTTCGTGATAGAATAAGAAATTCAGAAATAAGAAGAATCTGTAATGTCGAAGATGTTGTGCGATGGGGCAGAACAAGAAGACGTTTCTGGAGAGACCATGTGGGGAGGGCGAGCTCAGGTCGAGTGGTCAGAATAGCAGCAGATGAGCGCATAACAGGAAACAGACCCCCAGGAAGACCACCTAAACTATGGAGGGATAGTTGGTCATCCACCTCCCAGGAGCAGGCTCCGAGAACCACAGGACATAGTCCTAACTGAAGCAAAAGAAGAACAAGAAGATCAAATTGTCTATACTTTTTTACGTCATTTACCGATTAAGTAATAATTTATGTTGAAAAAGAATAATAAAAAATGCGCTGAAAGCATTCATAGATACTATATTGGTCTCAAGATGGCGTTAACTATGAATTAAAATAATTAAGAGTATTAAATTATAACAAGAAAACATTGGGAACATATCAAACAATATGTATACAAGTAACACTTATAAATTAATTTCAATGGAAGCTGGTAACGTTGAACAAATCTAATTAAATCATTTGTAGGGAAATCGAAAATTTTCTTCCCATATGGCGTAATTACGTAATGTAAAAAGGAGGTTTTCGTTTATCCCGGATTAAAATATTAAAAAATATATGACAAAAGGAGCAGGCACTGCCATTATTTAAGATTTTATGTCACACGAAGAATAAAAAAGTGTAGTATAATATTTATTATTTATTTATAATGCGGCATATTTCACATCCAATGCGTGAGCCGAAAGAAGAAAATGAGAAAATGATTCATGAAAGAAATAAATATGTCGCCTTACATACATAAATTACATGAGGGTAGGTTAGGGAATGAAGGTGTGTGTAGTTTGTTTGTTGATACCAGAATGAATAAAAGATAAACTCTTTAATGGGTCTTGTTGGTGTAAATTAAATTCATTTAGTAACCAGTTTTAGTAACATTTTTTAACTCCCACTTGTACCAAAGTTTAGTTGTATGTTTTAATCATAAGTTCATCGTGTCCTCTCTGCGTATCATACATACCTATATTTTTTTCATGCTATAAATATATTGAAATATTACATAGCCATGCGTAAGAGATACCATGAAGCTGAATATTAATTCAAATTCAACATTTCAACAAATTCAAAAAGTATCTATTTAATTATGGAAATAAATAAACTGTTTGAGTTTTACTGTATTTAATAATACATAGGTGTAATAACATAGTTTTGAAAGCGAAATAAATAAAACAAGTGTTTTATTCTACTATTTGTTTATTTGACGAGAGAGACGTCTTTCGTCTTGTTAGGACATTTTCCTGGTAGCCTGGAGGTGGAGTCTCGGCCTTCAGAACAAGGGGTCCGTGGTTTGATCCCAGGTGCGAGCAAACTCCCCTTTCACGGCACAAGCTTTTAGCTTAGTGTGAAAGGTGTATAAGGTTGTATTTGGGCTTATAACAAAACCCAGATATATATATTTTTTTTAAAAAAACATTTGTTTTATTTATTTTGCTATGAAATTCTACTACCTAAACACCGATACAGTGAATACCTAGTTTTGACCTACTAAGTCATTTTCAAACTCAAAAACTTTGTTTATTTCCATTAATGAATATGAAGTTTAACAAAATAAACTTCAACTCAATTTATTTTATTATTTAACATTTCAACAAATAACAGACAAAATTAAAGAAAACTCCAATTACCTATATAGGTACATATATTATCGAGATGCAGCGAACTAGTAAAAAAAACTGTCTGGCCGGTTACACTAAATAATTGCTTAGAAGCATCTTGTAGACACTTAATTTTCTACTAAGATTTAACTATTTATTGCATAAATTTCTGCATAAGCGTGGTAAGATTAATTAAGAAGCACACAGCATTTGAATCAATTTTAAAATTACTAGACTAGCCATAAAATATATTTGGACACGTTTTTCAAAAAATTTAGGTACTGCGAAAAAAGAAGAGTACACTGCGGTGACGAAATCACATATTAAAAGGCAATGAGTACGTTTATTTAATAAATTATTTTTATTCAATCTTTAAAACAATTATTTATTGATTTAATTATGGGACAATGTTAAAGTGTTTGTTATTAATTTGACATTAATAAAAAAATAAAAATATTTCGCACACAATTAATTCATTCATTTGACGTTTAATTTGCTTGTAAAGGCCTCGTGACACTTTCTGAATTAATTACAAGCAGATTTTCTTTTTTTCATTCATTTGTTATCTCGTACATTATTTTTTCAAGAAAAGAGAGTAATTGTATTATTTTTTTTTTTTGCAACATTATTCATTTGCTTTATGTTGAATGTTTCATTTTATTTTCAAAGTGAGCTGTAAATAAAAATATTAATAATTATCTCAAAGCCATTCATGATTCAACGTAAAAGTTTATTTATAAATTAATGTATTGAGTTTCAAGTTGTTGGTCGTTTTCAAACTGTAAATAATATGATAACCTGAATGAACTGAAAAACTTAAATGAACCTACAAAATAATTATATTTCACAGTGCTTACTTATACTTCTAATAGTTCTCTTTCATGGCATAAGTAAATTTGTTTATCTTTTCATTATGCTTCATGGAGGAGCCTTTAAATTCATAAATGCTTTTAGTGGGACACAATTTGTAATTTAATTAGTAAATTGCCGTTTATACGAGAATTTCCAAAGCGTTATGGAAATAAATGAATGTATAAATAGTGTTAAAATTACAGACACTGCTCTCGTCTGAAATGTGATGTATGAGGAGATAGTTTTCTAGGTAAATTAGATTGAACACATAACTAATAAGTCTATTCTCAGAGAATTGAATAGTTCCACAAAATCTCGGCTATCTACAAACAAAGCGTACTGGGTTAGCTGGAAGATGTCGAAATGTAGCAATTAATATACATAAATTTAATAGTTATCGTTCTCAAAGATTGAAAAATAAATGCCAATTATATTTAACTTTAAATACAAGCGCATTGCGTTAAAAAGACTAGTTTGTTTTAAAGTTTTGTTTTACTCATAAAACTCTTGTTTTACTCATAAAAAACATATCTAAACATTTATTATTGATAAAAAGTTTTATAGAATATATATTATATAAAACATGTTAGAATTAAATTAGCGAATCGGTTGATGGATTTTAAAATAATTAAAAAGTCTAACTTTTAATTGAAAGCAATAATTTGACTGTCCACACTGTAAATTGGTCCGAGGTATAAAACAAAAAGCCCTTTTGTGAAATTTTCAGGTTAAAATTACAACATTTTACTTTAATTTCTGTTCAAAATAAATTAATTTCTCCATTTAGCTTTTCCAACACAATGTGAATAACGTTAAATGATTTTTATTTTATAATGAAAAGTTTTATCAAACGAGTAATTGAAATTTACGATACTTTTGTCAACTTTTCATCACAAGTGAATAAACTTCTACTTTTTTTTATATTTCTGAGTCCAAATCTTTGAAAAAAAAAGTTAAAGTTCATCTTTATCAAAACTATAAATAGATTGATAACTGCATGGGTATTTTATGTGTCACAAAATAAAACTACATTTTCTGGATAACCAATTACTTTTAGGTAGGTATTTAAACATTACATAGATACAACATGTGAAAGTTATCAATATGTTTTCATATTTTGCAGTCAAATAAAACAAATAGTCTCATTTGAAAGACCTTATACTAAGTTATTTGATTTCGAAGCAACAAAAACATGAAAAATATAAATTGTATGTTTAGTACCAAATGTATAATTTCACACGTCTTCAGGAGTGTGTCTAATGTTTATTTAGGGCTTAAACAATCCTAGATTTATCCATACATACACATTTAGGCTTTAGGCATATGAAAAGAGCTCCGTATTTTTTTGTTTTTTTTTCTTTCTTTTCAATTCTTTTTTTTTTCATGCGTAAGGATGTAGGTACGTAGGTAGATACGACTTTCTCTCAAACAATTCTTTATTTTTTATGCGTAAGGATGTAGGTACGAACATGATATACAAGGAAAAAGATACATTAATAGCCTATATAGAAAGATTACGGCAAATGGTTGGTTATTAGAAGATTTTCATCATTTTATGACCTAGCCAAAATCATTGTGTATCTTGTCATAAAGAGATTAGCTAACTGATCATTATACAATTTTAGTTGCACGATTGATTAAGTTGTTTAGTTGCACAAGAATTTATCTACTGATATTTGATTGGTGATATTTAATTTTATGACCCAGCCAAAATCATTGTGTATCTTGTCATAAACAGATTAGCTGACTGATCATTATACAATTTTAGTTGCACGATTGATTAAGTTGTTTAGTTGCACAAGAATTTATCTACTGATATTTGATTGGTGATATTTAATTTTATGACCCAGCCAAAATCATTGTGTATCTTGTCATAAAGAGATTAGCTGACTGATCATTATACAATTTTAGTTGCACGATTGATTAAGTTGTTTAGTTGCACAAGAATTTATCTACTGATATTTGATTGGTGATATTTAATTTTATGACCCAGCCAAAATCATTGTGTATCTTGTCATAAACAGATTAGCTGACTGATCATTATACAATTTTAGTTGCACGATTGATTAAGTTGTTTAGTTGCACAAGAATTTATCTACTGATATTTGATTGGTGATATTTAATTTTATGACCCAGCCAAAACCATTGTGTATCTTGTCATAAAGAGATTAGCTGACTGATCATTATACAATTTTAGTTGCACGATTGAATAAGTTGTTTAGTTGCTCAAGAATTTATCTACTGATATTTGATTGGTGATATTTAAAATTAAAGACCACTATTATTTTTTCCCAAAGGCCTAAAAACTTTTTTCAAGTTATTTCAATAACGATAACAACATTAAAGGGTATGATAAATAGGCATAAAATTCGATAAACACAAAATTTTTCGAATGATGAGAGACTTGATTTTAACTAAAAACATACAAAATGAAAAGAAGAATAGAAGAAACCACTTTAATTAAAATATGCAAGCAACATTTTAATGAAATTTGATAAATGAAAAACACAAAAATTATTTTCATATTATCTAATCTAATAAATGTATTTTTTTTTTTAATTAAAAAGACGGTTATAATGCACAATGTTGGTACTGAAAGGTAATATCAGTTCCCCTTCATTGTACTAATAAATTGGTTGCGTACTATCTCTAGTAATTGGGAGAAAATCTCTTAAACACTTTATCAGTTTGAATTATAATATCGATTCATCTCGTAAGAGCGTTCCCAACCATTGGCTTTGAAATTTTCGTAATTTGTAAATTCTTTGTGGTCGCATTATACCCACCCGTTCAACCGATGAGTAGAACTAAACTTTACATAAATTATTTAATTAAATCGATGATAGTTCAGAACATTCTGGAAACCAGAAAAATGGAAGAAGGTTGGAGTAGTAGAGTATCTATCATACCACATCCTTTGTGGATAAAACGAAAAAAGCATCATAATTTAACATGGTTTAGATTTTATGTGTTTTCAAACTTTCTATACTGTTTTTAATTGACTTAGTGATGAAGTGGTTATGTCTTATATCTGTCCACATTCACGTATACGTAATTTTGTGTTAAGATTTCCGGCCGATTGTCAAAAAAAAACGTTTATTTAATATTTTTTTGAATCGAAAAAGTACAACTAATTGATTCATGCTAATTATGTCATGTAACTATATCCTTTGAAACACGCTATACCCTTAAGCCTTCTCCATGAATATATTCAAGGATTTGTAACGCAAAAATTATGTATGGTCATTACTTTGGACTCAAAAAGTAGTGTTGTGAAAAAATGAAGTAATATGAGATAATAGTAAAATATCTAATAAAAAAGGTTTGTTACTCCGGTATAAAATAATGAATTCTAAATCGAACAGGAAATTGTACTCGAGTTGTTCGCAGGCATGAATACTTGAGATGAAAGTCTGAGAGGAACATGAGGAGTAAGATTCATCCTAACGAAACGAAAGATGGTATTTTCAAGAGGATTTCGACGACGTGAAAACACTTCCATTTGTGAGATACTTCAGTAAAATAATAATCATTCATGGATAAACCCATTCAATTTATCTCCTGTATCTTCAATGACTGATGAGTAGGTATTAAGTGCCTATACCGGAATATATTATTATTATTATTGATGTTTATTTTAATTTATAACATAATTTATTCAGGTTTTTATTCAAAATTAAGATAAATACCTATTCAATTTCATTTTCAATGAGATTGTGAATGATAGCTGGAGTACAGAAATCATATTGTAATTCACTTTAATTGTTATTCATTCACAATTTTAAGCAAATTAGTAATTATGTTGAGCAATTCATCATTCATTTTATTCATAAGCAGAACAAAAAGTGTGAAAATTTGTTTCAATAAAGTCACCTATCACTGTTTTCCTGATAGAATATACTTATTTCCGCATTATTCATCGATTTTCATTCATTTTTTTCAATTTCATTTCGATCATTTTTATTCATCAAATAAATTGATTTTCCATTTATTTGCTTGTTTGTTTACTTTAATTTCAATACCATTCCCACTTTTTACACAAATACAGATCATGTTTTTCAAATTTCATTACAAAAATCTCAAAGCAATGCCCTTATTTTTTTTAATAGAAATAAATACTATTTAAATTGTACGTTTTTCCTGTTCTTTTTAAAATGTAGATATGAGAAAAAAAATATTTATGTTAAAACATGTTCTTTTTATATCTCTACTCTTTCAGAATATTCTTTAATGCTACATGTAAACCTTTGAACAATCATAAATATGAAAATATTGAATCTTTTTTCATTGACTACTAAAATAAGGTATAACTTTACTGTGGAAATGACTATAAGAAAAACCATTAGAAAAATTATCAGGCTCTAGTGAATAACACTAATATTTTTTTCAAATGATTCGCATTCAGTTTCTAGTTTTAATAAAAGGGAATAGTCTCAAAGCTCTTCATACAAATTATTAACGAATAAATAACTTTCTTACAGCCTATTACATGTCCCTGTGTAAGGTTCGTCTGTTAGCCTGGAGGTAGAGTGTCGGTCTCATGCGCAAGAAGTGCGCGGTTCGATCTCAGGTGCCGGCAAACTTCTTTTCACTTCAGAGGCTTTTAGCTTACTGTATAAGGTTGTATTTGGGTTTATTTTAAAAACCCAGGTACCTACACCTTTAAAAAATGTAGGAAGGAATTCGCAAAACATCACACATTAAGACAGTAAACCAACTTCAATTCAGTGAAGAGGTATGCCACTCATTCTGATAGTTATTACTTTTTTATTGCTTTTTATTTTATTTTTTTAGCTTGAATGACGTCTTAAAAAGCTCATCAATGGTGTAGGTAAAAACAATACACATTCAAGTCATTCAAGCAAAAAAAAAATGTCTAGAAACTGTTACATAAATAATCAGTGCCTCTAAAATAAGTGATTTTTTTTATTCTGTCTCAAATTAAAATGTTTCTCGTGCGTAAAATTCATTATTTAATATATGGATGTAACATGTGCAAATTATGATGTATATTTTACGAATGAACAGGAGGCTCGAAAATTATTTTTGAAATTTATTGTCGTTGAAACAATAACTAAGATACAATGAATATTAAATAAACAATGATAATATAAATATTTTTTGAGAAAATTGTAGGTATTTAATGTCTGCGACTGTGAAAATATTAAATGTTCATATTTAAAAGATATTTCAGTTAAAACCACACACATGATGGGCTGGCGGAGAAAAAGAAGGGTGGAGGTTGAATATTGTGTTGAAGAGGCAGGGGATTGTGGTAGATATCTATAGTAGAAAGAGAAGCACTTCTAAAGTTTAGATTACGTGTATACGTATAATATATAAAGTGTTAAAGTCATAGTCTAAAACAGGATCTCCATCAAAAACATGAAAACACATTATGTAAGAATTCAGACATATTACACCAATAGAGTATCATGTCTTATCTAACTTGTCATATTTATTTATACACAATTCACGGCACAAGCCTTTTAAATGTTATGAAGATATATTTTATGTACTTAATGTACACAACAGTAACTTATATAAAAAAAAACGAATATAATAGACACAACACAATTACTCTATTACACAGAAATTAGATAATTATTTAATAATCAATACATATATTATATATTATTTAATTGTCATATTCAATGTCGTAATCTATTAACATTCGGCCATTCCAAACCAACTGATCCGAATTTCGACTAGTTTTTCATCATTTTTTCTAAGTATTTTCTTGAAAATTCATCAATCTGATCAATCCAATAATCGAAAAAAAAAATCATCAAACTTATAGATATATAATTATAGCAAAATATTGACTCAACATCAATGTATTGCATTATGATTCATTATTCCACAAATAATAAAAATATATTAGAAGAGAAGGTTTATTAAATTACGTTACAATGTTTAAATTTTTTTCTACGATTGTTGACCAAAAAGCTTATTACATAAAGTTGCCTAGAACTGTGTTACATTGAATGATTTCAAAAGGAGGGCTGTTTATGAAAATGAAAAGGTTCAAAGAATCCTCATTTACATATTATATATGCTTTATGCTGTCATTTCTTTCACCGCGCCATATTCAACATACCAAAGGTTTTGATCTTCTTTCGGATGAAGTTGCTTAAAGGAAGAATATCATCAAGTGTTACGGAAAAATACTTTTTATTGAACTATATAGCGGATAAGTTTTCTCTTTCATAACAAGTTATGTTAGGGCACAATAGGATAAATTATGTAACTTAAATATATATTTATATATTTTACATGTCTACAAATGAGCATGTTTATGATTTTTTCCAGGAATTATAATAATAGTTTTTTTTCCGATCTCTCAACAATAGTTAGTGACGTGATACAGGAGAAAGTAGATAGAGAAATGAACGAACGTTTAATTCCATAAAACTCCTCCTCGAAAGTTCGAAACTTAAGCACCTGGCTACTCTTTAATAAGAAAACATTGAAATACTTTTTATTTATTTTCCATCAATTATAAGGTTTTTTGGAAATTCTTGAATTCTAGGAAGAATCGATTGATCAAAATTTTCCAGATTCCACTGCTGTGATTTAGAGCTATTATCACAATGCGAGAGAAACAACTGAACCTCAGGAGCGGTCTGCATGTCAAGGCAATAATTTGAAAATCCTTTTATAATCGTTTTTGTATCCTAAAAAAATACATTACAATCTTATACATCAGGTAATTGTACTTTAAATTTATTTTTTTATAAATCATCAATAAGAATAAGGTAACATTAAAAAGAATTTTGGGTTTTCCTCACGGTGTTCAAGATTAAATATAAATCTAATTACTTCATACAAAGACTTCTGAGTGTCCTGTTAAGCAAATACTGTACATTGTTTTGAAACTGGATTCGAAACATTTAATACTTTGGAATGAGATTCTCTATCCCTTGATTCTCAAATATTTCAGAAAATGAGATGATAAGTTTCAAGAAGCTTGGTAATTTGTACCTTTTTGGTACTGATCACCAAACTAATTGTCACAAAGAATATTTAAGAGGAAATGCTGGAATAATGATGTCATTTAATTTAAAACTCTACAATACATAAATAATTACAATATTTACCATATCATACATCCAATATTGATTTCCTGCGGTAAAATGACATTCAAATGCAGCAATTTTAGATTTTCCTTCATTGGATGGATAAGCATCCCAACAAAATTTAGAGAACTTTTGCCTGAAAACAATAAAAGATATCGTAACAAAATTGTAAGAATTTGAATCACATCAACGTTACTTTGTATATTGTGTCAGCGACATTGTATGCAGGCAACACTTTGTTTTCAGAACACATATGTGAGAAAACTTAACAGCTTTCAGCGATGAGATATCCCGCTCCTCCTAAATGTCTTAAATTGACACGAAAAGGAAAACTTGCATTTTATCACATGCAGTTAGTCTACTGGTTTCTCCATTTTTGGAATATGCTGTAATAGTATAGATAGATAAACTTAAAAGATTTGCTCAACAAACAAGGTACTAATTGACGACTGGTGTAGCGTGTAGGGAACACTCTATGTAGCCATTGATTCACGAGGTCCCAAATTCGATTTCCAGCCAGAGTAAATTAAATGCCTTTTTGTTCTGGGTCTGGATATTACATGAATATGTGTTTAGTATATTGTGTATGTATGCATAACACAGTACTCATAATACAAGATAAATATATATTATTTTGGGATTAGCTAGATTATATTGGGTTAGTTGGAAGAGATCGCACCTTTGCGATAAACTCGCCCTCTGTATATTGATTGTATTTGATTTGAATGTATACCTTTTATGTAATTGTTTTTTTATCAATGTACAGTAAAGAATGAATAAATAAATAAAATAAATAAAATTAGCCTAGTCTACGTGAATTTACATTTGCACGTTGTTTTGTTGGCAGAGGACATAAAATATCAAATGAGCCAAATGTTTTAGATTAAACAAAAAAATAAAGTATTTTTCACTCGTAAAAATGTTCGTTACTTTATTTCTCCTCTCCAAGTGAACTGTAGTTTTTGAGTCCGAGAGTCATCAGAGCATCTATTTATTGTAACTGCATCACTCGTGGTTTCTACACAGTAATCTGGATTCTTTGCATTCCTTATCTGTAAAAAAAGTGACTATCACTATAAAAATGTTGCCATATGATCATAGAATCTCCCACAAATGAGACAAAAGAAGACATTTGAATTTTGAATTGAAGAAATCAAATGTCTTGAATGCGGTTACGCAAAACCTATATACAAGAGAGGGATGCCTATTCTGTTCAGAGAACTCTACGCAAGAAAGAGGTTATAAACTTATAATTCATCGAATATATATTATTAATCTTCTTCATATCAAAAGTACCTACCTACCAACTGTAATCTATATAAAATCAAATACAATAAATATCTACTTGTCCATCTGCTAAATCTGCTGGATCTATATATGGATATCTGTTGGTTACATCATATGCAACTTCTTCCATGTACCATTTAAATGGTTTGCAGTTTAACTTCTTCCTTATGGCGAGTTGTTTGGATATGTCTCCATACTCTTGCACGGCACAGTCAGGATGCCTTTTATAATAATGTTCCTTGTATTCGTCCATCCATACTTCTGCTACTCTTCTGTAGTTCTAAAAGAGATATTTAAAACAAATACAATCTTTTCACGCAACTTTCTTAAACTCAATGCTGAAAAACATGTAATGTAATGAAATACAAAGTTCCTGCTTTCAAATTAATTCACTTTGGCAATGAAATCATTTCAGAATTGTTTTGGTTCATTTTAAAAACTGTTTTAGTAAAAGTTATCCAAGATAACGAAGTAACACTTTAAATACAAACCATGCAAAGATAGTCCGCTGTATAATTCTCTGGTCTTTTAAAAACCCAATATTTCCTATAAACATGTCCAACTCTTGAACAAGGTACGTCTAACATTCTCCCTCCACATTGCCATATTTTAAAGCTGATTTCAAACTGTTCGCCTCCCCAAATAAAAAGTCCGTCATCGTAACCACCAAGCTCCCAGAAAAATTTAGCCGAAATTGCAAATAATCCCCCGGCCATTACGGGACTCCTAAAATTGTAATTTGTTCTAATTAATGACTGCTATAAAAAATATTTAATACCTCAGTAAAATTATACAAGATTTATAAATAACTTTTTTGGACTTTCCAACAACGTTCAAAGTGGTACATTGATGTACTTTTTTACAGTAGGTTATCGTCGTTTTATTATGACAACCAAATGTCTCAAAAATCACACATAACTTACTCGAATGGTTCAGTAGAAAATTCACTGTATCTTTTAAATTTGAAAAGCCTTTTATAGGTCAAATCCCAGTTAAATCCACCTCTTCCGCCCATGTCAGTTATATACTTATACGTATCAGCATTAATTATATCAATAAATGGACACACGCAAGTTTTGTAATCATCTGATATTATATCTGAAATTTAACTAAATTATTAGATAAAAATTCTTATGGATATATACATATTAGTATTTATTCATTCAATATACACAACGAGAGTTTATTGCAAAGGCAAAATCTCTTCCAACAAACACAAAGTAACTTTTTGGTTAAATTATCTACATCTATCATAGTTACTACATTTTTCACTAAACAAAAAGATGATGTTCCAATATTTTTTTTTCTTGATACCGAAAGAGACGTCTTCCGTCAAGAAGAATGTTGTAAGAATACGTAGATATCTAAGGACATTCTCTTTTTTGTTTAAGTCCAATATTATTTTCGACTATGTGTGGCAAATTTTCATTTACTAACCTAAAAGTGGTGGTAACCAATTGACGTTAGCTTCACAATGAGCATCTAAAAATATCAAAACTTTTCCTTCAGCCAGTTTAGCTCCCTCTTGTCTGGCTATGATCAAACCACTTCGAGATTTTAATCTCAATATTTTAACCTTTGGAAAATTTCTCTCAATGTATTCGTCCAGCTCATCTTTCAGAGAGTCTACAAATCAGAAATAAGACTGTTAATAAATTATTCCAATAAGGACACGAATAAAATTCGTAGGTCGTCTTGACTCAGTTTAAGAACGAAAAACTACAGCTTCCATGTCTATGTTATTAAAAAAAACATTGTAAATGAGTTCTTACCTTTAGTACTATAGTCATCAACAAGTATAATATCCTTTATAAGATTTTCAGGAGACCTATTGGTTATGCTCCATACTGTCCTCATCAGTACAGAGAAATGTTCATTGTGGAATGGTATAACAACGCTTGCATCTGGGAGATTCTTTGTGTATAATATCTTAGAACAGTTTGGAGGTCTGATATCAGGCAAAGATCTTTGTAGAGATATGATATCACTCAATGCACCGTTATATCCATTTTCTTCGTACAGTTTGTCTAGCAATTCTTTTTTAATACTTGAAGAATCTGCAGCTATGCCTTGTTCCCCAAGACCTGTCAAATAATGAAATTATTTAAATACAAAATTTGAAGCACATTTTAGAAAATATTTATTTAACCGAAAGTCGTTTAGACATCGCTTCTTCATCTCTGATTTTTTTCAAATATTATAAAGGAACCTTTTGTAAATTCTATCCATATTTTTATCGGAATTTAGAAGAAACTTACATACTTTCTTACTTTTTTGTACAATGGTGATACTTAAACATTCCTACATCCGCATAAAAACAATTAAGTATTTTTTTACAATATTTTTACAATACAAAGTAATCCTAGAAAATTCAAGATATTTAACACTAATAAAAAATATTTTTACTGTAATTATTATATACTATTTTTGTAGAGACACTCAAAATAACGTTACCGGTCCGTTGTTTTTCTTCTTTAATTAGGTCGTAATCGTGCCAATCAATTTTTGTTTTTGATAAGTGTAGCTTATGCTGAAATCAAATACGATTTCGTTAATTTACAAAGTAATATTTAGAATAATTATAGAATAGTTTATCTGCTCTCCACAAATTTATTACGAAATTAATGCAAATATCTCTTAAACTCACGTTAACTAATCAAAATTAAATGCATAATACATTAATTTGTGAATATTAAAATGAAGTGTTGCAAAGATACTGTCGATGTAATTAAAAAAGGTATTCTTTTCACTTACATGTTCTTTCTGCAACATCATTGCACGATGTTCATCTCTGTGATGCTTTGGGAAATAGGTTTTCATTAAATTAATTGATACTAACATGACAAAACAGGAAAATACAATTGAAAATAAATATCTGATGACGCGTAAAGTTTTCTTACGAATTCTAAACTCTGAAGGTAATGCAATCCTTCGATATCTTTTCACGGGTATTTTACTTATTGTATTCATTATTGATAAAACAAAGTCTATCTTCACTCTTTTTAGTTACTAAAGTCACTAGGTTTTTATCTGCCTGAAATATACAGTTTCACAATACACCGTGCATATATAAAGATATCTCAGCATTAATAATGTCATGGAAAGAAATCTTAATGTTGGCATAAAACTGTTGTGCATTAACGGAATGATTGAATTTATTCTAGTTTCATTGACTTATATGAGAACAGATAAACACAAAACCAAAATCACTCTTCTAATACTATGAATGTAATCGATTATCCATAATTATCACATATTTTTCTTTAATTATCTTGCAGTTTTCTTGCAACACAATTTATTCGACTCTGATTTTTCCAAAAACTCTATGAAATGATACGTATAGTTTACATACGTGTAACACGACTTTCTCATATATTTTAAATGTAGATATTATTATATGTTGAAATGAAACGGTGTCATATTTTTATGGCCTATACAAACATCACTATCTATTCTCATGACATTGAAAACATATCACATACATATCTACCTGCTTCTTAGCTATGTCGGTAGATGGCGGAAATAAATTAACAAAAAAAATGTTAAATATAAGATTATGAATAATGATAGTTCATCTATCGAATACATTTTTGCGTTTTTCAATCATTACAATATTGTAAAACAAAAACTTACATGTTAATTGTTTGAAAGTTGATTCATTAAAAAAAACTGTACGACACGTTTATTTTAAGTTGGTTGACTGAGCATTCCAACCTTCCCAAATGTTTTACTTTTTTACTGGACTTTTCAATGACTACCACACTAAAAGGATTTTTTTAGTGCCTACTGCAAAATATCACCACTCACCTTTACAGTCTCCATCCTTGTGGTGAATGATGTTCATAACGTTACAGCACATTATACACTAGAAAAAAAAACATTATTCATATTATTGTGATATATTAATATTCCAATCTTTCCAAGTAATTTCTTCCAACTAATCCTGTATCGTTTTAATTGTAAACAACTGTTCGTATCTCTTTCACCGCATGACAGCAAATGATGAAATGATATTTTTCAGGATATTAAAAATTACACTCTACTAGTTATGTATGATATGGCTGTCAAGCGAATATTATTTAAGAAGCGAAACCAATTTCATTGAATTTGGCAGTTGTGACATTTTTCTCAAATCACTCAAATGTAGAAAAAACAATTTAACCCTTAAGCTACGTTGTTGCTTCTTAATCTTATCCATGTATGTAGGTATTAACAAGTTAGATGCTATTCAGACGGTGAGATAATATATTAGATTTTTTTTTCTATCTATCTATCTATTCCCTCACGCCGTATCCCAAGTGGGGTAGGCAGAGAGAACGGAACGCCAATTAGATCTGTCCTTACATACTTCTTTCGCTTCCTCTACAGTCATACAATTTCTCATGCACGCACGTCGGTTTCTTTTACTCAAAACACGGCCGTCCTTGAGAATTTGATCTACATGTTCAAGCCATGTAGTTCTCGGACGCCCGCGCTTCCTCAAACCCCTCCATTCAGCCAAGTATATCCTCTTTGTCATTCTTTCCTCTTTCATTCGTTCCACATGACCAAACCATCTCAATTTATTTACACGCATTCTATCCACAACACTCCTCTTGCATCCACTCATTCTTGTAAAATCCTCTTTCCTCACTCTATCACGCAACGTTTTACCAACCATCCTCCTCAGTGATCTCATCTCCACAGCATTTATTCCACTTTCGTCCTTCTTCAACCATGTCCACGTTTCTAAGTGTCGGTACCAGGATGGTATTGTGCACTAGCAATTTTGCCATATTCGACACATTGTCATTGCTGACAATGGGTCGAAGTGCACCGTTTATCCTAGCACCGGCTACTTTTCTTCTTTCGATATCCTTGTCGCTTCTTCCATCCCTCGCATAATTTTTACAAAGATTCATTCACACGCGATTTATTTTCCCATAATTTTTACAAAGATTCATTCACACGCAAAGCATTATTACAATTATTCTGTTTGCATAACGTTACATCACGCAAAAACCTCTAATAAACATTCCAGTTTAGTAATTTTTGTTATGCATACAACAATGTCATGTAAATATTCGTATTAGCTCTTTGTTCTATTTTATTACGAAACATATTTATTGTTCTATCATATTTTTGACAACTTAATGAGGTTGACACGGTTAAGCAAAAAATAGTATTTTAATATTTCCAGCATTAAATAAACCAACCGAGTAAGTTCCCACAAACCACTAGAACATAATTATGGACATCCTAATCTTAATCCACATGGTTCAAACATAATAAATAATCATGAGGAAATATCAATATTTATTTCTAAATTTAATAAATTTAATTTTATGACGTAATATTGTTTAAGAAAATAAAGTAAAAGTAGATCCCTTGGAGCACCCGGTAAAGAATTGGTCTCCGATTCTTCTTCGTAAGTTTGCGGGTGTCCTGTAGGCCTAGTCAAAACACATTTAAGCGTTACGTTTTCGTTTCGTTTTCGTTCAAACGCGGACGACGTTGCGAGAACGCGTCAATTTTCGTAGCTAAAATACACAAGTAGCTACGAAAATTGACACGTTCTCGCAACGTCGTCCACGTTTGAACGAAAACGAAACTAAAACGTAACGCTAAAATGTGTTTTGACTAGGCCCACTGTGAAAGGCAGGTGTTCGAAACAATTAAAATATTTTTCATCTTTTTCAACTGAGCGATGAGGTTTGCAACCCATCCTGAATATCTTGATTTTATATTGGCACAGAGAGGACAGCTATAAAGTTTATTGTATGCAGCTGGTCTGCCGGTTACCTCACTTGTGGAATATGCCTTTATGGTATAGTAAATAAAAGTAGATATGTCGGAACTCATCACCAGTACCTGCATATTTTGTTGTCTAAATAGCGTCTTTAAGATGTTTTACGCGAGTAATTCAGCGAAACAGCAGCGTGACGTGACTCAATGGGCTCAGTGGGCGGTGCTCAACTGTCAGGAGTGATGGATTCGGTAATGAGTATATCACAGGTTAAATAATCTCTTCATAATATCTCAAACAACCCTACCTTCCTAGTATCACGAAAATATAGTATACGCTTTAATTATATTATAATAGAAAAATTATAAATTGGATTATTTCTCGTGATCATTTTATATTATTTTTTGTTTGATGTGACTTACTCTGTCTATCGTTACCAATAGATATGTTTATCTAATGTGGCATGTTTTCTTTCCTGCCTCGGCTAGCTGAAAGTAGGACATCCTCAGTGGTCGTGAATTGGTTGCTTGGGACACGCGGGCAGAAAAACTAGTTTGTTGAATACATATATAATTATAAAAGTTTCTTTATTTGATTCCTGTCACAACGGTACCAGAAAATCCAGGAAGAATCTACTTCAATAATTTTCATCTACCGTAGGGGACCTTGGGTGCCAAGCACTCAAGGTCCCCTACTGCACGACTGCCACTAGGACGGACGATGATGGCCAAGTATACAGCCGCTCCAGCCCGATTCGCGACCCGGGGACTAGAACCGCCTCCGTTGGCAATTATTAGATAAAATCATTAGATCATGACAGAACACTTTTACACCTATAGTGAAGTTATGTTTTTATAATATGATTCCTCAGAAAAATGGCTCTAAGGGATTAACCACGATGACTGCGGTATTGTATGAATGTCTAGAATCACACCGGGTCTACATCATGAGATTTAACTGCTTTTTCTATAAATCAGCAACTGTCTCCATCCTCTTTGAGTTTATATTCCTTAGACATGAGGCACTGTTAAGAGTCGCCACAAGGTTGCACAAAAGAGATTAACAAAACTTAAAACTTAAATCTTCCAACTATCACGGAGTCCCGAATTCAAGTGATCTTTCTAGACGGCTCCGAGCGGGTCGTTATTTTTTCTTTATATTTTGTAACAATACCCACTTGATTTTTGACGATTCATCGCTGTGTTGCCATGAAGCAAAATGTGGCTGACAAAAAAAAACACAAATAATTATAACACTCACTAATATTATGTTAAACTAAATTATGTGGCAACATGTATCAACCATCACCATTTACTTAATTTTTAGTAGTAGAATTAAAACAATTTGTGATTTTTTATACAAAGTACAGTTTTCAAAATTGACGTCACTCAATCAATAACTCGCTTGATCATTTTTAATTTCAATATCCCAATTTAATGCCGTGATGGTATAATGAATTATATACTCGTATAAACACAGGAAATTAATGTAATAATATCTTAATGGATATGAACATTAAAATTAAGTATTGAAGATTTGGCTATAAAAAAAGGTAAAATATTTTCTTCTTAATGTTGTGTATGGGTATTCTCGATAAAAGAAGGTGAATATGCTGTAATAAAACTTGCAAGTAGATCATAATCTTGGGCTCATAAACTTCTTGTGCAATATGACATCAGTTTTCTTCATAGTAAAACTTTACAAGTACATTCTACTATTAATACTATCTATGTACTACTACTTCCTACTGTTTGTTGAACCGGAAACCTATAAAACTTTTTGATATTGAAATACTCAAAGTTAAATCATGAAAATAACTTTTGATCGTTAGTGAATCCTTTAGTACAGAGCGTTGCTGTTATGTCTTGTAACTGGAAAACAAGTTCTTAAAGTATTTTTTAATTATTGTAATAATTTTCGATACGTTTTAAGTTATGGGTTTACTCTAAACAACGGAAGTTTATTAATTGTATGACTAACTTCTTACGTTTATGAAACAATAATTTAAAAAATTTATCTCTGTAATTAGCTAACAATTATATGTTGCCTGATTTTGTTTACTGATTCGATTTTAAACTACACTCTAGGTCGTAAACAAAATGAGATGAAAAGTACGTTTGCGAATAGTCTACGTTGCTGTTCTCAAACATTCGATAATGACCAAAACAAAAATTAAATGCAAAAACAATAATTATCAATTTTGTTATTTTTTTCCAGGGGTGGCTCGGGATGCCCGCAAGAAGGGGGCTCCTAGCCCCGCAGAACACCTTCTTGGACACCATCGCAACACGCTTCGATGGAACACGTAAGTCTACATTTATATTATATTTATTCTTCTTTAAAATATTATGTCTTCAATTTGGTCTCTATTGTGACTACAGAAATAGCTCCCATGATGGAAAAAACTGTCCGAGTTACACCTAAATTGGACCTTATTTCAATCGATTATAATGCTTGTCAATTTTAATGTGTATATTTTAGTCGCAATTATCTTTTCTACAAAAAAGTGCAGACAGAGGGCAACTTAATTAGATTATTTGTGCAATAAAAACAATTTAATAATGAATAAATTATTTTATTATCGTGGTTGCTATATATAAATTTAGTTAATTTGATATTATTTTCTATATGACAAGTCCGACGTACACGTGCTCACCTGGGGACATGTTTACCTGGTACGTGATGTTCTATCTCCTTTGTATAATACTCTTATTATCACAATGATTAATTCAGATATAATCGGACGCCACATTCGTATTCCCAATAGAACAAACTAGATAGGTATTAGAAGGTTAATACAATAATTACCAGTTAACATTGAATAATAATATTCACCAGCTTTCAGCACGTAATGTGAATGTTGACTCTTGCATCGGATACATTGTCTCTACTGCACACATATTCTCGATATATTACGTAATTTATGCTCAACGAAAAAACCTTTTCAAATACACTAACACATTTGTATATGGACGATTTGTCAAGCGCCGTTTACTCATAACATGACCTCAAGGGTGCCGTTTTGGTCGTCTATCGTCCGAAGCTTTCAGCAGAAAGTTATATTTTCAGCTTTCTTCTGAATAGAAAAAAATTACTCCAAAAAGTGTGATGTTTTAACTGAAATGAAAATTTAATAATAACACAAAGGTGGCAATAACGTTTACAGTATTAGACACAAACGAAATGAATTTATTAAGTACTGAAAGATTTTTTTCGATTAATACAATGATATATTGCTCGTTCGCGTACATAATACATTTAATAAAATAACTTTGTTAGTTTAATATCAATTACTAGCTTAATTTATTTTCTATTCTTTATTTTTTCTCTACTTATCCAAAACTTGATATTGCCTAATCTATTATTTCTTAATTTAATGTGTACTTCGATCTAAATAGAATATTAATCGGCATATAAAAATAATAATATGTGCTAAAAAATCATACTTTATTATGCAAAGAAAAGAAAATATATAATATATTTCTTATGTCTTAAGGATTTCTTACATTTCTGGCTTTGATATCTTCTTAGGATAGGACTGGCTTTGATTGTTTCTTATTCCGTTCAAATGTTCTTTTAAGAGTGCAAATACACATTAACAAAATGTGATTTTCAAGTAATGGCGTTCTCATAGGAATATAACACTAACGTTCAAGTCTCGTAAAGCCTTCAAGTGTAATAATACGTACTAGAACGTAAGAAGGTGCGTAAAAAAGAACCACGCAGAACATACATATCATATTTATGTTTATTTTAGTTATAACTTCTCATGTCTGCAGCTTTAGAAACTGCGCTTGGAAAGTTTTAAGCTTATATCCTAACTTCAGGCACTCTAGAAAATTCTTTGAAAATGTCTGCATACTACGTGTGCTGGGAAATATATGAATTTAATAAACTTCTTTTGTGTAAAATTATATACTATCTATATCAGGATAAGAAATATTTGAACGTAAGTGTTTTAAAACAAATCATTTTGCCAGAGTCTCAGATGTTGTTTATATGGTGCCACTGATTTTTTTCCATTAATCTAAAGAATAATATAGAGCTTCGCAGTATTGGATTTAAATAATGAACATATTATATACCATGAACATCATTTTGTCATTTACCTTTTACATAAAAAATATCCATTGTTCTAAGTTATTTTACAATTTATTATAAAAAGTGGAAAGCAAGTGATTGACATGAATTTATTTTATCATAAGGGTATCCATAAATCACTATTATTTGATGTAATAGCTTATCGGTAGGAAATGAAAAAACAAATGTCCACTCAGTTGTCAAAGAGATGCTGAGAATGGGTGAAACCCTTTTTTTATTAAAAACAAAAACAAATATTGAAAATATAACGAAAACATAGGAACACATCTCGTTATATTTCTTATAAAAGCTTACCGATTGCCGTATATGTAGATTATACACTCCAGACACCCTAAAAGAAAGTTGAGTTTTTCAGCAACGAGAAGAATCAAACAAAACATATTTTATATGTGTCAGAAATTTTAATTTTTTATTTATTTAATTTATTTAATACATAAACGGCTATCGCCTTTTACATCAAAAAATACATTACACAATAATAAAATCACCAACTTCCAATCAAAAGCATTATTCATTACTAAAAACATAATAAAAACAATACAACAATTTATTAACTTATCCATCTCACATCATCAGTCACACAAAATCCTCCATAAGTCTCATATAAAACACAGAGAACATTAATATACAGTTTCAATAAAAAAATTCACAAAGCAATTAATTGTATATCTATATGCGTTTCATTTTTATTCATAAAAAATAATCAAAATAACAACGAAATGGGAAAAAAGTAAACAGTTTATCCCTTTTCGATTCCGAGTTTTCCAAGATTAATATCTTATAAACTAATCAATCAGATGTATACCATAATGCAAAACAAAAACAATAATAATAAAGTAAATTATTTATTGTCATCATGCTTGAATAAAATGTTGATTTAATCGAAATAATGATAATATTTTTGGTTTTGATTGCGAACCGTATTCATCACGAATGCATAAACATTTCCTGTTTATGTTTTAATATTTCGTTGCTTTATGCTCTATTATAGGTCATTTTCATTTCCGGTGGGTGAATAAATACACAATTAATGGAAAATGGTTATTTTGGTGGTTATTGTTTTAAGTAAATTTTCATAATTTATTCATCAAAATTATTAAAATATTTCTATTGTAAAAACGTCTCTATTATTTTAACGCACAAACAATTTAAATATTGAAATTGTAATACAATATACCTGTATGTAACTTCTGACGTGGATACCTTAATGTATCCGAGATTCTCATTAAATCTATTTATTTATTAATTTTATGACGTGGATGTAATGTCCTAGAATTAATGAATTGCACGGTGTACTTGAAGTGCTTGGGCACGTTAACGACACTTCAATTTTGTCCAAAAATAAATAAATAAATTGGTATTCAAATTGTATCAATAGGTTAAGATTTAAATTATATTTATTCAAAAACATCTGTAATCTACGTACCTTAATCTTGAAAAGACACTTTAGCCTGACGTTTCGTGCAGGATTCAACCTGATATCAGCTTGGGCATTGAAGAATGTCTACTGAAAAAAGAGCGTGAAGAATGTCTAGTGGAATAAGTATAACATTTTGTACACAAACCAATTTAGCCAAATATCGACAAAGATTAATTTTCCTCTGACATATAGATATAATTATGTCTCTGAGTATATTCAGTTTATACAGTGAGACAAACATGAGTAGTGCTTTTATGTCATATCGTAGAAAAACATTGATAAATATCTTGAAATCATTATTGTCGTTTTCTCCATATTGTGACAAATTAATATTTGGACTGTCGATCAATGTTTGACATCAATATATAATAATATTTATGTGTTCCACACATTTTTTACCCGGAGTTGCTAAGATAGCGAAATGAAAGGATGAAGAAAAGGACATATCCATCTGAAAGAAGGGATGTGAGAAAGCGCAGACGTTCGAGAACTACGTGGTTGGATCAAACTCTAAAGGACATTCGCGTGTTGAGTAAGAGAAATCGACTGCGTGTATGAATAATTGTATGAATGTAGAAGAAGCGAAAGGAGTATATAGGAATACGAGGGGAGTTCAAAGTATTCTCGGTATGGACATGAAAGAAAAGACAGAAAAATCTGAAATAATTTTATTTTTCTACATAGGTCTTGCAAACTCAATACACTTCTTACATTGCGTAATCATCTTTTCAATACCCTCCAAAAAATAACTTTCTTCCTTCTCTGAAAAATGATCGTTTATGGCCACCTTGCCAGAGCCAGGTCTGGGCTGTAGGGTAGATGATTAATCTCTTGGAAACCACACTCCTGAATAGCAGCCTTGGCAGCGCGCGCCGAGTGAACATTCAATTCGCATTTGTTTCGAAGGTTCGTGGCACCCATCTTGCACTGACTTTTAAGAGGTTTAAAAAGTCATGAAGTATTGAGTGTATGGTACCTACGGAAAGCTTGGTTATCTCTCTTAACGAATTTATTTTTATTCGAACATCTTTTAGTACAAATTTCTCGACTATTTTACGTTTTCTTTCGTAATGGTAGAAACAAGGCCACCTGATGTAGGGTCATCTTCAATGCTCTCTCTGCCGCTTTTGAACACGCTTGACCACTTTTGAATGGCAGACAACGAAAAAACGGAATCTTTGTAAACGGCATGTCTTCGTGAATGATTTTTTTGAGTTTTTCCTTATTTTTTCAGATATTTAATAACAGCGCGATTGTTGAAAATTTTCGATTTTGTTAGCTTAGCAGACCTGAGTGATTTTTCCCTTGGCGTTAATGGTTCATATTAGTGATGTAACGAATATTCGCATTCGCATTCGCATTCGCGAATATTCGCATATTTCAAAGTATTCGCATTCGCATTCGCATTCGCAAAAAAATATGCGAATGTTTTGCGAATATTATTTTAGTAATAAAGTATCTGGTCTGTTCCGTGTTGGCCACATTTGTTGTATTGTTTCCTGTGTTCGTTTGCTTGATGATGTTATTATTATTAGGAGAAATATGCATTTGTGGAGATTTAATTTATATGTTTGTTTTAAGTATTACAACTGCTATGAGTATAGGGCCCTACAATAATTTTATATTCTATTTAAGGAATATTTATATCATACTACAAGGTGAACCACACTAAAGTATTCTCTCAGAATTTTCGGGGCTTGAAGACTAAGATCGAGGAGTTTAGAGCAAACTTATTTGCAAATAGTTATGATATAATTGTTCTGACGGAAGCTTGGCTAAATTGTGGCATATTTGACAGCGAACTTTTTCAAAACGAATATACAGTTTACCGCAAGGATAGGGATTTCATGTTGAGTGGTAAAAGGGATGGAGGTGGGGTCTTAATTGCTGTGGATCGGACACTAGGATATTCATCCACTCTTGTTTGGGATGATACTGGTGAAAGTTTTTTTTACCAGTATTCGTTTTTCATCGGTAACGCATGAAAAAATGCTCACCGCTACTGGGTGTAGTATATGTATATACCGCCTTCCACATCCTTAGATACTTAAAACATCTTTTTTTAAAGTATATCTGAACGTTTAATCAGCTATTACGGCAAAACGGATATTTGTCTTATTGGAGATTCCAATATCCCAACAATCCAATGGAAAAAAGACCCCGATGTTGATTCAATCTTTGTTCCGTATTCTTATTCGTGTCCTGTTGCGCAGTATTTGATAGAATCTATATCTTTTCTCAATATGTTTCAGTCTAACGGAGTTTATAACAGCAATCAAGTTATCTTGGATTTAGTTCTTTCAACTATTCCGTGTTCTGTTACCAGATGTGACTCTCCACTGGTTGGTAAGGATTCACACTATCCTTCACCGTTGATAGATTATGAGTTTGAAATTGCTGAGGATTTGTCTCAAAATATGATCCAGAAATTAATATACTTTAAGTCAAACTTTTCGGAAATAAATTTTGAACTACAAAGTGTTGATTGGGTCAGTGTTTTGGGAAACGGACCGGTGAATAAGATGATTGAATCTTTTTATGGTTATGTTTTGCCAATAATTGAGAAGCATACACCTACATATGAAGAGGGTGTCACCTAATAATTTTCCCAAATGGTTCTCTAATAGAATTCTGTTATTGTTTAAGAGAAGTCTAAGGCTTGGCGTAAGTTGAAGATGAACCGTAATGATTCTGACTACAATTTATTTTTTCAACTAAGAGCTCAGTTGAAGTTGTCGCAGAATCACGATTATAGGTCTTTTATTAATAACACTGAGAAGTCACTTAAGGGCAATGTCAAGTCTTTCTTTTCATTCGTGAATTCCCTTATAGAATCTAGAGGCTATCCAAGGGTAATGGGTGACGGTGACCAGACTTCGAGCGATCCAGAGGGAATTGCAAACTTGTTTTCGACGTTTTTTGGTTCTGTATTTTCACTGAATAATTTGCATGATTCTAATACGGCATTTGGTTGGATGCGGATCTAATACGGCACACTAATTGGAAAATATTTTAACTAACTCATGTTTATCCATGGTTAATATCTTGAAATCTGATATTCATAAACGTTTATTAGGTATAGATGAGACAAAAGGAATTGGCCCTGATGGTCTAGCACCAATATATTAAAGAGATGTGTAAGTCATTTAACCAAACCATTGTATCTGACATTTATTAGAACACCTTGCTGCAGGAGGCAATCTAGACTATGGGACATGGAAAACCCTAAATCGACTGAGATCTGGTGTAGGAAACTGCCGCGACAATAGAGAACGATTGGGCTTCCTACAGGACGAATCCGGAGCGTGTGACTGTGGTGCAGCACATACTATGCCACACTTGTTGGAGTGTCCATTGTGCCCTGTCACTTGCACTATGGAGGATATTTTTGACGCATCTCCACCTGCTGCGCGTTTTGCGCAGTACTGGAAATCAGTTTGATGGGTTTTTTCTCTGGGTTTCGACACGATAAATAAATTAGGAGTTTACAAGAAGGATGCTTTCCATGCAAATGGAAGATGGCTAGTATTATTCCTTTGCATAAATCTGGCAGCAAATCGGACGTTCGTAACTACAGACCAATTTTAATTCTATCACCTATTTCAAAAATATTTGAGGGTATGGTTCGTGAACAAATTACTTTTTTCCTGAAGCCGTATCTTCTTGTAGAGCAGCATGGATTCATGAGTGGAAGATCGACAGTAACAAATCTGATTTTTTTTCTCAGCTATGGACAATCGTATACAGTTGGATGCCATTTATATCGGCTTTCAAAAGGCATTTGATAAAGTAGAACATCGACTTTTTTCAACTAAGGTGGATTGACTCATATATTTCTGATAGATTGATGACAGTTAAACTTAACGGTTATTCATCTGGCAGTGTCAGTGTTACATCTGGTGTCCCTCAGGGGTCTTCTTTGGGTCCTTTACTTTTCACGATATTCATAAACAACATAAAAAAGTGCTTTGACCTCTCAGAGCTTCTATTATTTGCGGACGATTTAAAAATATACTGTCAAATTCAATTATTGTTTGACTATGAAATGCTTAACGAGGACTTGGAAAGACTACACGAGTACTGTAAAAGAAATAACTTGCACTTGAATCTGGAGAAGTGTAATCTGATATCTTTTACCAAAAATAGAAACAAAATTCGATAAATTTACAATATCCATAATCATGATTTAAAAGAAGTAAATAAGATTAGAGATTTAGGTGTGGTGTTTGACTCTGAGCTTCACTTTGATGATCACGTGAACAAAATTATCGAAGAGAGCAATAAAATACTGGGATTTATTCTGAGATCTACAAAGTCATTTAGGTTATATGAATCGTATTTGTACTTGTACTTATCGTTGTTTCGCTCCAAGCTGGAGGATTGTTCCTCTGTATGGAATCCACATTTTAAAAAATATGTCGATCAAGTTGAGAGAACTCAGTCTAAATTCATTCGTTTGGTTAGGAAGAGATTGCATTATCCTGTATTTATTAAAGATTTGCCTTAATTGGAATTGTGAAGAGTTTTGCTGGATGCATGCAACCTGAGAAAAATATGCTTGTCCGAATACGATGTGCCTAATATTTTAGATAGGATTAACTTTAGAATGCTTCCTTTAACAAGATCTTGTTTTCCGTTCTACATTAAAAAAAAACAAAAACGATTGCAGACTCAAGAAACCCTGTTTATAGAATTTTAAAGTGCCAATTACGTCAGGTTTGTGAGAAAGGAGAGTTGGGGGTAGAATAAGATGAAATAAATATAAAAAAAATATATATGTTTGATAAAATGTGAAGTGTTGGGGATAGTATTAATTTTTAGACTGTTTTTTAAATTTTTAAATTTTTGATTTTTCTTTTTTAAGAGTTTTTTTGTATTGTTATTGCATACATTAGTGAAGTGTGAATGTGTTTGTGCGAATGAATGTATTAGGTATGTGTGCGAAATTGGGTGAGCAGCGATTTGTAATAGGAATGGGTGATTGGATGTATTGTGAATTAATACCTATATTATGTGTAAGATTTTCTATAATTATTGTTTTGTGTGTTATTGCTGAAGTATGCATGTTTCGATGTAAGACTATTGGAATGTTTTTGTCGCTTACATGTTTATATTTATATGTCTTTCATCTGTTGTGTACCATGTAAATGAAGAAACAAATCAGTAATTCGGTGAAAGTACCGGATACTTACCCGGTACATTGTGGAAAAAAGTATTGCAAGAAAATATTCTTTAAGAAAACCGAGGAGTTTTGGAATATTTCAAATTCCTATACCATTTTCAAGTCAATATTCGCATTCGCATTCGCATTCGCGAATGTCGGCATGAAATATTCGCATTCGCATTCGCATTCGCGAATATCCAAAATCAGACATTCGTTACATCACTAGTTCATATACATAGGTACAGCTGCGTCTGGGGCTGGGCGATCCACTGACCTTTTGCACTTTCTTACAGCCTCTCTCTATACCATCACAAAAAAAATCATAAGTGGAGTAACCAATAGACCAGTCCTCGAACAAACTAAACATTTCATATTATGGATAAATACCATACTTAGTATTTATTTGATTGTTACCTTCACATCTCCGGAACAGGTGTTTCAGATTAAGAGTGTTGTTACTGGGAAAGCAATCTTTTCATATTCAATGAATATAACTATGTGGAAATATAAAATATATACTTCAATATTCTATACGAAATATATTAATAATAAAACGTTCCTTGCGTTCGATTGATCAAATATTACATCTTGTAATCCGAAGGGGAACAGAATAGCTGGTGATATACCTACCAGAATGTGATGGTGACAAGGTTCAGCGTACAAAAGAATACATAAACTTATCGAATGCGTTATTTGTGGTATTTTTTTTCTTTTCATAAAAATCAACTTTTACACTTCAAATATTTAAACTGTAAAGAAATAACATATTTCTTACGTTAAAAATCCGATATTTAAATGTTTCCCTATACTAGGTGGACTAAATGATATTTTTTCATTTATGTCTAACTCAATTTTTTTTCTTTCATGTCTAATAAACTTCAATCTAACGCAACCATTTAACACCAAATTGTAAGATATTGATAGAGTGACCATCCCTTATTAGTAGGTACTATACTTACGTATTATTATAATAACTATTAAACAAATAAATAACATGTAATTATATGGTTTTACTTTATTTAAAGTGACTCGAGTTTCGTCATATCTTGATATTTCACAAATTTAATGTCAGCTTAGTAAAGGCGCTGTGATATGGTATGAAATTATATATTTTTTAAACACACCCTCCTTATTACAACGATTTTAATAAAAATATTATGTTTTTCGCTGAATATTATTATGTAAATCTAAGAAAAATAAATATTTGTGAAATATATTAACGTACTTGTGACTGTAAAAGCTCAGTTAAGACCGGGACCATTTTGTTTCTTTTTCATGTTCCGCTATCTTGATATTGTGATGTTAAATTGTAGTAATAATATTATATATTATCATAAACTATGAATATAAATATGATTGTATAAGATGAGTTTTACAAGTATGAAGCTTTTTAAAAAGTCATTTTATTTTATATTCGTTTCATAAAAAATGTAATTAAATTCTTCACATCAAAGGGGACACATTGAAGTTTTGTAAAGAAAGTGCTTTCATATTCTGTAGTATTTGTCAAGCCTTTCTAACTTGCAATACTTTAAGAGGCTAAGTACAGACTCACAACCGTGCAAAGGATTCATGAGGAAAATTTAGTAAAAAATACGTAATATAAGATTTTAAATATATTTTAAACGCTTTACATGCTTATTACATCCGCTGTAAGCTCAATTACTAGGCAAAAGATAGGAATCCAAACCCTCTGAAAATTTGAAATAAATTGTGCAAATTTATGGATATTTTTTAAATGTGAATGCATTCCTCAAAGTTTATGATACCTATCTCTTCTGATTCTGGTTCTTGTGACAAAGTAATAAATTTGCTAGATACCCAATTAAAATTATTCAGAAAATTCACAATTTTTCTTGAACTGTAAACACTTCGCTTTTTTGTTGAACTCTAGTAACTGAGTATGTGATAAAACTGATAAAATATGTCTATTTAACTGGATAACCATGTTTCACTTCTTCCAATATTGCAAGAGTCATGACAAGACAACCATGACAACCATGTTTATACAAATTTCCATTGTATATATAAACATGGTTTTTCAATCGAGATATTTAAGTGATAATTTTAATAAACTGTTGTTCTGATTAATAGGTTTATTTTCAAAAAGACTGTAACTTAAATATTGACTTATAATATTTGAACAGTGACTGAACAAATATGTACATGTATGATAAACAAAACGCTAATTATATTATATTCGGTAAAATTTTCCATGTCGATTCCTTCGCTCTTTCCTCTTTGCACACTTTGACATAAATCAATTTCCATTTGTACTTTTTCTTTCTTTTCACATAAGAAGAAACATGTTATTTTTATATGTGCGTGTATTTCGTACTAGCTATCCAGCTTTTCAAATAAAAAAAAAAACTAAATTAACTTCCGCAATGACTTTATTGATCACAAGCTGCCATCAAGAGCTTTCGCTTTCATCATCGGACATCTGACAATTGCCTCACGATCAATAAAGTCTTTGTGGAAGTTTTTTTAATAATTCAATATGAGCTTCCACCAAGTATCGATGATCACCTGTATTGAATATTACACCAATTTGATTAACAATATACTGCAGAGAACATTTCTCCATTTAGAACGATTCTGCATCAATTAATTCATCGCTTACCGCGTCGCGTCGTTAAGAATATTTTTATCAAATGTAATTTGTTGTAGACATAATAATAATGGGTTTCTAAGAGTCTGGCACTAAGGATGAATTAGTTCCAAAAGGCTTCAGTCGTTAATTAAATTATCAAGTGAAAAAAAGCAGTTCTTTTTATTTGACCCGTTTTTATACAGACATAATCTCACAAAAAGTAAAACACTTTTGTCGTCAATACATAAATATTGTTATCTGGAAAACATTGGGTCATCGCTATAATTTCGCCTTTTGTTCAAATTTAATTTAATATTATTAATATTTTTTGTCTTGGATGAACGAAATTTGTATACAAGATAATTTTGACTTGACTGGCCAATTTTATAATATAAACTTCTGGGCTTGGATATATAAACATGTCTACATTTTAACGGACCTAAATATTTGTAATATGAAGATTTATCAGCCTTATTCTTACGATTGATTTCACTTACTCAAGATAAATTTATTTATCATTCCTTCTTCATTTTACTTTATCAGTTTATGATGTTCTTCATTTTTATTTGCCTTTTCTGTACTTTTGAAAAAAAACTGAAATTAATTTGCTTTCAGATAATAATATGGAAAATTTCGAACAAGCAATATTAATGTAACGAATGTTTGCTTTTAGTTGAAAAAGAAAAGACATGAAAAAAATGTTTTATTTACCGAACCCACAAGTATAAGAAAAACTCTCACCGAATCATTTCGACATAATATTTTACGCAATTATTTTAAAAAATTTTGTTAATATATTTTTGTAAATGTTATTTAATTTGTATTTATTGATCAATATCATATACCTACGGCTAAATAGCCTTTACATTACAATAACTTTTTAAAACACATACTTGAAACAAACACAATCAACATAAGAGACAATGAATACAAAAACATGCGAATAGAAGTTACAGGGGTATTCTACATAAATGGAAAGTTCAACATAATAACATAATATGCATAGACAATACACACAGATTGAGCTAGTCCCAAACAAAGATTGTACCTACCTTCGAAGAAATCCGTTCACAGTGTACTCCGGTATATTCCAAATCGTTGAAGATATCGACTTCAACACAGTAACTATTCCCTAATCAAATTGTATGTATATTTATTAAAAATGATAGACCATCTTAAAGATGGAAGGATAGTTGGTTTTCAGCGATGCAAAAGATAACAAATTTCTAACAAACAGATCAATGATCTAATACAAGCAAAAGAAGAAGAAGATAATGCACGAAAAATTAACTATGTATCTAATGCACGTTTGAAGCTTTATAAATTTTGAAAAACATACTCTTTGAATTTTCTCATATAGGTACGTAGTTTTTTATTATCTAATATACTTAACACAATCACGTGTTTCGTTCGAAATATTTCTACCTTGATTCTTGAGAATATCAATATAACTTTGTAATGCAAACAAAATTATTGAGGAACTCCCCTCTGTTCAAAAACTAGCTATGATTCGCTAATTAAATGTAAAAATCATACTATTTTTTTATTTATTTATTTATTATAAATATCTACATAAACAATATACACAAATTAACATTACAATTGTACAATAATAATCACATATTTACGTGAGATTTTTCAATCCAAAAAAGACCGAAGTCTTGTGTATGGACAGAAAGTAGACAATTATTATGATTAATATTTTACACACACTTATTATACTTACTATGGGATTCGATAATTATTTACTTATTGTACTTATTAAACACCATTATTTACTTACTTTTTATACATTTGCTTACGATATTATCATACACATAATAAATGTAAACATATTATTCTACATATATCTATCCTATACCATCACGGCATCTCCCACAAACAGAGTAACCAGAAAACTCATTACACGTAATACGAATCTACTTAAAAAATTCTTAAATCACCATGTAAATACATAATTAAAAAGGGTAGGTACTCTACTAAAATGTAAACATTTTTAACAGTATTGTCATAACTTAATATAAGAAGAGATTTTTTATGGAAATTCTCAGACTGCTTGTTAGAATAGCATTATAAATTATGTAGTCTACTTAAAGAAAAAAATAATTATATTAAAATATTTGAAGACGATGACAAATAATATGGAAAATTGTTCACCTTTATGTTTCTATCCTATTTTTTTATCATCCTTAGATCAGAGTTCTCCAAACTTTCCAGCCTTAGGGCTATATTCAACAAGTTTCAAGGGTCAAAAATTGATGATTACACTTGCACTCAAAATTTCTACACTCTTTCCCTCTGTCTGCTGATTTTTGAAATGGTATAGAAATTTGGAATATTTCACAATCTGTTCTTATTGAAGAATATTTTTTAAATTTTGAGCTGTCGTAGGCCAGTTTTAGTACACTGATTGTTAGCTGTCACGGGCCAGATTGATGACACTTGCAAGCCGTAGTCCGTAGTTTAGAAACCCCTGAGCTTGGTGATACCTAATTTTTCCATTACACGATAAAAAAAATAAGGAGTGGAATACCTATATATATATATATATATGGGACTTTATAAGGCCACTATAGAAAATATTATATAAAAATACTCATACATATTTACAGATTAAAATATTTATATCTCGATTCTGACTCATTAATCTCAAATCTCTTCAAAGTTCTGATTATTATTATTATTGGAAAACTTTTTCTTATGAATAATATAATAAACATTGAACAACTACTTCCAATACTTCTACCTAAGTTTACCAATATTATTCAGATGAAAAATGTAAGTATTGGTAGTTCAATAAAATACTTCAATCAACGCGTCGTAACTTTAACAAAAAAATTTTTTTAAACGCTATAAATTTATGGAAGGCTCTTATTTTATTTTACTTTCATAATACTAAAAAATTGACAGAGGAATAATTTTACGCAAAACAATGTAATATTATGTTCACTTCTTGACTAATAATTCATTAATTGTCTGTTGATTAGATTAAAATAAATATAATGAAGATTGTAGATGATATCCATAAAGAAAATCATATAAACGATGTCTCTCAATCTGAATATCTACAACATAGCAACATATTCCACAAAAAGAGTTGCTAATAGACTATTTTCAAAATTATTAAAAAACATAAATTCGCCTTCCTCGTGCTAATAAAAAAAAACGAAAAGATGGATGGCAAATCTTATCACTCAGTTCTAAGATACAAAAATACTTTGTCATAAAATGGAAGAAATCATTAAAAATAAAGTGGTAATCTCGCTATTACATGCCATCATTTTTTTATGAATTGATGCAATATTGATTTTTTACCCAACCGACGATGTACAAAAATAATAATATATAAATTCATGACCTTTTTTATGACGTATATGTAGATGTGTGTTTTTGTTTTTCTTGAAATAAAATAAAATCAATTCGCACTGTTACGCCACATAACATTTCGATTTCATTAGTAAATAAATCATTCGGAATTATTTAAAGTAAAACTTTTCACAGTCGATTTGTTTATGCGATAAAAAATAAAAAAGACAATAAAATTTCTTGACTCTAAACTCCATGCCAAGTCTTTTGTTTTAATACTAATTTTCCATAATAAACAAAACTTCAGCATAGAACCAATCATGAAATATCTATCTTCGGTGATAGTCATGTTGTAGAAAATATCGTTATATTTACGATTTGTTTTTTTTTATTCTTCTTTCCTTTGATTGCAAACAGTTTTATTTAGTTTTTATTGTTTGAATCCTTTTGTTTATTATTTTTATCTCACATCTTGTTAAATATAACATAATAAAACGATTTTCAGAATAGACGAACTAACTAACGTTTCCGCCATTTGTATTAATGTATTTTACGTGAGTATAAATAAGATTTGTTCCAATTAACGTATGTAAAACATATTCTTAATTTGTGATACTATAAAAGTTTCTACATTTTTTGACATTTACAAAAGCAATATCGCATTTCTGATGACAGATATACCGTTACCATTATGGTTTGTTCCCACCACTTTCCCTGCATGTTTCAAGAGCAGAGCTCCTATATCATCTAGACTCAACAAAACAACATTTTTTTCCAAGAGAAGGTTCAGGGTTTGCCAGACGGACCCCCTCTGATAAAATCTTCCCTAAAATTACAAAACCCTTAATGTCCTTGGAGGAGATACTCACTACAAGGCACTACTCACTATAACAATATTCAAAAATTGACATATATATCAAAAACTCATTGAATAATATTTTATAAAATATGCTATTTCGGCAAAATACGAGTATATTGATTTGATATTGTCCTAAATGAAAGACGCTAATTTATTTCTTTCCATTTATATCTATACAAAATTTTATATGTGATATACAATAGCGATAATAATCTCGTAAATAAAAATAATAATAATGATTTCACTTTTTTCGGAAGGATTTACTTGCGATAGTGATAAAAACATAGGTATAATGTTTTCTCTATTACTTGTTTTTTTCAAGGTTGAAGTATATTTACCTAAATTGTTGGCATCTTAAAAAAAACAATAAGCATAAATTGCATTGGGAAAACAAAATTTTATAAGTAGATATACTATTAAATATCATTTGGCATCAGTGGTCAACTCTCTTAGTACTGAGTTAATACTAATCACAATGCAGATGTTCAAAGTATTGAGATATACAGTATTTTCAAATGAGAATGCATTGTTGTACTATGTATGTAACGAATTTGTTTATATTGGACACGGGGAATAAACCTTTTGTTTTATTATTATAAAATGTCTATATGCTCGTACGTTAGGTCAGGTATACTTAATAATAACACAACAACGCTTTAGCTCTAACTCTTAATAAACCATCTGAAAATGTTTATAAATAAAACTCGTTTATTTGTGTCTTAGATCGGAGTAAGATTTTCCTGTAAATAAACTTCAAAGTACTAATATAAATGAAAATAACATGGCTTGGTATATTTTTAGATCATATCAGCACCGAATTAACACACATACAACATCACTAAGTGTGTCCGTTCTCAAAATATATCCACATTTATAACAATAATTCGGGAGAATTTATTCAGTCGTAACATTTTGTTCACAGATTACAATAAAGGTATCTATTATTAATATTTTGATTTCCGTTTATTACAAACACACATATTGAGTAGATTGTAGCAATCAAATTCTGTGCATTATTTGATTATTTGAAATTGTTTTTTCGTAGATATTGAATCGATTTTTTGCAACGCTATTTGATTTAAAATCAGACCTACAGGCACGTTATTCAGGCAATTTAATACCTACACTATGTAAGATAGTAGAGTTTTATTTATTTTTCAATTTAAAATCTAAACTTAACTACATTTCTTTTGCTAATAATATATGTCAATAGTCCAATAATACCTTGTATCACACAGGTACTGAAATTGGTTTCAGTTACCTATCGATTTCATATAACTATATAATTAACTCTCTAATCGATCCGAAGGCTTGTTTATAGACCACGTTGAAATTGTAATACATTTTCGATAAATGGTGAAAAGAAAATAATTGATCTACTACTACTACTATACCATCACGGCATATCCCACAAGTGGGGTAGCCAGCAGACCAGCTGCATATAAAAAACATACAAGCTGTCCTCTCCGTGCCAATATAAAATCAAGACATTCAGGATGGGTGGCAAACCTCATCGCTGAATTTAAGATGTAAATGTCTTAATTTTTTCGAACACCTGCCTTTTACAGGACACTCGAAAACTTACGGAGAAGAGTGGGAGACCAATTCTTTACCGGGTACTCCACGGGATACGGTCATAGAAATAATTGATGCAATTCCCAAAAAAGTGTTTACTAAAAATAAACTCTTTGGTTTCAATAACTTAAACACAACGTTAGTTATATAATAGTACAAATTATGGATTCAAATTAGGTAGTATATTTTGATTAGGTTAATTGAAACAAGTTTTTCTTTCTGCTAAAAATAATTGAACAACAGAGGACGTCTTTCGACTTATCAGGTCATTATCAGACGTCTCTTTCGTGATCAATAATTTATAGAAGAATGAAACACTTATTTCAATTTACATAATTATGGAATTCTACTGCGTGTGAACCGACACAATTAATACATACCATATTTTAACGCATACTTATAGTAAAATATAGAAACTTAAATGATATTTATATAAACATTTTTATGTATTTTTTTAACGAACTTGTGCTTACTTACAGTAAGCTAAATAAGCCTAATTTGTTCTTGGACATTGTAAGATCACTCAAATAGAATAGATTTTTCACTCATTCAAGGCTCAAAATTTAACATTTTGAATCCAACAATTGAGGCATGTCAACCATACTGAAAAGTTTATCTCTAATGCACAAGTTCCTAGGACAATTTCTATGACATTACATGATGTCAGTCCGCTGACAATCTCACTTGTGAGAAACGTCGTTATAATACAAATGAATAGATCTTATTTTACTTCACAGTATGATTCAGAAAATCGTCAGGACAATTAAGGAACCAAACCCTTTGTTAGAATGTAGGTATTTTATTTTATGATTATTGTTTTATAAGATTGTCTATAGATTAATTCTAGTTATATTGTACGGCTCTGCATTAACCTAATTCTCCTCTACAACATTAACACTGGTAGTAGGTATACATATCTAGTACATAGCTGTTATTACTATAAATATACTTATATAAAACTTGATTACATTCGCTCTTCATCTGTTGATTTAGTCATTTTGACGCCTCTTCTTTCAGTTTATGTATTCTGTATTAAATAAAAAATTACCATGTTATTATTTTCATTTAGTATTCCCGTCTTCACATTGATAATTTTTTGATAAATAGCTTTATAAATAATAAAAAAACACTTATTTAACCATAATATGATTATCATTATACTGAGGCTTCATAAAATTTTACACGTGTCTACTTTTTTACTAATGCGTAGTAAAAAGACACATGTTGTCCTCTGTGACTATTTCAGTAAAATCAAAAGTTGTGTAGAAATGTTGAATTTTTGTTATTCCAAGCATATCAACATATGGTACAGGTCTTGTATTGGATTTCCCTTCGAGAAAAATTAAAAGAAATACATTCGGAATTCAGCTTCGAGTGACATTTTATTTTTATCCGTGAGTCTAAGCTTGTTACATGAACTACCAACCGTAAGTTTAATTTTGCAATAATGTCTTCCATATCGAAAATATCATATGGATGCAATGAATAAAGACAGGATTAATAAAGTGAGTCCATACTTTTCTCTAATATGTATAAATTTCACTGTCAATCTTTAAAAATTCATTATAATTAATGTTTGTAATACACATATATATATCGCCCTTTCCGAACCCATAAAAATTGTAAACACCCAAGCGGTACACGTCATGGCTGAATTTAAGATTTTGAACATCTTACATGCGATGTTTCGGGAATTTCTGCCAGGACACTCGAAAACTTACATAAATTTGTGAAAGGCCTTTTGAAAATCCACGGAACATATTTAAACAATATTATTTTAACTAACCCATATGATATTAGGTACAGTATATAATAGAAGTAATTGTGTAATTTTAGGATATTAACACAAATTATTACCTATCCAAAGTACACCAAGTGGTATTTAAGATTAATTTATACCAGTAAAATATATTAAATATTGATACCAATGTCAATAATGGTTTACCTGAATTATTAAGGTTGAGAAGTAAACCTACCAAATTATTACATTAACTTTACATCGTCTGATTTCTGAGTAATAACTGTTATCAATAACTTAGTGGTTACTTCAGAATCTGTTAATGGCTTTCTCATGCTAAATTAATCATTTGTATTATTCAAAAGTGTTCAAGTATCAAATAATAATGTGAAATCTCAACAACATCAATACAAAGACTAGAAAATCAAACGAGAAATTGACAGAAACAAAATAATCACATTTTTGTTATGACCAAGGTTTTAACAAAAAGACCAAGATTAAATTTTTATTACCATTTCTAGCAGTGCTTTTGTGATTATAACTATTTTAATAATATAATACTGAATGCGTTAGAATAAGTGTGAGTATCATCCAGTTCCACAGGTCAACAAATAGATTTTTTTTAATCTAGCTTTTTATTTATTTACATAGTCATTCTTTACTGTAAATTAATCACAATATATAAAATTTTATAGAAAAATGCATTCAAATTAGATACAACGCAAAGGCGTTTTTGGCTTAGGTACTACATGTAGATACAAAATAATGAGTGATAATGTTTTCAGAACCTAAATTTGGAGAACATTAGTACTAACTACTTGCTGGTTTATGTATAAATTTCGTTGTGTTTTAGTGATAATTATTGAGTACTTTGAACATTGAGGATAATCACTCAAAATTTTATAGAAAAATGCATTCAAACTAGATACAACGGAAAGGCGTTTTTTACTTATTACATGTAGATACATAATAATGAGTGATTGTGCTTTCGGAACCTAAATTTGGAGGACATTAGTACGAGCTTGCTGGTTTAAGTGATAATAATTAAGTACTTTGAACATTGAGGATAATCGCTGCTATGATGTTCATGTAATACATAGAATAATACATTGAATAATTAATTAAGCCCACTGTTTACCAAACTTACTTCATACAAAAGAAAAGATATGTAATCCCTAACACCTTTGATAAAAGCTTAAATTTTCATAATCTCTCTTACGAATACGTATTGAATTTAAAAGCGATACAAATTTAGAACACTTCTGCACTCTACAAGATTATTATTTATTGTTTTTTTTTATTAATATAAAGTTAGTTTTTAATATTATGATGTAGGTACTCTAGCTAGTCTGCCAAAGTATTGTCAATCATTTAAATTATACTTAACAGACCAATTGACAAAGATTTCTTTTTATTTATTCATTCACTGTACATCAATTATAAGGAAATTTACTCGAAATTTAGATTATGAATCGTTCAATCACTGCCTTAAATTTTGCTATAAGCAAATGATATTTCTCACACGACAAGGAAAAACTTATTGTTATAATTACTCACTTTTACTTATTTTTATTAGAAAACGAAGTTTAAAACTAGTCCTAAGTATATATCTAGTGAAAAAGTTACGTAACTTGAAAGTAGGTATATATCAAACAAAAATCACATCGCTTTTTCGTCAAAAGTGAGTTCTCACCAATGCACTTATTAATCTCATTTTACAAACTTTTGTGTAGCCAAAATCATATATTGCAAGACTTTGATATTTTCAACATATTAGTGAAAATGATGTTATTTTGTTGTCAAAAATATATTTCGCCACAATCTATGTTTATTTTGTGTCACACTTCCGTTTGAGAGGTATTTATTATTTAAAATAGCCTCAAATGTGGTAGTGTGTACATTGTAGATAATGTACATATTATTAAGTATATTTATACATGAAAGATTTTAAATACAACGTGGGAGTATTTTATCGGATAAGACAGAATTAATTAATAAAGCACTATGATTGACACTGCGTAAAAAGCGGCGTATTAACCCTTACTCATTGAACTTAATCTCTTTTTATCACCCTATCATTTCGGTGATTTTCAGACCAGTTTAATTTTGACACTCCATAAAGCAACTGTTTTAGTCTGTAATCTCTGCATATGATTGATCATCCGGGTTTTCTGATTGCTGTGTCTATAACAAACATTGTGAAATTTTTTTCAATAAGTAAAATGTTAAATATACTCGTACATGTAAAGGTACGAACTGAGTGACTGCCCGACTCTTTGAGGTGAAATGGAAAAAAAACTTGATGCAAATGCTGCATTTTGTTTTATACATGATATTTTACGATCACCCGCTATTACAGAATACTCTTCAACTTACAGAAAAGAGTGAAAGACCTATTCTCTCCCAGGTACACTCCACGGTATAATTTGAAACATACTTGGATTTATTACAAAAAAAAACATTTATCGAGTAATCGAGTTCGACAACGACTTTGTGAGTCGAAACTAGCTCACTATATAATTAAATATATAGTAAAACTGAAAGCAATCGTGTTTTATTCCATACATTAACATGGAGTTACACAAAAATAAACTTCAATACCAATAAATTTTTTAAATTAAATGAAATCAATCTCAATTAATGTTGGTTTCAAAAAAGTAGATTAAATATTATATTTTGTTATAATAATAATATTTTAGACGACGTCTTTTCCCATTTTGTGAAAAATCACCGCAAAGGCGTGTACAAGTTTTTGAAACACTATTTTTATTGAGTGTAATAATTATTAAACCTGTAGACTAAATCTTATATTATACTCCTATATTTACTTGTCTCCAAACATTATACAATATTCATGCTTGTTTCACCGCCTCTCATTACGAACAGTACATCCTAAAAATCAATAAGTATTATATGTATCTATTATCTAATCTCAGATTGACAAATAATGTTACACATTTTGTTTACACATTCAACCTACGTCATCGTGTTTAGGGTGATCGTCGATTACTTGTAGTTATCATACACAATATTAAATAATGTACTGAACAAGTCACAATACTTCAATACAATACAATACCTACATCTAATATATGATATAATGTAACTTATTAAGTAATGTTAGCACACTCTTATTCTGCAAAGACCTGTTGTCTCTGTGAAACAGGAATAACGATAACTTTATCTATAGTTTTTTCTTAATCATATTTTGTGAATATCAAATAAAAATAAATTTAAAACAGCTATGTTTTTTGTATGTTACCCAAAACTTGCTAGTCCAAATCCTTTACCTAACATGTTTAACACTTCCATTTGCTAACTTTTTCTCAATATCCTGCAAGCCACTTTACTGTTGTGCATTTTTTCAAAAATGTATATTAAACACATTCTTCTTCTTTTTGTGCTATAAAGGTTCTTCAAAATTGGCGATCACTCTTGAGAAGGCTTCCTTGTCATGCGTCAGTGGCATGAGTTCCTACAGTATTTTCGTTTCTAAGCCTTATAAGGCTTGCCTACTTCGAGGGCTACATCATAACATAACACATAACACGTGTAGACAATTCACACAGACCGAGCTAGTCCCAAACTAAGATATGAATCTTGTATTATGGGTACTAACACGGCGATCACCCTTCAATTTTCCCTATCAACATGTATTGAGGATTTTCTATAATATATTTCCACGCATTACGAGTTGCAATAAAAGAGTCGAAATATTGTTATATAATTAGGGCCGGAGTTTCGTGGGCAGGTCGACTTTAAGCGGTATGCTGGTTTTCTGAACACGCCCAGTTTTATTTTGTGCATTGCATACTATTTCTAGATATGTAACACGCTTTTATCATATTACACTACACTCATAGTTCTAGGTAAATGGAAATGTTTTAGCTGAAACATTTATGAATGCTTTAATACTACATTGTCGATAACATTTCCGACTACAGAAAATTATTAATGGAAAAATAAAATACAAAGGTAGGTTAGTCTAAAAGCAGGATTAACTCTTGTTTCGTGGAGTACCCGGCAAAGAATAGGAATCCCACTCTTTTCCGTAAGTTTTCGAGTGACCTGTAAAAGACAAGTCTTAAAAAACAGAATTCAGAATTGAGCTTTGCCATTCACCCTGAATGTCTTAATTTATTGTTGGCATGGAAAGAACAGCTTGTACGTTTCTTGCATGCGGCTATTCTGCTGGCTACCTTACTTGTGGGATATGCCATGATGGGATTGTGGTTGTAGAGTAGTAGAAATGTAAATGCTTTTGAAAATAGACTGGACCTCTTTCTAAAGGATAATTATAGTTATGCAAGTTAGATATAGGCACACACATCAGTTATACTGTTCATTTATTATTATTATTACTGTATGCGCTTGGTGAAACTAAAACAAAATATTCAGTACAAATAATTATTATATATTTGTTGTATTTGTTTGTATGTTTAAGACAAACACAACAAACAGCAGTGTAATCAAAGCACATATTCCAAAACAATATATTATTTGAAATATGTTCTATTAGCTTAAGACCCGGTATCATTCTGGAAATAATCATCAAAATCATCAAAATTTGAGTTCGTCGGTAGCCTGGAGGTAGAGTCTCGGCCTTGTGAACATGGGGTCCGAGGTTCGATACCAGGTGCCGGCAAACTCCCCTTTCACGACACAAGCTTTTAGTAGCTTACTGTGAAAGGTGTATAAGGTTGTATTTGGGTTTATAACAAAAACCCAGATATATCTTTTTTAAAAAAAAAAAAAAAAAATGAGAAATTTATAAACTTTTGCTGACAAAATAGGTAGGTACCTTCTTTACTATAAAATTACAATAAATAGAGAAAATTACTTAAAAATTAGTTATAACATGAATGATGTAATTGTGTTTATTTTAGCTCTAAACTCGATTTTGCTCGAAAATAAGCACCGAATCAACAAAAATATTACAGATGAAATAACTATGTGGTAAAGTGACAAAAATATTTAGAAGAAATAGAAACGAAATTTGGATTAGGTAATTATGGTTGGTAGATACTATAAAATAGATTTTTTTACAGGGTAGTCTAGTTTTCACTATTAGAATTTCATTTTATTGTAAATTTAATGACAAGATCTTGTATGGAACATATGTTCCATACAAAATTTCAGACATGGTTTCACAAAACGAGAGAGAGAGAGAGAGAGAGAGAGTTTGTTGTAAATAAATAAGATTTTTTATTGATCATGTCTGAGAGATAATTATTCGTACAGAGGGTAATTTTATGTCACCAAATACTATCATCAGAGTTGCCATGTATGACCAAAACATACAAATGGACTCAAATATTATTTAAATGAGAATTTTTGTTCATCAAAATAATGGAATGTTTACGTTAAGAGTATTGAACATGTTCATGCTTTTATCTTGATAAAAATTACAAGAGAAATACAAACATTGAAAACAATGAAAATGCGTTATTTTAATATAAATAAAGAGTTTAACACAACCAACCTTGGATTCTAGATATTTTCAATCAATAATTTTTCAATTTATATCATATATATTCAATACTGTGGAATATTTTATGGTTTATAGATAAATTACATAGCCATTAAATTCATAGACTTTTGTATAGTTCTACCTAGATTTAGGAATTAAGCCAAATACGTCCTTAAACAGCTTCATAGATTGAAGACATATACAGCCGTACTTGTAAACACAGAACAAAACTAGAAACTGCAGTTTTAACTGTAAGACTAGCTCAGTTACACCTTACACAAACAAAGATTAGAATTGTTCCAAATTTGACCCCGACAAAAATGATTTCTTATACTTACATAAAAATCAAATTTTATTCCTTATAAATTTTCGGTATAATACTGAGTAGTTGCACCACAGAAAAAAACAAGTTTTGATTTAACCCAGAATTATAGTTTTGTTAGTAAAGTATTTCATTATGGTTAACACAATAAGCCAAGTCAAAATATACCTACATTTTATTTGTGATTGTGACTGTCAGAGTACAAAGTTGATAACCTACGAAGCTTTCGATTGCAAATCTAAACCCGTTGAGCCACATACCAAATCTTTGATACACATTATTCATTATAATTTTCTTTTTACGTTGATTATTATATTGAATGATAGAAATATCTTTGGATATACTTCTAACTGTATTGTGTGTTACTGGGATTCATGGTTTTTGTATAATATCTTAGTTGTAGATATTATTATTTCAAACCAAATAGGTTTTCATTTCATTTCAGGTACTTAACCATAAAATGCCTGAAGATTATACATACATTTTAGGATTTTGATGAATATTTTATAAGATACGAAATATAAAGTACCTTCTATTATTCAAACGTCATTTGTTTATGTAGTTTGTACGTAAACACTTTAGTTGAGTGTAAAATGTATATTTCTTGTTTTGTTCTATTTTTTGTAAAATGCATTAGCCCTTTATTTTATTGAATAATTAATGAAAATAAGTTCTGTGAATCAACTTGTTACTTATATCCATCAAAGAATATTCAGGTAGGTAATTGTGTATATTTCCTTTGGTATCATAAATTTGATGAAAGTATCTATATAGCATTGTACATATACAAGTATAGAACTAAATTTCTGCTGTGATTAAATCGATTGTAAAACCCATTTGCGAGACAGTAAACATTTCATGAGATGAAATAGATAGCAACATTGTCTTAATTTATATTGGGAGAAGGGCACAAGGTATTATTTAAATTCGTATAAGTACCAAGTAACTACTCTCTTACACAAAGGTTAGGTAATAGCATACGTTGAAATACAATGCAGAACCAAGTTCAATGATACTCCGCTTATAAAACATTTCCCAGTTTACTATGTTATGATAAATGTATCCAGATTTATTTGAAAGTGACCCTACAAATCTGAAATCTAGAGGTACTTGGAAAATACGTTTGTTTCATACAGTTAACCTGATTACTAAAGGTTATACTCTGTTCTGTAATTTTTTTTTTTTTGTAAATAAAATCATTATTATTATTACTGGTTATGCCACGATGGTGTGAATGGAAATGGATGGAGACATTGTGAATAATTCATCACCCTTTATCGTTTAATCACATGCAAAACATGAATAAAGCGATAAACATTCGTATTTGAGTGCATTGTCAATATTAAAAAAAATTGGATTAACAGTTATTATTTATAAAGTAACTACCATAAAAGAGGTTTATTTTAAAGCTGTTTCCCTAAGAAAAAAATATTCAAGCACCCTCAGGAATTTTGAAATGTGGTTGGTATATTTTCACTTCAATTAATGAAAATTATTTACTTTTGGATCTTGATCAAACTCCATAAAAAGTTGCGAGTGACAATTAATACTTTTGGAACAACAAACTCTTCATTTCAGAAAATTTAAAAGAAACTAAAACATAACTCCCCTCGGGACCTAAGCGTTTCTACAGAAAGTTTTCATCAAACTTCGCCGTGCAAACTGGTATTATAATATTTTGTGATAAAACACGTGTCAAATAAAAAAAACTGCAGTGCTGACATTCTATCGAATTAGAATAATCAAATTCTTTTTCAAAAGCTTTTTAAATCCTAAAATATTTTGATATAGTAATGCAATTTAAAATATAGTAATGCAATTTTTTTATAAATTCCATGATCTTATTCAATTCTTTTCTATTTATTGTTCAAAGGTGATTAACTCCTTTGCGAGTGATCAGGGCCTAATGTTATTTTCCATTGCATTTATTTTCAAGTATTCTAATTAGAAATTGATAGTACCTATGTTGCTTGGTTTAACATAAACACAAATATGTAATCTTACCGCTTATTTCAGTTTAAATATTAAATTATCCGATGAACATATACCACTGTACTCACAAAATAAAATAAATGGTTAATGAAAGGATATCACAGCCGAACAAGCAGTGTGACCTGGATCCTATTCCTACCTGGCTCCTGAAAACTTGTGTCAATGAGTTGACTCCATTGATTGCAAAAATAATTAACTTATCATTGAATAATTGCGTAGTTCCAAATGATTTCAAAAAATCAATTGTAACTCCTGCTTTGACAAAACCCAACCTTGATCCTGATTGCCCTGATAATTACCGTCCCATTTCTAACCTTTCCTTTTGTTCCAAACTCCTAGAAAAAATAGTATCCTCTCAGATCACAAATTTTCTGAGCTCCACAGAAGTTCTTGCAAAAAATCAGTCCGCCTACAGGAAGTTTCATTCCACGGAATCAACTCTATTGAGAACGACCTCTGATCTTATCTCAAGCATTGAATCTGGCAGCCTGGTACTAGTTTCATTTCTGGGCATGAGTGCTGCTTTTGATACAGTTGACCATGATATCCTACTTCAAAAACTGGAGAGGGAATTCGGCTTCAGAGATGATGTCCTGGGGTGGATTGCATCTTACCTAGCAGAACGTGAATGTGAACTCAAGTTCAATAACACGCCGCCTGAAAAAAGTTCATGCATATACGGTGTTCCCCAGGGTTCGGTACTTGGTCTACTACTCTTCAATCTATATACTAATGAGCTTGAGTTTCTAATCCAACAACTTGGTTTCCAAACATATTCTTATGCTGATGATCGACTTTTCTTCAAATCTTGCTCCCCAGAATCACAAGACCAACTAAAGCAAGGTGTTATCTCATGTATCTCTGAAATTTCGCACTGGATGTCAGTGAATAAATTAAAAATAAATCCAACAAAGACTGAATTTCTTTGGGTCGTTTCACCGAGACGACAACACTTTATTAAATACGACCCCATATCCATCCAAAACATCAATATCATACCATCCAAACACGTTAAGTTTCTCGGAGCCTACATTGACAGTTCCTTATCTATGGATAAACACGTTTCATCCACCGTCAGTAAATGTTTCTTTACACTACGACAATTAAGTCCCATAAGGAGATGCCTGACATCCCAGGATGCTAAAACATTAATAAATGCCTTTGTGGTATCTCGGTTAGATTACTGTAATGGTATTCTGGCCAATTTACCACAATACCAGCTTCAAAGAATCCAATCTGTGCTCAACGCCGCTGCCCGGTTGATTTTCAAAATGGACCAACGCTCTCATATAACTACTACCCTCAAAAATCTGCACTGGCTCAAGCGCGCAGAAAGAGTGACTTTTAAGATTTGCCTCACAGTTTTCAAGTCCATTCACAATATGTCCCCATCATCCGATCTCTGTAGACAACAGGTTCCAAATCAAAGGCAAGCCACCCTTAGATCAGGCTCTGACGCAGGTGTCAGGCTGACGGAGGTCAGTGTAAGAGGAAGACCAAAATATTCCTATCGAGCCTTCAGCTCGGCTGGACCATCCATGTGGAATGATCTTCCTGAACAAGTGCGTAAGACACAGTGTCTTGCTTTGTTTAAGAGTCGGTTGAAAACACACTTGTTTGGCTTATCATATACCTAACTGATATAAATTGTAAAATTCGTTGTTATTACTTTATATGTGTAGTTTATAATATAATCTGCTCATAAATACATATGTTTTAGGATTAAGTTACAAGTATTAACACAATATTTTAGGATGCGCTCTTGAAGTGGATTTATTCCACAAAACGGCGCATTATAAATTGTCTATTATTATTTATTATTATATCAACCTTTTATACGCATTCAAAACTTTATACTTATATACATAATCACCTGTTGACATTCTTATTATCCTAATAACATACATATTTTATCTTGTTGATACTTACTTTTATCATTTCCAAATTTGCTTATTTTGGGTTAGTTGGAAGATATTGCGCTTCAGCGATAAACTCGCCCATTGCACAAAATTATGTGTTCTGTTGTTATGATACCACGTTTTTTCTTCTTTGTATACTAATTTTGTGCAATAAAGATTATTATTATTATTTTATTTCTTTGACATAATATTCATGCTTGATTAAATTGACATAATTAATGAAACTTTTTTTAACGTAGACCTATTGTTTCCAATTGACTTCGTCTGCTTGACATTATTTTATTGACTGTTTCTTATTATTTTTTCATTGTTGTTTGTTGTCAACAAAACAACATTGTCAACAAAATTCATAGAAAAATATATTGTTGACTTATGATTTTGTAATAATTGCGCCTGTTTGTATTTTGTTGCCTATTGAACTGTTTCATTAACATTTTATACAGCCTTTTACATGTTTACATGTAGATTATGTGACTCTCTTCTCATTATGTGTCCGAAGTAGATACTCAATGCGCCTTAAGCATATGGAGGACAAGTTTCACTTACTAATTAGGTACCAAATTAACAACCGATATTAATAGTTAGATTTTAAAACAGTGATTAACGGGCTGTTTCACCACCTCTGGATAAAGTTCTAGATAACAATCCGTAGGATAAATTAATCTACAAGATAAACTGAAGCGAGCGTTTCACCACCTACAGATTTCTTACGGATTGCTATCCGCCAGATAGCAGTGGCAACGTTGAAATTTCATGAGTTTTTTGCATGAATGTATGCACGTAGCATGGACCTAAATAGAGTAATGGACAGACACTTTGGTAAACATTTTGTAGCTGCGCGGGGAGGGGAATGACGACCATTTTGTAAGAAATAAATTTTGTTCGGTGCGTCGCATTTGGGCTGCGTTCAGATAGTCACCGAGTGATCAGTCGACGACGCATATTTTGAAAGTACCTATACAATGCCAGTACGCATTCATAGTGTTCATGTACTGTATGTTACTATGTTTTCAAAATGTGTAACAAAATAAGAATTATAGTCTCAGAAAATATACTCGATTTCTGCGTAATTGTCATTTATAATTTCTGACGCTGATTCAGTGAATTCGTTTGGATAAATTTAGGATATAAACTTGTAACAAGTATTTGGGAAGTATACAAGCTCAGAAAGTTAGATAATGGAATAATTTAAAAAAAAAAGTATAAAGCAATTAGTTATAAACTAATCAAGTAGTTATTACTTTAACTGTTAATTTTAAAGATACCTATTAAAATAATTTATTTCTCGTTAGAGACAAAAATATTTTTATCATTTAAAAGAAACACAAAAGTACTTGAATGCTACTATAAAAAGGCGCCAGTCAAATAATAATAAAAATATTAATTATTTAAATATATTCATAATTTACGTCTTTTACACGTCGGCGAATTTAAGAAATTATAACAAAAAGTAAATCCAAAAAAAAATTTTTTTAAAAGTTATAAAAGCAATAAAAAAAATAATAAAAAGACGTAAAAAATAATGGCGCCATTACGATAACATTGGGTCATAAAACGCTCTAAGTTATTCACGATTATCCGGATTACATTCACCACTCACTGCAACTTCATGGTCGTTCAGGTCAAACGACGCCGAGTGACATTTATGCTCCCATGAACCAACCCTTGTATTTGTATGTTTAGTTGTTTTAAAAACGTTTCAAGTTTTTGCACATCAGTTGAATTTTTCATATCGGTTTTTGTTTTTATATCTAGAAGAATAGGAATCATCTTATAATTAACATGGTGATGTGCGCTATAAATGGTTGTGGTTATAAATCCAATCCAACTTTCGCAGGAAACAGGATTGTCATATTTTCGGTAAGTTGTTTTGTATTGTAGTTTTTATCTTAATATATTGCGATTTTAAAGTCGTTTATATTATAATTCGTATACTTATAAATGATCATAATAATGTTATAAACGTTCTATATAATTATCTGTCCTTATTCTCCTATATCTACACATGTAACTTGTTTTCCATTCTGTCATCTGACAATACAAAGAACCTACAATCTGATGTTTGGTTTGTTTACCCGTTAGAATGAAATGTTTCATGCATACAAATCTGATCAGGTTAATGATATTATCGCATGTTTATAAACAAAATCATTTTTTGTAGTTTTCCAAAGGATCCAGAAAGGAGAAACTGGACATTATCCAATATTTGACACCAAGTAAACGTAGTGTTTTGTGTTCAAAAACATCTCGTTTTTCTGCGAGGTTGGAGAAAAACGTCATTCTTACGAAATATCCTGAGTTTCCCGCTCATTTGCAAGTTCGTGTGTTTTATATTATTCATTTAGATATATCCTTCAATTGTCATTCATTCTCTCCATATTGTGTGTATATGAAAACAAAGTTTAAAAATAAATAATGATTTTGAAATGAAATACTCAATTTTATTTACTCATCCTATTCCCTATTTCATCAAGTATATGAAAACATTAAGTTATGTGGCATTGTAATTATTTTAAGAAGTAAATATAATGTTTTCTGATACTGTGAATAATTTCCATACATTGCCCATACAAATGTTAAATAAAGTATTTCCTACAAAATGGCCACCGTCGATTTCCCTTCCTCACTTTTTGGCTTCGCTGTCATTCATACAAATTACTATAAACGTTCCATCCCCTACCTACATACATCCATGGCACGTAGGTAGGAATATATCGTTCGTTGCCTAGGAATATATCTAGGCAACGCACATGTAAACAAATTTTGACAGTTTAACACTATCTAAGACTTATCGGCCGGATAACTTATCTGGAACTTAATCTATAGGATAGCGCTGTCAGGGAGTCGTGAAACGCATTTTTCGTTTTATCCGTTAGATTTGTGTTGGATTGGCTATCTGGCACTTTATCCAGAGGTGGTGAAACAGCCCGTTAGTAAGTAATAATTTGAAATAACTTTTGGTTCGCAAGCGTTCTAACAGTGAAATCCGTAAATTTATATACATAATTACAATTTTTATTGAAGATATAATTAAAAATGATATTTAATTTATTTTTCACGATGAAAAAAGGGTTGCAATTTAGTTTGTCCCTTGTTTGTAGATAATGATTACAGATTTTATTTTATCTTACCCAAATTTTACGATAATTTTTTCACAAAAACTTTAATGTTGGTAAATTTTCTATAAAGAATATTTTGTACTTTCATCATCATTTTCCTCCTTTTATATCTCCTTTACATCCAATTCTTCCCGTGTCAAATTTCACGATAATTTTTTATTTTCTTTTAAAATATATTCCAAATGACAGCGGCTCTTTTAGAAAAAATGAGATAAAATAAAAAATAATTTTGTAAATCGACAACATTTTTTCATCATGAAAAACCTGGAGCACATTATTTGTATTATGTTTTCTTTCTTTGACCCCTCAATGGATTAGCTTTATTCGATTGTATATGGTATCTTGATAATTTCTTTTTTACTTTGGATTAAATAAATGTAAGATAACTTATTACTGTATTCTATAAATATAATAATTAAAGTCATTGACTTTTAAAGCAAACCTCCTACGTTGGTTGCTTCATTTAACTTAAGAATTAAACGTTTATAAACATTTTTTCTGGGAATCCTTCGAAACTGAAGATGTCTCCCACTTGAGAATCCTACAAAAATTAGATGCTTGTAAAACTTCTCATGTGTAAAAATAAATTTAAAACTGCCATAATTATAATATTTCGGTGTTGTATAATATTTGCTCTCTCAACGGCTCTTCAACGTTTCTCTCGGTAGTATAGGGAAGAAACCAGCCTCTTTAACCAGTCTTTGCGCTAATCGAGAGACATCTAGATCATAGAAAACCTTATCAAGAAAGAAGAGATCTGGTTACTCGACTTTTTAAAATCGGTATCGTTTTCGGCAATCCTTTGCCATCTACGGGTGAATCAATACTAGTGCTGTGTGCTAAGTTAAGTAACAGATTAAATACTTAAAAAGTATAAATACTTAAAAAAAATGAAAAATAATAAAATTTATAAAAATTGTCTCGCAGTTGTCACATAGTAAATCTAAAGCAATCTCGCTATAATAATTTGTGATGTTTTTTTTATTTATTTTGTGTGTGTGTGTGTGTGTGTGTGTTTTTTTTAATATGACGTGGGTAGATAAAAGAAATCACCAAATGAATATAATCACATTTTTTATGTTAATTGATTTGTTAATTTTGTTATGTAAATGATGATGAACAAAAAAATAAAAGCAATAAATAAATAAAAAAAATATGTTGATTTCCAAATAAATACCTACTTAATCAAGAAGACATTTGTGTATAAGTAAAAATATTCAAAAAAAATTTTTTTTTATATTAATTCAAGGTCAACCAATGAACTTCCAATTGTGATATTCTCGTAAAAAATATTTAATTCTTTTTCCGATTTCTTGTATTTACTCTCCACTGCTACTATTTTTATCAACCGCAAAGTTTATTGGAAACTTTATGTATGTACGTACCAATCTTTCTATTACCTCCTTATTTTACCACCAGTATTATTAAATAAAAAAAACTTCTGCGAAAGAATTCTGTTTAAATCGAGTAAAATATATTGTATTTTATATAAATATACTTTTAAGCCCGGCTTCAACCGGAATAATTACAAAATACATAAAGCAAACCTTAATATGTATTTATTTACCGTGCAATCATTTATACAAATAAAATAATATGGTGTCAATTTCGTAATGATTCATTGAAAAGTTTGGAGATTGAGTTTACAAGTCTGTAATATACTAATTAATATACGTGACTGTCGAAATCCATTGTGATGCAAATAAAAATAAGAAAAAGTTGATATTTTCAACCGACTGTACTTGGTGGAAATTCATGTTGAAATAGTTATAAATAAGAAAAGATACTTATAATCTCACATATTATTATTCTCAAAGCTCTTAATAATAAAAATACATTCAGGAGGTTTATTCTGGTTTGAAGATGTTAAATGCCTTAAACGTAGTATTTTACGAATACATACATTTCTTTTATAAGATACTTACACTTAATTTTCAATAGAAAAAAGTGGAAGGCATATACTAACTCAAGGATTTCAAAGATATAAAATTATGATAATAATCATTATTTTGAAATTCCCTCAATTGATAAAACCTGTAAAGAGGATATTAGTTTTCCTATTACTTGTGCTATAAGGTCATAATAATGATAAAGAAACTAAAATACATAAGAACAAACTCAAATGGTGTGAATATAGAAGCCTTCTTTCATTCGATAATTGTAAGTAAGTACTTTATTAGAGGGTTGAGAAGTTTGGTTGACGATATTTACTCAACAAAAATTACGCAAACTCGTAGATGCCTACTCGATGAATATTTCACAATCGAGATAATCTTTTAAAAAGCTTACGAAGTAAGGGGAAAAAAGAAATAAAATTTTATTTAATATTCTCCTTTATTAGATTTTTGTTTCAATTTTCGTAATCATACAATAATTAATAATAATAATAATAATAAAAAACTTTATTGCACAAAAAAACAACATATGAAAATATTCAATTTAACTATACAAAAAAAATTGTGCAATGGGCGAGTTTATCGCAGAAGCGCGATATCTTCCAACTAACCCAATTAATCATTAATAATATTTTATTTTTCTCTGACGTAAATCCAATATGTGTCCGTTTTACATAATTTTTTGATTTAGACGTTATTGAGATGATAAGTTACCTTTCATGGGATTCCTAATCTACATTAATTAAAGAATAATGTATGAAAAAATTTCAATTTTTTATTTAAAAAACTCCTCTTTATAAAGTTTAAAATAGATTAACGAAACATTAAATGCCGTTTATTTGCAAGTGATTAAAAATATCACCGATCATATAAAAATCCCAACTTATTAATTACAGTGCATCCTTAGAACTACCATAATATGATAAATTGTACTTTTATAAAAATAATACTTGATATTCAAAACATATGCCTGAATATGACGCATTATATTAATCCAAAAATTAATTGATTGACTTCAGTATAATACAAATAAGATGTGCTCTCTGTAGAATGATGAGGATGCGGTAAACAAAGGATGTAAAGTTATATAGAATTCAATGGGAGGGGAAAGGATCTAGAGGGAAAAAAAGTCTGAAGATTTATTTATTTTTATACTAGCTGACCCAGCGAACTTCGTACCGCTTAACAATCAATGAGTGATTCTATAAATAGATTCTATGAAAAAACTACATCGTTGATTTTGTATAATTATCCATAACACTACAAAAAAAGCCGTTGATGGTGGATAAAACATTTTTTTTGTTTTCGCTTTGGTAACACGTGACAGCAGAACTGTCATACAAACGTCACTTTTATACAAAAATACAATCCAAATATCCGACTTTTCCGCATGATTTTCCAAAAAAATCATTCATGCAACCGTCTCCTGATAATTACGAACACAAAAAAAAATGACAAATCGGTTCAGCCGTTTTCAAGTTATCGGGGAACATAGATGGTCTACTCATTTTTATTTATATAGATTTGATGATGAAGAAAGAAACAATTTTGAACAAAAAAATGTATTGAAAACTCAGGACTAGGTAAATAAAATGCTAGGCTTAGAAACATCGATGTACCTGCTTCCAAACATAAGACTCTCCAAGTTATTTAATTCTTCGAAAATTTGTATAAAAACCTTCTGCCTGTTTAATATAACATAAATTTATATCACGCTTTTATTTTATACCGCATACAATATTAAAATTAAGAAAGTATTTTCAAGGGTACAGTAACCAAGTACCTCTTCAAGATTTCTATTCAAATGAAAATATAAAGTTATTTCGTTTTTTTATTTGTAAATACATACGATACCCACTTCATACGATAGTATTTTTTTAAAATTTTTGCTTCAGTACCCCCTTGAAAAAATTACATAAGTGATAACACATTTTTTCCTACATTAAAATTTAAATAATATTTTTCTTGGATATAATAAAATCACAATAAAAAATTAAATAAACTAAATAATAATGATAAATTTATTAAAAAAACGTCTATTTTCTTCACTAAATTAATTTATATTGAGTGAACGAAAAAATCTTTTATGATTTAAATATTAGTTGTCGACTTAAGTTTCACAATGTGAAAAAGCTTTCGAATGGTACAATACCTCTTACAGCTTACTGTACTTACGTATGTATGTATTGCACATGCCACTTAAATGAAATTAAATTTCAAGTTTTTTCTCAAAGAGAGTAAACCCAGATGCCACTTGTGCTCTTGTTATTTAGCGTTTCTCAAGGTCAAGTGCCTTCCAGATATTTTTTTATGCTACTTAACTTGAGTAAATTAACAAAAACGTCTTATTTTATTTAACGTAAATGAATAAATAGAAATGTACCGATGTATCTACATAAGAATATATATATGTTTGAAAAGGTGTTTTCGCAGAGCATATTATTCATATAGAAGTATCGCTTTTGGGTACTCTACGTACAGTAGCGAAAAGCGATACTTCTATATGAATATATATATATAAGCACAAAACACATCTACCTTCAAACTTTGTTAAGGAATTATGTACGTACTCACATTTCGTCCTGAACTGCTTTTTTGAAAGAACTTAAAGTAATTAAGCTTTAAAATTTTGCTGTTTACAATATTCCAAATCCATCAGTAAAATTAACTAAATAAACTGATTTGCTCACCTCTGAGATATTGCTTTTCTTTTCTGGAGGCTCACGAGTCTCAATAAATTATCTTTATCTTTCAGCTGTCCCTCTAAAAGTCTTTATAGGATGAAATTCGAGTTTTTAAAACTATAATTAAGAAAACGTGTTTAAAAAATAACAAATATTTCATTGGAAGATACTCCAAAGACAATTAATATATACATATGTGAAGCTTAAAATCATTTCAATTATGGTGAAAATTAAATATCGTTTCTACATGATCATTATATATCAACACTGCTGCTTATATAAAAACAAATATTAAAACCAGCAGTTAGAAAATATTAATAGTGGAGAATATTTGTAAATAAATAAAAACAAACATCTTGAAACATCTAGGGGTAAGTGTTGAGAACCCCTCCCTTATTGTACGATACTAAAAGAATCTGACTTCATATAAGTTTTTCTGAAGAATGATATGCTAGCTTAATAAATTCATCTTAAATGTACAACAATCTCTAAGAATGGTAAAATTAATGAAAATTTATTGCATGAAATTAATATTCACACATAAATTGAGAAAGCATTGTTCGTTCCCAGTATAAGTTGGTATACATATATATGTAATGTAGGAGTGGGGTAGTATGTCCAATTTAATTTTATTTAAAAGCTTTTACATAGCTTTACATCGCGTTAACTGCTAATGAAACAGTCGCTCCATTATTCATGTAAGCACAATGAACAGTGGCGTGTAAATTAACGTAATTCATCCGTGTACTGAACAAATATGCATTGTACATAAAGGCAATATAACTGTCTTGATATAACTAAACTGAAATTCATACGAATATACTCCTTAGTTAACTAACTAACCACTGCAATAAAATACTATCACCGACATACCCACAGCACATACATAATATAACACATTATGTATGTAGGCACTTACTCCTATTGTTTCAAATTTCCTTCCACTGATGTTTTTATAACGTACCCAACGCCACATATATTTCATTATTGCGGTGCGATACTTTTTTAACCCGGCGTCATTGTGGCGGAAAAAAGTTACACTAACGTTGAGGTGGGTCATTATAACCCTGTTAAAATTGTTGCTATTTTTTTCAAGAATAAAATAATTTATAATTTTTAAAATTAGATATTTATAATATATAGGTAACTGTTTTTTAAAATCAGTAGTAGCAAAAAAACACATCGATAATAAATGAAATAGTTTTTATTCTTAACTTTCATTAAGACTATTAATTATAAAACAAAAATGTAGCTCTTTTCGAAATTCTTTTTATCAACAAAAAACAATATCGTTTTTTACAAAAATATACTTTAAATAAATCTATACTATCTAACTTTTCTGTCATTGGAGTATTAATCACAGAAATATCAGGAAATTTTGCTTTCCTGCATATATTTCTAAATTTGAAATATAAAAGTTACTAGCATCAACCAGTACAAATTTTTTTATGCCGTATTTTGCTGGTTTCAACGGTATATGCTACCTAAACGTAGCTTATCCTCTGGAGACAACCAACATTTCATCTATCGTAACATGTTCTCCAAGAATATATTTTTTTACAATTTTCGACGAATGATTCAAAGATTTGACGAACAGGAGCCAAATTGTTACATTGTTTTCGTAAGTTGCGTGTAAACTTATCATCAAAGCAAAGGCAGCTATTTATGAAATGGATATTAGATAGTTATCTTAAAAAAAGTAACGAAAATAAGTAAAACTCAATAAAACATGAAAAAAATATATGGCACAAAGCAGCAACGTCGCCGTTGAGCTGGGTCATAATTACCCGGTCGCAGGTTTACACGCATGTTGCTCCTTGTGTGGGCGATGGAGGACTAAAGTGAGGTACACAAAGGGGAGGGGTGATACTTTGCTGCAGCTACTGAGACAAACGGTTGTGTGTGGCAATTATTTCTAAGAAAATTTTCGTATACAAAACGTGCAGGGTCATATTGACCCTGCCTCAATGACGCCGGGTTAAATAAAGAGGAAAAGGAATATTGGTAATTCCGCTGTATCCTGAAAAATCTGCGATAAACTCGCTCTCCGTATATTGATTGTTTGATCATATTTGTTTTGAATGTATTTTTGTGTAAATTTGCTTGTAATTAATGTCCATTTAATTAATTATCAGTAAAAAGTCAATAAATAAATAAAATTTATTCATAGAAACTATATCTACCGTAAAATTTTATATTTTAGAAAACGTATGCGTCAATTTATTTTTTATTTACTCGTCGATTAAAAGTATTTTTACACAACAATGCATTTATATTCAATAAAATCAACATGCAGAGGGCAAGCTTACCGCAAAATTGCGCTTCTACCCCCATAAAACAAATTTAATAAAATAAAAAGATATATCATCACTCATAGCAAAAAAAATAGTAAACAAAAACAAAATGATAATGAAAAAAAAAGCATGAAAATAACAAAAATATTAAAGTGTATTACGTAAAAAAGAGCACAATGTACCTATTTAATGAATAATTGAATAAAATTAATACATATTATCATGAAATCTATCTTTAATTACATCATAAACTTGTCTATCAATAGAAATACCAACGCTATGTGGGTATAACAATCTGAAATGGCTGTATAACAAAAAAATAAACCTACTGAAATTGTTTGTTACCTTGTTAACATGTATTTCAACATGGTGTAACATGATAAAATATATAAACAAGTAATAATGTACGAATTTTGGTAAAAAAAAATGATTTGAGACCACTTGTATGGGTATGTTTGTGTGTGTTTTTTTTTCTTTAATCATATTTAAACGTCCCACCCAATGACACAAAACTCAAAAATTTCCCTTAACAGTGTTACTATGCTAAATGAGTCACTCATTTTAACGTCATTCATAAAGGTCCAAGTTCGTTGCTAAAGGAAGAGTTGTATCTTGAAAGATAGTCGTTAAAGCCGTAGAAATTCCATTAATTTCCATTCAGTAATTACGACTAAACCTAATTAATTGTGAAGGTGTATGTAAAAGTAAGTATGTGTCATTCTTCAAAGGAAAATAGCATTATCTATTAGATACATTATTTTATTTACCTTCTCCTTCTCATTGGGCAATTTTTTTTTTATTTTTTTTTTAAAAAAGATATATCTGGGTTTTGTTATAAACCCAAATACAACCTTATACACCTTTCACACTAAGCTAAAAGCTTGTGCCGTGAAAGGGGAGTTTGCCGGCACCTGGGATCGAACCACGGACCCCTTGTTCTGAAGGCCGAGACTCTACCTCCAGGCTACCGTCTCACATGGTGGTGGAGTCTGCCTTTCTTTCTTATTTTATTTACCAAAAGTTAATTAAATATAAACGATCGATGCTTTACTTAATAAAGACTTTTTAATACATTTTCACACCTTAAGACATTTTTTAATGACGATTTCAAACAAGAAAATGGGCGTAAAAGCTATTGATGCAATCAATTTCTAATCCTCTTCAAAGGCCTATCTGTGTTACAATCAAAATATACATAATATCTACTATTATATATTATGTTATGGTTGTTCATGAATATATCTGTATCATGTCTATGTATGTATCTATAGTAAGTATTTTGTTTTCAAATTGTTGATTTTCGTTTGACATTATTTTGGTTCCATATTTTTCGTTCTATTGTACTTTAGATTAATATCATGCACTTTTGTTCGTGTAATTGTTATTTCATACTGTGTATATCCGTTTCAATCAACGACCAAAGAGAATATTGCATTGAAGAACTGACAAAATAATTTTTGTTTCTTTTGACAAATATGAAATATTATTGAAGCTTTTTTATTATTCATGGCTTGATTAAAAATTATTTTGAGTTTATATTTAATTTAAATACACCCCTAAATGCCTTTACAGTAAACAATATGCATGTATCATGAAACTAGGTTGGGTTGGTCGTGGGATTTGGACCTCTGATATTGATTTAATAATCTCTGATATGTTGTGAGTTAAATAAGAAATAGAGATCAATAAAAAATAAATCTTTTGACATTTCTTGAATAAACTGCTCATTATGACATTAAAACCATTTTCAAAGTGATTCTTAGTATCAAATATTAATGCTCAATATTTTAAGAAAAATACCACACGGCAATAAAAAGTTCAAACAAAATTTATATTCTCCAATGAACAGTTTTTTTGAAGAGCATGCCTGAATAAGTATAGGCGCACATGCTTCATATCAAATATGCAAAGAAGATATCGACATTGCATATTCAAAATAAGGTATGTGCGAACTTTTTTATTTAGCCATTCTATTTAAAAACTGTTGATTAGGGCATTAAAATTGTTGTTTGGACTTTTTATTGGCATGTGATATTATTCTTAAAATATTATTTTTTATATTTGATACTAAGAATCACTTTATAAAATGCTCACAATGTCATTATAAGCAGTTTATTCTATAAAGGTCAAAACATTTATAAATTAACATACCCCTTTTTGAATATGCAACTACAATATGTATTTGATTATATTAACATCCTCCATATTATATTCTGTAATTTATAGTCTTGATACTGCCAGGTGTAACGATAATATTATTATTTTCAATAAGATTTCCTTTGCTCTGCACAGTTCTACAAAAGCTCATAAAAGTTCACGGAAAAAGGTATCTATAAAAGGGTTGAAAATATGTTATTACGTGGTAGGTAGGTACTACTTCCATAATATAATAAAGTTGCACGTATATATTACATATCAATAAAATATATACTAGTTCCATATGTAGATGTATATCGTATAATACAGTGTTATTGTATATTATAATGGAACGTTTCTATGAGGATACGCGTTGCAATCTAGGAACACTTCCGGAGCGGAAAGTGTATACTTATATATTTCTACGTCTCCATACTACAATGGTAGATTTGGTTGAATATATCTAATGAATACAAGAAAAATATCGAATACCAAAGAGCTAAACTGGTTTTATTAGTCTAAAAGGGTTTGGATATCCTATTCAACGTAGTTAGATAAATATGAGAGTTTCTTACCTCGTGTAAATTGTGGTCATTATTCTATTCTATTTTCATAAGGTTATCTAGTTGTTTGTAAGAAATTTAGGGGTAGCCATGACTATTCGGTCATCAAATTTAATGAAGACACGTGTCATTTTAATCAAAATACATGAAACATTGCCAAAAAATTGAGTTCGTCTGTAGCCTGGAGGTAGAGTCTCAGCTTCGTGAACAGGAAGTCCGTGGTTCGATCCCAGGTGCCGGCAAACTCCCCTTTCCCGACACAAGCGTTTAGCTTACTGTAAAAGGTGTATAAGGTTGTATTTGAGCTTATAACAGAACCCAGATATATCTTTTGAAAAAAAGTACCTACACAAAAAATAAAAATCATAATAGGTTAGGTGAATTGAAACAAGTGTTTCTTTCTACTATAGATTATTGTTTTTCGACTTATTAGGTCATTTCCAATCTTTTATTTTAGCATAATCGGTATATTTTTTTACTTATTTTTTGTCTTATATGTTAGAGTTATTTGGAGTATATCATCAATACTACAAAACTTTTCATGCACTGATTGTTATTATATTAGAGATTTAATTATTTATGTTTATTTTTTATCTATGAACAATGACGTATTCAAAGATTTTTACACTCTTAGGTTCAAATTTCTGTAATCTTACCAAGCAAATCAAAAGTTGTTCTAAATTGCGTCAATTTTTGGTGTAATTAGTTAATACATGTTACTAAAAAACAAACTTATCACAATAAAAGAAAACAGCTCATGTTATATTGGCTAAGAGGCTTGCGTTACTAAGTTATGGTAGTATTACTTGAATGCATAAGATTTTGAACAATAAAGAATAAATTCTGTAATAGATAAAGAAAACTAAGGTGTAGATACTTGTGTAAGTACTTTGAACATATTATGAAACTATTTCTTTCGTGTAACCCTCTTAATTTCTTACTTCTGAAGTAGAGATGTAATCTATAGGATAATAAGAAGTAGGTGGTTAGAGTGGCGCAATTACAATAAATTTCGGAAGAAATAATGTGGGGTCATAGAGATTCTATTGGCTCTCGTTTACATCAAGTCTTTCAATTTCTTTGAATACGTGAATAACGGGAAAAACGGCATTGTGTTAGAGTTTGAACAATTTAATTTACCTACCATGGTACAAGTATGTATATTGATAGATTCAACCAAAAAAAGAGTTGTTCTTCTTACGCTCTATATCGGTTCTTTCAGTACTCGAGACGGTAATAAATTGTCTCTATTTAGAACAGTCATGTACCAATTAAGTAATTTTATTCTATAACATTTCGTGTCGATCCACAGAATATTTTTGCTGAACTTAAATCATCTCTTTTTTATATTTTTCAAACAAAGTAATGATAGTTTATCTAATTACATAATAAATTTTGTTTATCGAAAAAGATAAAGAAATTTTGCTTAAAATTGCAATGTCTACTCATATTTATGTGAATCCATACGCCTTGAGTATCTAATAGTGATAATAGAAAAGAAACATTCTGGGTTAATGGTCAATATTTCTCTGCCCCCTGGCGATAGAATGACACGACCTAAAATGAATTTTGGTCGCTATAGTAAAATAACTGACTATATCGCAAAATTGCTATTCTTAACATCCTACGATAGAGTAACTGTGACCTTTATATAGTTTTAATAAAGTACCTACCCAATATGAACTCATTCCATACCTGATACTTGACTACCTACATCAAAATATTATTTTGTATGCAACATGCTACAAGTACCTATACCAAATCTCGCAGACTTACGATCACTGTATAACAGACTGGTATACCACCTCTCATGTCTGGCTAAGCACCACATTATTTTCACATAGAGAGTATCGCTATTCCAACTTTGTGTGTGGCTAAAATGTTTCCCAGCTGGCATGGGGTGCATATTAATGGAACCCAATTTTATTTTGTATTTTAGGTATAATATTGAATACCATTTATACACCGTAGGACGAGTTTTGGTTTAACCAAGGATAACTATTCTCAAACTAGTTTCTCAAAATTTGCTTTTTTGTGAGAACTTGTGCAAAATTTCTAAAGGATACTTAGTTTGAATTAGTATCGTACTATTGATATTATCATGCAGGATACAACTTTATTTAATACTGTACGATGTTCAGTTATTATATTATCACTCGGTAAACTTTTGCAATGATATTTACTATTATTTATGTACTTTGAGTTACGAAACTGCATATAATTATCAAGGATGAAACCTTTCATGAATGTAGAATATCAAAATATAACTTCTAGCTGTACATAGAATGATGTAATTTGTATAATATTACGATGCACGTTTCATTAAAACGTTTACGTGTTGTACAAAGTATTATGAAGTCTCTCGTTGCTCAACAATAAGTCCGAATTTAGTCTTAATTTTAAATATCATTTATCATTGCGTTTTTGAATAAATAATTATTTGTTTTTTATGCGAGTGCATTTTGTATAATTAAGGTTATTTTTATAAAGGCATTTTAAATGTCTCATATGTTAACTGATATGGCACAAAATGAAATCTCTGCGGTGTTTGTAATATACAAAATTCGTATGATAATTATTTATTTATTTACAAATATTCACGGCCAAAGCCTTTTACATATTAAACCTCTGTATACATACAAAACATGTAAACAAAGGAAAGATCTGTTACAAAAAAGACACAAAACAATTAGACTAAAGAAACGAAAGTTTAACAGACAATATAACATTAATCATGTTATATTTATAAAATAAGATACAAAATTGTTAAAAAAAATTTGGTCAAGACATTACAAAGAGAAATCAAAGTGGTATAAAAATGTCAAATATAGTAAAAAGTCAATTAGTTAAAATTCATAAGTCAATAAAAAATTGATATAAAAATTTCAAATAATAGAGATCAATTAAAAAACATAAGTTTAGGTCAAGTGGTTAAAAGAGCAAAGAGTTAATAGTTAATTAATTATGTTTATTTATTTAACTATTCATAACTTATCAATAAAAATAATTGGAAATAAATATTTAAAATCCCTTAAATTATTGTTTTAATGTTATTTTCTAGAATCAAATTTACCTAATGATAGTTGCAATTTGAATGGTTTGAAAATGAATGTATTAAAGACGAAAGTTCTAGTGTTTGAAAGAGAGAATGAAAAAACGATTTGTGTTTGGAGCAAGTAAGCGAGTATGTATATTTGGGAAGTATGTTTGCGAGGGATGGAAGATGCGATAGTGACAATGAAAGAAGGAAAGTGGCCGGTGCTAGAGTGAACGGTGCACTTCGACCCATTGTCAGCAATGGCAATGTTTCGAACATGGCTAAAATGCTGGTGCACAATACCATTCTGGTACCGTCACTTACGTATGCAAGCGAGACATGGACGTGGCTGAAGAAGGACGAAAGTGAAATAAATGCAGTGGAGATGCGATCGTTGAGAAGAATGGTTGGTAAAACGCTGCGTGATAGTGAAGATATTAGAAGAATGAGCGGATGCAAGAAGAGTGTTGTGGACAGAATGCGCGTGAATAAACTACGGTGATTTGGACACGTTGAACGAATGAACGAAGTAAGAATGACAAAGAGGATATATTGAAAGGACCCTCCACACACCCGGATATCTCGGGAGTCAAAGACTCCTATTTATCCGCACTTGCAAACAAAAAATTTGTCCTCACGGGCGAGCCACATGGGCAGCCTGAATGGCCGGCCGGCCAAATCCGCCTCGTGGGAATCTTTTAAACTACTGTAAAACTTTCAATATCTCCTTAAGGTAGAGAAACACCAATATTTATATTTTTATTAAAATAATACAAGGATCCGAAATGCACACATAGGAAAAAAATAACAATAAGTATACCCAATAATCAAAATTTGTTACAAAAAGCAGAAATACTTGTCTGGAACAGTCAGAAACACAAAGAGGATATACTTGTCTGAAAGAAAGGGTGTGAGGAAGCGCGGACATCCGAGAACCACGTGGCTTGATCACGTGGATCAAATTCTCAAAGACGGCCTCGTGTTGAGTAAAGAGGAATCGACGTGCGTGTATGAGAAACTGTATGAATGTGGAGGAAGCGAAGGAAGTGTGTAAAGATAGATCTGTTTGGCGTTCCGTTCTCTCTGCCTACCCCACTTGGGATACGGCGTGAGGGTATAGTATAGTATATTATAGTAAATTTACCTAATGATTTCATCTTGAATCGACTTCTCGACGAAAATATACGAAAAAAAATATCTATTTAACATCAATATTAATAAATTTATAACATACCTACTTGTGAAGTCAGCTATGAAACTTCAATCTGATATGATAGCTTTTTAAAATTTCTCAGTAAAAGCTATTTATTTATTCAGTACGTATACAGAAAAATCAATCATTAACAAATTTCTGAAGTAGACAGGTTTGAAACTCGATACTCTTAGTAATTATGATGGTAAAAAAATCGTAATGTGAAGTTCGTTTATAAATACGGGTTCATTAAAATAATATATTTTTTATTTTCTCTAGTCTTTTATATAAGAATAATATTCGAAGTGTCTTAGTTTATTTCAGAAACCTTTAAATTAATGGATCAAATATTTTCATATCTTAAATAAACCAGGCAAAGGAGATCGGTATTATACTAAAGTGCTATGGTTGACATTAAAGTTGGTTGAAATTCAATCAGAAAGTCTTGGGTTTTGGTGATCCACTCCTACTTCATAATATAAGCACATTACCTTCTCGCTATAAAGGTTTTTTAAGTTAATTTAAGAATTAGGTTTGAGTTACCTAAATTCATATCTCAAAATAATGGTAAGTTTTCATTGCTCCACCCTCCACCATAAATTATTATTTATAAAATCAATATGTTTTTCGTCTGTCTGTAATACATGTAGTATGTTTACTGATTAAGTAGGCTAACCAATAAATATACTGCATGAATTATGTATCAAAATACCCTTTAAGATGCAAATTGGTTATCGCTATTGAACAAGTTGCATCATTCAAATATCTCGGGGTAGACATATCTAACAATAGTGACCTGTACAACGAAGTGAGAGAGAAGACCAATAAAGCCTCAGTTGCAACCGGATGTATAAGAGTACCGTATGGAGAAATAAACACATGCTAATTGATAGTAAAGTCCGAATATATAAAACCTGTGTTAGACCAATGATGACACATGGTGTCGAAACAAGAGCAGACACGGTACGAATTAAAAACCTACTACGAGAACATCAGAGATGAAAACATTACGTGCTATTGCGGGCAAAACTTTCAGAGACAGAATAAGAAATACTGAGATTAGGAACATATGTAACACGGAAGACATCGTAATATAGAGTTGAAAAAGGAGACGATTCTGGAAAGACCATGTGAATCGAATGGCTGAAAACAGACTCGTACATATAGCTGCTAAGGAAACACCAGTCGACTCACGGCCCCGAGGAAACCCACCAGAAAGATGGAAAGAAAGCTGGTCTTCAACATCACAAGAGGCATCAACTTCCGATTTAACAGATCGACGATCTACATCACGAAGAAGAAGAAGAATTGCGTATAACTTACCGCTTTTAGTTTTTACTCACTTAAATTTGTTATAATCACGCATATTGAGTGTACACGGATATGCTGAATTACCGTTCTTTGGAACTGAGTGGATTTTGAATATTCTGATAGGTAGGTATTTTATAAAATAAAACAATTTTTAAACGTTTATTCTTCGAGTTGGTTCATAAAGGCCTATGGGAAAAGAATCTAATGAAGTGAAAAATTTACAGATATTAACAATGTAATCGAATCATTTTATAAACGAGTACATTCTCGTTTTACATCAAAGATGAACTCCAACAATAAAATTTAAAAATTCAATATTGAGCTTTCTTTATGAATTATTTGAATCAGTCCATATACAGGGTGTTTGGCATTGAAATGCAAGAAATGAATTCATCGGGAATATTATGAGTAAAAAACCAAAAAAGTGGTATTCTACTCTTTCTTTCAGCCATTTATAAATTCCTTTCTATTTATTCTCAAGTAATTGATATCAAACATTATTTGCAAATGTGATTTCGAATATATTATCAAAAAAAAAATCAGAAGACATAAACGGCAAATATGTAACAACATTTTTTCACGAATATACATACTATTAAATTGATTAAAAGATGAAATAACATTTATGGTTAAAATACAAAACACATAAAAAAAACGAACATGTTTGATTAAAAGCAATATGTTTTACAGTGAGCAAACATTTTTAGACAATACACAAATGTATGTATATAGAATGTTCAATTACTTTCATCTTTTTTATTTTATTTATTCAACCTCGTATAATATCTACCTATGACTAAAAGGGTTTATATAGGTACTTTTATTTTATTTAAATATATTAATTGCTTTTTCCACGAAAATATATTTTATCAAATTAAAAGTTCCAATGTACAAATTATCCTTGAAAATGTTTACGTTGCTCTCAAAAATGGCCTGTCAATTTAGCATAATATTCGAGGATTTTCACATTTTAAAATATTGTTTTATATTCCTCATGCTTGATTTATTTCATCATTATTATCACTATTAAATAGCTTTCCTTGCAGGGTAAGCAAAAAGTATCAAATCCTACTTACTTCTATCCTTGAAAAGACTTAGTTTAACAAGCATTTAACTTTTTAAGTGGATACAAATATGGTTATCCAAGATTTTAATATAATTTTATATTATGATTTCTGGCTCGTTGCATAGATCCAATGAACCAGAATTGATAAATTGTACAATGTGCTTGAAATGCTTTGACATGTTAACGACTCTTAAATATTGTCCGGGAAATAAACTGTTATGTTTTTCTAATTTTATTTTCACTAAATTTAATGTAATATTTTTAATTCTTGATGCGTGCTTTCTTATTTAATGTTCTCAGAACGTGTCTTTCTTGAATGGTTTATATATTTTTACCAGGCGCTTCTCTTATTCCTTTTAAATTAATATTTTAATGAAATAAAATCAATTATTCATTTTCAGCTATGCAATATTAAAACTTTCTGAAAATATTGACTACTAATAAAATCATTCAATTAACTTTTTTCATTGATTTTTAATCATGATTAATTTATTATCAAACCTAAGATTTATTATGAGTTCCGAGTTAATTTATGTTCTTATTACATCAAGCTATATTCCGGTCATAAATTATGTAAAATTATTAGGGTAGGCAATTTCAAACAAGAAGGTGACAATATTACGATCAATCAAATTTCTTAATGTAGGCATAGTTCTTTCTTCTATATCAATTGTTCTAATCACTTGTGATCCTATACACCATCCGTTGAAGGGGCTTTTTAATAGTATTCCTGGTGGATAAATGCCGACAACTTATCTTACTTGCAGCAGTCTTAAAAGTCCTTTTGGCGGCTATTTATGAACATAATTTACGTTATTCCTCCTGAATCTGCCCCCTTTTCTACTCTATCTAATAATGTTTACAAAATTGCATGTATTTCAAATATCATAAGTTATCTAAATCAATCTAGATCAATACTTGGTCAGATGGAAGAAAAAGTTTCACAGTTATTATTTTCACTACATACTATAATAACGGGTACATTTTTTTAAGGTATGTATACATGACGATTCATTATTTGTATTACGGGAACGTCACTGAATGAAATTCTGAAATAAACATATCGATATCACTTTTATTTACCTATTTTAAAATAAACCATAAGTCTTGATGGTATATGTAGATTGTAGATAGAGAGATAATATGTTCTTCTTAAAGATAACAATAATTACATCAATAAAAATAATACACTTGCTTAATTAATCAGACGAACTTTCTCTTCTTCTTTATCTACATAGTTAAAGAGGAATGTAAATACACTTCATTAGTCGGATACTTATATAGAATAGTATCTAACAAGTCAGAAAAGTATTTTTTTGCAAGTAGTAAAAGTTTAAAACAATATTGTGCTTGAGGGTAAAAAGCATCCCGGTTACAAATACATACAAGCTTAGTCTGACCATAATTGAGACGGTAGCTATAACAAAGACTCATGGACCCGTGAGCTCTTTTTTAGAGAATACAGTAATGAATTTTCTAGACTCTGCGTATGCGCATGCAAATTTTCATTGACTTATCGTGATTCGTGACGGTAATATTATGATATCTTATATTTATTGTTATAACCGTATGATCCAGAGAGGTAATAAAAAATTGTACCAATTAATTTTTTATTATTTTTGTCTGTCAAATTATTTTTTTACTTTGTTATATGTTTGACGTGTAAAAGGCTCACGGCGTGTACAAGTGATAAATAAATAAATAAAAAATAATATCCTTTTAATATTTGAATATTTGATGTTAATTTTGACATGATTTCAGTTTCAAAGGTAGTTGTAAATGTTTATTAATTCATCAATAATTTTGTCGTTTTAATGCATTTTCTATATAAATACATGTAAACGTTTGATTAACTGGCCATATACTTTAAATAATATTGAAGGTAATGCAAATTGAAAACTTTAAATAAGCATATTTTTAAACCCCTTTTTGGCGCATGCGGTCTTGTTCTAGCCATAGTACCAATTCAACTCTGATCATTGACTTCCTCTGAAAATATTTCTGACCAAATATTCGCCAGCAGTTATTTTCAACAGAACAATTACAAAAACAACAGGATAAAATATTATTTTAAAACCACCAAAATAAAATTTACATTTATTCTCATGTGCTTGGTAAAATTTTCTTTAACGTTTCTTATTCCTTCTCTCACATTCCTTAGTAGGAATAAAGTTAGAGTTTTCCGGTTACAATATTCCTATATTTGTATCTCAATAAAATTTGTTTATAAATAAAATAAAGTTTTGAAGTATCTTTAAGAAACAAGAACCGACATCAAATATTTATATTTATGTATATGCCGATTTCCAGAAAAACATTTATCAGTAGAATTTGTACAACATATCGATTGTGCTCAGGACAAAGGCATCAAACCACAATTTTGGCAAAAGTCGTTTTATGTTTTAAAGTCAATCATTTGTGTCTTGTACACATTCTGGTAAAAGAATTCAATCCCCAAACCTCGAGTTTTTATAGAAAAAGCAAAAAAAATAATTTTTTAACTAGGACTTAATTGCAAATATCCAACAAGACAAAGGTCTCAAACAGCATGAGTTTCATTATTAACACCAAAAAATTACATCCAGACATAATTTTACGGGGAGGTAAAAGGCATCAAACCACATAACCACAAACATGCGACATACATGTTGCTAAAGTTTGTCAGGACAAAGGATTTAATCTACATTTTTTTAAATTTATTTGCTTATAACTTAATAATTCCTGAATATTTTCTCTTAAATTTTTATGACATAATTAAAAACTACATTTTACAAAAAGATGGTAAAATAATAATTACAATAATTTGACATTTTCTTTATCCTACAGTTTTTTGCTTCTCCTATGAAATTTTACCAATGTGGTTTGAAGCCTTTTTCCTGAGCACAGTCGAATTATGTATTGACATAGAACATAAACTTGTAGACAAGGAAAGTTTAAATATGATTTAATAATGTGTCAATTTTAGGGAGTTTTTTAACTATAAACTTTATACCTACTGATTCAAAGTGATTCGCAATAAATACAAAATTATAGAACCATTCGTTATGACTATCCCATCATGGCATATCCCACATGTGGAGTGGCCAGCAGACTGATAGTACATGCAATGAACATGTAAGCAGTCCTCTCCGTGCCAACGAAAACATGAGACTCATTGCTGAATTTAAGATGTAAAATGTCCTTATTTTTCTTTATTTGCGTGGAAGACCAATTTTTGCTGGGTACCTACTCCAAGGAAAAATTAAAATGATAAATAAGAACAATAAATCATGCATATTCATGGAGATAATATTATATTTTTTCTTTTTTACTCTACGCATCAAACAATTTGAACGATTGAAATTATAATATTTTTTATTGAGTCTGCTTGTAGCTCTTTTTTTATCTATTCATAATAAGTATATATCTTGTAAGTGGCAATGTTTGCCGTGAATTAATAAATAAATAAATATATATATCTATATCATCACAACATCTGGGGTATCAATTGGAGTACAAGTGACCTGCTGTGATAGACGTATAGGTTCTCTTTGTGCCAATAAAAAATAAGATATTTTAGTATGGATGGTATATCGATCGACATTTCATTAAATATTTTCAAGCAACAAATACACTTTGTTTATGTTCAGAAGTTCTCTCTCCAGACTATCTGTCCGTTTGAATTACGATAATCTCTTTATACGTCTCTTTAAATGATCCTTTATTATTTGTTTGTTTCCGCAATAGTTAACAAATGTATTATTAAGTTTTGTTACAAGAGGACTGAATAATAATCTGACCGCTTCAATGGTTAAATGTTTTGTGAAATTAATATGAAAGGGTTCAATGAATTTGAAATAAATATTTGAAAAGTAAAGTGCTTTAAAGAGTTTTATTTGCGATCATTTTGTTGTTTGATAAATAAGATGGTGTCTTCTTTCATTGAATTTATAAAATCTTTTAAACTCTCTATTTAAGTAAATCTATATAATCATGACATTACATAATATACATAAACAATTCACACAGATCGAGCAAGTCCCAAACTAACATGAATCTTGTATCATGGGTACTAACGCGACGATACACACATATACAATGCACTAAACACATATACATGTAACACCCAGACCCAGGACAATTTGAAAAAGATCGTTTTTCACTTTGCCCTGGCTGGGAATCGAACCCGGGACCTCGTGACTCAAAGGCAAGAACGTTACCTCCACGCCACACCGGCCGCCGATGGGACACCGCTCCGACAAGTGGGATATGCATGCTGGTCATAAACAAACAAACGCAAACAAATCATTGGTAAATTAACCAACAATTTGTTTGAGAAAAATTAATATTATAGATTCGCCCTATTGAATCGTTTGTACAATCTCTGGTCCTAATCTGATTGTAAATTCCAATGATTCGTTGTGAAATTTCGTTAGTATTTTTCTCAGTGTATGTTACTGCAAATAAAACATATTCGTTATATTTTATTTAACTTCATCATTTAATACTCATATTCATGTTATCTCTCAACTTCCTTACCACAGAATGTCTTGGATGTGAGAAAAATTATACACCACAGCGAGAAATATTTTCCACTTACAACTCTCACCTTTGGGTGTTTTCATCTGTTGAATTTCTCTCACTTCATTATTATCACTTTTGCTTTATTATTATTACAGATTAAAAGATTAATTTACTTAATAATAATATACTTAAATAATATTAAAAGCACATTAAAAAGCTACTAAATGACAAGATAATGATTTAATTATATACTTTTTGTAAACATTGTTTGGTCAAGAAATATTTAAGGGCAAAGACACATTTATTATCATGATAATTTTCTCGTAGAGATTCTGAAACAGGTGTACGATAATGAGTGTTTTAAGAGAATATTCTATGTTAGGTGCTATGAACATGTCACAAATGATGATGTCCTATAACAGTTGACCAAAAAAGCACCGTTGTTTTTCCTTCAAGGTTTCTGATGGCAATCGATGTCTGTCTTTTTAAATACATCGTTCCTGTAACAGCACCATCGGAGTATTAGGTCACGGTAAATATTATGCAATCGACACGAAGACGTTCAGAATGAAAAAGGTTGATTTCTGGCATTTTATTGGGTTATATCGGGTTATATACCTCCATCACAACTAAAAAACGATTACTCGTATTAATGGTAGTCTGAAACATAAATTAATTGTGTATTTCACACTCTGTTTTGTTACTGAGTCATGGGCAAGATATTTAATAGTTACAATACATAGTTCTTACTTTATGAGTTTAACCCTTAATATTAATACAAGAGAACATTGTGGCATACCACAAAACACTACAAAGCAACTCTGTACATATAATTACTACCGGTTTTGTGTATCATTATTATTATTATTATTAAAGCGATGATAGTCATATCCGGTAACATTGCCGAACCACCGTGTCACTTTGCACACAATTTGAAAGCACATCTTAAGAACCCACCAAACCAAACAGAAATGTAGGCTGTTACATAAACTCTATACTGTTTCAGTACTGAAATGAAAACTGTCAAAATACGGATTATAGAAGTGATCCCTTTTTAAGATTAATAAAAAACATTGTGACACTAAAAACCCTTAATTTAAATTAAATAAATATGTTTCACTTGAAATAAGTTTTGATAAGATATTATGCGAAAGCAAATTCTCAATGTGTAAAAAGTAAAAGATGTAAGTATGTAAGGATAGAAAATTATGATGTTCCTTTCTCTTTGCTTACTGCACTCAGGACACGGCATAAGGGTTTAGATAGATACATAGAAATTCTTAATTCATTATTGATCATTATTGATAATATTCATTCCATGGATAAGACATTTAATTCAACGATAAGGCGTGCCACCTATGCGGAATGATGCTAGACAGTAGGCTAAAAAAACTAGTTCTCTAGTTGTAGAACATACTTGTTACAAAAATATTAATGAAAAATAATTCAATTACCCCCATTGAGTGTTTCGGTTAGTATAATACAGGAGTGAAACAAATGCCGTGTGAATGAATAATATGTATATATATGCGATTTTCTTTCAAATCCGTATTTAAAATTGGAGATATTTTCCAATGAATAATCTTCAAGATACGTCGCGAATGATGAGTAAATCAAAAAAGATGGAGAGAAAAATTCACGAAGAGGGAAAATAAAGTAATCTTAATTAAATCCAAACCCACTTCACGACACGGGCATATTATTATTAAGCTTAACGGGAGGGTGTCTTCAAGGTGTATTTACATTTCATTTTCAAATAATGTTACACTTCGAAATCCCAAAGGAATATATTTTATTTCTGTTTTATATATCATCGCAAATACTTTGCAAAAGGCAGTGTTACTTCCTCTTTAAAGTTACCTGCAATTTGAAATACTCTCTATCACAGTAAATAAGACATTGATATCACAGTATTGCAAATTTCAAAGAAAGACGAGGATGATGATGTTAATAGATGACCTTTGGTGCTGTTACGATCCCTCGACAGTCTTAAAGCCTCTCGTGGTAAAAGGGACTTTATCGTTACAAATTATTTTCAACAGAGGAAACTAAAAAGGCAGGTGATCGAAAAAATTAAGACATTTTACATCTTAAATTCAGCGATGAGGTTTTCCACCCATCCTGAATATCTTGATTTTATATTGGCACGTAGAGGACCGCTTGCATGTTTATTACATGCAGCTGGTCTGCTGGCTAGTAAAAGTAGTAGTAGTAGTAGAGAGTTAATCCATCCTGTTTTAGCAAGAGCAGCGTCGAAGAAGAAATTGTTTCAGTTGAATTCAGTATAGCTATATTGGGAACTTACAAAGATAGACAACAATAATGAAACATTCAATTATTCGGATCAACGGAGTCACGGAACTACATAATATACAGGGTGAATAGCTGAATTCCAAACTAGAACAGTTTTTATAGGGAGCAGTTCCAAACATTCCTTGGTAACGTATTCGAGTATACAAATCAGTCGTACCGGGTTGAATGCCGTAACGGAATAATAAGTATAAGTTACGTAAATAATGGATTTCCTTGATTCTACTTAATTTATTATTTATTAGTTTATTTCACAGTCTGAAGAGTTTGGCAAAGGTTATAGATGTATTATTTCATGTGACATACGTGGAATTTACTAAGGAGATTCAGAAAATATTGTAGAAGTTTTTTTGAATGAACGAATACGACTTTTATGAATAAAGAAGCTTTCACTATGATAGATACGTCGCGTCGTGAAAGAAAGTATAGAAATAGTTCCTAATACATAAAATATTCTGCAACACACTACGTTACATAATTTTGTATGATATAGTTCTGTATATACGTACTAGTGATGCAAATATTTGTTGCCGACATTCGCGAATAGCGAATATTGACTTGCTTAAACTTTTACAATTGCTCAAACATTAAAATTTCTACCCCCCTCCGTCGCCGAATTTTCGTTTTTTTTTTTTTTTATAAGATATATTAGGGTTTGTTATAAACCCAAATACAACCTTATACACCTTTCACACTAAGCTAAAAGCTTGTGCCGTGAAAGGGAAACCACGGACCCCATGTTCTGAAGGCCGAGACTCTACCTCTAGGCTACCGATGAATGGTATAGGAATTAGAAATATTTCAAAACTCCTCGATTTTCTTAAAGAATATTTTCTTGCTGTATCTTTTTCTACAATGTACCGAGTAAGTATCCGGTACTTTTACCGAATATCCGATACTTTATTACCAAAATAATATTCGCATATTTTTTGCGAATACGAATGCGAATGTGAATACTTTGAAATCTGCGAATATTCGCGAATACGAATATTCGTTCCATCACTAATACTTACATAGTACGTTTCATTGCTAGAAAGGGAGTGTGGACACATCTGTTGAAATTTATTATTTTACTCTATTATTATTGCATGTATAATACCATTCTATGTGCAGTACTATCTCAACATAGCGTAGTCTTGTCTGCCAATGTACCTACATACAAACTCTCCATTTTTCGTAATAAACTTTAAATAAATAAACTCCAAAGCAAAATGCATTATATAGTACAAGTACATACATACATAAATGATGTTTGCATCTGTAACAGAGGTTGTGGGGGTCAGAAATCTGATATCAAAATCATAACTTTCAGCTTGACATTGCTCAAATCTATCATCTTAATATCAACATTTTTTTGATAAATAAATCATTAAGCTTACAAACAAAATGTGAAAGGTTTCTAGAAATTAAATTTGTCGCAAGATAAAGACAGCAAAAAATTCAACGATATCTCACAAAATAAGCATTAAAAGTATATTTTTAAATTAATATCAGTCGTGTGAACTGTAAACTAAACGGAGAACTAAACTTATACATACATACCATTACGCCGCTTCCCTCGCGGGGTAGGCAGAAAGGATCGAGCGCCACTTCCTTCTATCCTTGCATACATCTTTCGCTTCCGTCACTGTCATACAATTCCTCATGCATGCTCTCCTGTTCAATGTGCTCAACATGTGACCGTCCTGTAGGATTTGATTTAAATGATCTTGCCATTTGATTCTCGGACGTCCACGTCTCCGAGCACCATTCCTCTCAGCCAAATATATCTTCTTGGTCATTCTGTCCTCATTCATTCTTTCCACGTGCCCAAACTCAACTTCCACGTGCCTAAACTAAACTTTTCAAGTCTAAAAGGCTTCTACTCCATATATCAACCTATAGTTTTTAATTATTACCTGTATAAAAAAAAGCAACAGAAATATGCAAGGACAGATCTATATGGGGTTCCGTTCTCTCTGCCTTCCGCTATTGGGATACTGGGTGAGAGTATAGAATAGAATGGACCTATACAAAATGTCACTTATTAAAATCTATTTGAATTTATTGGCATAGTTTGCTATGTATCTTGAATATTTTACTTTCAATCAGCTTTTTTGAAATTTGTCTTTAAATACTGACATAATATAATATTTCAGCGGAGCTTTTTTATTATGTTAGGTATATCTCAAAGATTTTTTTTTTGTAAATTATGTTTTATGTAATATGATGTTTTTAAAAAATATTCTTTATCATTTTTGTAACCTACTTCTCAATCATGTACGAAACACATAGGCAAGTGATGTTTTTCACCGTCTCGTCTCTACCATGTCAAACCAACAACATAATACATTATTATTATTTTGTATGTTATATTTTTCTGATATTGGCACGGAGAGGACAGCTTGCATGTTTCTTACATGCAGTTGGTCTGCTGGCTACCCCACTTGTGGGATATGCCGTGATGGTATAGTAGTATAGTAGTAATATTTTTCTGATGATTTTGTCAATACGATTTCTCTTCACGCAACAAACATACTTTAATTAAACGATGTAGTTATTATTATTCATACAAACCAAATTAAATGTTTAGAGAACAAGCAATAGCAGTACAATATGACGTTGCCTATATAATAAAACATAGTATTACCTATAACAACTCTGACAGTTGCAGGAATAAATAATAACCCTCCTTTACACGAGACTTGTCTCTATAAGGAGGATGTTTAAATTTAAGTTTTTATCAAATAGTCTATGTATTTTAATTGTTATGTTAAATAAAAAAAATAGTCTATTCTATGTTTGTAACGAGTGTCTGCTATTATGTATGATATAGCCGTTATCTTGGATGGGTTAGTTGGAAGATATCGCGCTTCTGCGATAAACTCGCCCATTGCACAAAATTTATTTGTGTAGTTAAATTGAATATTTTCATATGTTGATTTTTTGTGCAGTAAAGTTTATTATTATTATCTTGTAATCGCTTAAATCGCATTACGAATTTCTTAAAGACATATTAAAAATCGTATTAAAATAGCTTCATAATCGCACTGCAAACTCATAAACTCATAAAAACCGATTTAAACTGCCTTTAATCGCATATCATGGAATTGGGGAAAACACAATTAATTTGCAAAAAACAATAATATTATAAAAAATAATAATAGAACATCTTTTGTCACATCTACCTTCACTATACATGCAGCTCGGTTATGGAATGATTTGCCTTTACTGATCAGACTTGCTCCTTCAATTTCCATTTTCAAAAGTAGACTGAAACATCACTATCTTGCTCTCAATAACCCATCATAATTCCATCCCCTTCCTTGTCCCCCTTTCCCCATTCCACTTTGTGCATGTATTATATATATATATTTATTTTTATTTTTGTATGGGTATATTTATTTATTATTTTGTATTTTTTCTATGGTTCTGGCATGTACTTAATTATTTTTCTTATTTTTTTTCAAACATCAGGTTGGTTGGCAGAAATTGCCATTTGGCAATAAACCCGCCTTTTGTACAATGTACTTATTATTGTCACAATAAAGTTTATTTTATAATATTAAATCGCATTGACGATTTCTCTTTTATTTATAAAAACTCATTTAGAATACATTATTATTATAATTTCGCTAATATAATATTGATCGTTCATATATTAACATTAATGGAGCACTAACAAATACTCGTAGGTATATGCGCACTCTCATATTTCAAATGATTGTTCGCTGTTGTTATCCGCTTGTGAAGTATTTTTTATATACCTACCTAATATTTCACAGACGTAAAATGCACATACTGATATTACGAAAATGTTTGCGATATAATGATTAAAATACTCTGAATAACTGATAAAATAATTATTATCAGCAACATTTATATAAGCCAAATGTATGCAAAAAAACGCAAAGTAGGTATATAACAAGTTCAAGTAATTAACTGTACCTCTAATGTACTGTGTTGACTACATCAAGTAGTAAGCAAGAGATATTACAATATGTGAAAATGTCCCAGAACCATTGGAGTTTTAGAGAAACTTACTTACCTGAAACTTTCCATGATCCGTATAAATTTTGTATTTTATTGTGCCATTTTTGTAATTAGATGTATTGATTGCATTCACTCACAAATTGTGAAAAAGTGTTATATCTTAATATTCAATAATAAATTCTATTCAAAATAAATCAAAATCTCTAGATAATATCATGACAAATCCTGTAGACTACTCGCATGTTAAGAACAAAGGTTCATAATTTCAATTCAACTATGAATCACTTATAAATGTTTTACGTAAACAAAATATTTTTTGTAATACAAAAACCAAAGTTAAATAAAATTGGATAAATTAATAACTTATCTATACAAAATATTTCATAATAAGTAAGGAAGTTTTATGATAGTCGACCCGCAAGACAAGTTGCGGGTTCATTAAGCTACTGACTGGTCCTAATATGTTTGAACTAGATAGCTATTTGCTTAATGTTTATCTACTTTGAAATATAGGATTACTGAAATTATTTCAGATCGCATTTCAAAGTCATCCTAAGCCCTGTTTGAAATACTAGGCCTTAATGACTTATTTTCCACTGAACTGAATTACTCATCCAGTAAGCTCGAGTTCTTATTTGAAGATTAATATACAATTTCAGATTTCGTTATAATAAAAAAATGTCTTTAAAATAAAATTTTCAAGGCTTATGAATAAGTTTCACCCCAAACCAATTTTCACCTGCGGGTTGGTCGAAAAAGTTTAAATTAAAATTATTTTCGCAGCGTACATATTATTATTAAATTGTTTCCTTAAATATTTTTTTTATTTTCTTAACAATATTGTATCTGAGATGATAAATATTTACGGCAATTTATTTCACCCTCCTGAATTAAATACAATTTAATTGCAGAATTTATTTGTATACATGAAAAACTGAATCATTTTTTATCTACTGTTGAATTATACCAGTCATAACATTCCAAATTTTTAAGTTCAGAGCTTCAAGGCAATCACCAGTATTGTTTATATCGTCAACCACTCTTTAAGATATCCATTGCTTCTTCTTTAATCTTCCCTAAATCTTATCTTCATACACTCTGTTGTGCATAAATAATGGAAATAAAATATACAGACAGTGAAATTTAATACTGCCAACAGAACTAACCGAAAATCCTGATAGGTGTCAATCGTCTTCTTAGAATTATACAATGTCCTAAGAAATTTGTCTTCACTCCAGTGTTTTCTTTACCTATCTTTAATCTTTGAACCTAGCAACAAATCTTGTGTCCTATATTATATAATGCTAAATATTGTCGATTCCACAAAGCTTCAAGAAAAGAGATATAAAAACATAGTAATTAGTACATTATTTGGAAGACATTACAGACAGATAGATATAAGTATTCTGGCAAATAGAATAATATGACAGAAAGGATTTAAAATTTCATTCTCACCATTGAATCGTTTGATTTTTGAACGACGCGAAATCTGCGCTTAAAAAACATTTAAAATATAAATGAAAAGGTGACATTGAATGAATTTATTTTTATCTTGAAATGTAGATATATTTTTTGATTCGCTTCTTGAAATAACTCTTAAATATCATTTTATCAGCTGTAACTGGCACTTTTTGATATTTGAAATGAATAGAAAATATTCTTGATGTTTTTTTTTTGCATACCGCCCTTCCATCAAGATCATTTATAACATTTTATCTCCATTTGTAAAAGGATATGTACGTACTCAAAAAAAAATATTCTTGTCAGATATGAATTAAAAAAATGGATATTTGATTCCATTACTTAATGCATTACAGTCATAGAAATATTTTACCGTTAAACCTCATAAAATAATATTCATCTATCGATTCAAAGAAGAATCAAAATTGTCAACATTGTTTCAAATATTTTCACAATTTAACCTGTAAAAAATACTGGATTATTTTTCACTTAAAGAAGGTTAAACGTTAGTTTCTGCTTGAATTATTTCAACATGGTATACCGTTTATTTTCCTTCTATGTAAAAACTGAAACTCATCTTGATATGTAGAGCATAATTTTCTTTTTCGTTTGAAATTATAAAAGTTATATTATTTGTGCTTATTTTGTTTTTAATACGACTCCGAGTTGAAAATAAAAAAAATGTAAAGCATACACATAATGTATTTTTTAACCGTTTGATAAAGTTATATACTTAATTTACTCTAAGTAAATTCAAATTGCAAACATATTCCACCTTACTTGACATATCTCTGTGCTTCCTAGGTGAGGTGTTAAAATATAGCATGTTCGAAATATAGCAATCTTGAGGTCATTTTAATTTTTGACAAAAGCGATCTCACGAGATATAAATTTTTCATTAGTCGTCGAGAACTCGGCTTGTCTTCCTATTATAAAGTTTTGTTCGCGGAATTTACTTGTTAGTCGTATTAACATAACTCGTACCTAAATAACAAAAGCAATATACAGTCTCTAACATTGGTACGGGAATAGTACTATTGTGGGGAAAATCACCACAATAGTGAAACATCTCTCGATACTAATAAGCATGTCCACATTACCTACATATATTGCACTCAGAGATGTGACGTATTTGAAATAAAAGTATTTAAAATACAAATACAAAATACGTATTTGTATTTTGTATTTCAAATACCTTTTTGTAAAAAGTATTTTGTATTTTATTTGAAATACTTTTTTTGAGTATTTTGTATTTTACACAAAATACTTTTACAAAATACCTTTTTATTGTTTGAAACAAAATTCTGCTATTAATTGATATGCGCGTACGCTAGCTTTTTTTGCCATTTTGTTGAATTACAAATACAACGTTTCCATTAGAGTACTCCATGTTTGAGATATACACACATAATAATAATGATTGAACAAATTATACATGACGCCGATTAATGTTTCATGGGCATTTCAAGGGCGCTGTGATTTCTCCTGAATGGTAGCATTTTCAATTTTGTCTGAAGGCAATCTATTCCAGGCAGATGACGCTGCGACTCTGTTTCTTCTTTCTGCAAATTTAGAGGTATTTGCCCTTTTGAGTTCAACGAGTTTAAGAAGCTGATCACAGCCTTCGCCACACATTTTCGTCAGCGGAACAGCTCAGTGGGTGGTGTGCTGCCTTGTGGACAGTGAGACACAGTTTAAACACCACTATCTCTAGGACTCACAGTTAGTGTAGACTTCTTAGTAGTGAAGTTATATGGCAGCTTTTATTCTCTCTGTAAATGATCCGGAGGCAACATTAAAAACCATCTGAAGACGATAAGGAAGAGTCTGGAGCAGTCCTGTATATAATATGATGTTACAGTAGTCCATACGATTTCAGATTTGGATTATCCATTCTGATTTATTTTGCAGCCCAAGTCAGGAATTCTCTTACCTGCTTGATGATACTCAATCCATTTATGACAATTTTCGGCTTATCTCTTCTAACAACGGTACATTTTGTCATGACTTAATTTTTTTTTTCTATTTTGACAGTTCTTCCTAAGGCTCATCCTCATTGTCTGCAAGCAATGATATATCGAATCATGTCAACCCTTTCTCCATTTATGTATACTCTTGTCCAGTTTTTCATTCATCAATGGTATTCATCAATTGTCTGCAAGCAATGCTATATCTAATCACGTCAACCCTTGCTCCATTTATGTATACTTTTGTCCAGTTTTTAATTTCTTTTTCATTCATCAATGGTTTAAATATTAAATACTTTTGTCTTACACCTTGTTCGACTATTTGTAAAAAGTATTTTAAAAAGGTATTTTAAAAAAGTATTTTGAAAATACGTATTTTGTATTTTGTATTTAAATACCATTTTGAAAAAGTATTTAGTATTTTGTATTTGAAATACAAAAATTCAAAAGTATTTGTATTTTGTATTTAAATACTTTTTTGGAAGTATTTTGCACATCTCTGATTGCACTGCACTAGAAAGTAATAAAAAAATTATATCAGTGACGAAACGGTAGATAGCTCTGATATCCAGAGAGATATTAAACCGAATAACCAGATCCGATTACTGATATCTGGAATAGTTTGTTTTAGAGCGAATTATCCTACAAGACATTTTAATATTATTGGTGAATTTTAATGTAGGTAAAGGTTCTCGTACGCATGAACCAATTAGGGTAAAGCAAGCAAAGAGTACGCACTTAACAAACCTTTAATTTTAATAAATTTTATAAACAACTTACATTCAAACTATAACGACGTTATTGAACTATGACATTTTTGAAAACAAAATAATATGTTGTAAATGTATAAAAATAATAAAAAACATTAAAAACTAAGCATATAAAAAATGTCTCCCTGTGCGTACTCTTACCTACTATACTAGGAAAGAGTGCGCACGACTATTTCTTCATACAAGGTAAGAGTACGCACGACTATTTCTTCATACAAGGTAAGAGAACTTAATAATTTCAATTACACACATCACAATTAAAAGCTCCGAAGCCGACGTAATCGGTGCACTCATCGTGCCACCATGCTTCACACCTTGAACATTGAATCCAATCAACTTCAGGTGGGTCAACATATACCTCCATACAAAGAGGACAACGAATGACATTTTGACTAGCTTGAACATTATGAACTATTTGATGATCCTTCAGCTGTTCGTTTTATTACTTTTTTCATTGTTTTTATTCGTAACTTATCTGCTTTTTCTTTCTTCTTCTCTTCTTTTTTCTTATCTTCTAATTATTTTTTGTAAGGAGAACTCGTGAGTACTTCAGATTTCTTTCTTTTTATATTTTGTTTTCTCTGTAATGTAGTTTTTGGTAGTGGGCGAATTTCAGATGGCTGGAAACAGGATTTTGACGTCATTTCAATGCTCTCAGTCACCTGTGAGGGGTTTATAATGGAGGGAACCGCCGCATCTTTCTGATTAATGGCATCAATGTTAGATGAAATACTTGAAGAAGGTGTCAAAATTTGCGGTTCTGGCAAATTTGTAACTTCTGAAGGAGCAAAGTCGGTATCGCTAAAAATCTGGTCGTTGTAAGGCCATATTCCACAACATTCAAAAGCTTTTTTAGCTTTATCTATAGATGCCACCTTAGAATATGCAGTTCCAAATAATTGAGCGACCTGAAATTGTGTGATAGCACGTCCAGGATTAGTGACTTGCCAGTTATCACAGGCTACGGCATATGCTCTTTTCAATGGTCCAAAAAAGCCTGTATCCAGACTCTGCAGTCGGTGACTGGTATGTGGTGCCAAACTCAAAAGAACTACTCCAGACTCTCGAGCCGTTTCAATTGCAGCTAAACTCAAATGTGAAGAATGGTTGTCTAATATTAAAAGTACCGGTGCTTCTTTAGTTACTTTTACCATCTTAATGAAGTGTTGAAGCCATTCTAAAAACAGCTCAGAGTTCATGTATCCTGAATCGGATACTAAAAGTAATGAATCATCAGGAGCGCCTTGCATTAATTCCAACTTCTTGCGCTTACGTGGGAAAATCAATGCAGGTGGAACAAATAAACCAGAAGCACTCATACAACAAACTGCTGTCATAGTTTGGCCTCTTTCAGCGGAGACAATTTTACCCACATTTTTTTTACCTTGTTGTGCATAAATTTTTGGTAATTTATTGGGAACTGTTTGTAAACCAGTTTCGTCCATGTTAAAAATATGTCTTCCAACGAATTGGTAAGTAGCGATTAAATCTTTCAAATTTTTGAAAAATCTATCCACTTGTACTCTGTTAAATCCAGAGGCACGCGCTAAGCTCGTTTTTTCAGGCTGTCTGAGACTCAGATTTTGCCTTCGTGCAAACTCTTCTACCCATGTTTTGCTTGCCTGTTTGGTTTCTTTGTTAAAGCGATGGTTAATTCCATTTTTCTCAGCTAATTCAAATGCAAATCTTCCTAAATCTTTCTTTGTCACTCCATAGAAATAGTTATCGAGTTGCCTACAATGTTCAGCCAATGCCTGTTCCATTTCATCAGTAAAAACTTTGTGAAATCTACCTAATGACAATGGGATTGAGCCTGATTTTAATCTTTTACGGAGAGTTGCTTCAGGAATGCCATAGGATTTTGCAATAGCTCTTTTGCTTTCCCCCTTCTCTATTCTTTCGTTTATTTCCTTCATATTTTTTTCATTGAAAAATAATTTTCTCTCTGTTTTTTTCGTGTATTTTCCCATTTTCTGCAAAGAGAAAACCATAAGATAAATCAATATAAAATATCTCAAACATGTAATGCGAAATACTGTCATACAAGCAAAGAGTACGCATGCGTACTCTTTGGGTGCGTACTCTTTGCTATCGGGTCAATTTGATGACATAAATTTTTATTCAAAAAATAAAACTCAGTATCAAAAAATAAATGCACGAAAACCAAAGCCAGACTATCATTAAACAAGTAAAAATAATACTCACTGTTATTGTAGCAATCCAACTCTTGTAGCAAACAAGTTATTTTGACTGATTTTTAGATAAAAACTACAAAAAAACAAAAAAATTATTTTGTACCAAGACGTATTCCGACACGTGCGTAAACAAGTCGCCTAGTGACAGTTCACATCAAAGACAACTGAATGTGATCCCAGTATTGCCAACATAGAATTTTTTTTCGAAATAAATCACGATGCGTACTCTTAGCTTGTGCGTACTCTTTGCTTGCTTTACCCTAACAGATTTAATTTTTGTAACACTTTTAGATAGCTGCCGAAGTATGTAGTTCTTTTATGGTAAATTAATTCGGTCAAATTAATTTTGTCGTCTTAAATAAAAAAAAGAATGTTTACTTTCATTCGTTCATTCACACCGATACAACATTTCCAATGAGTGCCAATAAAAGTTGAGACATTCAGAGTGGATGGCATATCTTATCACTGAACTGAAGGCGTTAAATAAATGCCTTTAACGGTTTTTTACGAATACCTTCCTCTAATAGAATACTAAGAAACTAATACAAAAAAATGGGAGACCTATTCTTTGCGGGGACACCAGAGGATTACATAAAAAAAATTCAAATAATTTTTAAAATGTTGATTTCATATTTTTCTTTTTTTTTCATTCAATGATTATCCTGTGTCAGATCGAATATTGAGGTGCTATCTGGTATACAACCGGATAAGATCAATCGGCTATTTTTGTCGGATTTGGATTGTTTCGTCTCCAATGTATGTAATATCACCCTATCTCATATTTTGTGAGTGTACCTATATTTATACAGTTGTCTATATCTATCTACACATTGTAGCTGTCCTGAACTATATAGTATTGTATGGTATTTTGTATGACGTCCACTCATTTTTGTCTCGGTAACGACTGTAGAATAAAATGAGCCTTGCCTTTAAAGTACCTATGTACATATAAATATTTAGGTACACCACGTACAAAATGCATTGACATGAATCTTTAAAGCGCAAAATAATTCAGAAGGAAAACGTATACAAATGTGGCAAGGAAATCAATCAATTTAGATCAAAGAAAATCATATCTTTTTAGCCTGAGTGTTTGAAACTTGCATAAAATTTTAAAAACGTTTCTAAATTAAACTAGGTACATAAGTTAAGTTCTAACCATAATTTGCATAGTCACGGTCCTACTCACAAACAGAGATTAACCTTGTTCCAGTCTAGTTAAAATAATTCCCAGCTGTTAAATGTTTTTGGTGCGTTTCAATATTATAGAACAAATAACTGTCACTTGAAATATTTCAAAACGCCATATAGCCAATGGAATGGAATGCATATTGGTGAAATATTTTAATTCTCAATACAATATTGAGGACCTAGACTTAGATAAACCAAGAGCAAATAGTCTTTATAACATTTTGGTTTAAAAGGGAAAATCTTAATCTTCATACTAAATATGACTTGTAAACTAAGTCTTCTTCTATTAGTGCCATATCAGGTCCCCCGACGTTGGCGATCACTCTGGAGAATGCCTCCCTGTCTCGCGCTGTGCGGACCAGCTCTCCCATCCGTGTTATTCCGGTCCATTGCCGTATATTCCGCAGCCACGACATCTGCCTCCTTCCCACTCCACGACGTCCCTCAATCTTGCCTTCTATTATCAACTGCAGAAGCCGATACTTATCGCCTCGCAGGATGTGGCCCAAATATGAGACTTTATGAACCTTAATATTTGTCAGGAGCTCTCTATTTGTATGTGCTCTGCGTAGTACTTCTGTATTGGACACCAAGTCTGTCCACGATATTCGAAGCATTCTTCGATGAATCCACATCTCGAATGCCTCTAACCGATTCATTGTGTTAACCTTAAGTGTCCAAGTTTCGCAACCATACAACAGCACAGACCAGATATAACACTTTATCATTCTCTGACGGTGTTTCAAATTAAGGTTGTCATTGCAGAATAGTGCTTTCATCTTATTAAAAGTGGCTCTTGCTATTTCGATTCTGCGTTTCACCTCAACATCGGGATCCAAGGACTGCGTTATAACACTGCCAAGATATGTGAACTTTTCTACCCTTTCAACATTTATATCCTTTAACTGAAGAGATGCTGTAGAGTAGTCTAGTCGTCCGAAGGTCATCCACTTGGTTTTGTGGACATTAATGTTTAATCCCAGCTCCTCTCCTGCAGTACAGACATCATTAATTTAATAGTTTCTGGAGATCTTGAATGCTACCTCTACGTCTACTAAGTCTACATACATATTATTTTGCATTTATCGTAAGTAGGAATGAAATAAATTAAATAATACATATTTTACTAGTAAGCCCACCACGAGCTCGAAATTATTTAATAATAGTTTTGTTATAAAATAACTTATAATTTCTCATTTATAATCTAAACCAACACAGTTTTGCAAAGGTCGTTTATTTACTAAAATACTCTTGGCGTGTTTATTTACTAGTAACAAATAAACAATAATAAACATTTCACAGTGGATAGATATGTTTAAATTAAATTCATACAATAATTTCTTGGAATTGTGCGATACTGCCCAGAAGGAATTTAAATTGTTTGAAAACAATAAACAGTTTTATTTCCAGTATATTGTTATTACGTTTTCTCGTCAAATTATTAGTTATTTAATGGGAACAATATATAAATATAGTATAAACCAATTAAATATTCGTGTATTCAAGTATATTATTCTGATTACTCGTATACTAGTGAGTAATTTTTAAATATAGAATAGAATCCACAACGTTATAGACATTTTTAATATATTTTGCTTATTTAGATCATTAAGATAGGTAGGATTCCTTCCCTTTCCCCTTCCCCTCTCCTTTGCACAGATATCACACTTAATTTTACAAAAAAAAAATACTTTTTTATTATTCTACTATTTATTCATACATCTTTTTATATTTTATGAATGTATCTATTTTCTTTTGGTGTATATATTATTATTATTTTTTTTTACTATTATTTATTTTCTTTCAAATGGTTGGTTGGAAGATGTTGCACTGCAACAAGTCCGCCAGTTGACAGAACATTGTTTTTATTTATTATGTGTGTTTGTACAATTATGTTATTATGTTCTGTCAATAAAGTTTTATTATTATTATTATTATGATCAAGATTCAGCTCCCTTCCGCCGTTCAAGATGGTCATAAAAAAAAATGTAGAAAGAACTAACAGAAATTGAAAATTATATCTTTATATATTATCACAGCATCTTGCACTAGTGGGGTATCCAGAAATTTGCACGATATTTACATGCTATGTAGTCATGTCAACAAAAAAAAAATATTCAACAAACGTGGGTAATCATACACACAGGCCAGTTCCTATGTCAGATCAGTTGAACACTATTTCTCATTGTTTGCCAATAAAAACAAAAGATTAAAATATAAACAATAGTTCCAAATGCAATAAACTGTATTATATATGGTGTACGTGCTTGAAGCTATATTTTGTATACATATTCAATACAACAAAACTTGTCAGATTTATCGATTTTTCAATACGATCATTAATACAGCATATTGGTTAAATTGAAAGCGAATCAGGTAAATATTTAGATTATCCTGTATTATACATTTGTAGTATATAATCCGTTGATAAATAGATATGTAGGTAATGAAAGTGTCTTCATGATATGTTCTCCAATAAAACAATGTTTTTTTTTTTTTGTTTAAATGACTATTTAGAATTTTAATATATTTATTTATGTGCAGTTTGTCTCCTAGTATTCTCATTTGGGTAAGATGCCGTGATGTTATAGATAGATCTTTATATATGTTTAATTTAACCTTATATCTTTAGTATTACGGTATGTATCTTAAAAAAGTGTCGAAAAATACAGTAGCCCATATACGATAATTATAATAATAATAAATCAATAATTAATAATAGAAGCGACCCAAATAATAATTTGGGTCGCTTCACCGAGACGACAACACTTTATTAACTACGACCCCATATCCATCCAAAACATCAATATCATACCATCCAAACACGTTAGGTTTCTCGGAGCCTACATTGACAGCTCCTTATCTATGGATAAACACGTTTCATCCACCGTCAGTAAATGTTTCTTTGCACTACGACAATTAAGTCCCATAAGGAGATGCCTGACATCCCAGGTTGCTAAAACATTAATAAATGCCTTTGTGGTATCTCGGTTAGATTACTGTAATGGTATTCTGGCCAATTTACCACAATACCAGCTTCAAAGAATCCAATCTGTGCTCAACGCCGCTGCCCGGTTGATTTTCAAAATGGACCAACGCTCTCACATAACTACTACCCTCAAAAATCTGCACTGGCTCAAGTGCGCAGAAAGAGTGACTTTTAAGATTTGCCTCACAGTTTTCAAGTCCATTCACAATATGTCCCCATCATACATTTCCGATCTCTGTAGACAACAGGTTCCAAATCAAAGGCAAGCCACCCTTAGATCAGGCTCTGACGCAGGTGTCAGGCTGACGGAGGTCAGTGTAAGAGGAAGACCAAAATATTCCTATCGAGCCTTCAGCTCGGCCGGACCATCCATGTGGAATGATCTTCCTGAACAAGTGCGTAAGACACAGTCTCTTGCTTTGTTTAAGAGTCGGTTGAAAACACACTTGTTTGGCGTATCATATACCTAACTGATATAAATTGTAAAATTCGTTTTTATTATTTTATATGTGTAGTTTATAACATAATCTGCTCATAAATACATATGTTTTAGGATTAAGTTACTAGTATTAACACAATATTTTAGGATGCGCCCTTGAAGTGGATTTATTCCACAAAACGGCGCATTATAAGTTGTCTATTATTATTATTAATAAAGACTTTATTCAATAAATATATTTATTTACTCAATAAATTTTATTCAATAAATATATCTATCCGTACCATGAGATGGAAATGCTTTTTTAATTATCTGGGTATGTGAAGAACTATATTTTATGGAAAAAAAATATGCCTAATGACATTATAATGATATCGTCATACTTCTGAAAAAGAATCACTACAAGAACCATTACTTATGAAAGTATTTTTGAAGAAAATTTTTTGTGAAGAACAAACTAATATTTTTTTTATTAAACTTCTTTCTAAGAAAATGGAACAATAAAAGCTATTTTTAAAACAAACAGGATAATAAGTACTTTCATTACAAATGATGAACTTCCTTAGAGAAAAAAATGACAGAATTAAAAAAAGCCAACTGTAATTTCCTATTCTTTGTATATTTTTTTTTTAATTAATATTATGCTGATAAACTTTTAAACATTTTATTTCTTTTTCCAAATAGCTGCCTGAAACAGAAAATAATACATGCAATTTTTAATCATTATTAAAATGTTAACTCTTATTGTCTTTTAAAATAAATATGCTCAATTTGTCAGAATTATTTCAATCAATAATTTCTGGACATTTTTTATTACATACAGTATAATTATTGAAATATTAAATTATTTAGTGTTATATTTTCAAAAGTAGATATAAAAGTATTACTAAATATCTAAATAGTTATGTGGCCTTGTTTCTGTCAATGAACACACAAACCCCTTCATCTGTGAAACTTCAAGTGATTGATAGGGGTAGAGCTTTATGCTGAAAGATATTTAACTTATAAAAAGTTAAATGATTGACCAATAATCCATGACTGGAGAAATATCGAATCTCTCATCACGTTTAGGAAAGATGACTCAGTCTGCGATTTACATTTAAGTATTTAAAATAAATGTTACCAAAATGATATAAAAACAAAACCGCAACATTTCAGATGAATTTCAGTGCTTAAAATGGTTTCCTAATTTGCATTGAATCATCAAAAATTACATTCTTTAAATAAAAATTTGCTTGCAAACTCTCTATCTTATGAAAATTGGATAAATTAGTAGGTACTATTTATTCAGTGTTATTATCTTATCCATTATCCATTTTCTACAACAACTGTCGTACCGCGAATCAGAGGTGTTAACATTCCTCAAAAACCGATCAATTAATTTTTATGTCTTGAGGGCTATCGATATTCAATAATACTGGTTTGTTTACTGCTAAATATGTTGTAGACCATTACATTTTTTATGTCAACTGTATATATCCTGTTAAATTGAAATAAATAAATAAATACATACACCTTTTTAGTATGCACAATATAAACTCAGATACAGCATAGTAATACAAACATCGCTTAAGTGCTGCCTACAGTATTCCAAACGGTAATAGCCTTGTTTTATTTTACTTTTTCCTGATTTCACCTCAAAATCATGATTGAATGTAAATAATTTTTCCACATTGCAGTATACTCGTAATGTTGTACGCTCAGGTGCACGAGAAATCAAGTGGTGGTTATAAAAAATAATATAAAATGTATACTTTCAAAGTATTTGACATTGACAAATAATAAGAAATAATATTTCCAACTTCGCAGAATCTCGAACATCTTGTGTTTCAGCAAGAACGGTTCCTCCTTACGAGCGTTGATGCGACGCATTACCTTTAATAATTCAAAAACTTTATTTTTTATCTTACACTAATAAACCAGTTCTTTAAAAATATTATTATTTATACAGTGCTGAGTATCTTCATTCATTAATGGCGGCGTCCACACAGCTGGATGCGAACGTCAAACATCAATCATCAAGCAAAAATCTTAAATCTTTCAGCGACAATTCGCAGCATACTCCTAAGAAATATTCCAATGAACGCCTTCGTTACGTCTCATAGACTGGTAACGAAGGCAATCATCTGAATATTTCTTCGGAGAATGCTCCGAAATGTCACCGAAAGATTTTTTTTTTTTTAAAAAGATATATATGAGTTTTGTTATAAACCCAAATACAACCTTATACAACTTTCACACTAAGCTTAAAGCTTTTGCTGTGAAAGGGGAATTTGCCGGCACCTTGGAATCGAACCACGGACCCCTTGTTCCGGAGGCCGAGACTCTACCTCCAGGCTACCGACGAACTAATTTAAGATTTTTGCTTGATGGTTGATGGTTGATGATTGACGTTCGCATACAGCTATGTGAACCCAGAAATTGTGAATGAGAATCGAATAAGGAGATCGTTGTACAAAAGTATTTTGTTTATAATTCCATCACATCCCCATTAGTAAAGCCCACCAGGCTCCTCTGTGTTTAAGTACACAATGTTCATTTACATAAAAGGTATGTATGTATGTAGGGGATAGGTAGGTTGTTGAAAACTATAAAGAAGTTGTGAGGACCCAAATGTTCAATAGAGTACGTAGATAAAGTTTAACTATTAAGATTAATGATGATGTAAGTTTTTGAAAACTTTTATTACGACTGAATCCAGACGATAGAAATTTCTCAAGATAAATATGGTAAAGTATCAAACAGATCTAGGTACCCGTAATATCGTACCTACCTATTTTCCAAAGAAATATAATATTGTGTGATATAGATATTTGAATTTTACTAGTATCTACGAAGAAATGTGTATTTACCCAAACTTATCTTTACATGTTATTTGTTTTAAGCACACCATACACATGATCGTATTAAATATAAAGCACACATCTGAATTATGAGATCCTGAAAAAAATGCGGCTTCTATGGTTTACACGGAATATTTCTCGATTGGTAGACAGACCGTGACAGGGAGAGTGCCGGAATTGGTGCAAGTTGTCCATGGACACCAAAAGTGATCACTCAAGCTAGCCTAAAGCCAATTTGTAAGCATAAGGGCACCTTTCTCACATCTTTAGATTACACAGCGTAAACATGGTTGTTTGATTGTGATATATTATCATTTTTCATTTTAATGTCTTTTTGATCATTCAGTTTTTAAGCATTTCCTAAAAATCATCAGTTGTTTTTCTTCTGACAACTTGCTAACATGTTGCTATTTTACTTCATTCTTTTCTTTATTACTAATGTTAGAGAAAAAACTTTGCTTTTACCACTAATATTTAAAATAATCTTTAGAAACTACCACAACGTTGCCGCGAAATAAATAAAAATATTATTCTTATCTCTTTACAGTTTAAAAAAAACAATAGATAAATTTACAGCACTATTAAGATTTCTTTGAACTTATACCCAAGCTACTCAAATTCTATGAAAAAAATTCTTACAGTATGAAGTTACAGTTTTTTTCAATTAACTGTCGACACTATGTTTAATTAAATATCCGGTTTCAAAATGTTCCGAAAACCGAATCAACAAACCTTGACTATTTTCTATCACTTTCCGCACGGATTCACATGTGATTTTGTATTGTTTCCTGTAAAACTTGTCGGGTTTAAACAGTAAACTGGAAATGGAAGTTTCCCCTAAAGACAGAAATTCAGTAAAACAATATGTTCCTAATTTTATTTTGAACTTCTCAAAAAACATAAAAAATAATATGTACGGAAGAAATGAAACCTAAAATCGTTTTAGTGTAAGTGCCAAGAAGAAAACTTAATAGAGACTTTTAACGGTTCACTTACTTTTACAATCCACTAACTATTGACCTTTTATTGTATTTATTTTGTAAAACTTTATATTAATAAAAAAATAAAATTTTGCGTTTGAGTTTGACCAATGCTTGACTTAAGTTTCGAAATGCTATTTTCATGTTTATTACATGTCTTTTGTTAATACTTTTTTTTTTTTTAAAAAAAAAGATATATCTGGGTTTGGTTATAAACCCAAATACAACCTTATACAGTACACCTTTCACACTAAGCTAAAAGCTTGTGCTGTGAAAGGGGAATTTGCCGGCACCTGGGATCTAACCACGGACCCCTTGTTCCGGAGGCCGAGACTCTACCTCCAGGCTACCGACGAACTCAATTGTTTCTACTTATCTTTATTGCTTATATTTTCCATTATCAGTTAATATTATTGTGTAATATATATTTTATACAACAGATTTTAACTGCTAGTTATGGATGGATAAATTATTGAAATCGGACATTAAAAAATACTTATATGTTTTGTATTTGTATGTATTTTGTCACTTTAACGATAATTTTAATATTGTTCTAATAATTTATCAAGGTAAATTTATTTTTATATTATCTAAAAATAATAAAAAAAAAATCTTTTCGCGCTGTAGTTATATTATTATAAGGTAATTATAATTGTAATCATTTGACAGGTTGTCATTTGATACTGTCATATTATTATTATTATTACAAATTACTGTCGATATTCCATTTCCAATCATTAGATATTAATATCGTCAAATTATCTTGTCATGGGAGCTTTCATAATAAGAATAATAATAACAGGTAGATATCAAAGGCGTACCCAAGAGTAGCTGCACCCACCCTAAAAGAATAAAAACATTTGCAATAATCATCATCATCATCGCCCTCAGCGCTCCTCTAGGGAGTACAGAGCAAAAACCAACCTCCTCCATTCAGAGCGTCTCTGTGCCAATCGCGTCTCCTCTTCCCACGATATTCCCTGCGCTCTGATGTCATTGTCATAGGAACGGCGTATTGTGAAAGAGTGACGCCCGACCCGATGGAACCCTTGCGGATAGAAGAACGGTGCTCTTTTTGGCCAACATTGATTTCAAATAATCGATAAAGCAGATGTTTTTTCTAAGGTCTCATTTTTTATTAATCCAATTGTGGAACTCTACTAATTATGAACCAATAAAATAAACATTTAGAAATAGTAAGGAGCTCTGTAAGAATAGTATTAAAGCAAAGGAAAACTATGGGAAAATGTCATCTAAGAGTGCAGCTATCTTCCTAAAATCAAAAGTCAGACCTACTATACATTAGCCAAAAGTTGGTATTTTATTAAATTTCTATAGAAATCTGCTAAAGCAGGGAAAAAAATTAGCCCCAGGTTTTAAAAAGTTGTGAACTTTCTCAAATTTTATGTCAAAAAGAGAAACTATAAAAAATAAGTCGAAAAACATGTTCGTGATGAGAACAATCCTATTTTGCAAAACCTTTTTTTTTTAAAGATGAATACGTATTTCAAATAGATCCAAACAAACCACAAATTATGTGGAATAGATCGGCAAAAAGGGGATTTCGATTTCGATCCCGTCGATTGAAAATCAGAGACTTCCATCAGGTCACCGTTCACTTCATCTGATGCTGTAAAAATATAGGGTACGCCCTTAATAGATTTAATGATATCGCCTTCTCGATTATGTAGGTGTCTAAAATAATTTATTCTGTCAGCTCTCAATATCTATTGAAGATAGAAAAAGATGATTATGTTTCTCTTGAGGTATATATTATGAATTATTCCACCTTCACCTCCACCACAAAATACGTTAAGGAAGATAATATACAGTAACACATTCGTAACTTTGTACCAAATCAATCAATTGCTAGTTGTAAATGTGTGTGAATGTGATTATATAATACTTATTTACTTTATCATATTGACGATGCCAGCTGATGACAATGTACGTACCCTAAATTTATAGGTACCTACTAACAAATTTTTGTTGTTCTTCTAATCTTGTATTTCGTTTTCCATCTAAAATTCTAATAACATACCTACATATATCTTCTTCCCCTTGTCCTAGTTGGGTCGGGGGGCCATTGCGCCTAGGCACCTCCTCCAGAGATCCCTGTCTAATTATAATTACCTATCAAATATTTATGCAACGAATTCTTCTGTCATTGTCATTTATGACAATTTCTGGACGGTAATCTAGCCCCAAAGTTGTTAGGGGCGAGAATAAGATAATAAAGCAGCCGGTGTGGTGCAGAGGTAATACTCTTGCTTTTAGTCACCAAGTCAATGGGTTCGATTCCTGTAGGCCTAGTCAAAACACATTTAAGCGTTACGTTTTCGTTCAAACAAGACGAGGTTGCGAGAACGCGTCAATTTTCGTAGGTAAAATACACAAGTAGCTACGGAAATTGACGCGTTCTCGCAACGTCGTCCGCGTTTGAACGAAAACGAAACGAAAACGTAACGCTTAAATGTGTTTTGACTAGGCCTACTGGCCATGGCAAAATGAAAAATGATATTTTATGTGTATCGTGAACTATCACGGTAGGTACTTACCCATAATACAAGCTTGAAGCTTCATATTGATCTGTCATTATAGAAAATATTATTCGGAAAAAAACTTAACGTATTTTACCCATTTTTCTTACTTTTACTTAATTTTGAAATTTAATTAATTTTCTTTCGATCTAAACAACCACTTTTTAATAATAGTCGAGCAATTTTAAAACAAATATTCTTCATCAAACACATATACCTAATATAAAATAGAATAAAAAAATTTTAGTGATATAACAATCTCAAACGTACGTAATGTTAAACCATGTGTAAATTTTGTATATATATTATACGTTGATATGTCATATACATTTTCTCAAAAAAATATTGAAAAGTGTGCTAACATAATGGAATACTTTTTATCTTATTTCTCATGTATGGTATGGAAATTCGATAATTGTTTTATATATTGTAAAAGCAATTATGCTTATATTTGAGTGACAATGAACTTTTACTTGAACAATTTTCGTACGTTGCTTAACAAATTCCAAATTAAATATGTCTCTCTATCCCAAAGAAGACGAAAAAACAATTCAGTATATCCTTGGACAATTTCTTTGCTTCCATCTCATTTATAAAAACACGGTTTAGAATATGGTTACATTTATACTTTTGTAACGAGTATTGAAAATTATTAAATTCGATTATAATTATAACAGAATAATTAATTGAATGCTGAATAATTCAGATGTAATATAATTAATTACTCATAGATATCTAAATAATAAAACTTGTATTAGATCTGAAAGAACCTTAAACGAAAATACATTTTTATTTTTCGCACTTATATCAATATCAAGATCAAAAAATATTATCAACAACTTTGAAAGTCAAGAAACTCCAATTCAAGTTTATAATTTGAATGTCACCCACCAAAGCAACGTCTTTACCCACCTTTTCTTACGTAAACATTCGATAGATATATTTCTAAATAATGACCTTTGTTTAATATTATTTCTAATTATAGATTTTCTTTCATTCTTGATCATTATAACTAATCTATTGATTAGATACAACAATCATTATTATATTTTAATTGTGCGAATCTATACTTAGTTTCGATTCGTGCGTCATGGAATTAGGAATGTAATTTTATTTTAAACTAATGCAGTTTTCTCCGGTTTCTCTCAAGAAATAAACATCAAACTTATAAACAAACAATATCTGTTCCATCACAGCATATCCTAGATGGAGCAGCCAGCAGACAAGCTGCATGTAATAAAAATGCAAACTGTCCTCACCGTGACAAAAAAGACATTCAGGAAAGGGTGGCAAACCTCATGGCTGAATTTGAGGCGTAAATTTTCTTTATTTTACGAACGCTTGAGTTTTATAGGACACTCGAAAATATTTTATTCTGTCTTGTCTAACTACAATATATTTAGAGAACATACATACATTGAAACGTATTTACGAATGGACGGAATTATTATTAAAACGGTATGGGTTTTTCGGATCATTGTTTACGTGAACAGTGGTTTACTTATTAGTGAAACTACAATAGACGATTAATTGAAAGAAAAGGTCGGCTCATTGTGTAAAGGAAGGATTGCAGAATGTTTAAATAATTTAACCGAATGAGGACAATTATTATTTGTTTACATAATAACAATAATGCTACCTCTGATATTTAAGGTATAAAGCTATTACATGTAATTTAATTTTATATTATTTTCGGATAAAATATCAGCTCTTATTACCTAAACCTAAATATAAGGTACCCATTCTTATTGCTTATGTATCTGCGAGTTTAACCACCAAATTATTTAATCAGTTTGGTTGTTCAAGAATAATGTTATATAATATTTGAATTTAATTTGAATTCAACAGAAAAATACCATTGACGTCCATTGGTTCTATTTGTTTTTTTTTGTGTTGTCAGTACCAATAAAATGGATTAAATGAGCAAAAGCTTTTCACTCTGTTAACCTCTTATGTTCAAACATTAACTCATTCTCGAAATTATGCTTAATTATTTACTATAAATAATTGTATCACGAACCACGACGGATTTGTGATAAAATGATTTGAGATCTAGAGGGAAAATTGTTCTGACATGGACGTCGGACGAAGCAAAAAAAAAACTGACCATGATTCCGTTAAACTAAGAGCTAGGTACAGTGCCGAGGGCAGTAGAGGATAACGCAAGACAATTTATTTGTGAGGAGATCACAACTCTCAGCTATTAGAAAATCTACGAGAGAACGAGAGGGGTGAAGTTCTTTGCAGCTACAAAGTATTACTTTCAGAAAGTTTTAAACTTTGCAGTTGGCACTAATGGTAAAATTAAACGGTAAGACTCTCATCAGACAAACTCATTTAAATTTTATACTAGAAGTTATAGACTAAGGAGAAATATTTCAGATATCTTTTATTTTTATTTTAGCGCAACTCAACCGTCTGGCGTGTACAATAAATATTCAATAATATTATATCACTAAATTTTAGTCTGGCATTGCCCTGGAAATAATAATAAAATCGACAAAAGACAAAACAGATGCGATGATGTACATATGTATGTCAACTATCCTCATTCATTTACTGGGATGGAGAGAGCTAACTATATTTTTATTGTATACCTATAGTTAGTTTATGGGCTACCCCAATTATCGGACATACCATGATGGTGTAGATAAACAAACAATGTAGCATATATCAAACATTATCTTTTGAGAAAAAGCGAATTTAAAACGAAATTAATCTGAATAAAGCAACACCTCTATGCAAATCACTTTTGTTTTGTAAATAAGATGAAAGGCATTGAAATACGATGATATTTTTTTTTCTTTTATGGATCGCATTATACATATAACTGTGATTAATTGTATAATGATTTTTGATAAGTTTTGATGATTTATACGGTAACTAATGTGCGTTTAAAATATAATATAAAATTATAAATATAAAAGTACCGGTTAGTTGGAAGATATCGTAGCCTAGCGATTATCTTGCCCTCTGTGCTTTGAGTTTTACTACTTTTAATTTTATGATACTTTGTAATGATTAATGTTATAACCAACGTTCAGTAAAAAATAGAAATAAAGTAAAAATAAACATTAATGCTAATGACAGGTTAAGACTATTTTTCAAAACTATGGTAAAACTTTGGTTGAAACTTACGTTTATCTATGGCTTTCATTTTGGAGGTTACTTTTGAAAACACAGAGTCACATTTCATTTCTAATGTTTTCATGATTTTTGTTGATAATGTCTGTTCTTAACCATATTAAACCAGACATACAGAATTTTCTAAAGAGGCTTTTCTTTTCTCTTTGTCTATGTAACTGAAAGCGACTTTAAACAACGTATCAACGAACAAAAATGCAATCTTAAATATTTATAAAGGTTATTGAATATTTCTAGTAAATTCATAAAAAAATATTGAATACTTTTTTCCCAAATAACAGACTGTGAGATTTTTCGATGGATTGGAATTATTTGAAAAAAAAAATGTATTTCTATCACTTTAGAAATATTTTTTAATGCACAAAATATAAAACACCTATTTGAAACAAAACTATTTTAATGGTTTCATATTTAACCATTGAATTTCAAAAATAATTACTTTACACTTTTTTATGTAATAACAACCTTTGCACTTTGTTACTAAATGTAATGGTTTTTGTAGAAAATTTATCACCTACACTGAGAAAAATACTCACAACGAATCATTGGTACGTACTATCAGATAAGGACCAGAGATAGTACAAACGATTCATTAGTAGGAATCTATAATATTAACCTATCGCAAACAAGTCGTTGGTAAATTTACCAACAATTTGTTTGCGAAGAGTTAATATTGTAGATTCGTACTAATGAATCGTTTGTACTATCTCTAGTCCTAATCTGATAGTACGTACCAATGATTCGTTATGAAATTTCATTAGTATTTTTCTGAGTGTATTTTCTATCCTTATTTTACTATGAATATTTTTTGTTTCCATAATTTTTTCACTTTGCCACCATAGAAATACCACCAAAATTTCTAATGACAGAATTTCGTAATCATTTAAAATAATCAAGAAAATAAATTTTCTTAAACATATTCGGTACCAACTTAATATCACATTTCCTCATGGTTAGTGGCAAGAACCGCAGTGAGGCCTGGGTATAACAATTTTTCGGGGACCCTAATGATGAATTAGGTATAGGTATTTCATAAATTGCCCCAATATGCCCCCCCCCTTGAATTCGTTATATTATTTTTAATTTGTTAAAGTAATTTGAGAAAATTATATTTTTAATATTTTTTCATTTCCAGCTTTATAAATTCGATTTCATCAGTATGTTGTGGATAGCGCATGGTAGTTGGCCAATTAACCCAGTTGGTAAAAACCGCAACTGCTCATAGTTCCCCTAAAAACCTTTCCACACAACAGTTTCACTTCAAAAAGGGATTTATTCGACATTCAGGAACATAATATTCCTGGGAATGATTAGTTTTTAATGTACACAATCGATATCTTGTGGGTATATCCCTTTTCCATCACATAGGTATATTAATTGCACATTTCTTTAGACCTTTCCGCACATCCTTAAACTGGACTACATAGCATCCATTTCCTTACAACGAAATTTCTTATATTTTATTTTCTACACTTCTCTAATTCTCGTTCTTTCAAGAACCTTTCTCATTCATCTCGTATCAGAGTACCATACAACATGTCTTGTCCATCTTCATTTTAAGGCAGCTGATGTTTCAACTCTCTCTCTCTCTCTCTGACTCTGTGTCTAGTTTCAAAACTCAAAAGGCATGTGGATTGATTTACAGGAAAAAAAATCATATTTTTTTCTGTTTGATCCCTTTCGACTACATCAATGACTTTAGTTCTCTTCATAATCTATTGGTGTGTTTTTCTGTGTGTGGAAGTATTTGTCAGAAACTATTTATCTGAAAAACGTGTATCTTTATTATTTTCATGAAGCATTTATTTCTATTGTTATTTTTATTGATAAGAAGTCTTAATGACGTGTTCTCCGAAATGTTTTGAAATATGTTCTAGCACATTCTACAAATATTTCTTGTACTACTTTCATATTAATTTGGGATTATCCTATTACCTACATATTAATACCATATTCCTTATATAAAACACATTATTACTTACAATAATTGGTATACAGAGGCGGAATAAGAATGATAATATATATTCAATTCAGCTATTTTCTCAACATTTTATAAAACTTCTATGTATTATTTTGAAAAATATTGTGCACAAAATTACACATTTATCGATATTTTATAAGCCATTATCAGCGCACGGACATTTTTACTTTATATCGATTAATATTTATTTGTTGTGTTTTGTTCACCCCATGTTCAAATGCAGAAAGTAAAACAATCGTCTTTCATTAAAACGATTGTCAATTAAGCTATATTTTATCACGAATTTAAAATATCGAAAGTGTTTTTCGTGATATTTTACGAACATTTTCCCTTATGGAACATTCAAAAACTATTCTTTGTCTAGGACTCCATGAAACATTTATTATATTACTGAGTTAGGTTACTTAAGGTTCAGGCTGGGTTAGGCAACGTTATTCTTTTTTCAAATATAATGCCCTTGATATTATCACAATATGGCGATATATAAATTATCATATAATTATTATAAAATACTCTATGTATTTCCGCTTCTAGGTACAACCAGTCCATTCTTCCTTTCCCCCAATAATAATTATATTAAAGGAGAATGGTTTATATTATGGATTAGAGTAGGGTTAGATTAGATATACTAAGTTACGTAGTACAATAATTAGTATGTGACTAACTACTGTAGAATGAATTGTATTGTGGAGAATAATAATATATGGAGGTATATTGTTTACTTCCTATTCATGATATTGTTAGATAAGAGCATTACAGATGCCAGCTTGACCCATTAACTTAATACTGCCTAGAACTAACTACTACACTAATTCCAGCATAAATACTTTAACCCAATCACATGATGGGAAATATAATACGGACAAATTTTAAATGCAGATTTTAAAATTTATTCATGAAGTTATTAAACATTCAGTCTACTAGTCTACGTATATATGTTAGTCTACGACTCCAGATACCTCAAGAATCGTAGACTACTATTTATCCGCATATTCAAATCAAAATTGTCTTCACGAGTGGGCCATTGGGCTGGCCTGAAGGGCCAACCAGCCATAACCGCCATTGTGAAGAAGTGCAAAATTATTTGCACTAGCTGTGGTGCCCTCTGATGCAATGATAAGGATCTGGAAACCTCAGCTTTGCACTCTGTATATCTTATATAAATTGATATTTTTTATCTTCTTCTTCATGTGTCTTGCCGGGTCCCCCCGACGTTGACGACCATTTGAGAGAAAGCTTCCCTTTTTTATCTAGAAATGCTTTAATTGTTGTCTTGGTGATTATGTGTGTATGCTTCTCTCGGCTAGAGGGACTTCGAAGGAATATATTCAAAAGATTCTATACGTTGGAGTTTTGGGCGACCAATTCTACAGACTGGACACCATAATACCTCTTGTACAAATTTAATCGGGTAAATGTAAGTTCCCAGACTTCTGAGCTGTCAGGTGGTCGGTGGGTCTCCTTCGATGATGCAATGAAAAAAATGACCCGAGACTAGCTTACAGATAATACGATATCCTTCGCTGCATAGGGCACGCACGCAGGCACGTAAATTAGTTAGAATTCTCTGAGAGAATCCGAGTTTAAATTTAATGGTGATAATAGGTCGTTATAGCCACAGTACAACCCCTAAATAATTCTTAACATCGTCATTCTAAATAGTGGGAGTCGCAGTATGTTTATTAAGGCTTTTAACAATGAATTATGGAAATTTCAAAGTAGTTGTAGTTTGTTGATAAAATAATAATAGTTATTAGAGTTTGTTAGTCTATTTAAGTAAATAGACATATCCGGAAATTTAAATAAATAATAATCACATTGCTATTTTGGGCAACTAAATGTTATTAGGTATGTACTTGTTATACTAATTGAGCATTTTAGATCTACAAAAGATACATTTTCATCTAATGTATTGTACTTGGAATAACTTTATGACAGTTCATTTTATTAGAATCAAAATAGATTTAACATAAAACACTGAATTACTTTCTCATCTGTTTAAAAAGTCAAAGACAATTTTAGTGAGTTGTGGATGTTGTTTATTATCGAAGTATGATCAATAAAGTTCTCAATATGAATCAAACTAAGTAAAAGTCTTCTTCTTCTTCTTCTTATGGAGCCCTTGCTGTATAAGGTCGTGCACGTGGACGAAGCCTATATGCGGCAGTGGGTAAAAGTAGATTGTCTTTCAGTGAACATGGCCAACAACCTGATGATAGTTCGGTCTTCCAGTCAACATCTTTTTAACGCCACCTTAACGAAAAAATATATTGTTTACTTTGAGGGGCTTTTTTTAATAAATCAAAATAAAAAGATTTTGACAGTAATTTTTGAAAATTATTTCAACATTTGAAAAAAAATACAAAATATTCTTAATATATTAATGTACCATTGTGCTTGACAGTCTTCGCCAGACAAGATAATTGCATTTAAAGACATAATACTACACATATATTTTTTTATAAAATATCAAAGTGTAGTTAAATAAGTACATTCTCAGCATCATACGCAAATTGTTTTAAAAAAAATACATGAAAATATGAAAGATTTAATGTTTTCAAAGAAATTTAAGAAAAGTTGTCTTTTTCATATTATTAACATAATAAAGGAGTTATTTTTATATTTAGAGGAATGTTCATGTAAAAAATATTTGAAAAGTTTTAACTCGAATAATTCGTATTTCAAAGGCTTTCAAAATCTTAATGCAATTGCCTTCATTTTGCTTTAGTATCACAATACTTGTTAAAAGGATTAGCAATTCTTGACATTATAGCTCACTAAGTACTTTCCGAGAGTATAACTTTTGTTGCAAAGTTTGTCACATCTTACTAAGTTACGCCTTCAGTCGTCGACACGTAGATACAACTTAAAATGCATCTCGCTTATTGTAGTATATTAATCTTAGGAATACATATATATCTAGGTGTAATATTGTTAACAGATTTTGTCTTTCTTTGAAAATTACAAAGTACCTATATATTATTGTTTTCTTCCAATCCTTTTTGAATATTTTTGAGTGTCTTGAAAAGGCAGACATTCGTAGAATATCACGCATAAGATATTTAATATTTTCAATTATTTGATGAAGTATGTCGCTATTCTGATCATCTCGTTTCTATGGCGCGGAGAAACGACACAAATGTTCATTATATACAGTTAATCCCTGGCTACCCTTGTGGGAGTTTCTGTTATGATAAAGATAGATATTATTATAAAATGTGAAATAAATAAATTATACCTAGTTAATAAAATATGTATTATCTGTAAAACATTATCGTATGGTACGTCATAAGTATTGAATTAATATTGTTTTTTTTCCATTTTGTTTACAGATAGCAATTTCGTTCTTGGCAATGCCCAAGTTCCAGCAGTATACCCAATTGTTTACTGCTCGGACGGTTTCTGCGAGCTGACGGGCTTCACAAGAGCACAGATCATGCAGAAAGGGTGCGCCTGCAAATTCCTCTATGGACCCGACACTATGGAGGAACATAAGATACAAATAGACCAATCACTGGAAGCCAAGCATGAGTTGAAGTTAGAAGTTATATTCTATAAGAAAAATGGTATGTCTATTTCATTTATTATTAACTAATTTCATTTATTTATTTATGCATTCTTTTTTGCACATTGACTTCAAATAATTTTATAAAAAAGTACATTTATACCATCAACATACAGAGGGCAAGTTTATCGCAATGGCACGATTTCTTCCAACTAAACCATGCTTTTAAGAGTATCAAAAATGTATTATCAGATACGTCATATTAAAAATACATATATTCCATGGAAAACAAATACATTGGGTTTAATAATAATATTTTTTCGAATGTTTCGTGATTAACTATTACGTGACAGCTATTTCACTGAACATTCGAGAGATACGGGACACACCTTTGGAATGGATAACATAGAATTGATTCATAACTGTGACAAAGGAAGAAAGTTGGATATATTAGAGTCATTGGAAATAAATAATTGCTGCATAAATAATGAAAACATTATAAATATCCAAATTCCACCCATAGCATCTCCACTCTTGTCTATGCTTCTTTATACTCCACCCCTGCCCCCGCCCACCACTCCTTCATCTTCACCACAACATTGACTGTCCTTGAAAATAATATGTTTAGTATTGTTACTGATGATGGAACAAGTAGTTCCGAAAACGTTTTGACTATAATTGAAATTGTTCTTGTGGAAAATACAAAGTTTCTTTTAATATAAATTAATAATAATAATAATAATATCTAGACAATTTCTTAATATGCACCGTTTTGTATAAAAACCACCGCAAAGGCCCATTCAAGAACCATAACACATCCTTAGCAATATGGTCTTTAACCCTACCTTGAACACCTCCACTCTCTTCAGAGTTCGCAAATCATAGAGAATTTTGTTCCACAGCAATTAAGTAAGTATATAGGTAAAATAGATCATTATTGTGATCCTCCTTGTATTTTTACAAATGATAAAAATGTCAAGAAACTTTTTTAAGAGAAACGAACTGTTTTACTCAGTTCAACCCGTGTTTTGTAGATACATTTTTATATTTCTTTGCCTTGTTTATGACTTAACATAAAATAAAACACTTCATTTGTTAATGTCACGGAGTGTTTTATTTCCAAATTTATATGTTTTATGTTGGTATCGTTACGTCAACTTAACCTAAAGTTTTATGCCGAATTTAACAGCAATTCCGGTAATTTAAACTTAATGGTGACCTTCCTTCTAAAGAATTACGCTATACGTATCATAAAATGTTCTTCAAGCAACTATGTTACATTTTATTTCTTAGTACAAATTATTTTAAAAATATTCATGAGAATTGGTATTTTATTAGTTATTTAATATCATACTTTATACTTTAGGCATTGAACTTTCTTATAGCTGACGAAATCAGTTTACAAACTTATGGTTCAAATTCATGAAACTTCTTATAAAATACAATATTGAGGACTTTTTATCAACAAAATGTTATGTTCAATTCTACTTAAATCGCACCACCAAATCGGTATTTTTTCATATTTCGTACAATCAATGTATGTATTTGAGAAAACTAATACGTACACCCCTTAATCAGGAGTATCAAACTAGCGGTCCATAATGAACATTTTTACAGCCTGGCTAACATATCGGCACACAATAACTGACGCAGAATAAAAATAAGATAGACAGAATTCACTAAATGTTATTTCTTGTTCATTTATATACGTTTATTATAATGTTTTATTATTTTTTTAATTGTTTTTTTTGCGTCCCACTTTAAGTCATAGGTACCTTGTATGTTTGCCCAAGTTAGCCTTTGAGTTTGACACCCTTGCCCTAAATCAGTGCCCAATACCCGAACAAATGTTAATTTCTTGATGCTCTTTCTGAAACATGGATCAATATAATAAACTACTCAAAATAGTTACTAAAACACCGGACCCCTATGTATATCTAAAGGCACCCAAGAAAGTTATCAGAGTAAAAGTATCAATATGGTTAGTATCTATCTAACACACGTTAGAGGGGAAACTTTATACAGCAGTTGTAAAGATTTGTTACCAAGTACACAGTGCCATCCCACCACGTATTATAATGGAATATTCAGATAGGTCGATATTTATCAGAAAACTTAGTATTATTCAACTAATTGGACGATTTACTTTTGATTAGAAAGTTTCTTTGGTGATACTATAGGACAGACGAAATGTAAATGTATTGAAACATTTTCAAATTTGATCGAAATGTTTTGATTGTTTTCTTAATACTTTTACTTAATACCTATACACACATTCATACGTTCGTACACCTTCTGATATAACCAACTTGTATTCGAACTATGTTTTTTTTCAATTATGAAATAAAATAAAATAAATATTTATAATTATTGCTTTATGTTACTGTTGAGTAAGACTAACGCACGATTGGTTTCACGGACTCCGAGTTCGCTTCATCGGGTGCTAGATCTATATTTATTTCTCGGATTATTTGTTTTGAATTTAAGAACGGTTGAACATCTTAATTGATCATAATATCAATTTGCTTTCAATAATCTGCGAGCAATATCCACTATCCTATAGATTTGAAGCATCAGAACAAGGTGTTGCGTGAATCTCGATTATATTGTATAGAAAAAGCTCGCTTAATAACTACATATCTCAATATCTCTTCATTAGTATTCAACACGTTCAACAATCAAACAAATCAAAGCTTCCAGTTCGTGTTAAATTAAACATTTTTGTAAAAGTTGATTACCTCTATATAAATTCACATATTAAATAGATTGATAAATAAATACAATTATTCTTGCTAATTTTTTTTGCGATAGGATGTTTTAAAATATTTGATACATCACAAAAAATAAAAAAGTATTTTTAATTGCAAACTTTGAGTACTTTTTAAATAGAGTATAAGCATATTATTTATTAGCTATTACGCACTAAATATACATTATTTTTCAGATACTTAACAACACTTAAAATGCATGACATTTTTAAAAATAGAACATATTCCAAGAGACAGTAAAAAATAATCGTGTTAGTTAATTTACTGAAATAAAGGTTGTTATGGTTCTGTATTTTAGAACGACCAAAAATCTCCCAAATACCTACATCTGTATGAGATAAGAAAAAAAAAATGTGAAATTTTGCTATCAGCGGCAAACTAGATAATTAGTAGAGCAATTATATTTATTGGTGACAAATATTTTGTTTACGAATATTATGGAAATATTTGCATATCTCACGGGGCAATAAACAGATTGCATTCGCACGTGGGAAGGGATGCCGGCATATTCTTTGTGATTTTCTAAGGGGGTCGTAAAATATTATAGAAGATAATATTATTAGGAAGTTCGAATATCTTGTTGTGAAATAATAAACGCGGCTTCCTCAAAGAGAAAAAAGACAATATAGAAATGTAGTCCGTGGGAATGAGATATTTTGCTGAAAACAATAAATGCGACAGTAAAATAGAACATGAAAAAAAGGGGAGCTGATAAGAAATTCTATCTAGGTGGCCAGTAATTATATACGTCACGAAATACCTACCACTAATATAACGCAGTATGTATGTACTTACTTGCGTTATTGGGGGGATTATTAATAAAGAAGTGTTGATCAATCAATTATGTATTACATTATCAGTTGTTGAAAATCATATTGAAATGAATGGAAGGATAGCCGGACTAATTAATAGGTGTGTAAGTAGGCTTATTAATACACAGGTGAAGATAGAAAGAGAGAATAATTTATAATTACGAGAGATTCGAATTAAAGGATAGAATAATTATAGAATGTTGTTGCAATGAACCCAAAGTGTGTACGTAAGATCTGATTTTATTGAATGAATAAGTAGAAGTGAATATAGATGTATAGATAATTAATTGATATCGGGAACTTGTTATCAATAATTTTTATTGTATATTGTATGAGGTGTATGTAAGGCTTTCTTTTACTAATCTTATACCTACTATGATTTTAGGTAATAATCATTGGACGTCTAGGTATAAATCAATAATGAAATAGAATTATTTATACGATATTTACGAGGTATGAGTAGTCTTCATTATGTATTTGTAAATTTTAATTAAGTGTAGGAATAAGATAAAGATACCTAAATGTGAAACATGGATATCTTAATTAGGTATGTGTCGTGATAGAAATGAAATAAGAAATATAGGATATGAGGGGGAGTAAATAGATAAACCGATAGATATTTTTAGAGTCAAGAATTATTATTGATATTATGAGTTTTTAACGGAGAAGGCGATGTGAAGCGCATAGATGATTAGTATCTAAGCCATAAATTACGACTCGAAAGGCGGTACAATGTTAGGAAGAGATAGAAGATGTTAAAATAAGATAGAACGACGTTCGGACCGCATCCCTGTGTTACATTGGCGAGAATCTTAGGGGTGGATGCGAGAGATAAGGGAGTACGTCGTGATTGGAGAATTAGAGATTTTGCCCGCGAAATCTGGTATAAAAGCTCATACATATCGGAAAATTAGGACAGATTAAAATTCAGTTGAGAAGGGGTACCGCGATCGTTATTCGCGGAGGGTCGAGATAATTCAAATTTAGTTGTGAAGGGATACCGCGATTGTTATTCGCGGAAGGGTCGAGAAGATTAAAAATTCAGTTGAGAAGAGAAATCGCGATTTAGTTATTCGCGGAGGATCGCGAGTAGTATTCGCGAAAAGTGATTTTGTTGTGAGAAATTAATTCGCGGAGATAACTTAGAGATTGTTTGTAGTGAGGTCAAATTCATATTCAAATTCAAATTGATCGATCGAGATTGTTATACATAGTCGCGAAAATTTGGGAGAAATTAATAATAAGATATTAATAATCGTGAATAAGAACTAATAATTGTGAGTCAAATGATTCGTAGTGAACAAGTAAACGAATATATCGGTGTGTAATTACACAATACCAATCAACCAACTATTCTAATCTATAGTAAATCATTGATTACTGATTGATTAGCTGTCGAAGCGGTGCGATAGACTTTACTCAATGAGTTGGCAAATTAAATCATAACGCAAGAAGCCGACGACTAGTGTAAACTGTGTGACGTCGCAGAGGGTCAGAGGTGAATTAGCCAACGGGGAGATTTCACTTAGAAGGGGAGGACACGTGAATGCTGTGCGTCAGGAAACGGGAGATACCTACATTCAGATTTCGATTAATTTTCTTATTTCGCTACTCGAGGTCGAAGGGGAAGATAAGATCTACATACATCGGAGGCGCGGTTAATCATATCGTAAGAAAAATTGTTTTAATTTAAATTTATGTCTACTTTATTTTTATTATACACATTGTTATCAAATTATTGATTGATAATTATTATGTTCTAATGAGTAACTAGTTATTGATGACCTGGATAAATTATTATCGTGGATAGTTACCTTGTTGTGGTATGACTATTAGTTTGATTCTTGATTTTGTGTATTTAATATTATTTGATAATATTTTGTTTTATGAACAACTGATTATGGATGACTGACTTTAATAATTGTTATGAATCAGCATTTATTATGGTTTATTAGTGGGTTGATTTTTTTTTTACGTGTAAATAACTACCAATTGATACTCTCACTTAATTATAAAATTTTCATGAATAATTGATAGTGAAAATAATAATATTAATTTGTCATACGCAAGTACCTAGCGGTACGACTACTGCCAGTTTAATCTAGCCTTAATTAATCTAGAGCTCGCAGTTTTATGAGACTAGAATAATGTTTCAATTGTTTTCATCGTAGTGATTACATTGCTTTTTATATATGAATATAACATTACACTGAGTTACATACATATATAAACATGATATTTTATAAATTTCTCTTGTAAATAATAGCTGTCTTAACTATATATATTATTTTTTATTATTATTATTGCCTACTTATTGAAAAATACATTACTATTACTGTATATTGTGATATTATCAAGGTGGAAACTGTTGAGTAATATTATTGTTTAATTGTGTAAATAAACCATATTTTGTATCCAATTCTCTAGAGTTTACAATTAGTAGAATAGTTAGCATTCCCTATCCCACCACTTGCTTGCATACTTATTGAGTTGCGAAGAAGGAAGAGAGAAAGGCCCTCTCGCGGTTCAAATCCGCAGAGGAAGATATCGTACGGGTTGTTAGCTACCTCCGGCTGTTCGTAGGAGCGGAGGACTGAGGACTTATCTCCATCAGGGTGAGCTAGCCGGGAAAAGAGGTAGGTCCCCCCCCCCCTTCTGAGAGTAGAGGAGCGAATCCCGGAGGGTAGCGCTGCTGAAAGCCTGGAACACCCGTATCATATGTTTGGCGCTGTAACGTGGGGCTAGCTTAGACCTGTTATTCAGGTACTAAGCACGAACTGTTGGGGTAACCAGGGAGTTACACCTAAGTTCTCTCTTTTAAGGTTATTACGGCGTAAGCAAGTGGTAGGTGAGGATGATAGGGAAGGTCTAGATAGGTATTGTTTTGTAAACGTTTGGTATGGAAATTTTCGTATGTAACGTCACAATAATACTCGTTAAATTCGTAATAATCTGTGTGTAATTTTGTAGTTAGGTATTTTATAGATGAGATAGGTATTGAAGTGAGTAGATCTTTGTGAAATTGTAATATTTTTTTTTTTGCGTGCCACTTAGTTGGTTAGTATCTTCTAGAAGAGGTAGGTATTTTGTTGAGTATTTCTTGGTGAAATCGAGTATACTTTTTGTGCGCGATTTCGTAGTAGGTGTTTCCTTGTAGAGATAGGTATTAAATTGAGTAAATCTTTGTTGTAATTCGGTTGGATGCAATTTTGTAGGTAATTTTTTTTTAAGAGATAGGTGTTTAATTGATTTAATAATTATTTTGAAAAATGAACGGAAACGGTAAGAAGAGCGGCCGTTCTGCGACTAGGAAGACAGCGTCTGAGCCAGAGGCGAGTACCGAAACGGAGATGGCGGACGTAAGCCAATCTCAGGGAGGGAGTACCTCCGGAATTAGGGAGAGGACCTCTGAGAACAGAGAAAACTCTCTGTTGAGTGAGTTGTCGCGAATAGTTATTGTAGATCGCGGGGACAATGAGAGACGGGAGATATCAGCGACATATGAGGGTCGCCCAGATGAGTGCCCGGAGGACTTTATATCGGCTTGTGAAAGGCATTTCCATCGATATGAAGTGGGAGAACAGGAGATGGTAAAGAAGGCGGCTGCTAGGTTGAGAGGTGCTGCCGGCCAATGGTGGCGTACGAGAGGCAGTAATCTCCTGCGATGGGAGGTGTTCAAGACCCTCCTGGGGCAGAGATATGGGACGGAGGTCGCTGAACACTGTTTGTTAGCCCATATGTATGGCGATAAACAGAAGGAAGAAGAATCGGGGTTAGCCTTCCTGGAGAGGAAGGCTAAGGTTTTCCAGAGGCTTAAGGGGGACGAACCATGGGGTATGCTAGTCCCTCACATCGTAACGTTGATGACGTCACGGTATAGGGAGGCCCTAGAGAGGGACATTACTACGATGGGAACGTACGAAGCGCTCTACAATAGAGTGATGGCGATTGATTTCCCTAGGGAAATGGTATACCCAATAGGGGAAGAGGTTAAGAGGGAGAGAGGTCCGATTCAAAGTAATCGACAGAATTATAATCGGAATAATGGGAGTAATCAGAATGATCGAAATAATGGGAATAATCGGTATAGACAATTGTCATGTTATCGGTGTAATGGCAACCATTTGCAGAGCGAGTGCCCTCAACAGAGACAGGAACAGAGAGCCGGAGGACAGGAGAGGAACACATGGCGGGGAAACGGCTCGCGCCCTGGGCAGAGAGACGACGCGGTGTCTCCAGGACCGGGGCGACAATAAACGATGATAGAAACGAAGTTGGGAGGTCCGCTCGACCACCCTCTCAACCGGCAGGTGGGAATTATAGAGGTCGTAGAAGGAATGGGAGGCGTCTTAACCGCGGAGAGATTTCTCCAGCACGAGGAGCAGAAATGGCAGACCAGGAGAACAGGTTCCGTCCAGAGGAACGGATAGATAGGGAGGTAACACCCTCTCATCTGGTCACTCAAGTGGGGAGTGACCCGGTTTCCAGAGGACCAGATGAGGAAGAAAGTCCTCCGAGGAGTAATGTAGGAGGGTCGTGCCACGTGTGTCATGATGAAGAGAGAGGTCTTGTTCGTACCCTCCCAAAGGTGAGAGTAAAGATCAACGGGTGCGATTTGGTCGCCTTGGTGGACACGGCGTCTTCGCACAACTTAATTAGGCAAGGATTAGTGTTAAATGCTTGCGTCGATAATACGTCGGGTACTACGTTACGACTTGCGGATGAAGGTGTGACCATGGCAGCAAATGGTAAGGCAGTTATGGACTTGGTAATGCAGGATCAGAATATTCCAACGGAGTTTCTAGTAGTTGATAACCTACGAGAGGAGGTCATCATAGGAATAGAATGGTTGACAGCGCAAAGGGCTGTAGTCGATCTATACAGAGGCTGTCTACACTTTGGGAGGACAGAGAGGGCTACCACGCACCTCTTACCCCAACGAAGGAAGGAGAGGGAGGACATAGAATTTCCAGAGATTCCCGCCGAACTAACTGGAGGAAAGAAAGAGGAACTGATGGGTGTATTGCAGGAGTTTAGCGGCATTTTCTCGCCTTATGCCGGCCCTGCACCATTGCAGCCTTATAAAATAAAGTTGACAGACACGCAACCTATCAAGTTACCGCCGTATAAATTGTCAGACGTCAAGAAAAAGAACCTCTACGCGCAGCTGGAGGGAATGTTAGCTGATGGCGTGATTGAAGCCAGCAGGTCTCCTTACAGTTTCCCTATTGTGATGGCTCCAAAGAAAGGTAAGGAAGAGTTCAGGTTCTGCGTAGACTATCGGCGGCTTAATAAGGTGACGGAGGATGAGGTATCCCAACTGCCTGTAATTCAAGAAACGTTGAAGGATCTTGGAAGAGCAAGAATATTCTCCACCATCGACTTGCAGAAGGGGTATTGGCAGGTTCCTATGGAGGAATCGTCCAGGAAGTACACTGCGTTTACGACTCCAGATGGCGCGAGTTACCAGTTTCGGGTCCTCCCATTTGGGTTGAAGGGGGCACCCTCCCAGTTCCAGAAGACTATGTGCCAGGAGGTACTCGCAGGCTATCTGAGGGACTTTTGTATGGTGTATCTCGACGACATTATTGTCTATTCTGCGGACTGGAAGACACACATGTATCACCTACGGTTGGTGTTCGAGCGGCTGCAACAGTTTAACTTGCGTTGTGCTGCAGACAAATGTAAGTTAGCAGCCGATGAATTGAATTATCTAGGCCACGTCGTCACGCAAGGAGGGAATCACCCTCAGGCAGTACACGAGTTGTCCATCGTAGACACACCGGTACCTACGTCACGGCGGAAATTACGCGCATTCCTTGGGTTGTGCAACTGGTTGAGAGAATATGTGCCCAGGTTTGCCGATATGGCGGCTCCTCTGACGGATTTGCTGAGCACCAAACGGCAGTTCAGGTGGAACGATGAAGCAGATGCCGCCATGAAGAGAATTAAGGAGGAGTTATCGAAGCCACTATCGTTAAGTCGGCCCGACTTCAATCGTCAGTTTATATTGCAAACAGACGCTAGCAAGTTCGGCGTCGCGGCGGTGCTATTTCACGAGCGTCCTGACGGCGGACGTGACGTAATATCATATGCTAGCAGTAGATTTTCAGCCACCGAACAGAGGTGGCACTCGAATGAACAAGAAGCCTATGCGGCCGTATGGGCAGTACGTAGATATAGGCCTTTCTTGGAAGGTGCCTCTTTTATATTGCGTACGGACAACAGGGCCCTCACCTGGTTGTCTAGCGCCAAGGATGAGAGGGCAAAACTAACTCGATGGGCGTTACTCCTACAGGAGTTCAACTTTACTATCGAGCACTGCCCCGGGGAGAAGAATGAGCTCCCAGATTACCTATCGAGGAGACCGGAAGGCCCTGGAGAGGTCCACACGGATGATATGGACCGAACTATGTACCCAGAGGTGAGACAAGAGGGTTGGAAAACCGAGGAAGTAAATTACGTTATGCAGATAGAAGGAGGCCCTAGTACTAGCCAGGGGGGTGAAGACCCCTCCGACAGTTTAGCAAGACAGATACAAGGTGCTCAACAGAGGGATTCTAGAATATCCAGACTCATGGCGTATGTTGAGAATGCCCATAGCTCAAACGACAGGGAAAGACATCTCCTCAAGCTATATACAGTGAGGGACGGTGCATTATACCGTAATATGAAGGACAATCAGGGGTACAGATTAATTGTACCTAAGTTTATGATAACGAAGGTAATGAAGAGGTATCATAATGATCCATTGGCTGGACATCCCGGCGGGAGAGAGACGCTGAGAGCGGTACAACGCCATTACGTATGGCGAGGAATGGGAAAGGACGTGCGGCGTTATGTAAAGCAGTGTATGGTATGTGCTAAGGCGAGAGCAGCGCCTCCACAGCCACGAGCCCCCTTGGGCTCTACACAAGCAAAGCGTCCTTTTGAAGTAATTTCTATAGATTTAATGGGACAATACCCACGATCGACAAAGGGAAATAAAAATATTTTGGTAGTTACCGATTTATTTACAAAATGGGTAGAAGCTTTTCCTATGCGGGCCGGACAGGCCCCGCAAATCGTTAACATTTTAGAGACACAGATTTTCTCGAGATACGGTTATCCGAAGGCGATCGTATCCGACAATGGTCGGCAATTTGGACATCGAGCATGGAAAGAGGCCATTGCCAGGTGGCAGTGTCAGCACTGGACTACAGCGGTGTACCACCCCAGAGCTAATATCGTTGAGCGGAGAAACCAAGAGATAAAGAAGGGACTGAGAATCCACCTGTTAAATAAACCACACAAGCTGTGGGAGGAATGCCTTGGTAAGGTGGTAAGTTCACTCAGAAGTCGGCAAAACGAGGCAACGGGCCTCACACCGACCCAGGCACTTCTAGGATATGAGGCTAAAAAGCCTGGAGAGTGGGCGTTGAGGACAGAGCTGGATTCAGCTCCATCGCGAGATAGGGAGGAAATGGACAGGCAGATCCGAGCGAACCAGAGGGAATATTGCAATAGGTATGCCTCAGAAGATCAGGAAGGCCGAAGTTATGCAACAGGAGACAAAGTTATGATGAGGGAGCATCCTTTGTCGAATCAGAGCGCCGGGGTGCACGCCGGTTTTGCTCCTAAGTGGTCAGGTCCCTACAGAGTATTGATTCCAATTGGTAGTGGCCGTGTATATTGGATTGATAAGCATGGGAAGCCTATAAAGGTACATATAGATGACTTAAGAACAGCGCCAGAGGAGTGGATAGAGATAGGGGAGGCCTCTACCCAACCACAAGAAGTAGTTGCTGAATTAGAAGCACCACGGGGAGATTAGTTAGGAGGGGTGTAGAAAGTTAGCCGTGGGGTTTACGGCGGAAGAATATAGCCCCCACTTTTTTTTCAGTATGTTTTTGTGTGTCCCGTAAAAGCCGGGAAAACGAAAAATTACTGCAGGTGGTCAACATGGAACCGTTGACGGAATGTACATAGACTAGGTAAAATGTGTTATAGTGTAAATTTCGTGAGATGTAAGTAAGTAGGTATAGATTTTTTTTATTCCAAATAATTATAGGTCGTGTAGAAATAAGATGACTTAGATAAGAAGTTTTAGGTTTAACAAAAATGTATATGTTCTAGGTTTTAGGTATGTTAAATATTTGGTAGGTAAATTATATTAACGGAGGTATATATATTATATTATTTGTAAAATGGGGTATTAAATTAAATTTAATGTGTGTGATAGCTAACCGAGTTGAACAGTTGTCGGGGATCCGAATGAATGGGGGGAGCCAAGTGTTGATCGGCAGTAATTGCCGATCGGCGGATTAATTAAGTGGAAATTAATCAGGGTCTTCCCAGGGTCACGTACGCTGTAGAAAAATCCAGAGAGTAGATCTTATGATAGGTGTTTCACATGGGACAGGTGATAATTGGTTCGCGAAACCATATCGGACTAAGTAGGGCACTTAGTCAGTTCTAAAAAGGAGGAATACCTACTTAGGATAGTCTGAGATAGTTAGAAGTCAATTTCACAACATTTAAATAGGAGGGGATAGATTAGGTATAAAGTTATCTTTTAAGATAGATTGAAGTAGCGGTTTTATTATGTGTTTGAAATTTCAAATACTTGTAATTTTCCTTTTTTCTTTGTTTAATTTATAATGTATATAACTAAGCCTTCCACCTTGGTAATATGTTTTGATTTGATAAGAGTATTGTAAATATCATTAAGATGAGATATGGAAATTGTATTAATGATAATTGTGAAAAGATGAGAATATATACAGGAGTTGAAATTGCTTATTTAAATTAATAGATAAATTGATATAATATAATGATAAGTTTTGCAATTTGTGTAAATAATACGTACCCGTAGTAGGTACCAGGTTATGTGTATATATACTAATAATGATGTATAATCACTTTGTATGTATGTATATATTAATAATGATGTTGATGTATAGATATTGATAAGATGTTGCATAATCACGTTGCATATGTATATATCGATGACGATGTTATGGTTTTATATATTATGATGTAATAAGGGGGGATAGGTACAAATTATGAGAGGGTTAATTCAGCAAACGAGGGTAGCAGATGATTTAAAATTTTGAGATAATTTGAGTATTAGTGTATTTATCCATTTGACGCTAAAAGTTATGATTGGTAAAAAGAGTAAAACTAAATGGATTGGCGCCGGGCACTTGAATCATCTGCACTCTTAAGTTCGTTGGACTAGCACTGCGCATTTCTGAGGCTAGATCAGAGGAAGAGGAACTATAGAGGGTTCTTGAAGTAAGTTAGTTGTTAGCAATGTTTGCAAGAAACAAAAACGAATTGTGTAACTTTGATAGGAGAACCTGATGTCCAGGTAGATGTTTTGATTTCTATAGGGGTGTGTAATAATTCAGATTGTATGTGTTTTCTTTCATATGGGAGTTTTTGGTCGCCTGAGTGGGGTGGATTGTTATGGTTCTGTATTTTAGAACGACCAAAAATCTCCCAAATACCTACATCTGTATGAGATAAGAAAAAAAAAATGTGAAATTTTGCTATCAGCGGCAAACTAGATAATTAGTAGAGCAATTATATTTATTGGTGACAAATATTTTGTTTACGAATATTATGGAAATATTTGCATATCTCACGGGGCAATAAACAGATTGCATTCGCACGTGGGAAGGGATGCCGGCATATTCTTTGTGATTTTCTAAGGGGGTCGTAAAATATTATAGAAGATAATATTATTAGGAAGTTCGAATATCTTGTTGTGAAATAATAAACGCGGCTTCCTCAAAGAGAAAAAAGACAATATAGAAATGTAGTCCGTGGGAATGAGATATTTTGCTGAAAACAATAAATGCGACAGTAAAATAGAACATGAAAAAAAGGGGAGCTGATAAGAAATTCTATCTAGGTGGCCAGTAATTATATACGTCACGAAATACCTACCACTAATATAACGCAGTATGTATGTACTTACTTGCGTTATTGGGGGGATTATTAATAAAGAAGTGTTGATCAATCAATTATGTATTACATTATCAGTTGTTGAAAATCATATTGAAATGAATGGAAGGATAGCCGGACTAATTAATAGGTGTGTAAGTAGGCTTATTAATACACAGGTGAAGATAGAAAGAGAGAATAATTTATAATTACGAGAGATTCGAATTAAAGGATAGAATAATTATAGAATGTTGTTGCAATGAACCCAAAGTGTGTACGTAAGATCTGATTTTATTGAATGAATAAGTAGAAGTGAATATAGATGTATAGATAATTAATTGATATCGGGAACTTGTTATCAATAATTTTTATTGTATATTGTATGAGGTGTATGTAAGGCTTTCTTTTACTAATCTTATACCTACTATGATTTTAGGTAATAATCATTGGACGTCTAGGTATAAATCAATAATGAAATAGAATTATTTATACGATATTTACGAGGTATGAGTAGTCTTCATTATGTATTTGTAAATTTTAATTAAGTGTAGGAATAAGATAAAGATACCTAAATGTGAAACATGGATATCTTAATTAGGTATGTGTCGTGATAGAAATGAAATAAGAAATATAGGATATGAGGGGGAGTAAATAGATAAACCGATAGATATTTTTAGAGTCAAGAATTATTATTGATATTATGAGTTTTTAACGGAGAAGGCGATGTGAAGCGCATAGATGATTAGTATCTAAGCCATAAATTACGACTCGAAAGGCGGTACAATGTTAGGAAGAGATAGAAGATGTTAAAATAAGATAGAACGACGTTCGGAACGCATCCCTGTGTTACATTGGCGAGAATCTTAGGGGTGGATGCGAGAGATAAGGGAGTACGTCGTGATTGGAGAATTAGAGATTTTGCCCGCGAAATCTGGTATAAAAGCTCATACATATCGGAAAATTAGGACAGATTAAAATTCAGTTGAGAAGGGGTACCGCGATCGTTATTCGCGGAGGGTCGAGATAATTCAAATTTAGTTGTGAAGGGATACCGCGATTGTTATTCGCGGAAGGGTCGAGAAGATTAAAAATTCAGTTGAGAAGAGAAATCGCGATTTAGTTATTCGCGGAGGATCGCGAGTAGTATTCGCGAAAAGTGATTTTGTTGTGAGAAATTAATTCGCGGAGATAACTTAGAGATTGTTTGTAGTGAGGTCAAATTCATATTCAAATTCAAATTGATCGATCGAGATTGTTATACATAGTCGCGAAAATTTGGGAGAAATTAATAATAAGATATTAATAATCGTGAATAAGAACTAATAATTGTGAGTCAAATGATTCGTAGTGAACAAGTAAACGAATATATCGGTGTGTAATTACACAATACCAATCAACCAACTATTCTAATCTATAGTAAATCATTGATTACTGATTGATTAGCTGTCGAAGCGGTGCGATAGACTTTACTCAATGAGTTGGCAAATTAAATCATAACGCAAGAAGCCGACGACTAGTGTAAACTGTGTGACGTCGCAGAGGGTCAGAGGTGAATTAGCCAACGGGGAGATTTCACTTAGAAGGGGAGGACACGTGAATGCTGTGCGTCAGGAAACGGGAGATACCTACATTCAGATTTCGATTAATTTTCTTATTTCGCTACTCGAGGTCGAAGGGGAAGATAAGATCTACATACATCGGAGGCGCGGTTAATCATATCGTAAGAAAAATTGTTTTAATTTAAATTTATGTCTACTTTATTTTTATTATACACATTGTTATCAAATTATTGATTGATAATTATTATGTTCTAATGAGTAACTAGTTATTGATGACCTGGATAAATTATTATCGTGGATAGTTACCTTGTTGTGGTATGACTATTAGTTTGATTCTTGATTTTGTGTATTTAATATTATTTGATAATATTTTGTTTTATGAACAACTGATTATGGATGACTGACTTTAATAATTGTTATGAATCAGCATTTATTATGGTTTATTAGTGGGTTGATTTTTTTTTTACGTGTAAATAACTACCAATTGATACTCTCACTTAATTATAAAATTTTCATGAATAATTGATAGTGAAAATAATAATATTAATTTGTCATACGCAAGTACCTAGCGGTACGACTACTGCCAGTTTAATCTAGCCTTAATTAATCTAGAGCTCGCAGTTTTATGAGACTAGAATAATGTTTCAATTGTTTTCATCGTAGTGATTACATTGCTTTTTATATATGAATATAACATTACACTGAGTTACATACATATATAAACATGATATTTTATAAATTTCTCTTGTAAATAATAGCTGTCTTAACTATATATATTATTTTTTATTATTATTATTGCCTACTTATTGAAAAATACATTACTATTACTGTATATTGTGATATTATCAAGGTGGAAACTGTTGAGTAATATTATTGTTTAATTGTGTAAATAAACCATATTTTGTATCCAATTCTCTAGAGTTTACAATTAGTAGAATAGTTAGCATTCCCTATCCCACCACTTGCTTGCATACTTATTGAGTTGCGAAGAAGGAAGAGAGAAAGGCCCTCTCGCGGTTCAAATCCGCAGAGGAAGATATCGTACGGGTTGTTAGCTACCTCCGGCTGTTCGTAGGAGCGGAGGACTGAGGACTTATCTCCATCAGGGTGAGCTAGCCGGGAAAAGAGGTAGGTCCCCCCCCCCCTTCTGAGAGTAGAGGAGCGAATCCCGGAGGGTAGCGCTGCTGAAAGCCTGGAACACCCGTATCAAGGTTTATTATTGTTAAAAACTTTGTTTTTGTCAAGTTTTAAAATATTATCTTAAAAGTGAATTAAGTAATATAATAAAAAATTTAATTTTTATTTAGAGTTACTTTAATAAAAACAAATAACGTGATTGTCCTCTACTAGACGAGTTAAATTAGTTTATCTATGTGATTTATTATTATAAATCATCTCTGGTTTTATTAATAATTTAACGTTAGCTTAAAACATAGTTAAAAGTTATCATTAGAATGAATTCGATATAAAACTTTTTGTTATAAATATTAATATATAATTAGATATATATTTGTTTAATACAAGCTTCAATCTAACTTTAACTATTGGGTAGGTATGCAACAATGTGAATACATTTTTATTGCCAAATTACAAACTTATTCAGTTTTTTTTTTGTTAAATTTAAATCATATTATTTTAATTTATTTGTTTAAATCAGAGGTTCCCAAACTTTATTTTGTCATTTGTCATTTTTTCTTTCAAAATTTTGCTGCTTTTGGTGATTCCCCTGCATTTCTACCCCCCCCCCCCTCCCATCGCTAAATTTTCGAGATGGTATAGGAATTTGAAATATTTCAAAAACTCCTCGGTTTTCTTACAGAAATGTAACGGGTATTTGTACCGACTATTGTTTATGTAAATTCCGGCGGATACTTTCATTAATGGTACCTATAGGAATTTGAAATATTTCAAAAACTCACCGGTTTTTTTAACGAATATTTACTCGAATCATTAAGTATCTGGTACTTTTACCGAATATCCGATACTTTAACTATGGATTCGTGGACCCCCGCTTACGACTTGTGAACCCCCATTTTTTAATCACACCAACGTAGACACCCTTCGAGTCTCCCGTGGACCCCTGGAGGTCCACCTGGCCCACTTTGAGAATCACTGGTTTAAATTATCATTCACCTTTAAGGTATTCCATATGGGAATAAGTAGAAGTTGTTGTTTTTATTATTTGATAGAAAATAAATTATCTCTTGTCTTCTGAAAAGAATAATTTCAGATGATCATTATGATATCTTGTTATAAAATTGATAGTTTTCAAATACATACATACACAATATAAGGATTTTTATAATTTAAAATTATTATTAAAATAAAGTTAATTTTTCCAACCAACAGTTCTTGGTGGAAATTTATGTTGAAGTTATTATAAATAAAGCACTATTTTATTTATAATCAATTATTCAAATAAATTTACAAAATAAGAACGCAAACACCCATCACAATCACTTTTCAAATTACAATTATGATCCTTATATTCACTATTTTGGAATAAAAACTTTAAGAAAAGTTTTCCGTAAGTTTTCGAATGTCCTTTAAAAGGATCAAATATAAAGACTGTTCTCAAAAATATAGAAATATTACAGCTAAAATTCATGAGGTTTGCCACCCATCTTGAATGTTATTTTTTTGTTGAAGTGGAGAGGACAGCGTGCATGTTTATGATATGTAGCTGTTCTGCTGGTTACCTCAATGGATATGCGGTGATAGTAAAGAAGTAATAATTTAATAGTAAACGGTTGTAACTAAAGGCATAAATATTCAAAAGTAAAGTATTTGTTTCTTATCAGTATTCAAATATCTCTAATCCCACATCCCCAATAGGTAATATTTTTTATTTCTATTTGCCCCTGAAAATATCAAATTAATACAAAATTAATGGAAGCCAAAACAGATTCGGAATGAAAGCGATAAAGTATATCCTTTTCAATAAAACCCTAACTGAATTATTAAATCCACAATCAACATTTTGGCGAAATTTCATTTTGAATATTTTAACGACATCGAACGGGATATCATTGAACTATGTTTTAATGAATACTCTTCTAGGAATGTTAATAAACATCGATTGGATAATTTTTTCTCTTGTGTAACTTATTCAAATACAATCGCGTGTTTTATCATATAATTTTCCACTAATAATTCACAGTCGATTAATTAAACTTTATTTAGTAGAAAAACTATTTATTTTTTGATTTAGGAGTATGTTTACAAACCATTTTTCTCTTCTTTTTATATAAGTTCATTGATCTATCAATAAAGAAATATATTCATCTTGAGGCACTTTAAACCAGCCAATTGTCTATCAACCTTGATTGCCAATACTTTTTATATTGCATAGGTCTCTCAGATATTGGTTTGAAAAAATACTTAATTTCGATTTAAAATATAACAACTAACGTCAAAAATTGATAAATTTACCTATATGTAAATGTTCATAAAATAATCGACTCCGGGTGCGTTGTCCTAAAAAGGGAAGAAAAAGAAACAGAAATATTATATTTATCAGTAAAACGTTAGATTTCATTTAGTTACTTTGTTATCATCTTATAATATATGTTATACTAAAAATATTAATTATGTTTAAAATACAATGTCCATTTGCATTCCTACACACAAACGTATATTTGAGTATGAATATATAAAAACAAACTAAATTTAAAAGCTATAACTTCGAACAATAACAGCAACGCTCCGTAATTTCATTTCAAATAATGCATAGGAATATACGCTCAATCGAACATTAAATTTATTTACCTTTTTCAGTACCTACTATAAGGATTTTACTAGTAATTTGAACTATCAATATTTGAAAATTTTAATAAATAAAATATAAAAATATATTATTGAGCACTGTTTATCAATATTTGTTTTATGGTCAAAATGGAAGAGTTATTACTAAAAAAATACAATTACTTAGATAAATTATTTTGTTTTGTTGTTACTCCTTGAAAGATTAACAATGTCCTTGAAAGGCAAAAAAACATCTCTTTGAATAAAAAAATCAATGAAGTGGGATAAAATTTTTTTTTATTTTATTATGGAATTTTCTTACCTGGTCATGTGTCTGGTTGATGTGTCTGTAGTGCATATAAAACATTCACATGCATTTTAGTATTATCATTATTTAGTGCAATCTTTAATTGTGAGAACAGTCACCTTCGTAAAAATCATCCAAGCTGTCACCCAATTTACGACGTGACGCCTAAGAAACGTTACTAGATTTATAAGGAAAATAAAAACCGTTCTTGTCACTTAAACCCTTGAGACAGTCGAATGGTTGCAAAATAGCACCAATAACACAAGTAATCCAACATCATCAACGTTTTTGGATTAATATTGGTTTTATATCTAAAAAATATTATATAACTTCGCCATAATGTAACCACAAGCTAAATCACTTAACAAAAATGTGCATTCTATTAAATATATACACAATACGATACAAGAATTGAAAGGTTCACATGCAAAGACACATGAGAAAACAGGACATTTCTATTTCAACTTGTTTTTGTCATTTAATAGGTTTTTAAAATTTATTTACTCCAGGGAGGAGGTGGATTTTCGTTATATCGTTTATAATTTAGTACAACTAGCGAAAAAAACAAGTATTCCTGTATTCGTAGCTAAATATTTGTAAAAAATAAAACGATGTGAGTTTGTGTGAGAACCCCTCAATATGTATCATTTTAACCTATATATATATATATATATATATATGTAAATATCGTTATACTTAAGCGTCTCTTTAAACGAAGCATTGAATTTAATCACTATTATTAACTTAGTATTTGACAGCCATTATCAATGCTAATTATCAATGCTAATCAATGCTAATTGATACATATTTGACAGCTGTCAGAACGTCAACATTTTCGCGCGGGTAATCTGAAAGAGATTTATTAATTACTTTGAATATAACTGTGCGTTACAAATTAGTGTGCTCTAATTTTGTGGTGTTAAACAATCTGGACATTTTAACAATAGCATCATCGAACGGTATGTGATTTAAGATTGTTTTTTCTCAAATTAAAATTCGAATTTAAAATATTACATACCACATGAAAAAATACTTTGACCTTTCAAGACCTACTGAACAAATTATTTCACTCATTGAAGATGAAAATGACATTGACAGAACCCTGACATAGATAAAGTTAGTAATTCCATAGATAAAACATAGAAAAACTGCATATAATCAAAGACAAAAGTTTCATAGAACCATAAACAAAAATTGCACGAAACCATAGACAAGAATTACAGCCATAGACATTTATCCTATATAATAAATAATACCTCAATGAGGATATTATCATAGTGAACACATTGAACTTAACAAGTACTTGTTTTTGTGTATTTGTTGAATTATTTTTTTTTTTTAAAAAAAAATTGTTTTTGTTTTGTGAACTGAGTTGTGTTGTTTATTGTCATACTAAAGAAGAAAAAATGTCTAATATTATTAAAAGCGAAAAGATAAATAGGAATAACAGCTATATTATAATGGTTGACAAATCTATGGATGATGGTGGGCTCGAGGAAGCGCGCATCAATAACACATATACTATGGATAGCTCAAGTAATATCATAGATGAATCAACAAGAAAAAGTATAATTGACTCGGAAGAGATTGTAAACAGCTTTCCAAAGAACAAAGTAGATTCAAATGGGAATATTGACAATTCTAAGAAAGATGTGTATAATTTTAGAAGGAATACAGATAGTGGTGAGGATACTCTGGGTACCCCCAAGAAAATTGAAGAAGAGCTAAAAAAGCAAACAAGTACTTTGAGGAGAGGAACAAATAGCTCCAAAAGAAACACGAATAACATCAAGAGAGACAAACTAGATGAAGATGGAACAAATACAATTAAAGAACTACAGGAGTGTAGGCGGGAGTTGAGGTTGAAAAATAGGGAGGTGTCTATTTTGAAAAAGAGAATTGATATTTTAGAGAAACAAGAGACAACCTTGATAAATTACAAGAAAATAAATTCAGAATTAAAACAGTTAGTGGCAAGCAAAGACAATATACTAAAGAATATGAAAATAGAAATGCAGAGATTCTCTGAGAGTAGAAGAAGGGAGGTTGAAGACTACAAAAGGAATACTGAGGAGCTATTGTTGAAGCTGGAGGAGGCCAAAAGATTCAGTGACTCATTGAGGGAGCAAAGCTCGAATAAATCATATACAGGTTCGGGAATCAAACATATTCCTAGTATTGACCGAAAACTTAATAAGGATTGCACACAGAAACTGTCCGAATATTCTAAGCCAAAGTTGTTTGTGTTGGGAGATGAATTTGGCAAGGGAATGGGCATGAGGCTGTTTGAAGAAACAAATTTTGATGTTAATTGTAACTGCAAACCCTATGCAAAATTTAGCTACCTAGTGGATGATATATATCAGACAATCATGAAGGGAAAAGAAGGAGATGCCATTTTGTTGATAGTGGGAGGAAGCAGAGATAAGTTTTGCGAGAGAATCCGGGAAATCGAAAACATCGTCGTAAAAACAAAAGAGAAAAAAATCAAATTATTAATCTCTACAATTCATTATGTGAGAAATGAGAGAAAGAATGAACACATCTATAAATCAAATTGCAACTTGTATGACACTATTAGAAATAATAATCATGGTAGAATCATTGAGTTGAATGATGAAGAAGTTTCCTTAACGGATAAAATTATATTTAATCTAAAACATACCACCCAAGTAGCGAAAAACATAATAAACATTTGTTTGCAAGATGGTGAGAAACAAGAAACAGTGGAGGGGGAGAATGTTAGGGATAATAATATTTTTTTAGAGAGAGACAGAGGGGAGGAGGTAGCAGAGAGGGTGAAACAATAACAGTTGTCCATCAAAATGTGCAGGGACTGAGAGGGAAATTACATGAACTACAAACATTTGACCTCTCGGCCGTAGACATAGTATGCTGCACCGAATCTTGGCTGGAAGAAGATGAAGTTAAGATTTATGATACACCTAATTTTAAAATAAACAGTAAATTTTGTAGGAAAAAGACAAAGAGAGGTGGTTGTTTGATTATGAAAAACATCCAATTACAATCAAAAAATAGACAGGATGTAGTAGACTGCTCAATCGAAAACCACTGCGAATTGAGTTGTATAGAGATAAAAAATATTATAATATTATGTGTATATAGACCACCATCTGGTAATTTTAATTTATTCATTGACACAATTGAAAAAGTCCTGACAAAGATAAGTTACAAGAACAATAAATATATTATTGTATGTGGGGACTTCAATATTAACTTTGACAAAAGCTCTAAGGAGACTTGTATTCTTTTAGATTTATTTAATAGTTTCCTATTGACACGCAGCATATTCACTGCTACACGAGTTACTTCACATTCTTCAACCTGCATAGACAATATCTTTACAGACTTAGTAGTTTTGGATATATCAAAAGTAAATATTGTAAAATCTGATCACTATGGACAGATGATCGCTGTTCATGAAACTAAAGATAAACACTTGGAAAATAATATTAAACATATAAATAGAAGAGTCTATAACAAAGAAAGCATATTTTTTTTTGAAGAGTCAGTATCATCATTGCGCGCTGATATTAATAATGATGACATAAACTCTGCACTTAATGAACTGTTTAATGTGATATTGACAGAAATAGATCACCATTTTCCTCTTAAACAAATAAAAATAAAAACTAAGAACACATTTCAGGTATGGTCTACTACGGGTATAAATGTGTCAAGAAAAAAATTATTCGAACTATATGAGGTGAAAAAACATACCACTTTAGAAACCACAAAAAGATATATTAGTAGGTATAGTGCGATTTTTAAGAATGTTTGTATGGAAGCCAAAAGAATGTTTTTGTGTAACCAGATCGCAAATTCCAAAAATCCTATCCAAACTACTTGGGAAATAATTAAAAATGAGACTGGACGATCAACTAGTGAATGTAATTCATTTGATAAACAGATAACCCTTAAAGAAACTAATCACATGACTAACTTAGATACAGCTAACTTCTTTAACAACTATTTTGTAAATGTGGCGTCCTTACTAACAAATAAGTCTACTCATTCTATTGACCAATCCTTGAAACATATTAAGAAAGAAACTATACATCTAAATACTAACTTTAAATTTAAAAATGTCACAACGGACGATGTTTTAAAAACCTGTAAACTGATAAAATCAAAAACATCAAATGATATATGGCATGTTTCTACTCGCCTACTCAAAAACATTATAAATGGTCTATCTCCTGTGCTAACGGACATAATAAACATTTGTTTTGAGAGCGGTACTTTCCCAGACTGCCAAAAAATTGCAAAAGTTATACCACTTTTCAAAAAAGGTGATAAATTAGATGTCAATAATTACAGGCCAATATCAATCCTACCAGCAATTAGTAAAATCATAGAAAAAATTGTTACTGACCAACTCACAACATTTTTAGAACATAACAAAATAATAAATCACAATCAATTTGGATTTCAAAAGGGAAAGAGCACCTCTGATGGAATAGCCTCACTGCTTAAAACCATTTTAGATGCCCTTGATAAGAAAGAATCAACTTGTGGTGTTTTTTGTGATCTATCGAAAGCATTTGATTGTGTCGATCATGATATATTACTCGAAAAATTAAAATGCTATGGAATTATTGATATGGAAAACAGATTCTTTCAATCGTATTTAAAAAATAGACAGCAGTATGTTGAAGTTAATAATGCAAAATCACAGACTGTTAAAATAAGTAGTGGTGTTCCACAGGGATCCGTGCTTGGACCGCTTTTATTTCTTATTTATATAAATGACCTCCCAAATTGTACTAACCCAAATTCTGAGATTGTAATGTTTGCTGACGATACCTCACTGATTCTCAAAGGTAAAAAAAATAATTCAGAAAACATAAATAATGCTCTAGAAACACTAACATTACTAAAAAAATGGTTTGATGATAACTCTTTAGTCCTAAATATGACAAAAACGAGTGCTATGAGTTTCTCTCTTGGTGGACCAGACAACTTAGATCCATTTACCAGTGCTCTCTCTGAGAAAGGTATAGAGAAGGTTGTTGAAAGTAAATTTTTGGGAGTAGTTTTGGATGAAGGTTTGAAATGGGATAAACATATTGAACAATTATGCAAAAAGTTAAATAGTGCAATATATGCCATAAAAAAAATAAAAGACATATGTGGAAAGGACACAGCTAAATCTGTCTACTATTCATATTTTCATTCCATTATGTGTTATGGGATTTTGTGTTGGGGAATGGGCGCAGAATCAGGTAGAGTGTTTATTCTACAAAAAAGGGCACTTCGAACACTACTCGGTATGTATCCTAGAGATTCTTGCAGAACTGCGTTCAAAGAACAGGGTATATTAACAGTTCCATGTGCATTTGCTCTTGAATGCTTGTTGTATGCACATAAAAATATTGACAAAACACCTTTTAACTCTGACTACCATGACTACAACATAAGAACGAAAGAGTTAATACGCCTTCCTGAACACAGGTTAACTAAAGTGTCCAAGAGTTTTATCTGTGTGAGCGTTCGACTTTATAACAACCTACCAAAAAAATTCAAAACACTGGATATTCTGTCCTTCAGGCGAGAGATTAAAAAGTATCTTGTTGGCAACGCCTTTTATACTATCGAAGAGATATTGGCTATCAAACCGACTGACTCATAATTTATAGCTTGCCAGCCTTTATATCATGTGTATGACTCATCGTTGACTTTTGTTCTTGTGATTTATCTGATAAATAATTAAATAAATATTGTACTTTGGACATGACACTAGGGGGACTCTTTACATCCTGCTAGTGTTGAAAAATATATTATAACATAATATTGTTGAGTGTAATGTGTGTCATTCGTCCTTCCTCTCTGTTTCTTTTGTTAAAAAATCAAATATTGTACTAAAGACGTGGTACTAAGGGGACTCTTTACATCCTTCTAGTACTGAAAAATGCATTATTATTATTATTTTTATTCACATTATATAATTATTATTTATGTTCAAATTTATATGTTCGGCAACTTTTTTACTCAATTTTCATTGTTTTGTCTCGATTTTGATGCCTTACTACTTTGTATTCTTTCATGTATTCTTTTTATCCTGTGTAATTATGATGAACCCAAGTGTCCTGTAAGGGGCCTATGGGGAATGATTTACAATAAACAATAAACAATGGCATTAATAATATTAAAACTGGCATAGATATATAATTAATACCCAGCAATATATTACGTATTATTGATTCAGAAACAATCAAATGAGAAATCAGATGTCATTTTTCATTTCACTCTTAAGCCTCTTTTAAACCACATAGAATAGAAATGAACTTACAATTTTTTTTTTGAACAACTTAAAACTGAAAGATTTTTGGATATATTTGAAAATAATTTTGATATTTTTTTCAGAAAAGTTCTTAATTTTATAACAACAAAGATTTTGGGCTTTAAATTATTTTAGTAAGCTTTTTCATTTGCTCATCAATGCTCTGATCAATGAAGGATTGAAATAAATCTGCATTCAAAGTGGTTTTACTTCAATTTTGTCACAATTTCTCCTCCCAAAAATGGTCATCCAGATTATTGAAAACTTTGTGGATTGAGAATAAGAAAGACGAAGGAAAAGTAAAACAAGAATAATGGTAACAAAAGTTAATTTATTCATTATTTAATGTATCTAAGTATGGTTTGGTTCAGTATTGTATTGTTTGAAGAAAATTACGTAGACAGAATGGGTAGATTAGCATAGTTTTTTTTTTTAATTAAAGATATATCTGGGTTATGTAACTCAAATACAACCTTATACACCTTTCACAATAAGCTACTAAAAGCTTGTGTCGTGAAAGGGGAGTTTTGCCGGAATTATAAGAAATATCTAAGCTTCACTATTAATGATTTGTTACATGTAAATGTCATATTATAATAATGTAATGATATGTAGCTACAATACTTCTAACACTGCGTATAATGCCGCTTCTCTGACAATACGGCAATAATGTACAAATTGAAAGGAAGATTCCATGTGTAATGAGTAATTAATTATTGTTTATGATATTATCCTAAACTCAATTGTCTATGCGTAATCGGTAAAGGCACGATTATTATCATGGACCTAAATAGAGTAATGGACAGACACTTTGGTAAACATTTTGTAGCTGCGCGGGGAGGGGAATGACGACCATTTTGTAAGAAATAAATTTTGTTCGGTGCGTCGCATTTGGGCTGCGTTCAGACAGTCACCGAGTGATCAGTCGACGACGCATATTTTGAAAGTACCTATACAATGCCAGTACGCATTCATAGTGTTCATGTACTGTATGTTACTATGTTTTCAAAATGTGTAACAAAATAAGAATTATAGTCTCAGAAAATATACTCGATTTCTGCGTAATTGTCATTTATAATTTCTGACGCTGATTCAGTGAATTCGTTTGGATAAATTTAGGATATAAACTTGTAACAAGTATTTGGGAAGTATACAAGCTCAGAAAGTTAGATAATGGAATAATTTAAAAAAAAAAGTATAAAGCAATTAGTTATAAACTAATCAAGTAGTTATTACTTTAACTGTTAATTTTAAAGATACCTATTAAAATAATTTATTCCTTCGTTAGAGACAAAAATATTTTTATCATTTAAAAGAAACACAAAAGTACTTGAATGCTACTATAAAAAGGTGCCAGTCAAATAATAATAAAAATATTAATTATTTAAATATATTCATAATTTACGTCTTTTACACGTCGGCGAATTTAAGAAATTATAACAAAAAGTAAATCCAAAAAAAAAAATTTTTAAAAGTTATAAAAGCAATAAAAAAAATAATAAAAAGACGTAAAAAAATAATGGCGCCATTACGATAACATTGGGTCATAAAACGCTCTAAGTTATTCACGATTATCCGGATTACATTCACCACTCACTAGTATTGGTAAATCCAGTTCTTTTTCAGTAATCGGTACTTGAGACATCGTTCTTCAAAACAATTCGTTCTTAGTATTCGTTCTCGTTCGCGGAATTTGTCACGCGATTTTCACCTTAGTCTCTTTGAAAATAAAGTATTTTAAAGGCCTTTTTCCCAAAAGACGACACGAAGATTTAAATCCTTAAATCTCGTTTGTGATATATGTCACGCGATTTTAAACCTTAGTCTCTTTGTAAATAGAGTATTCTAATGGTATTTTTACCAAAACAACTTCACAAAGATTTAAATCTTTGAATCATGTTTGTTACATTTGACACGCGAAACCTTAATTCCTTTGAAAATAGAATACTCCAATGGCGTTTTTTCCAAAATAATAACACGTAGATTTAAATCCAAGAATCTCGTTCTCAACGTTTGACACGCAATATGAAACCTTAGTATCTTTGAAAATAGAGTATCTTAAGGTTTTTTTTCCAAAAAAAAAACACACACGAAGATTTAAATCTCGTTCGTGACTTTATTTGCCACGCGATGTTAAACCTTAGTTTCTTTGAAAATATAGTACTTTAATGTAATTTTTCCCAAAAGAACGAAAAAGACCGAACAGATTTGGCATTGAGGATTTAGTTCTTCGAGTTAAGTTGAAGAACGAATACATAAAAACGAATACTCAGATTCTGAACAATACTACCACTCACTGCAACTTCATGGTCGTTCAGGTCAAACGACGCCGAGTGACATTTATGCTCCCATGAACCAACCCTTGTATTTGTATGTTTAGTTGTTTTAAAAATGTTTAAAGTTTTTGCACATCAGTTGAATTTTTCATATCGGTTTTTGTTTTTATATCTAGAAGAATAGGAATCATCTTATGATTAACATGGTGATGTGCGCTATAAATGGTTGTGGTTATAAATCCAATCCAACTTTCGCAGGAAACAGGATTGTCATATTTTCGGTAAGTTGTTTTGTATTGTAGTTTTTATCTTAATATATTGCGATTTTAAAGTCGTTTATATTATAATTCGTATACTTATAAATGATCGTAATAATGTTATAAACGTTCTATATAATTATCTGTCCTTATTCTCCTATATCTACACATGTAACTTGTTTTCCATTCTGTCATCTGACAATACAAAGAACCTACAATCTGATGTTTGGTTTGTTTACCCGTTAGAATGAAATGTTTCATGCATACAAATCTGATCAGGTTAATGATATTATCGCATGTTTATAAACAAAATCATTTTTTGTAGTTTTCCAAAGGATCCAGAAAGGAGAAACTGGACATTATCCAATATTTGACACCAAGTAAACGTAGTGTTTTGTGTTCAAAAACATCTCGTTTTTCTGCGAGGTTGGAGAAAAACGTCATTCTTACGAAATATCCTGAGTTTCCCGCTCATTTGCAAGTTCGTGTGTTTTATATTATTCATTTAGATATATCCTTCAATTGTCATTCATTCTCTCCATATTGTGTGTATATGAAAACAAAGATTAAAAATAAATAATGATTTTGAAATGAAATACTCAATTTTATTTACTCATCCTATTCCCTATTTCATCAAGTATATGAAAACATTAAGTTATGTGGCATTGTAATTATTTTAAGAAGTAAATATAATGTTTTCTGATACTGTGAATAATTTCCATACATTGCCCATACAAATCCACACATAAATATTTGAGTCGGTTCGTATGTGCGTATGTCCTCAATGGACTCTGAAATAAGGAAAGACAGAAGTAAAATAATACACTCTTTACGAGGTCTCATCTCCTGGGCAGGTTTAAGGCTAAAAACATTTTAAACATCTTATGTATTGATAAAGATATTACAATTTTAATGAGATTCCCATACATTCGCTTGACAAAATTGCCAAGCGAATGTATGAAAATCCAATATTTATAGTCAAACATTTTTCATTGTATTGAATTAATTTCAAAATGGATGTAACAATAAATAAAACAATACTGAAACTAAATAATTAGGGACTGTTTACATAATGAAACATTGTGATTGCTAATGACAAAAATCCTGAATTATGAGAATAAAAATTGCATATTTTTGACATTTTGAGCTATTTTCATAATGGAGGATATTATGAGACCATAGAAATCCATACTGTAGAATAAGAATAGTAATATGTAAAAAATCCATAAACAATATTAATTGATTTTTTGTATAAATAAATACAAAAGTACCTCGGTACTTAATATTTTTCTTTACTTTTCATGGCAAATCACTTGAAGATTTATGTAGGTACTACAAACTAAAAATACCAATTTTAACCCATGTATTTGCACGGTTTCTGTTTATTTAAACCCGAGCAATGCCGGGTTACAAAAGCTTGTGTTAAATAAAGTATTTCCTACAAAATGGCCACCGTCGATTTCCCTTCCTCACTTTTTGGCTTCGCTGTCATTCATACAAATTACTATAAACGTTCCATCCCCTACCTACATACATCCATGATTATTATAAATCGTAAAATCGTTCCTACCAGGTTCAAAAGACAGTCAGTTATTATTTCACGAAAACAATGCTTGAAACTATTATATGTTTCATTCACCCAGTCCAAGAGATTAAGTTAATAGAACAACATCTAAAAAATGCTTCAATAAAAATAAATGTACTGATAAATAATCATCAGAAACATATTTCAGTATTAGATGAACGATACCCTAAAACGATTCTCATCTAAAGTGTTAATACAACCATGCTTGTACTTGGCCATTCAACGTATGACCATTGGCTGCATCGAGAAAGTAGGATGCGAACATCAATCAATCATCAATCTTCTATCATTCGGTGACAATTCGTAGCATTCTCCGAAGAAATATTCGAATGAATGCCTTCGTAACCCGTATAAGGACGGAAAACGAAGGCATCATTCGAATATTTCTTCGGAGAATGCTCCGAATTGTCACCGTATGATTGAAGATTGATTGACGTTCGCATCCTACTATCTGGACGCAGCCAGTGAAGAAAAGGTTTGACTCTATACAGGGCCTAACTCATTTATTATTTCCTATATCACTGCACCACACTCAATTTTCTCTATTGTAGACAGACAATATCAGCAGAAAGCTTTGAACTGTGAAAGAGTTGAACCAATGAGAGAGATATACGTCAAGACTCTGTATATTTTAGTAATAAATAGTAATATTATACTCTTATATTTAAGAAACTAAGAAAAAAATTATAATCGAATAGTACTACGATGCAAATATTATACCTACCTTTATAGAAATCGATTCAATTGTAGACGGGACAAGATCGAACAACATTAATGAAGAAGAAGAAGGCCTTTTGTTCAATAGCAGAAAGAAGAAAAGTACAGCTATGAAAGAAAAGAATGTTCTTAAACAATGATATTTGTCGTCTATTGCTTTGATTTTGCCATAGCCTTTCATAGTGATTATTAAAGCATGACATTACCATAGTTACAAACTTACAAACTGAAATTATATTTTGATATCTAGTAAAGTAACTTATTTTTGCCATTATTGAGATACTCATTGAATGTAATGTATACATTCTCTTCTACATTCTTAACAAATACGTAAATTGATTAGTATGCCTCATCTTAAAGGATAATCAATCATACAATAATTGCGAAATACACCAACCAATACAAATGACTGACTTAGATGGTTATTAATTAGTTACCTATATCTAGATATTTATATTACATCCATCAGGTATATTATGATTGAGATAATGTCCTACTAGTATATATTCCTTTTATTGTATTAAGGATTATTGAGAGTACATCAGCTGTATGTACTGAGGATTACCATTTCACACATAATCTACCTAATCGTACCTAATACAGAGAGATTGATTTCAACAATATTACATATTATAATGCATTAACTACGTGTGATAAAGAGTCTCTCTCTCTCTCTCTCTCTCTCTCTCTCTCTCTCTCTCTCTCTCTCTCTCTCTCTCTCTCTCTCTCTCTCTCTCTCTCTCTCTCTCTCTCTCTCTCTCTCTCTCACTCACACACACACACACACACACACACACACACACACACACACACACACACACACACACACACACACACACACACACACACACACACACACACACACACACACACACACACACACACACACACACTATCTCTCATGTCCTCAGCACAGTGCATTGCTATGTAAACATAAGGAGCTATGATCAATTTACTTATTCCGTCCATAATTCGAGTATTCAGCCGAAATAATATTAATATCAATTTACATGTATTTTCCATGATCAAATCTTTGCAAAACATCCATCAAATTAAAAGTTTAAAATATTGGATATCAAAATAGGCAAATCATACTGATTTTCCCATTTGAGATTTACTTTCAATAATGCATTTTTTCGTGTAGGTAAACTTGCTAAACATATAATGATGTAAAAAAGTTGAAAATGTAGAACAAACTATTTATTTTATATTCTTATTTTATACAATTGCTTTCCAGCAGTAAAGCATTAGTTTAATATTTTGTCCATATAATTACACAATAAATGTTATCTATATTTTCATCTCCAATACATACTGCATAGTATACACTCGTATACAGCACTCTACGAGTATGATGTGCACATAACGTGTGCAATTATATCCTCCTCAACTCCCTCCTCTCGGGAGCACAGGTCAGAAACCATCCTCCTCCATTCAGAGCGTCTCTGCGCCAATTGCGTCACCTCTTTCCACGACATTCCCTTCGCTCTGATGTCGTTGTCATAGGAACGGTGTATTGTGAAAGCGGGCGGAAAAACAGTGCTCTTAATGCTGCAAAATTGCAAATTTCACCAAATATGAATTGTAGATGAATTGCTCAATGTGGTCATTTTAGAGCCCCAGATCTCTACCGGGTGCGTCGGCGCACAGCATCATTTATGACATGTTCATACCATTTGACATCCAAAATCCTTCTAAGACACTTGTTTTCAAAGCTTAGTATCTTCCGCTCTTGAGCCTTGATTGAGTGCCAAGACTCACAGCCATATAGAAGAATTGGGATGATGCACACATTGAACAAGCGACATTATATTTAGAGAATTCAATAATCAAATACATAATATGTTATTGAATATCCTTACATCAAGTAGTATTTAAGTACCTGTGCAAAGAGTTATTCCATTATTCACAAACCTATATTAGACCTTTGAATACAACTAAATACTTACTCGTAATATCAATTTGCATAGTTGGAAGAAATCACCTCATAACTTTAAAATCATCCTCTGTATACTGATTAGGTATATTAAATAATTTATCTCAAATTATAATTTTGTGAAATATTGCTGGTAATCAATGAATGTAGAAACACAAATAAATAATTCTTGATTAATTAGTTCAGTGTATTGCATATAATATTTTATAGATTATTATTCTTTTTCAGTAACCTTGATTCCATTTCATTTCTGAGAATACCTTTCCATTAGACTATTTCAGAGATACTACATTCACTGGCTTCGTTCCACGATATTCTTTATTACTTCATCAGGTTTTGTTTTTTTGTATCTTATCTTATGTATGCCACCCTTAAACTTTCTTCGTCCATATTTAATATTTTTGTGTGACAATATTTTTTTAAAATAATTACCTTAATTAACCAAAAAAATATTTCAAAATAAAATATCTGTAAAGGCACATATTTTCAATAGAAACTGTATGAAGTACTAGCACACAATTTACATAAAATATGAATGTTTTGTCTTTGAAAGTTTCTGTTGAGAAAAAAATATATATCCCATGGGAGTACATCAAATAAATATTTCAGCAATGTGCCTCAGAGTAAGTAGGTACTATATATAGCATCATGTGAAAATACGGAAAAGTTCTACCGATAAATCCTTTACTCTTGATGATTAATAGTCGAAACTCCCCGGCTTCACATCGCATTGACCTATCCCATACACAGAATCGAAACATTATATATCATGCTCCAACTCCTGTGTGCCTTCTGGGATTTGTAACGTGGAGCAAATATTATTACATTCGATATTTAAGTACAGAAGCTCATACATTTCTGAATTGTCTCCATCCTTACTCAAATTTTCTTCTTTAGAAACTTCTTTGATAAACGCCTCGATTTTATGTTGGTGTGAACTTGACGAAGAAATATATAAACCTCTATCATTATTCAGCGTTGTATAGTTATAATCTATTTATTTACTCATACCGCAATATTATAATCATTGATATCATTGCATTTCTAAGGTTGAAGAAACACAACAGTTGATTATATTATGTCGAAAGTATCCAAAATCACTCGCAAACGAATGGATAGGGTTAAGAGGAATAGAATAGAATATCATAAATATTATGCAATATCTATGTACCCAAGCATCGACTTCACTCCATTGCTGTAACATGGACTGCTCCACAACATACTTTCCTACAGGACGAACCTAACATGTATTATGTACTACATAATAATGTTATTATTATATGAATAGGCTTATTTTTCCTTAAGTCTACTTACTGGAGCACAAGGCAGACACTTGCCCCCACCATTCAGGGTGATTTGGTCTCCGTTAACTCACTTCATTCCATGATATTTCTTACGGTCTGATGGCATTAACTCTGATGAAAGGTAGACTAGAAAAGAGGATCGTCTAGGCAGGAAACTTTGTGGATGAATAAACAGTGCTTTTTTGTCCAATCATTAATGGACATTTTCAAAATGTAGGAATGGTACACCATAAAAAATATTCATGTCATTAGGAATTCTGTTTGTGAAAAACCAATGTTTTATAAATACGTTCTATATTAATTATTATTGTATGTAGAGAGTTTCCAGAGTTCTTAGTACTAACCTTAATTGTACTGATTACAGCTTTCATCGTAATAGCCTGTAATTAAGAAAACTTTACAGTATTGGTTACCAAACAATTTTCTCAATATCAAAACATTATTGGCAATTTATTTCAAGGATTTATTTAATTCATTGAAAGTTACCCCTCCTTTTATTTTATTTTTTTATAAATGAAGCTATTTACATATATTCCCTTTACAAATTTGAAACTTATATGTTGTAAATTTTATTGATTTTACATTTATTCGCATGACGGATCTGGTATACAATTTAGCCTATGACATCATGGCACTTACTGCAAGTGGGGTAGCCAGTGGACTAACTGCTTGTAATAATCTTGTTAGTCATCCTCTTCACGACACTAATAAAATAAGGCATTTAATATTAGTAGATTTGTGGCTGAATGTAAGTTATTCCATTGCCAGGAATAAGATGTGTGGCATAACTCATCGCTAAATCGAAGCTTTTACACTTGATTTTTACTCGTATTTATCTAATGTCTAAATCCCTTAAATATTTGAGAATCAAAAACGTTTTAATCCCATTTTAATTTTTTTCTAATAGTTTCGACATACCTACTCGCGTTTACAAAAGCTTAATATAATATCTCGCTTTGAAATATTATTAATAATAGTGAAAACTGAAAAGGTTTTACTTCAAGTAGATCTGTGTAAAGTGAAAAATGTTGTTACGTGTTGTACTCGACTTTATAGAATATAAACTCTTTAAAAGCATTATTTTTCTCAGGTAATGGACACTTTAGCATGAAATATTGAATGTTTTTGCGCCTAGAGGTCTAAAGAAATAATATGCTTAAAGATGTAAATATATTATATAATCTTCTTAATATTTCACAAATACTTTCTTACTTTAACTTCTAATATGACAGGATTTTTTTTTTGCATATCCATTGATGTTTCATTCTTACGATTAAACGCAGCATAATTTACTATTTGATCACAATAAAGCACTTGTTATTTCAAATTGGATTATTAAATAGGACATCCGAAAAATACGTGGCTTAATCACGTGGATCAAATCCACAAGGAGAAAAGTTAGTATGGATAGATCGATATGGCATTTCGTTTTCTCTGCCTATCCTACAGGAGGATACAAAATGAGGGTAAATAGTATATATAAGTATAAATAAAGAGTATATAATAAAAAATTCCACTCTTTTTTATAAGTTCTTGTGTATCCTTCCTTGAGACATTCAAAATCTTCAGATCGGCAATGAATAACCCAACTCATTCTGAATACGCTATTTTTAAATATACTAAGAAGATCAACCATACATTCATTGCATACAGTTGGTCTACTGGCTACCCCACATGTGGATGGATTCGATTGATATCTGACGATCAATGATTAATGATGTGAACTAAAATCAACAGCATATTATAGGACAGTTACTAGAATAAAAAAAGTCAGATGTGTAGAAATATACTTGTAGATAAACATAAATTGTTTTTATCTTCTAACCATCATACGGAAAGAGAAAATACTGTGGTGTTTTTTTATTCAAATTAACTATGCTTTTCAAACCGTTGCTAATGTTTATATTTAACACAATATAACAGTTACAAGTTGTCAGAAACTCCCTGAAGAGTATACACAACTCTCCCATTTAGAATCGTATCTAAAATCATTATCCCTGCCAAGATATATTATTATTTTCAAGTACGTACGTAATCTAAATAATCTCGGGATAAATTTATTCAAATTCTTTTCAAAACTATATTTTTCTCAATTCACCATAGTTACATATCACTTGTGCTCTGATTTACATAATCCCTACATGAATCACGAATTACAAAAATATACACGACAATTTACATACAACATTTTCATTGATTCTTTTCAAGTTTTTAAATCCATTCATAAATGAGCTTAAATAAACATAATCAATCTGTTTAATCCACATACTCCTTTTTATTTATTTTATTGTTCACTGTATATTAATTACTTCTTCTTCTTGTAGTAGATCATTGATCTGTTTGTTCGGAATTTGTTTCCTCTTTTGACGCTGAACATCAACTATCCTTCCATCTTTTAGGTGGCCTTTTAGGCAATCTTCGTCCTGATTACAGTATATAAATCAATATTGATCACAATATTATGAATGAAAACAAAGTATCATGAAGTTATCAGTTATACAATTCAATGTACAGAGGGATAATCACTAGAATGTGATGTATTCCAAATAACCCAGTTACCAAAATTAAAGGAATATACATATCTATATAAATAAACAGAAAAAGTAAAAAAAATGATCGACGTTAAAATGATAAATAAATTCACACATATTTGGACTATAAACCATCAGTATGCATCAAAATAAAATTAATAAAAATTATAAATTTTCTAATAAAAATTAAGACATTTAGAATGATTTGAATACAAAATATCTTAATTTGTGATGTTCCACGAATATCTCCATTTTACAAGACACTCGAAAACATACTGAAAGGAGTGAGTGACAACCGATATTTTTATAAGGATTACTACCGAAAATAAATACCAATATTTTTTTCATAATTTTTCTTCCAAAAAGTATCCCCATCTGGTACGAAGCGTTTTCATACTGAAATCATTTCCCAAAGCTTTCTTAAATACTCGCACAGAATAACATAAATTAAATATAGTGCCTTTCATTGCCTCACCTGATATGGAGTTACTTTAAATCTCGATTAAGCGTACATTTTACCCAACTACCTTTGTCAAGTAATAATGACTAGACCGTTTTAAAATCCCTATAAATATTTTGCCTCACTAAGCCTCGAAATTATAAGTTTATTTTTTTAAAGATATATCTGGGTTTTGTTTTAAACCCAAATACAACCTCATACACTTTTCACAGTTAGTCAAAAGCTTGTTACGTGAAAGGATAGTTTTCCGGCACCTGAAATTCAATCCTTTGATTCCCGTTAAGTCCCCAAATAAAATGCAACTCTGATAATTAGTGTCATTTTTTTCGTACCATTTGTCAGATTTTCATATTTCATAACACTATTTCTTATGACAAAAAGTTAAAATCCATGGTATTTAACTAAAAAAGGTACCCCAGACTATTACTTGAAGAAGTCGGTAAAGAATAAGTCTCCTATTCTTTTCTGCAAGTTTTTGAGTGTCCTGTAGAAGGTAGGTGCTCGTTAAATCTTACATATAAGACAAACCTTATAACCTTAAATATTTTTTAATTATTTTTTTTTCTCAGCACGGAGAGAACAATCTACATGTTGCAGCTAGTAGAAGTGGTAGTAGATTTCCCAAAGATTATTAATTGGTACAAAAGTAAAAGTCAATAATTGATTACAGTCGTTAAATATATCCTTATCTGATGCGACGAGAGTATCCAATTACACAAAAATAAATATTTTACGTGTTACATTTATGGTATATTTTTTTTTTCGCTTTTGATCCATAAATAATAATACTATAATAACATTCTCAGATACATAGTTATGATATAGTACCACCATCAAAGAATAACAATGAAAATTGGAGAAAAACAAGCTCCATAAATCTTTACATACAAAAAGTGTTTAATAAAACACTCAATCTTAAATGCTTTGTACCCTAAACAATAAACTATTCGCATTTGTTTTCTGCAGATATACCTACATATGTACACAAACATGAGTAATTTGCGTTTTTTTATAAATTCCCATGTTCTTTTAAAGGCTTTTATTACCTCAATGTAAAGAACATCAAACATCCATACCTTTCTCGTAATCTCTGATATGGGTTTCAGAAAAAACCTTAGCATTTACAGAATTGAATAAATTTTAAATACCTGACTGAATTTATATTTTATTTAGCGTAATAAAAAATAATCAAATGTAGATGCGTCTATTCTCTACATATTCTATAAATTCATTCCTTTCGTCCATTAACTCTCCTCTTTGGAACTGTTACTGAAAACAGAGACTCCTCTATTCTGAGTGATTATGCGCCATTTATGATAATATTTGTTATTTTTACGTTAATGGTATTTTATGGAATACTAGCGGTTCGCACCGGCTTCGCACGGGTAGATAGGTATTTAAAAAAATAGTTTTAGTAAGGATCCCTATTTTTTAGTATAATAATATAGCCTATGTCACCCGGGGATAGTGTAGCTTCCCAACAGTAAAAGAATTTTTAAATTCGGTTCAGTAGTTTCGGAGCCTATTCGGTACAAACAATCAAATCTTTCCTCTTTGTATATTAGTAAAGATATAGATAATCTCAGGTTAACAAATTAAAGTACCTGGGAGTAACCACAACACCAGAGGTAGATCTCCGGTTGGAATTACCAATCCGCATAGAAGCTGCTAGCGGGGTTTTCAATAACATGAACAAAGTTTGGAAGGCATCCAGACTCAGACAGCATCAGAACAAAATGTCTCCTGTTCAATGCGTGTATCATCCCAATTCTTCTATATGGCTGTAAGTCTTGGCACTTAACCAAGGCTCAAGAGCGGAAGATACTAAGCTTTTTGGATGTAAAATGGTATGAACATGTCACAAATGATGCTGTGCACCGACGCACCCGGCAGAGATCTGTAATCTCCATGATACAGGAGAGACGATGGTTCTGGCTGGGTCATGTTCTGAGAACGCCCGATGATAGTTCGCCAAAAAGAGCACTGTTGTTCCGCACAGGCGTCCCTCTTTCACAATTTACCGTTCCTATGACAACGAAATCAGAGCGCAGGGAATGTCGTGGGAAGAGGACGCGATTGGCACAGAGACGTTCTGAATGGAGGAGGCTGGTTTCTGCCCTGTGCTCCCGGGTGGAGCGTTGACGACGATGGTGACAATGATAATGAAATATATTTAATTATCTGGACAAATAAACAGGATTCATTTCGACCAAATATTATTAGCAAAATTTGTCCCAGTCACTGTTTCTTTAAATACTTTCTTTGAATATTAGTATATCGTTCGACTATTATGTGATATTTTATGATTGAAAAATTTCTCGTACAACACCATAACTATCCAAAATTTGTACGTTGAAAAATAGAAAATGGCAACATTTCAATTAGCAAAATGACATACGATTAACGTAAGACTAATCATTTGCATATATTAACGATATAATATTATTAACATTTAATACTACAACAAATGTTGGTAAGTAACTCGTGTAACGATTAGGGTCACTAAAATTTTATACATTGATGATGAGATGGTGTGGAATTTGCTTGAGGGTAGGAAACTGTTGAAGTAATAATAATATTCACAGCGCTTCAAGGGGTAGGTTCTCCCTCACCTAATGAAATTAGAAACATCGCCACTAGAATATTCCTTGTTTGTTTTATTTATTTATTTATTATATTTCTGGGGTGTAGAGACAGAATGCTTCCATACTATTACACCTCGGGCATTGCATAGTATTTATATGCAGCAAAAATTCACTGAGCAAAGCGACCACACGAGTAATACACGAGTTATTAATGTTAAATTCAATGAAACACAATCTTGCATTCTATTTCTGAAAATAATAATACTAATTTTACACAAATATTTAACTTTGCTTTTAATTAATGCATAAAGTTTTTGACCCTCCAAATTTTCTGTTTATATTTATTTTTAATACAACTCCATCTTACAAAACGTTTATTTTTCAACATTTTTTAAAAGTTGGCAATATGATGTTGCCAATTTCATGTTTTATAATTTATTTTTATAACAAGATACTATTAGGACTTATAATATTAAGTATCCTCATTTCTGAGAACTTGGACCAATTACAATCCTAACTCCAGACCACTCCAGTATGCAGCAACATATATCGCTTTGTCATTTGCCATCTTTATGTCATCCTCATCACATGCATTCCGCATCAGCGAGCATTGCAATAAGTGAGATCACCCTGTACCTCCCCGCAGTCGCAGCTCGTATCTTCCCCATCCAAAAAGCCCTACCTCTGCTGGTTTCTTTTTCACCTAGTGACCCCCACCCTTAGTCTGTTCAGGGTCCAAAAATAAAGTAAATAACTTGAGCAAATAATAAAGAATACACGAATATGCAAAACTTTATCTGTGCATTCCGTGAATGGTTTAATGTAATACCATATTGAATATAGCATTATTTATTTATGTTTAACTTGTCAATATACCAATGAAATTTAAAAAATGTTGAATGACAACTCATTCATTCGTCCCATCATGGAATGACCTACAAGTGGGGTAGCCAGCGGACCTATTGTATTAATTAAACATGCAAGTTTTTTTTAATACCACTGAAAGTTAAGACATTCAGGATGGATGGTATACCTCATCACTAAATTTAATATTTTAAATATCTCAAATGTTTAATTTATCTTAATGGGATAATTAATGACAATCCGCCTTTTACAAAACACTCGAAAACTTGCAGTAAACTGTTGGAGACGCATTCTTTACCGAGGACTCAACGTAACACATTATAACAAAAATAGTACAAAAGATATGTGGGGGCAAATGTCACATTTTATTACCATATTTATTCTCTACAAATTTAATACAATAATCAATTATCCAAATAAAAATCACGTAGGATATTTGCGACATATTAGTGAGGTAATTATTTAATTACTTATCTTTACAATAATAAGTCAAAAACAGAAGTGTGTAAGTAACATGCGGTAACTAATAATACGAATAATGTGTTCATATTATATTTAATGAGAACGTCCTTTACGATAAGTCCGTAATCCAACATCGTAGTAATGAATTAAACAATTATTATTATTAATACTAAGAGAAATTAGTATGAAATGCTCTACATACAAATTACACTGTGTGATGGTTAAATAATGTATACAGACAAAATTATCATATTTTTATGTATTTATATGACTGTAATCATAATATCAAATTAAGGTCCATCATTTAGGAAATGTGTGTCAGATACAAGTCGCATAATTACTCCACAACTATTTTTATGTTTCTCAATTTCTTTGACAACTTTGACAATATAATCTTACTGTACTTAAAAAAATATATCCTGTATGGCTTGTATTTCAATTTAACCCTTAACAGTATTAATATTTTTGTAAAATAAAAACATTTAATGTTTACTGACTATTTTAACTGTGAAAATGCCGAGACCATAATTATGATTTAGATATCTAAATTTGACAGTCGAGTATTTGTAATTAAAAATAATTTCTTGTTGACGTCTGTCGATAAGAAAATACGGACTAATATCATAATTCACTAGCAGAATGTCAATCATAAGTTTAACTAATTATCTTAAGACGAGTAAGATGAGTTGTCGATCAGTTTATTTGAAAAGGCAAATTTGTTCTTTCCGACTAAGCAAATTAAAGCACAAATTCGATCATAATGTTTTAACAAGAAATCGATCCCTATGTTCTGTGGAAACGCTTTATAAATTCCATACTTTTTTTTTAATTATTCAAAGTCGTTTCACGCCGAAACTTAGTAACAAATAACATTCGAGATCGCTTCTTAGTTACGTGAACCAATTTTTTGATTTACCACAAAATCGTTTACAAGTTGCAAAGTGTACATGGCTTAACCTCTAATATGCTTGGTAATATGACACCTGCAAACATTCGCGGGCGACGCTCTTGAATTCCACACTCAAATAATGGATAGCCTCTCTTTTGTCGTCATTATTTACCAACAAAATAATAGTATTAAAAATTTGTAATCAAATTTTTACAAAGAAAAATCAATGATCTACCTACTGATATAAGTATTATGTCATATCTCGCATTCTATGATTCATAAAAAAATAAACAAAACAGCAGTTTGATAAGTGATGACTGGTGTACAATATACTTACATGTAGTAGTGACTGGTGTATTGTCTCAACAATATATGTGGTAGTAAGAATATCCAATACATTGGAACACTGCATTGAAACAATACCTATTTGTATATAGATGGATATACTTTGAAATAAATAATTACACAAACAAATTACAGTAAGGCGTCTAAATATGATCCATGAACCAATAAAAAATATAATTATATTCATATTAATTGAGTAGTGTAATGTTTATATAATTATTATGGTTTAAATGTGAGGAAGGTATTATTATTGTGAACATTATTCCTCTGATTTCATTAATATTGCTTATTTTTTCCATAGGCGTATATTAACTAGCGGACCATTGTAAAAATTAAAAAAATCATATCATAATTTTAAAATGATATCATGATAGCAGATAATGAAATTGACATCAAGTTACAGTACGAGCTGTTTGGAGATATGCCATAGCGGCAGTGTCGACGCATGATTCATGAACTAATAACGGTGGCGCTACCGTCGCATGGAGGGAAATATAAATTGACAAATTCGTTTACCGAGGTGTCATCTCAGTAAAAAAGGTTTTTTAATAAAACTGCTTAACACAACTCAAAATAAATTATATATACTTGTGCAATAATATTTTATACGCCAATGTCTAGTACATTCTTGGAGTTTTGTTACATAATACAACCATAATACTCATGTTAATGTTGAAAATGACTATACTCAGCTACCGCAGATTTGTCATTCACGTACTGTGTGACTATAGTCAGCTCCCGCATATTGGAAGTTAAGTGACTTATTTACTAAGCAGTCAGTCGTAACAGTCAGTAGCCTCTGCCTGATCATAGGTGATACGCTTCTAATGATATTATAGTTGACGCTCTAGTATTTAAATAGATTACCCAATTTATCCTGTACCTAATAAGATAATCATATCAATGCAAGTACCTACCGCCTGAATACCTTCACAGACTCTTTACCACTACTAGTATCATTAACTGATTACTTACAGGTAATTAATCAGTAGGTTTACTATAATTATTGTGGTGCAAAATAATTGAATTAGCGAAATTATAAACGAATGATTTCTTTTACTACATGTTTTATTGTCAAGAAACGTCTTTTGTCTTGTAAGGACATTGACAACCTGATCGATTGTTATAGAATTCTACTACCTACCTGTAGTGTAACGTACTTTGTACACTGCCCCTTTGAATTAAACCTTTTACTTGTTTACAAGTTAACCAAGCAACATTGCATTGAGTAGCAATACTCTTTTTATCTATATAGGCTAGCTTCCTATGTGGAACGGGGCTCATTATAGTTGCCACTTTGGGTTACGCTGCTACGTTGTATATTTGACTGTGTTCGACATTGTATAAGAACGATTATTTGAATATAATCTTTGTATTAATTAAATATCCGTGTTCATTATTTAAAGAACCTACTTTGTAAACTAAAATATAGTTTACAATACTACCTAAACACTGACATTGTAAATAATAATTGAGATAAATGAATTAGAATTTTATAACAATTATCACTCCCTCGTCTCAAGTAAAATTAAATTGTAAATAATAAAATAAGAAAAAACGTTTTTGTTATCATACGTCTTGTATTTATTCCTAATTTTTTTAAGATATTGTAGGTAAGTTTCTATAAAATATCCTTTTGAAAGGGATATTTAAATAAATTCATAAATCTGAGGCAATAATAGAGAAACATTCAGGCTTCTTTTTTGTCTGAAAGGCTTGAAATATGATTTTCATATTATGATGTAAACAGTAGGTATAGACATCAAAAGTTGTTTTTTTTTTTATTTCAATTCATTCCTAGAAATTCATCTGAAGAAAAATAAAAATAGCTAAATAAATATCTACCATCACTACATCTTTAGCAGACGACAGAATTACTAGATTTATTCAACATTCAGCTGATAATATTCTTCTATTTAAAGATAACAAAAATAGCTAAATAAATATCTACCATCACTACATCTTTAGCAGACGACAGAATTACTAGATTTATTCAACATTCAGCTGATAATATTCTTCTATTTAAAGATAACAAAAATAGCTAAATAAATATCTACCATCACTACATCTTTAGCAGACGACAGAATTACTAGATTTATTCAACATTCAGCTGATAATATTCTTCTATTTAAAGATAACAAAAATAGCTAAATAAATATCTACCATCACTACATCTTTAGCAGACGACAGAATTACTAGATTTATTCGACATTCAGCTGATAATATTCTTCTATTTAAAGATAACAAAAATAGCTAAATAAATATCTACCATCACTACATCTTTAGCAGACGACAGAATCACTAGATTTATTCAACATTCAGCTGATAATATTCTTCTATTTAAAGATAACAAAAATAGCTAAATAAATATCTACCATCACTACATCTTTAGCAGACGACAGAATCACTAGATTTATTCAACATTCAGCTGATAATATTCTTCTATTTAAAGATAACAAAAATAGCTAAATAAATATCTACCATCACTACATCTTTAGCAGACGACAGAATCACTAGATTTATTCAACATTCAGCTGATAATATTCTTCTATTTAAAGATAACAAAAATACTTAATTAAGGTGTAAGTATATGGATGTATGATAAATCATTTTAATCAGAACCATAGACCTTCCATTCAGAATTCTGCGGTTCTACAATCAGTCTCCTTAAATATTACAAATTAATTAAATCTAGGATATATGCTTTATGAATGGAACAGACTTCATACAATGACAATTTGATATTACTCGCATTATTTATTTATTTATTTATTAAATAAACGGCTAATGCCTTTTACAAACATAAAATATAATAAAACAGAACAAAAAAATACACATTTCACATTAAATCCAAATAGGCTAATAAAAAACAAACCATGTAAAAAATAACTTAATAGCAAAACAAGACAATACATATTGCCATTTTAAAAAAAGTATGCACTTAATAATTAAAGTAATAATCTACATATATAAGTATCTAATAATAAAAAGTAATAATAGTAATTTCATGATTAACAAAAATAGTCTAAAGATATGTACATGCAGATATCACTATGTATGTATGTATAGAGTAGTAAATTAATGCAAGCGTTGCCAAAAATTATAATTATCAAAAAATAATGTCTTACCCATCAGGCGACAATAATAATCAAATACAAGTAATTTCGCTGTGAGTACAATCAATACTGTGCGATACTTCCACTCACTCAGTGCATAAGCACGCAATGTCTTCTAGATAAGTGTTGCATAGTTAAGTTTTCATTGGGTAAGTTTATTCGACAATTTTTTGTCAATCATGACAACATATACATACATATGAGCAAGCAATACTCTCTTTCTACAAATAATAATTTAGAAACTATAAACATATTATTGAGTATTTCATGAACACCTGACACACGTTGGCTTATATTATACAATATAGCGCTTGGCATAAAAAAAATTAATTACTACTCACTTACAAGTAACTTGAGATATTTCAAGAGCTTTTGATATTCTGTCTTAAACAAATTAGCTAAATTTCTACAGATTTATAAAACTTATTTATCGTTGAATAAAGAAATTTTATATAACTGATATCAAAATCGTGCCATCGATGTCTAGTGAAAGTAATTACCTAATGGTTTTAAGTAAAAAATATTTTCATACAATAAATTAGAGTTATTATAAATTTTGTCTCTCAAAAGGTCTTTCACCTTTGGGTTAACTTTCATTTTGTCTACCATCGATATTAAAACTACACCAAGACATATATTTTTATTACGCTTGAAATTTTTTCATCTTTATATCGCCACCATCCATATCTTACTGTAGTCCTACATTGCTAAATCATATTTTAATTTGATCATAATCTCATTATAACAAAGTGGACATAATAATCTTTTCATCTTTATATCGCCACCATCCATATCTTACTGTAGTCCTACATTGCTAAATCATATTTTAATTTGATCATAATCTCATTATAACAAAGTGGACATAATAATCTTTTCATCTTTATATCGCCACCATCCATATCTTACTGTAGTCCTACATTGCTAAATCATATTTTAATTTGATCATAATCTCATTATAACAAAGTGGACATAATAATCTTTTCATCTTTATATCGCCACCATCCATATCTTACTGTAGTCCTACATTGCTAAATCATATTTTAATTTGATCATAATCTCATTATAACAAAGTGGACATAATAATCTTTTCATCTTTATATCGCCACCATCCATATCTTACTGTAGTCCTACATTGCTAAATCATATTTTAATTTGATCATAATCTCATTATAACAAAGTGGACATAATAATCTTTTCATCTTTATATCGCCACCATCCATATCTTACTGTAGTCCTACATTGCTAAATCATATTTTAATTTGATCATAATCTCATTATAACAAAGTGGACATAATAATCTTTTCATCTTTATATCGCCACCATCCATATCTTACTGTAGTCCTACATTGCTAAATCATATTTTAATTTGATCATAATCTCATTATAACAAAGTGGACATAATAATCTTTTCATCTTTATATCGCCACCATCCATATCTTACTGTAGTCCTACATTGCTAAATCATAATATATTTTAATTTGATCATAATCTCATTATAACAAAGTGGACATAATAATCTTTTATATTGTATTTAAATATTTCTAATACATTTACCAATTAATAATATAACAACATTACCACAAACTTTCACTTCTGAAGCCTGTGTATTGCAAAGAAATATCAAATTAAAAATATCTTTGACTTAGATAAAGTTACAGTACTTTTTTTCTTTCCTTTCAGGATCCCCGTTTTGGTGCTTACTGGATATTGTGCCTATTAAAAATGAAAAGAGAGAGGTTGTACTCTTTCTCGCATCTCATAAAGACATTACCAACACAAAGATGGCTGAGATGTCAACCACGGAAGAATTTGATAGCGGTAAGTCAACAAAATATTTAGAACTACAAACAAATTAAAAAGGACCATTATAATTAATAAAGAAAATACCTTTAAATATTTGATTTTGTTTCCCCAACCTAAATCTATTTATTGCTTGATATAAAAAAGAACTTATTTATTTATATTATAATATGGCAAAGTGAAAAACAATGTTAAGAGTTTTGTTTCGTTTTCGTATTCACATTACCAATCATCCTTCAATGTTCCTCTCGAGAATAAACGAGGGAAACAAATTCCCTTTACACAGAGGAACTTCTAAAGGTCGAGTCACCTCATTCCTATTGTTAATAACTAATATCGTTGTTACGAAACGAACAAAAAATGGGCGCGTAAAAAATCGTTAAGAAAAATAATTACTAGTATTATTATGATAATACTTTTATTTCAGTGCAAATCTATGTCATAATACAAAAGTTCATCATTTATTATTTCTCTTTGAAAGATATATTGTGATCCCGCACCTAGTTGCATTATTTTGAGTGTTAGTATTTTCTCACATATTGTGATCTATACGTTTACTTACTGCCTTTATATAAGTATCTGAAACCAATTGATCTTCCAAATAAGTATTAGCACTTCTGAATAACTTTACCTTTGATCATCCCATGAGAATAGTCCATCAAACATTACAAAGACGTATTCGGCTATTTCCATTACAAGTTTATAAGTCCTTAAACTTTCAGTTGAAATTATACAAGTTAATCACAAATTATGTAAGAAATCTCATATATCTATCTTAGTTGTAAGTTGTATAATTATTTGGTAACACTTTTATCAAAAACGTTAATTTGAAATTCACCAATTATGTCTAACAAGTTGCTTTTCTTAACAAGTACTAAGAGAAAACAAGTTACTTTCAATAAAAAAAAAACACTACTCTACCAAAACGAATATGTTAAATGGAGGTCAATGGCATGAAATATTATGTGACAGCGTATTTTCTATACTATTACATGATTTTTTTCAATCACTACTGTTTTGTTGTTATGTAGGTATAGCAAGTTAGCTTTGTTGTATGGTGATGATTTGCAAAAAAAAAAAAATAATGTACAATTGTACATACCTAAAAGGAATCATATTAGAAAACAACATTTAAATTAAAAGCTAGTTACATAAATTAATTTTAATATTTAAAACATTGTTTTTCATTTTGCCATAGTAAAATGATATGAGGTTAGTGTATACTGAATTTATTATCATTTATTAATTTATTTCCATTGTTTTAAGTTGACTCCTATATTAGATTTATTATAATAATGATTTGTGTTGTAATCTAATCTTTATTATTATTTATATGGTGATGGTTTGTTATAGAGCTTCCTGCATAATTACATAATTATTTTTATTCTTCGTTTTATTTTCTATCCAATGTGTTTCCTAAAGATTTTACTTTCTAGTTTATTAATATTTCATACTGTGTTTTGATGTCGGTGCTTGTTAAACAATGTTTAATTTGTTTATTTATGCTGTTAGATCTGTTAATAAATATAACAAATACTTAAAATAAACAATTAGGATTAAAAAAATAATCTATCACGAATATTATATTAGAATAGACGAGCGTTACTTTTTGTGTCGTAATATTGGGGCGTATTATGTCATTTTGTATACATGATTATAAAAATTGTACCACCTAGTTATATTATAAGTTCTTACAACACCTTGATATATAATTCATAATTTTTAAATACTGCTTCATTATTTTTGCATTTCATTAATTACTTCACATCATTTTGATTTTTTTATAATTGAAATACGTACAGCTACATGGTGCATTGAAAAGTTGACCGGATTATTCACACCTGCGTAAATGAAGATTTTGTGGCGCAGAGGAAACGCTCAATTGTCTTTGAATCACTAGGTCCCAGGTTCGATTTCCGGCCAGGAAAAAATTAAGCAGAACATTTTCAAATTGTTGTACATCTGGGTGTTACATGCATGCTTATGTGACATGTGTTTGGTGCATTGTATATGTATGTTGTCACGATAGTATCCATTATACAAAATTCATATTACAATTTGAACAATTTGAAACAAGTACAACTCATTTGGAAAAATTTGGCCTTTCATCTTCTTCGCCTACATCGCAAAGCTTGTGGTCCATAACAATTAACAAGTTTACTGAATTGTAAAACTCTATTATCTCGTAAATATGTTAGTAGCAATTAAACAAAATATTACACTGTCTTACAAGATCTGTACCTTAATAAATAGGTACATTGCCTTTATCGTGTCTTAACACGATGTTAACCTCGTGACCTTTGCACTGAGCTACAGAGCATAATAATAATATTATGTTTTTTCAATAAATAAGCCGAAAAGGTTACCAATAACTTCCCGTCTATGAAGACGAAAAGAAAAAATACGATATATGTGGATACGAGAATAATAAGAAATATATTATTTCCAATTTTTTTAATTTATCTAGTGGATAAATTGATAAATCAGGATCGTGAATAAAATCACATTTAACAATGGTTTTAGTGTAAGAGATTTATCAAAGTATCTTAAAGTCGTAATGTGGTTAATTTTGCTTATATGTACATATCGTCCTTGCATATTCAAAAAGGTGTATGTGAATATAAGTGTTTTGACATTTCTAGAATAAACTGATTATAATGACATCATAGCCATTTTATAAAATGATTATTAGTATCAAATATAAAAATTCCATACTTAAAGAATAATATCACAAGCCAATACAAAAGTCCAAACAACAATTTTAATGCCCTAATGAACAGTTTTTAAAGAGTAGGTATGTCTAAATAAAAATGTTCGCACGTGTTGAATATACAACGACGATATAAAATAAGATCATGATCTTTTAACGTTAACCTAATCAACAAGTAAGTAGATATGTATTAGTGAGTGACTCGTAGAATTATTACTTCTCAGTTTAATTATCAAATTAAAATAAGCGTAGCTTAAAATATTAGTACATGAGTAATATGTAATAAAATGTCAAGGGCCGATATTTCAATATATCATAAGGGTGACCTTTATTGTTACCCCTTAACATGATTCATTTTATTAGATTATAATTTTTGTTTTGCAGAACATCCACAATACATTTTTCATTAAAAAATGTGATAGTATGCAGTAGCGAGATTATCACTTTTAACAAGAATTTCTTGCATCTAACCGATAATTTTATCTATCATTAATATTAGAATAGATCGAGTGATCTCAGTGATAGGTACCTGCCAATACTCACATCTAGGTATTATAATAATTATTATATATTTTTTTATTAGCATCCAATTATGGTAAAAAAAAAACAATAATTCATGTCCATATCCAAGGGTTTTAGTGAATAATTATCGTGAAGTAGAGTTAAAATGAATTTAATAATAAGGGTCAGCCTAAGGAAATATTGTGGTACCGGGCCTTATACATACACAACATACACTGCCACCAGCATGTGATGAAATGTTTATGTGACGGAGCATGAAAATCAATTAGCAATTTAATAATTATTAAAACATCTCGAACAGAATTGAATGGTATTCTGCGACAATGTGTTAAGCTACTACCCACTCTTTCACTTTTTCATTACCGGATATGTCTCTTGAGAAGCCTTCTCGAAAAAATCGAGTTGTGTCATACACATTCTTACTTAAAAATGCTATTCTTGCTTTGCTTGAAGAATTGGAGAGCTTTAATTAATCAATCGTTTGCTGCAATACCTACATTTGTGTAATAGGCCGCACAATTACTATTAACGTTAATTCAACACAAAAACGTGAACTAATTAAATTTTAGCTTGGTTAATCTTGAAACATTGTGGCATTTCTCCGTCAAATACTAGAAAAATATCTTGGCATATCGCAAAATCGTTTATATGTAGTCCTGTACACTCTATAAGATTAGATAAGTACCTATGTAGATTTTATTTTTTCTATAAGTACCTAGTAATCATCCGATTTGATCACTCAAAATGAAACACTTTTTGTATACTACCAAAAACATTTCTGTTCTTATTTATTACTCATTAATAGATGTTTCATGTGTAAAATTCGTCATGCTGACACTGATATAGGTGAATACAGAAAAATGTTAGTTACGCTTAAGTTTGAAATTGATGACGACTAATTAGGAACACGGGTAATTTTGTTTTATATGCACAGATTCGTCGCAATTCTTTCCATAAAATGTTTAGTTTGACAATTTGCATAGATTCAGCTAGTCATAAGCTAAGATATAAATCTTGTATTTTGGGTACGCGACGATACACATAATTATACACAATGCACTAAACACGTCATGTTACACTCAGACTCAATTTGAAAAAAGTCGTTCTTCATTTCGCCCTGGCCAGAAATCGAACTCGGGACCTCGTGCTTCAATGACAAGACGTTACCTCCGCGCTACATTCACCGTCATAATTTATTTCATCCAATTTTCTTAACCATCTCAATCTATGTACATAGTATCTTTCCTGTCGCGTTCGCTCAATTTCATTATTTGCATATTAACTACTCAAAAATTAAAAAAAAATGTCGTGAAAACATGCCAATCTTTAATTTTCATTTCTAATTTATTTAAATTTAAAAGCAATTTTTCCTCAAAAGTAATGTTTTTATAACTCAACTATTCAACTAAGCTATTTATGCTTCGTGTTTTACAATAGTACAATATACTTACTTGTCTAGATTCGGCTCACGTAGTAAGACCTATATTTTATTGATACAAATTCTTAATTCAAATAAATTCTCAAATCGCTCATATAAAGTTCTATTTTCCAGTTATAACAAGTTATTGAAATGTTTAAAAGACACGTTCGTAATTTGAATGTTGGAAATGCTTCGCTTTTCAAATTCTATTGTTATTCTCCGTATGTTTCAGAATTATTTCAAATCACTGGGTGATTTCAAAAACCTGTTTCAGGCCATTTGGATAATTTTCTTTCAATCAATTTCAATTTCAAATTATACAATAAATATTCATCTTGAATTAAATTGGATCAAATAAAAAACATATCAATTTTATCGATTTATTATATCAATACCTTGACGAACTGACTGAAACTAGTGTAAACGAACGTTTTTTCTTCTCAGTTAAAATTGGTCATATCAGAACAAATACTGACTCACAAAATATTTAGTTTTGAATCACCCAGTGAAATGAATGATTCCTAATTGGCAGTCGTGCGTATTGCTAAGCCGTCGGTATATAGGGAGATCATTATTTTGTGAAATGTATTATGTTATGTAGTAGGTAGGTACTTAAAACAACTAACTTATACTTACTGTGGTACCTACATTATCAGTCTTCAGGTACGCCTATACAACTAAAATCAAATAATACGTACGTCAATGTATGAACGATTCTGCATTTGCCAATCTTGCATCGCCAAAAAATCACTTTCCAGCAATATTACAAAAGCAGCATAACAATAATAGAAGTGCAGTTGCAGCAGGGACTTTAGTGCCTCATTGGTGTCTCTTAATCCATTATGAATTTCGTACATCTATAATAATAAACTTTATTGCACAATAAGAAGCATACATAATATTACCAAGTTATATAACAATGTGATACAAATAAATGATATTGTGCAATGGGCGAGTTTATCGCAGAAGCGATATCTTCCAACTAACCCATCTATACCTATGTTAAATCCCGCTATTGCTGTTTTTTTTTAGTATTATTGTATATTTTCATGGTTTCTTACTTCATTGAGAGGCACACGCTACTCTCAAAACACCAAATCCTTTGGTGTAATTTCCATTATATGATTGTCACACAGTGATATGTTATACCTAGATTTGCAATATGAATCTCAAACATGTACCATCAATAAAATCTCGTTGCGGTCCTTGGTGCCGCAATTTTTAGTTTGAAAAAAAGCGACACACATATAAATTGTTTGTAGATAACAAGAGATAGACAATATGAGAATGGGGATTATAACAGACGACAAAGGCCGGTAGATAGAGATGAATATATACAAAAGAAAAGAGATGAATATATATTACTCAGGTATTGTACCTCGACGGGTGGGTACACATTTTTAGAGAATATTTGTATGACATTGCGAATCTAGTTGTAACATATCACTGTTGTCACACAGCCAAAACGTTAAATCAGCACACAATAGATTACAGAATAATTTTGAAATAGGCATTTAAATACGTCAAAACATGTCATAAAAAATATTGGATTCTATAAGTCGAAAACCATTTATTGAAATAAATAAATTAGTTGTAGGTGTTAAACTTATAGCCTTAGTCAAAAGAGTCCAAACCATCCACGTGGATTTTCCATAACAAAATATTAAATTTTCATATTAAATTTGAAGCAAGTTGTTTATTTGCCCTCCGGATTGTCAACAATCTGAAATCATTTTCGTGAATGTCTGAACCAGATTATAAATAATACAAATCTTGAAAGATAAAAACACAATAGTTTTAATTAAATCTTCTCAGAAATATTAAGGTATAGTTCATAATATCTATCAACTTACACTGTGTAGCTTGCGGGGTAAGCATAAAGTATAATATTATCATGTAGGTACATCAAAGAGACACGTTTTTGCGTATTTTTTGGTTTATATTAATTTTATTACTATTCCCATAACAGTCTGTCTATTTAGATCCTTTAGGGGATTGCCACGCGATGGGATTTGATAACAAATATATTCATGAAGAGCCATAGAATGCGACTCATTCAGATAGATATGCATACTCGTACTCGTTAATACCCAAAGCTTCCGATGTTCGAAAACTTTCCGTTATCAATAGTGATTACGTTTCTTTCATTTAATTATCAATAAATTTTCTGTGAGAGTGTTCTTCATTTAGCCCATGTAAGAGCGCGAACGTCCGCGGTTTCTAACGCCCTATCATTCATTGTAATTCTTTTATCATTCATTCGCTCAACCTATCAAAATTGTCATAACTTGTACACTTTATTTTCACTCACAATAACACTCATTTCACATGTTTGTTCAAATTTTTTGAATTCAATAAATTAGATCACTTGACAACAATAATTAATATGAAATACTTTTTCATTAGAATACAACAATTTCGGCTCAATAAACACTGTCAAATTAGTGTATTATCTTAATTTCACAAATAGAAATCAGCAGGTGTGAATTTCCACTATATGAGCGATTCATAGAAGTGAGAAAATGAGCAACGTACTGTATGGTGGTGGGTGATAGTGAGAAGGTAGTAATATTAATCATATTAGGTGTCATATACTTGTATACCTAAGATGTAGCGAACCGAGCGAATAATGTTACGAGACAATAATTAATTAGTTAATAATATCGACACTATTCGTAATAATAATAATAATACACGTAGAAACAAAATAGAACTTTCGCTATATGTGGATATTATAATATCGATTTGTAAATAGTTATCTACCAAGCAACAGTTAGTCTATCACGTTTTTCCCTTGTACTAACGTTCCTCCCGGGAGTACCTACAAGACAAAAACCAGCATCCACGAGCGTCTCTGCGCCAGTTAAGTTATATTTTTTCAGAACATTCCCAACTCTCTTGTGTCAATAAAAGAGACACCCAACCTTCATAATCTATGCTAATCTCTTGAATCAAAGATGTTTGTTTATTTAAAAAAAAGAATATTCTGAGTGTGCTAAAAGAGTTGCTAATTGCTCGATTGGTTTGCTGCAAGTGTTTTATTTTAAAGAGTGTATTTAGAAATAATTATTTCTGAAATATGAAAAAACCTCGTGTTTAATATTTAGACTATATTAGTACTTACATTATAAAAATATTATATGCAATCAAGGTGGTCAGCTTTATTCATGTATACAAAATGACATCTAATAATTAATATTTATTTATTCATTCTTTACTGTTCATTGATTAAAAACAATTACATAAAAGGTATACATTCAAATTAAATACAATCAATATACAGAGGGCGAGTTTATCGCAAAGGCGCGATCTCTTCCAACTAACCCCAATATACGTCTTATTTATAGTAGAGGAGTAGGCATAAGGATAAAGAAAACAACTATGTTGTACTAGAAAACACCTACAATTTACTTAGGTTGTTCACTAATGATTTGAATTTATTTTTAGCTTTTTAAAACTAAAAAAACTACTTCAAATCGTAAACAAGACATTTCTTACGTTTATTATCATCGCAATTACTGCATGGGGGCTTATTTCTGACCTGAATATTATCTAGTATCAAAAAAGTGTCAACTAAATATTAATTCTTGAAAAAAAACTGATACCTTCACTTGGTTGACAATCTAACTATAAGTCAAATTCACTTTACTCACTTACAATTAAATCATGTACTCTTGATTCTAGAGTACTTCTTACAGAGTTCCAATTTATAGTGTGTGAGATACTAGATGAGGTTCTAGAGTTCTAGACTATACCAATGTCGGAAGTATTCCCCATTCTAGACTAAAACGGTGCCGGAAGTATTTCCCTGTTGTATTTCCAATTCGTTTCCGTTTGACTAATAAACTTATTATTTTGTTTTAAATTAATTATTATAAAGTTATTAATATAACAAAACTTATTATTATCAAATATTACAATATCGTCGTGTAAATTTATTCACCTTTACAAGTTTCAGCATTGTTATTGTTATTTGAGTGTTTAATATTGTAATATTATTGTAGGTCAACTTGTTTAGTATTGTGTTCTAGAAAATTTGATAGTCAATTCCCAAAGTATTCCAGAAATTTAGATACAAATATATTTTATATTTAGATATTGAAAGTTGGCGTTTTCGTAAAGACAATAGTTCAATATTAACGTATAAGGAAAAAGTGTTGATTTGGATTTTAATATCTCAACCAATTTAATATTCTTCATTTACAGCAATGTAATAAAAAATCTATTCTTAAATTGTGTAAGAAATTATATATTTTCTAATGGGTATATCTTAAATAAAACAAATAATATATATAAAATAAATAAAATAGAAAAATATATAAAAAAAAGATTTTTAATTAATTACATAGTAACATGTCGGACATTGACATCAAATTTTCAATCAAAAATTGGTTCCTAGAAAGAACAAAGTAAATCTTATGATTGTGTCATTTCGAAATGTCGATGTTCAACACTCTTTTTTAATATTTGTTAATGGTACAGTTGAGTTATTAGATAAATAACTAACCCCCATAACGATTTTATTGGATATCTAGCCCTCCAAATAATTTTCCTAGTTTTTCCTCATGCATTATTTATCAACCAAGTTTGGATAAAAAAAGAGTAGAATTCAAATATGTTCATGGGTTACCTAAAAAAATTACTGACAAAAATCAATAATTCTAAAATATTTCATTAATTCATTTCCTACTACTACAAAAAACTAAACCATATACTAAAACAACACTGTAGATACCTAATTACACATGTTCTAAAAATATAATACCTAATATATGGATTTTACTGCCTCGCTAGACTTATTAAAGTCTCTTATAAATTATAAAATCAAGTTTTGTATCAAATATGTTAAAAATGTGTTTTTACTATGTGAACAAACAAACCCTAGATCATTTGAGTTATCATTTATTTATGCAAACTTGGTTGTTATACCTTATTTTAAAAGGAGCTCTTGTAATATTATTTCATTTGTAAAATTTAATGTATGAATTTTGGTTTTCAGCGTGATGGCTTGTTTTCTGTTCTGAACTAAATATTATTTTTATACTATTTGTTTCTGAAAGTTCCTTACACAGCTTGCTGAAATGATTGTTCACAATTGACCGATTATTAAAAAACAAATAGAAATGTTGTGTTTTATTTGTATTGTGAATAAAAATACAGTTAAAAAAATGTGAAAATGTTTTTGTTTTATTTTTTGATTTCTGTCGGAATGAAGATTCATATATCCCTGTGTCCGCTATTTGTTTTGTATCTGCAACAATGCCTGGCAAAATGACAAAGTGGTTTACACAGGTTATCCATTAAATGAAAAACAAAACAAAAAAAAATGTATTGAATCTGAAAAACTGATGTAGTTGTTCTAACAATTATTACGTTACGTTACCAACATTCATCCCATGAAAGATGATTTAAACATTCTCTTTGAATTCGTAGCAAAATGTGTTTTTAATATTTGTTTTTCAATATAATATTGTATTTGCTTTCATCTCGGGTAACCATGTGTAAATTTTCTTTGCGTTTACTGTGATGATTTTAACGCTGCTACATAAATATTATTATATCTATGGTGTAATTGTTTTGTTTGATATAACAATGATTTTATAATCCATTGTTTGTTGTTTCCGAGGTCCATTTAACAAAATGGTCAACAAAGCTGGGAGTATGTCATTTCCGTCATATCAAAATATAATATGATGTTTTATTGTTTTTATTTTCTTTAATAATTTATTTAGTATTTTTTTAAATATTGTAATAAAATGATAATATTGTATCATGTAAAGTTGTTTTCTTATTTTATAGGAAGATTTCTACGGTAAGTGTGCATTGTCAAATAAAGGCAATTCAATAAAAATATAAAACTAAAATGAATATGTATAAAACATGTGTGCTAAATACAATAAACTAAAATTATTATCAATTTGTTGACAAAATTATAAAACAACTTTTTTAATAAAATATCTTTTAAATAATGTATAATTCTATAAAACTGTTTTTATAACCTAATTCTACTTAACGATTTGATTATTCCCAGCTCTTCAGTTTCCCTAAACCCCTGATCCAAAACGGCTGGTGAAATATACGTAGTGATATTTTCAATAATGAGTATTATATAATATATAAAAATAAAATCCTAAGGGTTATATTTCTCATCATGTGGAAGACATTACTAGAGATTATTAGGTTTGATATTTTCGGTAAAATATTTTCTTGGAGAAGATAGAGGGATATTGAAGTAAATCTTTGTGGAAGCTCATAAACCCTTGGCAATAAATTGTCAATGAGTGTGTGGTGTATGAGTTACTTGTGTGTGTTTACTTACAACTTGATACTCCCAACTGTATACTTTTTACACTTCGAGAACAGGATCAATAAAACATTTACTTATAATAACACACATAGCTTATTCAGATTTTTTCCGTAATACTTGAAAACATTGATATTTATATTTGACTTACTTCAACTATTACGAAAAAATACATGGAGAAAAAATCTGATCTCCAATAATATGAAGTTAATAAACCATTAGCTGCAATAGAAATAATTCATGAAAATGCTCAAATCATCTTGTGTTTGCTTGATAAAAGGGTAAATGTATTTAATACTAAGCGTTGTGATGACGCATATTGCGTCCTGATTATTGTTTGTGAAATGCATTTTATTGTGAAATCAAGGCATAATTCACTCGATTGCGGGTGCATTGCCGTAAAATGAAATAAGAAGAAGAAGAATTCGTTTGCTAATAATTAACTCATAAAATACAACATACTCAAACGCTTCCATAAAGTGCAAACGATTGTAGCAAGAAAATATTTTTTTTATATTTAAACTAATGTTGTCAAATATTTAGCTATAAAAAATAATTATTTAGTACAGAATATTTACAAGTACATACATACCCATATAGTTTTAATTCAGTAGATCTCTCTAGACATATAGCAATATAGTCCCCCCTAGGTATCATAATACTGTAGTTATTATAAACGCGCATGTTGAGTTGAGTTGATATGTACAAAGTATGTAAATGTAATTATAAAAGATGAAAATATCTCACGTATATTTTGAAAGCTAAGTGGATAAAGCATGAGTCACATTAAATATATACCTAATATATTATATTATATATATACGCACGGTGTATGTTGGTCATAATATTATTAGCTTCATAATACCTACCTACCCACTTTACCTATATTTTATACCTGACATCATAATAATATATTTTATTTTTATGTTTTTTTATTATTTTATTATTATTTTTGGTTTTTGTTTACTACATACATTATTTATTATTAAACATTCGCTCTTATTATCTATCATACATCGTCACATCAAAAATATAAAACACTGATAATAATATTTTGTCATGTCATAATATTTTATATTGAATATTATTATTATTATGTAATATGTTAATCCCCGGCTTGCTATGGTCTATTGGTCCTGTTCTAGATTAGTATCGTATCAATCTGAAGTGATTTTCATTAGTGTACAACTATTTTGCTACCAACTACCACTATGTTTCCCCTTACTACTATTACATAAACATACTCTACCTACCAACCAACCTATCACATTTTATTATTTTTAGTTTTAATTGTTATGATATTATGCCACTAATCAATTAATTACCTACTCTTAGTACTTACCTACTTACTATTAACTCACCCTAGCCTTCTTTAAATAAACTATCAATAACCCTTTGCTATTTAATATCATCAAATTCTTTCTGTTTTTCAGTTCTGATGACATTTTTCAACTGCCCACTAGCACTTACTAAACTAAACAATACCTAATTCCTTCTAACTCTTTGCCTCACATGAAACTTGGTGAAAATTTAGAAACGTATTATTTTAATAAGTAATATTATGGTTTAACACATAAGTTTTATACATTTTTATGATATCGTCATTATTTATTTTTATATAATTACTACAATTCACTTCTACTCATACTGACACAATATCATTGATAATATTATAATTAACAGACAATCACTAAATCAATTACTACATGACAATACTATTAAAAACGGTACAAATATACAACAAATAAAATGGCATATGAGAGAAACTGAAAACTGTTTCAAAAAGGTAATATGAAATAGTTATATTATTTTCATAATAAATAATGAGATAGGCGATTAAAAAGGTTTTCGACTGATGTTTCATCATAGATTTATGAAATATTATGTACAAAATCCTATATATTAAACAGGTGCTACTTCTTCTTAAATAAAATTACTACAAGAGCTTATTTCAAGAGTTACAGTACATAATTTTTGAACTTAGAAAATGTACAAATTATTATATTTATAGTTTACTAATCGGCTATACAGGTAGCATAATCGTTTCAACAATTATTTTTCTTCACGATTAAAAATCAACGTCGTCAGTCAAACATATCAGTGTTGACTGAATCATGAATTAATTTAAATCATTTCCTTTTTCTTTCCTGCAATGTGCTGCAAAAATTTGTCACTACCCGTTTTATTTAATGTATCCTCCTCTGAACCCTAATTCAATTATTATATTTACATAATTATTTTGTTAACATAATATAAACGAATAATATTTTTTTTTGCTATTGATTCCATCGACGAAGTAATTTATCCACGAACTGTTTTTGATGTTAACTTTATTTTATCACTTTGTTCTCACGTATCAATGCTCTCTCTTGTTGGAACAGCAAACCGCCTACGATGCTTTTGATCCCTATCAACTTTGTTGTATCTTCGCTTTGCTTGTCAAGTAGGTTGCTCAGTACGAGATTAGTCTCAACCCAAATCTTTTCACCTATGAATAATAAGAACATTAACCTACAGCTGATGATACAACCATCTAATGATCTTAACCTAACCCTTTGTATCTCATTATTTTTCTATCCCTTCCATAAGATATTTTTGCAGATTTTTAAGACTCATAAGTACCGAGTTTTAGTTCTGTATTGCATTCGATATTTTTCTTATGCGAGTGGGTGGCCTTTGAACACAGAATAAAAACTTTTTCAATTTTACCAAAAAAGCACGTGTAAAAAAGAATGAAACTATCTATCTTTCTATACCATTCCGATATTTTCTGCAAATGTAAAATATATGGGTAGATATTTTATTAAAACTACAAAACATATAAAACAATGAGGATAGGTGACTTACCAGGGATAGATTTATGAACAAGTTATTTGCATCTTGAAAAGTGATTAAAAACTACATTTACGCAAATTGTTACGGTTGTAAAACTTTTCTTATTTAGAAAATCGTTTATTATTAGACTTATATATATATTTTTTTTATTCTATTCTGAACCGACACTGTCTTGGAAACATTTTTAATGAACATAAAAGTAATTTATTAGCCTTTGAAGTTAGACCAGCAACAGTCGCATGGTCAGAAGTTTAGTGAAAGTCCAATCTATGATGGCAACCACTGACAGAAAGTCATACAAAAATATTTTTCTATGTCAAAGAATCACAACTTATCTTGCTTTTAATTTTATTAGTAATATAGACTTAGATATAAAGATATTTATGATACTTTCCTTTTTTTCGCTTTGTTCAATATATCTTTTGTTTTTCTCGAAAAATATTTATTCATTAACAATATGTTCTACTACTACTATCGCATACAGAACAAAAATGTTCGTCTGGCTATGAGCCCAGACGAAGCTAAAACAGGTTGACTACCTTCGAACAGATGTGCGTGTAAGTAAAAATGTTGCTTCGTGAGCTGGCAACAAGATGTGGCTAATCGGAAAATATTTTTTTACTTAATTATTCCTCTTTTAACTTCATAACTTGTGGGAAAATCAAGTGACAGTATAAATAGATCAATAAATAAATATTATATACGATACTAATTAGAAACAAAATAATTAAGTAGTGTTATTTAATTAGCGATATTTCTCATGCATAACTAATATTTAATCCTACAAATTAGAGAAAGGCATCATCATTAAAAGCATATTAACTTTAAAACACTTACAAAGGTATGTTTTCATATTATAAGTTTGAAAGAGGTATTCATACGTACATAAGTAAATACTTCTATTTACTGACATAATTATTTCACAGGATTGTTTTTGACTTTGATATTGAATCGATTTCTAAGTACATGTATGTACTAATTAAACAGTACTAAGCCATATCAAAGAACATCAAAACAAATAATATATCAAAGATGTTTTTATTAAATCAATTCTGAAATTTGTATACATATGTACTTACATCAAATTGTATTTGAAGGCACATGTTATAATATATTGCAATATTTTTTTTTCTCTGCGATGCTTTCAATAAATTGAGAATGATAGATGTACAAATATCAAAAAGTCAACGGATGAAAATCGCAATTGACAAAAAGCACTGAAGCACTTGCCTTTTTCTTGCTTGTTTTTAGAGGCGGAAACTCTCTTGCAATAAATAATACTGCAATAATTTAAGATAATATGCCAAAGTTGGTTGATATTTTTGCTGTTCAACTTTTAACCTTATAGAAGAAAAGGATTTAACATTATTAAGTTTCCGTTAGAGGAACTAAGATGTACGTACATGCCTATTCTAGTACCTACATTAAATAACGCATTAGGTACATAAATTACAACATGTAAATTCTCTTTGCCTTTTGAAGCGATTATCAAATCTTTTGTAAGATACGAATGTTCGTGATATTTTCCAACTAATTGTCTCGACACAAACATCTTCTATTATGCAAATAACCTATAATTGTATACAAATAAATATCGTAAAGTTCAGCAATATTATTTGATGGATTTAATTCAAATCAAATATATATTACTACATTCATATCAAAACCACTGATTTTATAACACAATAAACAGAAACAATTTAGTAAGAGCTGAAGATATTATAGGTATTCAATAGATGAAACATGTTTTCTTTAGCGAATACAATAACAAATTTCTTGTAAATGCTTGTTTTCCAAACTATTTTACTTTAGATTTTAGACATATTTTCATTCCATGAACTTAAGTTGATATTTCAATACTTTGATGTTTTAGATAGATAAATAGTTATATATCATACTTAAAACCTATAAACAACCAATAAAAATATCCTTTAAGTCACTTTTATGAACATTTCTTAACAGCCTTCTAATTTTTTAATACATACAAACAACTTCTTCTGCTTGTCCTAATTGGATCTGGGAGCTATTCGCCAAGGTAACTTTTCCAGATATCTATGTTAAATACAACATGCAGAAACTCTAACCTTTACAAACCTAGTATGTTAACACATGTACCTTTGCCAGCTCTTCTTCGGCCTTCTGCCTTTTACAAAGTCTTCAAAGATCTTAGCAGTCTGGTATGTGAAGTACTTAACCTCTCTTTATTTAAGAGCAATATTTCATTATAGATACAAGAAAGCAATATAAAATTAGATGAAAATTTATATTTAAATTGTGTACAAACCGCATTTTTATACGATTCAGTCTGGCAAGAGAGTTAAATTTTTCTGGTCAACGTTTACCATCATTGAAAAAATGGTTTTTGCGATGAATAAAAACCACACAAATATTGCATGAAAGATCAAAGATGAGTCGGAGAACAACCTTATATAAGATATATTATAAATCATACCTATTGTATTTGTTAAGTATCTAGTACATGTCCGCACTTTGTATCTCACTTCAATAAAGAACTTATCAAGAATGAATTTATTTTTCACTCTTTACTTTTTTCTCAGACATACAAAAAGGAACCTAGTTTTGTACAGATTAACTTTAAACGTACTATGTTACCTAGTCATCTCAAATTCTTGTAATCGTTTTTGATGATTTAACTTTTTCAGTCCAAAAATTATTGCACGACTAACTTTCACTTTGCACCTTCATGAAAATCACAATGAAAAATAATCAAATAAATATTTCACAAAAAAATAAATTGAATCACTACCTATATATTACCTACAGGTTTGATTGAGGTATAAAAAACGACAAAAATCTTTATTTGTCTTAGGTTTTTTGATCTAGATCAAGGGTGGCCAACCCGCGGCCCGCAGGCCACATGCGGCCCGCGGGGTGCCTGCTTGTGGCCCGCGAAGCAAATGCACACTTTTTTTAAAAAAAATAGTCGGTTCACAAGTACCCGTCACTTTTTTGAAAAAACTATATGGAGAAAATATTCTTAAAGAAAACCGAAGAGTTAGCAAAACATTTCAAATTAAGTTGAAGTAAAATTATCAAATGTTCCATATATGGTTCCATTGTGGCCCGGTAGTATATCTCATTTCTAAATTTTGGCACGGCTGCTGAAAAGGTTGGCCACCCATGATCTAGATAGTATTGGTTTTGAATTTTCCTGTTTTCAAAGTATTTCCTCGGGGTCAAAGTGTGTTGCCATTATATATGAACAGGTGAATAAAGGTATTAATATTATTTATTTTTTATTATTATACGTCTTCTATCGTTAAAGAGAAATATATCACAATATTATCTTTATAGTACTTCGTTCCTTCCGAGAATTAATTTTCCTTTCCTTTTGAGTATATTTAACCTAAAATACCATATTTTTTTGCGGCTGTTCAAATATTCACATTTGTTGTCTTATACCATCAACTTTTGCCTGTTGTGTAATAATTTAGTTATTTATTATTAATTATTTTTTTTAATTTAAATCTAGATTAAGACATTTTACATCTTTAATTCAGCGATGAGGTAACCCATCCTGAATTTCTTGATTTTATATTGGCACGGAGAGGACAGATTGCATGTTTCTTACATGCAGCTGGTCTGCTGGCTACCCCACTTGTGGGATATACCGTGATGGTATAGTAGTAGTAGTAGTAATTATTAATTATCGTACATATTCTTCTATCATTTTAATAAATGATGTTCTAATGAACGACCTCACTCATATATTAAAACCAAAAATTGGTTAAGGCCTAGATTGAAATTTATTGGCGTCCTCAATAAAGATTCTTCTTTTTCTCGTTATTTTTCTTTTAATTTCCTATTTGGAGCACACGAATGAAACCAGTGCATATCCCAATTGAAGTAATTTCCTGTTTGTACAACGTTTCTAATACTCTGATATTGCTATATTGTACGAGTATATAACGATGTATGACAAAAATAGTATTGCAGAACATCTGCAGTTTTGTGCGTCACGACGTAAATGTCAAACTATAATAATAGTTCATACAAAGATGTTTTGTTCTACTCATCCAGTTCCGATTAATCATATCTGAATCACTTTAATTTCTACGAAATATTCTCGATTCAAGCATAGAATTTTCAATACATTGTCCAATTCACCCACGCAAGAGACTCTACAAAGACTTCTATGAAATAAGATTGCACTACACCTTCGTGTTGTCACCTTTTCTCAGTATCTCTCTAAAAATAAACTAATGCTCTAGATACGAGTGATTTATTTCCATCAATTCAACAACAATACTTCTCCGTCTAATTAATCCCTTATATTTGTTTTGTAATTAATGTTTATTACGCATTACAAATTAGCTTCATTGTTCAGCATTAACAACAATTATTCATTATAGAAAACCAATATTTAGTGGTAATCCTTTACCTACGATTTCATTATTAAACAGATATATGTATAGGTAAACTCAAATTGTTTATAATACAAAAAGGTGTGTGATTTTTCAAAAATTTATTTATAAGTTATTTAATTACTGCAGAGATTTATTATTATATTACAAAGGATTACCTCATGAAATACAAAATGTTCATACGAAGTGTAGAACACAATTATTTAGAATATAACAGTATGTACGTACATTATTTATTATTTGATATCATTAATTATTGCATGTCTTTTAGTTACGGTTTTATTACATTATATAAACTTGTTAAAATCAAACGATCTCTGTAATCTATTAATGGACATAATCAATAATTCCATTACAAAACCATTAGTGCGAAATTGAGTAAATTTGTGTGAAATTAACAAAATTTTTATTATCATTATTTTGATCAAATTCATTCTATTACAAAGTGAAAAATGTAATTAGCATCAGAAAATACGTGATGTCTCGGTAAACAATACCCAAAGGAAAATTGAAATTGTCATTGGCCTGCAGAACAGTTGATAGACAGACTTAAGTGACAAAGTACACAAAATTAATTTCGTTATATGGTTTAGAAGTAATGCATATTGAAAAATCTTATGAGAACCGATATCATTATTACCGTGAACTAGTGAATAGCTAGAAAAAATAAATGTAAGTAAAAAAATGCTTAAGGCTAAGTGAAAACTATGTAAAAATATTACACAGAAAACAAAACAATACAAACTAACACATTCGTATAAAATTTAGAAAAAAATCCATTTAAATTTAACGACAATGCACATTTTTTATAATTTCGAATCAAATACCTACTGACATAGTTTTGATCGATTCAGTTATGCAGTAACTACACTGAGAAAAATACTAACGAAATTTCACAACGAATCATTGGTACGTACTATCAGATTAGGACCAGAGATAGTACAAACGATTCATTAGTACGAATCTATAATATTAACTTTTCGCAAATAAATTGTTGGTAAATTTACCAATGATTTGTTTGCAAAAAGTTAATATTATAGATTCGAACTAACGAATCGTTTGTACTCTCTCTGGTCCTAATCTAATAGTACGTACCAATGATTCGTTGTGAGTATTTTTCTCAGTGAACTTAACTTTGTTTTAGTAAGTATATAACAGAAGACCATCAATGGTCTCACTATTATTTTTATATGTATGGATACGTATAATAAATTAATTTAGAACCTATTTATTGATTGAAAATGAAGATATTTATGTTTCAACATCTATATAAATATCAATTAAGTCGATAAATATTTCAAAGACACGTAATTTGTTGTAAAAATATATATTATATATAACTTGCCATTAAACTATATTTTATGTTAGTAGTTATGTCTACACTTTTCCATTATTCTTTATATTTGAAAAAAGTTTTATATTGACAGTACTTATAAATTCAACTACCGATTATCAATAAAATATTACAAAAGCAAATCACTCTAAAGTTTGTAACTTAGTTTACGGCAGTGAAAAGTTTTTCAGACCTCCATATTTAATGTAGACTATCTTAACATAAATATTATTTTAATATAAATAATAAATAACAAAGAGGTTTTTTTTATTTAAATAAACTCTTTACCTACACTTTCAATACATATAATTTTGTACACATTTGATTCTATAATACATAAAATATTTTTTAACTATTTTTACAAAAGTTTTCATAAAAGTTCTAAAACAATTTACTTATACTTCATTGATGTAACACGCTGCATAGATACCTATAGTTTATTTGATATGCGAGATCGCGTAAGGAAAAATTTATACCAAATACTTTTAAACCTACTTTTATAATAATAGTTACGATAAAAAAATATATACAATGTCATGATTAATGGCTTCAACATGAAGTCAACAAAAATAAGAAATTCTAAATGATTGCTAATTCTTCGTTTTTCTCGTACAGTTTATAAAATAAGGTAAAAGTGACATTTTTTGGAAAACAATGTTAAATTTCCGAATAAAAAAGTTATTTGACTTATATTTCTGACTTATTTATGGGAAATTCGATGATTTCAATGTAAATGGAGTAGATTATTTTGTAAAGAATAGATTGAATGCATCGATAAATCTCCTATATGAAACATGTTCGAGTTGTACGATGTGAGTTTATTACATAACTTTTACGTAATTTGCTTTCGACAACCAAATTGAAGATTGTTGAAAGTTGTGTTAGTACTTCTACGAATACATATACAGAAAATTAAACATTCATGTTACATGTAGGTGAGAACCAAGTCATTATCACTTTACTCTAAGAGTAGAATATTACGATAAAAAAGAATGTTTTTCCTTCATGGGCGACTTTATCAGTTTCGAATAAAAAATAGTCATTTCTTTTTGATATTATGAAATCCAAAAGACTTACGTTTACGAAAAAGTTGAGAATTATATATTCGGTATGTTATGTAGAACATAATTATATTTTAGAACATTTATATCACGAATATAATATTATGAAAGATTTACATTTGATATTATAATGAAAAAATAGATGGAATACGTTTTCAAATACAATGACAAATGTTTCATAATTTTTTTATCACGAATTATTGTTAATCACTCTTTCATATCGTTGAAACTTCAAATAGTTTATTTGTAAATATTTACGTAAACATTTATTCAAATTAAATAAATTTACATTTAAATACGTTTTCCGTACCCTTAAAATCAAACGCCAATCGTGCTTTGAGGGTAAACAAAGAACAGTTCAAACGATAAAACTTCAGTTCTCTCTCATATGCTTGACATACGTGACAAAGTAAAGGAAATACTGGTGCAGATAATAAGGACATTAAAACAAACATGATATTATGATGATGGGCTGGCACACTTGTGTTGTTCCTTGTTTCCCTCAGGACCAGTGAGACCTTCGGCGGGGGTAGTGACTCTTGCTTTATCCCCTTTTGTGCCCGCAGCGGCCCTGCTCGGAGCTCGTTTCCGGGCTGACAATAGTTGCCTCCTTGCAGAGAGCGGAGGGGGCCTGGATCCTGAAGCGCCTTCACCAGCTAACATGGGAAGAAGAAGATCGAGAGCCGTCCTCTATCAACTGTCGGGACACTACAAGCCAGACAAAATGAAGACCAAACTCAAACTAAATAATGTAAGTATAAAAAAACATTTCTATTTCACAGCCAGGAAGACTACCTACTACTTAATGCTGACTCTTCAAAGATTACTTTAGATTAAACCTACATAATCCAACTTGGAAGTTTCAACAAATTCAAATAAATTTAAATGAATTTACGTTTTACCAACGCGTCGGATATTACTTTTTTAAATCCTTTTTGCTGTTTTGTTATCTATTATATAAAAGTGAGGCAAACAAAATATCATAAATCACCAAGTTAAAACTAGTTTGCGATGTGCTTTTAAAAGAGACAAAGGACTGTATAAAAATGTAATAAGATTTACGGAAAACATTTATATTGTATACTGGTTCAAGTATAACAATATTAGGTTCTTTTTGAATAACGACACGTATTTTTATATTTACACAATATATTCAATAAATAATTCCTATTATAATTTGTCGAACACAATTTGTCAAAACACGCAGCCTAACAGTGCAAGTCAAGGTTCTATCAATTAATGAGCGCCGCTCTCCACAGGCGGCCAACCTATATAGACTACATAGTATTGCTACTCACTCATCATAACTACTGTTTACTTGAAAACAAGGTTCAAGGTTCACTTAACCTGTACTGTGTATTAAAGTCCAAACACTACACTCTCCCCTCACAACCTTGAAAATCTTTCTATACTACATATTTAAATATTTATACAATTCTATGTGATTGACAGTGTTCTCTACTTATTTCAAGACTCTACACATATAAAACAAAACATTACAAATACACGCAGACATGTTCTTCCTTCCGTCCAGGGCCACCAGATGAAGTCTTCCACCAGCCTAAGTCCTGGGTCTCAGCTGTCCCCGCCAATGGCTTCCAATCTGACCTGAAAAATTCAGACCCGGTGAGAGCTTTGCCTTCAAACAGGGGGAGGGGACCTAAACTCCTACTATTAATCAGAGGGACTGTCATCCCAATGCACAGATCCCACAACTATCCGATCCATATGTCTTTTCCAGAGCTGACCAGTACCTTTGATTCTAATAAGAAAAGTTGTATTGCCTAATACCTTTTCAATTTTACCTAAAACCATCTTTTCACTTCTGAGATCTTTGACAAGTACTGATGTACCCAAATTAAATTCCTTTTTCCTCCCCGAGACAAACTTCGAGCCCCTGGAACTATCTTTGCAAGTTTCCCTATTTACATACCTTTCCTCATATCTATACCTATTTAAACATTTACATCCATTGTTATTCCGCTTTTTCACTAAATTCCTAACTATATTCTCAATGTCTATATTAAAATTAACCCAATAAAAATAACTTCTAACAAATGATTTCATTTTCCCAATAACTGAATAATTTTTACACAAATAATTTATCACAATACCTTTAACTGATTCCGGAATAACAATTCTATCTCTGTAGAATAAATGATCCTTGTACACAGTCAAATGTTCCTTCACATTAAACAACTTCGCAATAGATTCATTTAACTGTCTTTTGCACGGCCAATTATTTTTTCCCACATATTTAACAACTTTTTCCAATGTATAATCACTTTTACTTCTCTCTAAAATTAATTTCGAATTAAAACTATTATTTTTATTTACAAAATCTAATTTTTGTTGTTTCACATTACACGCAAGCGATGCGTTCGCACTGAAATTCGGAATATTTTCAATGGGCTTACATGCAACAATATTGTTTAATTCACTGCCTTCCGTGCTATGTACTTTGTACCCTATATTATACCTACGCATAAAATCTGTACCCAATATTATTTTATTCCCGCTCTCTGTTACAACAAATTTAATATTTTTTTCCATTCCATTATGATTTATTTTACAATGTTTAATACCTAACACATTCAAACTGTGCCCGCTATACGTAGATAAATTAATTTCATCACACTTCTCTATTATATTATTTTCGTTGAATATTTCTTGCAATTTTTGAATAGATATACAGCTAATATTCGCTCCCGAATCTAAAATACATTCAACATTTTTATTCTCAATTCTTACATTTAATTTTATAAAATCGTTTTCGGTGTCTTGCGAATTATAAATACCTTGTATCTTATAACAATTTTCACTCAAATGCCCTTTAGATCTACATTTTCTACAAAAAAATTCTCTATTAAATTTACATTCACTTTTATAGTGATTTCCCTTACAAATAAAACATGAAACATTTTTATTATGCTTATACCTACTCGTATTTACATTTGAATTTAACCTTGAAAATTTTGACGGTCGATTATTTTTCTTATAATCTGTATCTGTACTACTTGAACTACTGAAACTATTATTGTTTCGCCTGGAAATCTGGCTAATTTCCTCAAAATTTTCTACCTCTTTTTCTATTTTTCTCTCTAGTATGTGCTCATAACTAGAAGCCAAAGCAACTGCTTCGTTCAAAGATACCCTATCTTTATCACATTTCAAGAATAACTGCTGTTTAATCTCTTTATTTCTAATTCCGATTATAAACAAATCTTTTATATTACTTTCTAATCTTGTACCAAACTCACAATCGATACTTAATTCTCTCAATCTTAAGGCAAAATCTTTAACATTTTCCGAATGACCTTGAGTAGCCTTGAAAAAAATTTCACGCGACTCAAATACACTTTTTTCCTCTTTAAAATAACCATTCAATATCTGAATCAACTCTTTATAAGACTGTTTTTCCACAGAAGCTGGAAAACACAGATCAGACAGTAGCTTGAAACTGCCCTGGGACAACGATGTTATGAAGAAAGCACGTTTCTTCACATCAGTCCAACTTTCATCATTCAATAATAAGGCGTTCTCCCACCTTGTCCTGTAAGAAGGCCAACTCATTGTCTTGTGACAAAACGGCTCTAAACTTCTCGAAGTCATTTCGGAAAATACTACAAGCAACAACAACCAAGAATAAAAAATAGACTTAGCTGATGAGAGTCTCCTCCAATCGCCCCGGTCTTCTGGATTTCCTTGCAACTGCAATGGACTCCGCCTGGCTGACTTGCAAGAACTCTCCTCTCCTGGCTTCCTGGATCCACCAACTGGCTCCGCCTGGATGCTGGGTGACCCCTGTCTCCCACTGCTGCCTGCACCTTGCCTCAAACTGGCTCCTGAGACTTCCTGTCTCCCTGCTGCTACCTGCAACTTCTCCAACTGGCTCTTGAGACTCCTGTCTCCCTGCTGCTACCTGCAACCTTGCCCAACTGGCTTCTGAGACTCCTGTCTCTTTGCTGCTACCTGCAACTGCTGGCTTATCTGGCTTTGGAGACTCCTGCCTCCTTTCTACTCCTGTAGACTGCCTTTCACTCTTTATTTCCGCGTACTGCCGACGATAACTTTCGGCGCGGAAAAAAAACTATTGTTGCGTGTTTACGACAATTTTGAACTACCGAACTGCGCCACGTATTGTATACTGGTTCAAGTATAACAATATTAGGTTCTTTTTGAATAACGACACGTATTTTTATATTTACACAATATATTCAATAAATAATTCCTATTATAATTTGTCGAACACAATTTGTCAAAACACGCAGCCTAACAGTGCAAGTCAAGGTTCTATCAATTAATGAGCGCCGCTCTCCACAGGCGGCCAACCTATATAGACTACATAGTATTGCTACTCACTCATCATAACTACTGTTTACTTGAAAACAAGGTTCAAGGTTCACTTAACCTGTACTGTGTATCAAAGTCCAAACACTACAATTTAAATTTTAAAAATTCCTGTGCGTTTCCTGTTTTCAACATTGTGAATTAATTCTGATTGCAATCATCTATACGTAGTGTCAACGTTATATACATTTACATCACTTTATTTAAAGAGGAATGTAATTAATTTAATGGAGGTGTAAAGTGCAACACCTTTGGGAATACTTCACAGCCTCGTCAACCATAAGAGTGGAAATGTGTAGTAATTACTTGCATGCATACTAGGTACGTGTTGCACATCAGCTGAGAGTAAAACTATTTTTATGAAATGCAACAGTAGGTAGAAACGTGGGTTATCGAGTTCATCCGAGTGGATTATGTTCATAATAACGTCAGATCAACATAATTTTATCATCACCATCTCCCTTTCGGGGTAGATAGAAATATAATCAAACGCCACTTAATCCTATTTTTGCGTACACTTTTTATTTCTATTTCTGTCAAATAATTTCTCATGCATGCTCTGCTATTTAACCATATGTCCATCCTCTTGGATCTGGTTTACTCGATCTTGCCATTTAATTCTCGAACGTTCACATTTCTGACATTACTTTTCTTAGCCACGTATGTCTTCTTAGCCATCCTTTATTCCATTCATCCATAGTTTATTCACTTTTATTCTTGTTATTGCCCTAACTTTTATTCCACATTCATCTATTATGCTCGTAAACAAATAAAAATTCGTTAAGTTTAAATACATTATCTCATTAACAAATTTAGGTCGAATTTTGCTTCCATTAAGATAAAGTAGATTTAAATGGTATTACTTGCTAATCAAATTGAGATAAAAGGCTTTTAAAAAGTAACTGCAAGAATGGAATGAATAAAATACGAGAGAAATACACCTACATACATCCTAATGGCTATTTTGTTAGATATAACCAATAATACCTACTCGTAATTTATTTTAAATGGAATTCACCCACTTTAAAAACAATCAGCGTTTCATATGTTACACTGAGAAAACTACTCACAACGAATCATTGGTACGTAGTTACGTACTATCAGAATAGGACCAGCAGGGTTACTCTTGACAAAACTAAACACGATCTTAATCTAGTCTTGATCTTGATCATACGACGCACGAAGGGACTATAGTCAAAAACACCGTGCTACCGCTAACGCGCGATCGGTTTGCGTGTATTTTTGGCCAATAGTCACTTCGTGCGTCGTATGATCAAGATCAAAACTAGACTAAGATCGTGTTTAGTTTTGTCAAGAGTAGCCCTGCAGAGATAGTACAAACGATTCATTAGTGCGAATCTATAATATTAGCTTTTCGCAAAAAAATTGTTGATAAATTTACCAATGATTCGTTGTGAAATTTCGTTAGTATTTTTCTCAGTATGTAGATAGAAAAAAATATATATTGAAATTGTATAAATGAAACTTATATTAACACAAAAAGGTCTATGACTGATATTATATCTCTCATTTTATCTCTAAGTTGGTAATTCATCTCAAAATATCTTTACGTAAAATAAATACCATCTATACCAACTCTTATCCATTGAGTGTTTAATAATTAAATCATTATGCTTTAACGATAAAAAAAATTGCAGACTGAGAATTTGTGATTCTATATTTTACATTGAAATATTGAGAATTCGCATTCATAGAAAATTCAATGGAGAACAGGGATAAAAATATATTAATAATGTATAATGTGTAGGTAATGTACATGTTTCTATTGAAACTTTCATAGGTAATTATTGATAACCTGTAGGTATGTATACTCCATTTAAACTGGTCTATGACTTTGTTAATATTTTGTTTATATATTGCATCAATCCGTGAGTTAAAAAAATTCCAATATCAAAGTATAACCAATTTTCTATACAATGCCAATATTTAACAACTTATTTGTTTTACAATATAAATTGGTGATTCAGTGGAATTTCTATTATTTCGTTTTGTGATAATACCCTGATACCGGATTAAAATGCTAATTTTTAATTTACAAGACGTAAATTCTACCAATTAGGCGAGTCATAAAACCAGTTAAATCTCAATTTTTCACGGATTACCTACTCATGATCCTTTCGTTCGAATACGCAAAACTTTATAATTAAAGATTCTTTTCAGAGAGTTAGCTCTCAGTTGATGTGGTGTAATTTGCTTATTTAAATTATTCATTCGTGAATGAACCAATTAAGTAGAAAATTAAAATTTTCTACCTACTCTATCTCTCTCCCTCTCCCTAGTAGAATTTTCATAACAAATAATAACAACATAAATCTGACAAATATGTCGCCCTGTATGGCGCCATCCCCTTTTTTACCCGGATACTTATTGCTCTTACTTATATTTATTACTTATTTATATAACATACATACCTATGGATAATTTTCATAGATTGAGCTAATCCCAAACTCAGATTAAATCTTGTATTATGGGTACTCACGCAACTATACACACATAATATATACAATGCACCACCTAACAAATATACATGTAGCACCCAGACCCGGGACAATTTGAAAAAAGCTATTTTTATTTTGTCCTGCCCAGGAATCGAACTCTCAGTACCTCGTGACTCAATGCAAGAGAGTTCACTCTGCGCCCAATTGTTCGTACAAATTAATCATTGAAGTTACGAAGTTGTACTATTTTTTATCAGAAATAGAATCCCACTTGATTTAAACAGATTTATTTTTAAATGATCAAATATAGTGAATATTTATTATTATTGTTTAATGTTACTATTGAGTATGACTAACCACCGTTTCGGAGAAAAATTCATGTAGGTACCCTTTTTGTGAAAGTACATATGTTGAAATAACTTTATTTCTCGGATATTATCCGTTTAGGTGACAATTTATTTATCTTTCAACTCTCTCTAGTCTGTCAGAACCACTATGCCAGTGTTGGCATCTCCGACCCTACCACATCAGTGGGCGGGGGACCCGGCTGACGAAGCAGATCCCACATTGAGACCCGCACATCCATGGCTGTCTTGAAGTGTGAAGCGTTTGTGGCATTTTAAAACACTTCCCCAAACCAGATGGGTCGAGGAGTGTCAACAGTCATACCCAGAATCATTTCATCTCTTGCATCCATCATCAAAGGACATTCCCAAGGGATATGTTCCGCATATTGAGCTCCTGAAAGTACTTATTTAAGCCATCAGCCTTCAAAATCCAAACATTGAACGTAATCCTTCACTTATGTAGGTCTCCATATTTCCTTGTCTTCTCACCAGCCATACTAACAATATCTTCGGATAATCTATCAAGTAAATGTAAAAAAAACTGTATAATAACTCACAACTATGAACCACAGATAGGTTAGGTATAAAATATCGGTAACACTACTCTTTCTATCTCATTAACACGCATTTCTCTTTCTCTTTTGTACACATACACTTACACACTTTTAATCTAATTTATTATCTACTTCATCCAACTAAGGTATTTATAATATCCTTTGATAAAATGTCAAAGAAAATGTACAACACTCACACCCCTGTCAAGATGGCGTTATATAAATTTAATTTATTTATTAATTAATTAAAATACTCGCCTGGGGATAATAATAATAATAATTTACTTGATATTACAGCGTTCAATATTTGTTTCAATAATGGAATATGTTTGTGTGTTTGTATAAAGAGTTGCGAGCATGCCTGTTTATATTTATTGTATTCACCGTGCACTTCGACCCATTGTTGGCAATAGTAGTGTGTCGAACATGGCTAAAATGCTGGTGCACAATACCATTCTGGTACCGACACTTATGTATGCAAGTGAAACTTGGTTGTGGCTGAAGAAGGACGAGAGTGGAATAAATGCCGTAAAGATGCGTTCACTGAGAAGAATGGTGGGTAAGACGTTGCAGAATAGAGTGTAAAATGAGGATATCAGGAGTATGAGCGGGTGCGAGAAGATTGTTGAGGATAGAATGCGTGTAAATTAAGTTACGATGGTTTGGACATGTTGGGCAAGAGGAATAAGAATGACGAAGAGGATTATTTATCTGTAAGAGGGCGAGTGGGGAAGCGCGGACAGCCAAGAACCACATGGCTTGATCACTTGGATCAAATCCTAATGGTCGGCCGCGTGTTGAGTTAGAGAAATCGGCGTGCATGTATGAGAAACTGGATGAATGTGGAGGAAGCGAAGGAAATTTGTATGGATATACATATCAATATGGTGTTCCCTTCTCTCTGCCTACCCCTCCTGGGACACGGCATGAGGGTATAGATAGATACCTGGATAGAGGTATTCATGAGAACTAATATTTTCTTTTTTATTGTGCTTTGTAAATGGATAAATATTTTTTAGTTTATTTTTCATCCCCTAAAGTTATGAATACTTTATTTTACTTACGGTCACTGAGCAGATTCCAGTAAAGTAACATCTTTACTCTGTTAATATTCTCAGAGCTGAGTATCGAAACCATCATTTGTATATGTCAAAGTAAATAAAATGTTTCTAGTGACCTCGATCCTCAGCTCTTCACAGAACTTCATTGAAGGTCCTTCCCGTTGCCTCCTTCATCTGGTAATTCAACTCACCAATATCATTTGTCACAACATATAATACAAACTTATGCAATTTGACACAAACAAAACAGTCAATGTCACAAAAACTCGATACTTTTCATACTGTTGCTCAATAATATGTTACTTGCGTGCATGGAATTTGGTGCTTTTTTCTAAATTGACAATATTTAAGTACCATCTTGAGAAACTGGCTTAAACATTTACATGTGTACATAAATTGCATTATTTTTTGAGTTGCTGATGCCTGCATTAAAAAATTTACTTTTTTAGCAAAGGTTTAGAATATTTCCATTTTTTTATTGTTTATGTAAGTAATTGGATTTGGACACAACGCGCAGATGAAAAAACCACTCAGATATCTCGCTTGGAGAACCATATTTACCTACACAATGTCACTTTGTGCAATCGAGATATCTGATGACTTTTGATTACTTTCTGAACAATTTTAAGTCTGTTAACTGAAAGAAGCCAGGTTAAAAAGATAATAGCATTAATAATGAAGTAAGTCACAAGTACCCTTTGAGCATCGTTCCTTAATTTTATAATAAAAATTAACAAATTAATTATTAATTTGTATACACGAAATAATTATGTCAACATTTGCTGTCATAAAAATAATAAAATTATTATTATTGTCATACTAGCGGTTATACTCGGAAATGCTCGAAACATTCTGTTGATATTAGCGACGCACCCTTATTTGGATGATTTCCGCCATTCACAGTCATAGATTTATCAATTCGAATTCAAAAAGAAATAGATATAATACGTCATACCATTTAACGTAAAAACAAATGGGATTAATTCTTCAAAGCAAAATGATTTTTTTAGAACAAAATCAAACATTATTTGATGTACCTTATCATCCTCTAAACCAAGAAAATAGCTAATTCTAAGTGGGTACCTATTCTACATCCCTAAAAGAGAAATACAAATCATCAAATATATTTTTGAAAAATAAAATAAACCATATGTTTAGAATACAAAGTATGATTAACATCAATCAAAAAACCAACAAATTCCTTTTTACGGACTCAAATTTTGTTTTCAATTATCTTTGAGTTCTCTGTTTCATTTAAATATTGACTAATGAATTATTCTGCACAAACAAATATCTTAAATATACACGGATTCGAATATTTATATGTTATCTATTCCTTTTAACACCTGCCTACGTATATTTAAAAATTATGAGTTAATAACTTACACTGTCCTCGTACAAATGGAAATACATAAGAAATAACTAAATTAAGTTGATTATGTATTATAATTAAATTCATGTATTATATACATTATATGAAGAGTATTTTTGGTTTACCCTATCGCGATAACTCGTCCATCGTACATTCAATAATATTATTTTACAACTACGTGACAAATATTTCCGATTTTATTTAAGATAAGCATTATCATTATCGTGATTGTCAATTATTGCTTTTCCGGCAAAATAAGCGAAATAAAAATGCATAAAGTAGATGACAAATAGATCGAACTAATCAAATGCAGATATGTTTTATTCGTTCTCGTTCCATTCACTGTGTCAGTGTTTAGATAGTAGAATATTCCATTATGAGATTAAAAAAAACAATAATGTTTTTTATTGTGAGAGACTTATTTCGTCTTATAAAGATGAAACATACGCCAAAAGGTCCAACATATGTGAAATAAGATGAAAGACGTATCTTTCAATAAAAAAAATATACCTAGTGGAAAAAACTTTAGTATTTTAGTTTTATTTTGTCGTGAGTTGTGCCGTCACATATCTATGGAACGTGAAAAGTGTCACATTTGTCTAGCCCATTTTCATATAGAAGTGATATATTCGAATACTATTGACTGTGTCGGTCTTTAGGTGGTACCTAGTAGAATTCCATAATGAAATTAAATTGATTAACAATGTCTTTATAAGACGTCTCTGTCAATGAAAAACAATGTAGTAAAAAACACTTGTTTTTAATTTCATGATATATATATATCACTTGTAAGTTGATAACGTAAATCGAACATGTGGTTCAGTATATAGAGATTCAATTCCACACGAATAGCATCAATTTTTCAACTTAAATACTTTAAATTTGCATTGCTTATCAGATTTGGAATCCAGCCACAGGAAGTATATAAAGTACCTGGTTGACTGCAATAAATTGCTTTACAGTACTAATTCCGACAGCCACTCCGATAACTTTGTACGTAAAGAAGTGTTTCACATAGTTTAAACTTGTATAATATGTACTGCTTGATATCGGTACCAGGATTCCACTCCTTTGCGATCTTTCAACAACAGAAACCATACAAACAACTTCTATGTACTTTGAACTAAAGTTTGAACAAAGTAGTATGCAACTTAAACGACGTTACGTGTTATCCAGAAACTCAATATCACACTATCACACATTGTAACAGTGTTAAAACAAGTAATTCATGTAAGCATAGATAGTATTATTATAGATAATGAATGCTTTGGAAACTATTTGAATGATACTAAATTATTGTGAGTGAAACTACTAGTAGCTTTAATAAACTCGGCTTCTCTCAGAGAAAAGTCACGATTATCGTTTGTTCATCAATTGAACTTGAATCAATATCCTACAATAAACCACTTTAAACGACATTAAGAAAATTAGAAAAAGAATAAATTGTTTCTACAAAAAGTCTTACAGTTTTTACTTTAAGAAACAACCAAACTATATAGGTAAATAGTGTGTTATTTAAATTAAAAAATCTTTTTGAAGTTTTTAAATGCCTCTTTTTAGTTTACGCTACGCAACGCGACGCTGTTCTTTTGTTAGTTTCATTCCTTTTGTTTCCGTTCTTTCTATTGTTTTCTCTGTCATCTTTTGACTTTTAGATACCTGCTTGCCTTTTTTCGAAATACTTTTACACAACAAATTTCAGTAGTGGAATAATTACAGAGTTATGAAGGTACCTAATTACAAAATTTCAAAAAAAAAACAAAATGGCACATTAAATCAATCAAAATACCATCCAGTTATATTATATTCATACAGATCGTCCATTGGCTATTGGATGGTATGTATGTTTATGTATTCATACAAATAGTCCGTTGGCTATTTGATGGTATGTATGTATGTACTGTTCTTCCGTCCGCAGGGGTTCCGTAGGCCCGGGCGTCCCTCTTTCACAATACACCGTTCCTATGACAACGATATCAGAGCGCAAGGAATGTCGTGGGAAGAGGTGACGCAATTGGCACAGAGACGCTCTGAATGGAGGAGGCTGGTTTCTGCCCTGTGCTTCCGAGAGGAGCGTTGAGGGCGATGATGATGATGATGATGATGATGTATGTATATTTATACACATAGTCCGTTGGCTATTGGATGGTATGTATGTATATTTATGCAGATAGTCCGTTGACTATAAGATGGTATGTATATATATGTATACACATACAGAGTTATGATGTACGCGAACAAGTTGGCTACATATTGCTATCATCATTTTACTTTATAAATCTAACAAAACACCAGAAATAAAATGGTTTGTAGATACTCAAACATTCATCAAAGCTTTTTAATGTTATGAAAATTTTCAATGGTTGAGGAATTTTCCAAATAAAATATTCGATACGAATTTGTTGATAATATAATTTTGGATTGCTATTATTAGCCAAAATTATGAAAAGAAAACCATATTATTTTTACATCAGAGAACATTCGTTCATTTTCCCCTCTTGGAATTATTTTCGATTCACGAACCCTTCTTATGGATAGGTAAATCAGAGATTATTATTATTATTGTAAAGTCATCAATCTAACTCTAAGGGTTCTCTGGTATGTTTCGAATTTCTATTTTTATCCATTGGACTCGTTCATTTGCTGCCGGAACCAAAAGCCATAGGTATGACTTGTTACAGTACTTTGATTACGCTACTGATTATGAAAATTTCGCTCGCCGAATCTACGTTCATAAATTATCGTACGCCCCTGAAGTCATTTCCTGGTTTCTTTCTTTTCTCATAAATAAGTACACAATATCGTGTTTATACAGAATTACCGTAAGTTATACCTGTGCTTTAAATGTTTTTACCTATACACTTTACATTATTATATAATAGTCAGATCAACCAGTCATGGAAACTTGAAACATTCATTCAATTCATTAGGAACCTAAGGAGTTAATGAAAGTTTTATAGTCCATTCTCTGTTCGATATTTTCAGACAAGTATTTAAGTTCATTATTAAAAAAATAATTAAAATAGGCAGAATTGTGCACACTTACAAATTTAGTAGTTAATGTAGGTTCAGAGTGTTATTTGAATTATATCGTTTGCACCATATCCAACACACTGTTAATGATATAACCATAACTTTTAGTATGCTTTGTTGCCTTTTACTCAAGATTCTACTCCAAAGCCCAGAATCTTTAGTTATACCAAAACTTTAAAAACTTAAATCATGATTATAGACACCTATTGCAGAAATTTGTGTTAAAATATTAGAAAATTAATGAGAAGTTGGAATATTCTGCTCATGATGAACGCGTTACAGTAGTGTCCGAATATTTCTGTTAATATAATAGGTATTTTGTAAATTTGATTTCACTAACTATGGAGATATTAGAAGCTTCCACAAAATGTTTCAGAAATGATCATGCGCGCCCGTTACGTCGCTTTTGTGTTCATAATAGGTATCTATATTGAATGAATGAAAATCTCTATCTTCAAATTGACCGTCTCTGATTTAAACAATTAAAGACTTAGTACAGAACCTGCTTATTCAATAATATTCCTACACATTAAGTAAACTTACCCCAAATGTATGTGTATCGAATGTAAGTATTTATACAGATGTACCCTACATCGTACTAGTTTGGTTGTGAAGGAACATACCAACCTTGAACAAACAGGGGGCATTTTGAATTTAATTAAAATCGTTCTACGTGTGTCGAGTATCGGATTGAAACAAACATTTTGCCAAAATACTGTTAAGTTTCCCATATAATTATGCAATAATTTGAGTCAGCTTATATATAGGTATAATTGTTTATATATTAACCTCTTGCACTTCCTTTACCAGTGAAAGAACAGTAAAAATAATACCCTTTATACAAACTCAAACCTATGAGAATACTCGTGAATAATATTAAAAATTTAGTAAAGCATATAAAATACAGTGCTAATAATAATTTATTGATTGAGACAGGAATTCGACAGATTATGTGAAAGCGTATCCTTATATTTTGTATCAATATCTTTTCAAAAGTTGAGAGGAAATGATAATATGTATTACGAAGGTTTAACAGCTACTTTATTAATTTTTCATTATCAATGTTTACTCATAATCACTTTCTTATATCTAAAATTAAAAATGATTCAAACTAAATAAAACTGGTAGTTTTTTTATACATAGGTTCCTATCTTTACAATTCTCCAAAAGTCACCAGAATTAAAAATTAGTGAATAATAGTATTGGCACGAATCACATTGAAAAGGTATGAATTGTTAATGAATTCATTTCATCGTTTTCATATAAAGCTTACATACCCTACTTTGATGTATTTCACAATAAATTAGATAGTTCTATTCTACGCATTTCAGTTATCCATAAAGGTTTACCTTTTTGAGTTTTACTAGCTTAAAAGTTTCACGTAATTTCCCAATCTTACAAACTAATTTAGTAGAAATCTTATAAAGTTGTTGATCGCTACTTACCAAGTTTGTAACAAAATAATGTTAATCCACGATTCGTATACTTTTGAACAACTCGTATTTGCTTTTTTTAATATTCATTGCTGTCACTCAAATATCAGACTTTTACGATCACTTAACTTCCAACTCCCTTATTTCCTTTTTCGGTTTATTTGGTAAAGCAACTTTCTTGTTACCTATTTATAATAACGTATTACCAAGCAACACACATCCTGTTCATATTAGTGTTGAATGTATTACACAATCTATGGCTTATAACTTTTTAAAAAGTTTTATAAACTTGGTTAAGATGATGACTAAGTTCTAAAGTGATTATTGTTTCTTTTAATATACATATTTTGTTGAGAACTTCATAAAAATGAATGTATTATAAAATACTAATAATTTATCCCCCGCGTTCTTAACTTACTTTCGCCTCCAGGTACTGGAGTGAGTTAGATAAAGAATAAAAAAAATTACTTGGAGATGAACAAATATAGGAAAAGTTTATCCGCTTCCTGTGTGAGTATGTAATAGTGAATCAGAAAATCTTATTGATTGTTGTCAAAACTCAAACCGCTATTCTATTATGTGTAGATGTAAGGTATTTTAAAATTACCGTACATTGACAAATAAAATGGTATGGGGATTTTTAAGAAGAAATCAAAAAAAGAAATTAAAAGAATGTTAGGAAAAAAATAAGACATGAAATAATGAGCGGTAATTGTCTGAGGAGGAGGCTATATATCTGAAATGATAAATGCAAAATAACGCAGACATTCGACAAACATATTCTGGTATTCACCGACTTATTTTAATCTTAAAATATTATAGACTCTCTTACATACTGCCTACGGAATGGGACCTAAAAAATATTTCGATTGAGGCATGAAGATGTTCGAATTTTTTGGTAACCAGTATAAATGCTTAAGTTGCAAAACTAGTAAGTAAAAAAACAGCTAGCAATCTGTAAAAAAATTCATCGGGGGAATACTTGAGTCTCTACAAAAAAGAGCGATGACTGTGGATGACTCTAGAACTGAATACCTGAAACATCGAGTGGTAAGGACGGGTAGAACCCTTAATGTTTCACAACTAACATATACCTTTGATTCCAGAATCTCCTGCATTCCACGGACCCTCCACTTCCAGAGTACAAGACATCAGCAATTAAAAAATCACGTTTCATCATATCACATTACGGAGTATTCAAGACTTTCTGGGACTGGCTGATCCTCATAGCAACTTTTTACGTGGCTGTGGTGGTTCCGTACAATGCCAGTTTCGTCAGCACAGACAGGCCTTCTATGATTAGCGATGTAGTAGTTGAAGCACTTTTTATAATAGGTAAGTACATACTCAGTTATAAAAATCAAACTATATAATAGATATTTATTTAACAATGTATATTTCAATATGTGTTTTTGCTGATTATTGAGTTGGCAATCAAATCCGATCGTATGTGGAAACAATTTACATATTTTGTATATCTGTTCATTTACATTTATAAGTACCCGTAAAATATCTAGGGCGTGTGCCCAAAGACAAAAAATACGGAGTGCTGAGGTGCTGTTTTGGACTTCCCAAGATAGGGACACATTAGCGCGATCTTGCATCATAACTATTGGCACTTTGATGGTTTCTTCTTCTTCCTTACGTGTCTTATCGGGACCCCCCGACGTTGGCGATCCCTGGGAGAAATTTTGTCTGTTCTGGGCACGAAACAGCTCCTCCACACCTCTCATCCCAGTCCACTCTCGAATATTCATGTTTGGTGGTTTGAATAATTTTATTATTTGTTTTTGACAAGACCATACTAATGATGCAGGAGAATCAAACAATTCTTTTATTAATAAACGATTATTATTAAAAAAAAATATAAAGTCTATTTCAGATACTTTGCTAGAATATGTCTGTAAAAATTAAGTACGTAGATATCTTGCAATTATCTTCTTCTTTTAACTCTCATTGAAATCTGTACAGATACTGAAAACATGTTCTACACTCATTGCGCTAATGTTGTAAAATTTTCACCAAGAAATATGTAGGTATATAGATTCTCATATTAGTGTAAATACGTAGAATATATATACAAGTAATTTGCTTCAAATTGTCAAATACACGAACACGTACGGAGCTTTTACTACGAAGGTTCTAACAACGAACCGTATATCATTATCTCCTGCCATTAAAGACTCCCACATTACATACTCTATGTTCACATTATTCTGTGCTGAATTTTATTTTACAAAAATCTTTCAGGTAACCCAGTCTGTTTCACATAATACACGATGTATAGCAAATTATACGAGTACAACATCGGTCACTATTTATGATGAAAATACTATTTTGGTTCCTTCATAAATATGTATGTATGTATGTTTGTTTATAAAATTATAATATATCTTCAATTAATGACTTGATTGAATAATAAATAATTATCTATGCGCATATCTCATTTAAATGTGAATTATTTTTTTTATCTTTGGGGTAGGTTCTATAGTAGTAAAATTTGGCATTGTTTTATTATGACAAATATATTTCAGCATACGCAACATCATGCTCCAATTTTTTCCTTACATGAAAATGAATCAATATAAAAACTTTGTAGTTGGCAAAATCTTTATTTGCATACATCGATTGCTAATACCAACAGTAAAAACTGGACTTTTTTCTAAAATCAAAAATATTTTTCTCCAATATCTACAATTATTCTGGAAAGTGCTTTTTTTGATTTAGGCTATTATATTCAGAGCAAAGCTGGGTTTTTAACTTTGTAATAAAAAACTAATACAAATATAGCTGAATATATGGGAAACGAACCGCTATTGAATTTCATTGAAAACAGAAAATGTTTTAGAGAACATTACATATTAAAACATATTAGAAAATGTCCACAAAATTTAATAAAGAGACAACTACCTATATGTATTACTACATTTGTACACATGTTGTTATTTTATCTTTCAAAGTCTACAAAAGGGAACCTTTTTCATAATAATAATAATATCAGCTATTCACAACGTAAATTGAATAGTTCCAAAACCGGATGAACTAACTAGACCACGATAGAACTTATTAAAATCTATAATATAATAAATATATTTTATTATGTAACGTTTATCATAAAACATAATAAATAAAATGTTGTTATTAAAATATTTGTAAAATCAAACTGTTTACCTAACCTACTCTCGTTTACTTGTTAAATTTGAATTTTGTAAAATATAATAATATGTAGACCAGAACGAATCTAAGCTATGTCACGAGACGCCATTTTTCATTATTATTAATATTATTTATGTATCGTGTCGAAACCCAGAAAAAAACCAATCAAACTGATCTCCAGTACTGTGCAAAACGCACAGCAGGTGGAGATGCGTCAAAAATATCCTCCATAGTGCATGTGACAGGGCATAATGGACACTCCAACAAGTGTGGCATGATCTGTGCTGCACCACAGTCACATGCTCCGGATTAATAATAATCGGCTACGGCAATCCACCCGGTTCGAGTGATTTGTGACCATTTTTCATTATGTCCAGTAAAAATTTTTTCATCAAAATTATATTTGCTTCTCACATGTTTGTTAACACGAAATCACAGTCAGAAAGATTATAATATAATTGCTATTTATCACATCTCTCACTTATAAACTCGCACGAAATGCTGTTAAAATGGCGTTGTTTTTCTATTTTTTTATTTAAAAATAATATCACAAAATTTAACGCGTTTTTATGATATGTGAATACATCAAAAAGAGTCTGTTTCAGACTGTCATGTTCATTGGTGAACGTACCATGGGTAAAGTGCATTTAAACCAGCCTACGCCGATTCGTAAGCATCGGGACACCTTTCCTGTTTCATACAAAAGGGAGTTTTGTATGAAACAAGAGGTCAACAACCTCGAACACAATCATAAAGATGGTTGCTGTTTAGTTGACATGTATGCTCAACAGATGTCGAACACGGTAGTTTGAAACAGGAATTGGTGGGATTGGTGAACGTACCATGGGTAAAGTGCACTTAAACCAGCCTAAGCCGATTCGTAAGCATCGGGACACCTTTCCTGCTTCATACAAAAGGGAGTTTGCACAGTCTGTTGGTTGTGCGGATGAGGTGTCTGTTGGGTAATATTCTTAATATCTTCACTCTCGCAGGTGTAAAAATCCAGTTAATTGCGAAAACTTCGTTTAACATATATATATATATATACTTTTCATAAAACTGTGCTATAATAATTTAAGTCAGTACGCAAACAAAATAAATATAATATTTTAAATTGAACAGTGAAAATAAAACAAAAGAAAATAATAGTATGAGTCATGAATGATAGTTGACGTCTAACTGGAAGACCACATATATAAACAAAGTGGTAAAAATGTTGATCTTTAGCTTTACAATAAAAACCCATTTCCGAACAATAAGAACGGATCAGTGATATGATAGAAAAGGAGAAATAAAACGTAACAAGAAATAAATAATAAATACCAACGTAAGAATAGACAAGTACCTTGTATTTACTATCTACTTATAAGATTAATGGGAATTCTTGAAAAAGTTCCTTTTTCTCAAATTAGCTCATAATTTCCTGTCAAGTAATAACACCCATTATATCTCCTTTGACGTGTTGAGATGAACCTTTACGAGTACCTACTCTTCGCTCTCACCTTATTTTCTAGACTCTATCTTTTAGTAGCATACTTTCAAATTGTTTGCCACGAATAATTCATCGTATAGCTGATATCGCAATGCACAATTAGCCTTTTTTAAATTTCACAGTACAAATTACCTCAGGTATAGTAGATTAAAGTTCTGATTGTTATCTAGAAATTTAAGAGGCAGAAATTGACTCATATATTGACAATTTCCTTACTACTTAAAAAAAACATAAAGCTCAAAGTGTCCACTCTTATTCACAAGTTTTTGATTGATTGTCCTACAGCAGGTTGTTAATTGATATTTCACTAATACCCGCCACACATTTGTAAAACGCTCAAAAAATTGCAGAAAATGGTTTGAAACATATTTTTCACAAACTCCATCGTTAAATCAAAACACCTCTTTATTCATAGAAATTTTGATCGCCTGAAGTTTTTCTGGTGGTTTATAAACACTGAAGCAATCGGAATTCGATAATAATATGTAATTATATGTATTTTATTAACACGTAAATACAAACCCGTAAATAAATCACCGTTCATACATTTGCCTTAGAATAAGCTTCGCATCGCTTTCACAAACATATTGTAAATACCATCATCAGTTATTATGGTATTCTCCTAAGATTTAGATGTAATAATATAAATAGATATAGTCTATTTATCATACTTACCCAGTTATACGTTTCTTCTCATTATGTCTCAACTCAACCTGTGTGGTTTGTTTAAATCATTGTTTGTTGAACATTATGGTAAAATAATAATATAATATTCTACTCATTATCAAACATGTTAACAAAATCTGGAAGTTTTCATATCAAATACAAAATTTAGAACAAATTTTCAAAATTTATAATACCGAAAACGTCAAGAATATCTAAAGCAAAAAAATACCACAGGTAAGAAAACAGCATTGCTCTTTCATCTACAAAATTTCCAGCCTTCACAACATACCATTTCTATGATAACAACATCAGAGCATTTAAGGAATGTCGAGGGAAGAGGGGACTCAATTGGCAGAAAGAGGCTTCATGTAGAAGAATCTGTCATTGCCATGTGCTTCAGGGATGAGTTTTAAAGCGCGATTGAATTGATTGAGTTGAATCGATAAAATGATAAATCGGTATATCTATCGCTGTATTTAGTCGCGGTGAATATCACTTTACGCGTGAGATAATGCTGTCACGTCTACAAGACAAACCTTCATATTCGCATAATGACGCTAGACACACAATTACCTTAATAAAATGAAATTCATAATAATATCTTCAACTCAATACTAGGAACTGCGACGCAGAACATAAAATCTTTCAGATTCCTATTATGAAAAAAACGTGTTGAATTAAATTTTGTTTATTTTTATACAGATTATTTAACCTCTACTTTATATTTCAACACCCCCTTTTTCATAAACGTGAGATGCGTACAGATTATGAAAATTTACTTGTGGTATTTTTTTATTATTTTTTTAACATGAAAATTACAGACATTCTTGTTATGAATTTATTATTCTGATGACATTTTATCCACACAGATTTGTTGTAATTAAAGCACTTGTGCAGTGAATATTAACGATGAACGTGAATTTCCTGAGTTTGATTTATATATTTTTAATCATATATTCATATTCGCTATAGTTTGGACATGTAGCACGAATTGATAACGAAAGAATGACAAAGTTGATATACTAAAAATAGAATTAAGAAAAACCGACAAACGTACAAGAAAAATAGCATGAATATAGAAGAAGCGAAAGAAGTACCTATGTATGTACTCGTAAGGATAGATCTATATGGCTTTCTATCTTCTCCGTCTACCTCACTAAGTACTCGTAAGTATGGTATGAGGATAAAATATAGTATATATTGACTTCTTCAGCCATTTTGAATCATTTTTCGGTTTTCACTCTGAATTTTTCATTCTTTTCTATCATGGGCTTTTTTTATTGCATCTACTTTTTTCCAGCAATCTTCTTCTTGTCATCTAGCCTGAGCCGTTTCCTACCATCCATAATTTTTTTCATCCACTTTGAGTCGGAGCACCTCACTATAAATCTTGCTCAGCTCAATTTTAAATGAGAATATTCAAAGAACATAAACAATATCAAAATGTATCTAGATTCTAAAATATATTTTCTACATTCGTAGGAGTCCTCAGCAATGAATAAAGGTACCTGTAAAAGGTACCGGTTAGTTGGAGAAATCGCGCCTCTGCGATAAACTCGCCCTCTGTATATTGATTGTATGATTGTCTTTGTTTGAAATGTATTTTTGTGTGAATTTGCTTGTTATCAATGTACAGTAAAGAATAAATAAATAAATAAATAAAAAAAAATATCATGTATAGGATATTTAGCATTTTCAATTCAGCGATGATATATGCCACCTTTACTGAATGTTTTGACTTTTATTGGCATGAAGAAAAAAACTTACTTACATGTTTTTTGATGGAGTTAGTCTACTGACTACCCCAATTATATAAATGAATGAAAAGGAAATAGCTTTCTCGTCATGTTCTACTGGAGTTCATTCATACACATCGCTACTTCCAAAAATAATGTAGTCATCATTATTACTTCATGGGCACTTCTTAGTTTATTTAAGTTCAACATAATAAAGATTTTTCCAACCTTTATCCCCAGTCGAATAACATACATTTCGTTTTCAAAATATTCATACTCTTTTTTAAATATATGAAATTGAGCAAATTTAACTCGCTTCACTGACGTGTGGAATTCGATTCTAGATTGATTGATGCTCATGTTCCAATGATCAAAAATTCCTTTTATTTTGACATTCGATAAATGCTTCTAAACTACTAACTAAATGTATGGAAAATTTTAATCGATCAATATACACAACGGAATCGCCTCATTCCTGTGAAAATATACCGATCCATTAGTTACTTTTTCGTTATTTTACTAGACATTCAAAAATATTACTAAAATCCTTCTGCGTAACTATTTATACCATCACAGCATCTCCCACAAATAAAATAAATAAAACTTTATTGGCATCAATATATACTGTGTACAAGTTTTTGTTCCAATAAATTACCAAAAGGCGGGCTTATCGCATATGCGATTTCTTCCAGCCAACCCGAAGTGATAAGTAGTAGACTAACCGCTTATAATAAACATGCAAGTCGCTCTCTGTTTGTATAAAAAAAGATGTTTAGGATTGACGGCATACCCCACCATTGAATGTAAGATTTTTACATATTACGTGATGTTTTTAAAAAAGTGCCATTTTATTTATTTATTTATTTATTTATTCATTCTTTACTGTACATTGATAAAAAACAATTACATAAAAGGTATACATTCAAATTAAATACAATCAATATACAGAGGGCGAGTTTATCGCAAAGGCGCGATCTCTTCCAACTAACCCAAAAGTATTAACTTAAAAAATAAACAAACATATGATGAAAATAAAAAACATACACACATATATATAAAAAGGGAGACTGAAAAAAAAAAAAAAAACAAACATATATGCATAAAGGGAAAGGAAAAGGGGGGAAAAGGGGGGGGGTTAGGAGTGATGGGTTTCAGGTTTCAGAGGCTGTGTTTGTGTTTGTTGAATTTTACAGAACATTCGGAAACTTACTCAAAAAACTACTCAAATCACTAGCCGGTGAATACTCGGAGCAGTAACATTTAAATCAATAATGAGCCCTGTTGATATACTTTTTTATTAAACGATTTATATTTTTTTTCTATATTGTCTCAAAGGTAAAAATATGTATCACTAGACAAAACAAAGGTATGAGTTAAAAAAGTATGTTAGAAGTAAATAATAATGCATGCTTACTCGTGGTAAATAAATCGTACTCTGGAGATACGTTTGTAATCAATTTATTTCGCATAGGTCCTTATTTAGACGTAGGTCTGAGAATAAGTTTTTTATAGAGAGTAAGTATTTCACGAACAAACTGAAAATTGATAAGATGTTGTACAAATAAGAGAAAATAATAATAATTCAATTAACGATCCTCCCTTCTTACCCCACAAGGGATACGGGCAGATTGTAGTTTACAGAAAAAATGGACAGGGAATTGAAATCAATCATATCAAATAATAAATCATTTCAAAAAAGCGTTACTGTATTTAAATAATACAATAAATTTTCAATTATCGGGAATTTTATCTTTTAACATAATATATAATTCATTATTATCATTTTTTCTGTGGCCACTTTCAGCATTAAAATTAATAGTTGAAATTTGTAAAAACCTAAAGAAGAATCCATAGCATAAAAAAGTCGCAAATAACGACTCAGAAAACGACACAGTGATGAGGTAAGCCACTTATCCTGAATATCACTTGTCGCACGTGGTAAAGATAAAAAAATGGATAGATCTTATTATATTATATCACTTGTCGCACATGGTAAAGGTAAAAAAATGGATAGATATTATTATATTATATCACTTGTCGCACATGGTAAAGATAAAAAAATGGATAGATCTTATTATATTATATCACTTGTCGCACATGGTAAAGATAAAAAAATGGATAGATCTTATTATATTATATCACTTGTCGCACATGGTAAAGATAAAAAATGGATAGATCTTATTATATTATATCACTTGTCGCACATGGTAAAGATAAAAAAATGGATAGATCTTATTATATTTTATGAAATTATACGGTTTTCATTTTAGGTTTTTATTTGGCAAAATTATATTTTAAAAGCTTTTTCCATAGATGGCGAAATTGGGTTTGAAAGTTAAGCCATTAGAAAATAGGTTGTGCGATTATAGTAGGTATATAAGCTTATGTTTAATGATAGCTATGTTAAGGTTGAATTAATATTTCAGGTAAGTGTAACTTTTTCAAACAATTTAAAGCTTCATAAATTTTCATTAAAATTTTCTCCTGAAACTTAACATCGACGTCTATAATGGCTCTCCAATCTAAGACTACTTAAATTGTTCACACTATAAAGAAAAACTATTTAGACTGCCCCACTTCAAAGTATAATAAAATCCTTATTATATTTAAAAGTGTCGATTTTTTTTCTTCTACTGTTGATTAAAAAATATGTTTTCGGAGTAAAAATTAATAGACTTGGTAGATCTACTTTTAATTTTCATCTTCGTTAGTACTTATCTTCCTTTCTTACCTTAATTACTTCTAAGCCACATTAATCCTACCAACTTTTACAACAAAATCCTTGAAAATATTACTCAAGTTAAAAACATGTACTTTTATCTTCTTTGAATTTCTTTGATAAACTATATGTTTATTTTTTAATTATTCATCTATCTCATCATGACTTTCCCATGTTTAGGATAGAAATTGGATGAACTGAAAGCCAGGATTTAATATGAAAATATTTTTTACTATGATTATGATATGTAATAATGTATCTCATTATTCAAAGAAATTTTTAGATACATGACAAAATATTTCTGCAAAGCAGTTAACAGTCAAGAAGGGAAGATTAGATTGCTTATAATTATTTTCCTTTCATTTTATTATTGTTTATAATATCTTAGATCTAACACTTGAGATCTCTGTGTCATGTTTCCCTTTTATTTTCCTCTTTGATACAAAAATAAGTGAGATTCTTTGCTATGCTGTCATTCATAAATTCCTTCATTCATACTATCACAGCACTTCCCACAAGTGGGGCAGCCAGCGTACCAACTTCATATAATAAACATACAAGTCGTCCTCTTCGTGCTAATGAAAGTCAACATTTCAGAATGGGTGACATACCTCATCGCTGAACAGAAGAGATTGAACGTCTTATTCGTGATGTTTAACGAATACCTGCTTTTACAGGACATTAAAAAAAATTGCAGAAAAGTGATAATACCTACAGAAAAGTAATAATAAAGTTTTAGTACATTGCGTTCAGTTAAGTGAAGGGAGACCCACCTTACATCCTGATATTTTTCCGTGCGTTCAAACCAAAATTGTCCTCACAAGTTAGGTATTGGGCAGTACTGAAGGGCCAACCAGTCAAAAGCAATTGAGTTGTACCTTCCCTTACCCGTAAATATTTCAGGAATGGTAGTTCCTATGTCATCCACACTTATCATACAAAATCTTTAGTTTATATGAAAAGCCTCAAAGATCGCCTGAAGGGCTCCCCCCGACAAACCTTCCCACTTATTATATACGACCTTTAATGTTTCTAAAGGCTTAGCAACATTTCTTAACACTAAAATAATACATTTATAAATTCTAACTTAGAGTTAAAACAAAACAAATTGAAATAAATATTGCTTCAAGTCCTTTAAACGACTTTGATCATTTACCAGTTCATTGCTTATGTTGTTATTCAAAAGATATTAGACAAATATATTTTGAACAACAATACGAAATAGGGTACAATCGCTAAATTAAAAGAAGTAAAATATTGCAGGAGACCCACCGACCTACCAGATAACTCAGAAGTCTGTGGACTTCTATTTATCCGATTATATTTCTTCCCTAACAAATTTGTCCATACAAGAGGAAGGCAGCCGGAAGGACTGGCATAAATAAGTAAAACAATTTGAACTTAACAATTTAGGGATTAACTCAAATTTCATCTTAACAAATCATCATTAAACTCTCTCATCGTAACGATTTTGCCATCTAAAGTAAGAATTAATAATTGTAATTTTTTAAAAAAAAACAGCGTTAATATCTTATCATTCTTCTCTTATTTCTTATTAGTCTTATTATCTCCCTGGAAGCTAATACTTGATATTAACCAAGAACACCCTTAGGTGAAGGCCAACTAAATTTTAATTAAAACATACGCAGAAGCAAGCTATTAAACCTGAACAAGATTTTTATTACAAGCCGCAAAAAAAACGTGAAATTTTAATAATATCAAAGTATTAAAATTGTACACCTATATGGGAAAAAATGTACCATCACATACTTTCTATACTATCTACTAACACACAGATAGGTAAGGATTCTACTTCATTAACTTTCTCATTTTAAAAATGGAATGCTAACGCGATACAATCTCACAGGAAACTTTTTTCTTCATTTCTTTATCATAAAAAGTAAATAAAATACAAAATGCGAAAAAATCAAGTTCGTTGTGGATTGGTAGGAAAAACTTGAGTCTAGGTATTTCATATATGCAGGGCAATCTAATAATGATTTTTAAAGTTTAATATAAATTATTCAAATACTAACACGGAAATTTAATATAAAATATGTTTATATATTTTTTTAATATCAGCACACTTACCCTATTTTACATTGTTTGCTTTTTATATTAAGTATATCCCAAAGATTATATAAAATTCTTCCGGTATAAATAAACACTTTTTTTTTTTTTTTTTTTAAAAAGATATATCTGGGTTTTGTTATAAACCCAAATACAACTTTGTACACCTTCCACAGTAAGCTAAAAGCTTGTGTCGTGAAAGGGGAGTTTGCCGGCACCTGGGATCGAACCGCGGACCCCTTGTTCAAGAGGCCGAGACTCTACCTCCAGGCTACCGACGAACTCATTTACAAAAGTGTAGGTTAACAACGAAAAAAGTGTAGGTTACTCTGAACATAATGTAGGTACTTTATTATGGCGTATTTGGAAATTAAGGAAAATCAATAAGCTACCGTGACTCGACCACGTGGATCTAATTCTCAAGGTTGGCCGCGTGTTGGGTAAGAATAATCAGCGTACTGTATTAACGAACTGCATAAATGTGAAGGAGCGAAAATAGTCTGCAAAGAGATTTTGAATTGCCTTTCCGTCTTCTCTGCGTACTCCACAAAAAATGTAGCGTGAAGGGATAGATGGATGTATGAATAGATAGATAGATAAGAAATTATCCTTTTTTCATTAAAATTATCCTTACTACTTATTACTAAATATTCCGAAAAGTCGTATTATTCCCATTTGCTAATGGCATTTCTGTTTCTATTTTGGGGGCAGTATGTAATTACCTGAATCTTCTCACAGACATTCCTTATTATACAATCTTCTGATCGTTGGATTCACATAATAGAATAATCAAACTCCCATGCTTTTCTTTACTTGTATTGCTTTAAAGACAATAATGCATTCTTCCACCTTTGCAGTCTGCCTACCCACATAATATTAAGGATATTTTAGAGAATAAATTTTATTTAATCTCTTACGAATATGTTGCATTACGTAACAAATTGTATTCACAACGTATGCAAAAAACAATACAACTACTTAATTGTATTCACAACGTTGCATTACGTAACATATTGTATTCACAACGTTGCATTACGTAACAAATTGTATTCACAACGTATGCAAACAACAACGTATGCAAACAACAATACAACAAATTGTATTCACAACGTTACTTACGTAACAAATTGTATTCACTCTTTAACCGAAATTGACAAGAAAATATATTGTTAAAGAATTGTAAATGTCTATGAGATTACATATTGGAAATATTGGTAAAAATAAAATTCAATAATTATAAATTAAAATTTAAATCACTTTAAAAAAAATGAGAATTTGAAGGGAAAAATATAATAATTTTTGCCATATTTACAAAAATAATGTTTCAAATACTTTTTCCATTATTAAAAGTTTAAGAAATTCTTAATATTTATTATGAAATAAAAGGATGATGTTTTGCTGGAAGATAAGGTTTCCATTCCATATATTTACCACATATGTAATGTTTGTACTGAAAAATGTTCTTATTAATTCTTCAGAATCAACAAAAACATCACATAATGCTTTGTATTTTGATATCTGTTTATTTAATTAATGTGCTCACTCTATATAAGAATAAAAACACTAGTAAATACGGGATTAATGTTAAATAAATTCATTATTTATTTAGCATCAAATTTCTCATCTCTCTGTGCCTTCTTTATTATGTCTACCATTAGTACCAAATATACCTACAACATTACATAAATATTATATAATATTAGACTTCTAACCCAGCTTTGATCAAGGAATAAATGCTAAATTGACAAAAACAACACATGTAAATAACAAAAGTAGATACCTTAAAACTGACAGCACCATGATATAAATATTTTTGTCTTTCTTTAGATAAGCTCTCATACAAAATTGTATTCCGTTAGGTAGTAGTCTACTTTTTATTATTAACGTCGTTTTGATGATAATGGAATCAAAATAATCACATAAATAATAACAAATTGATTTCAATATCCGATACAAATTTTATAGTGTCACACAAATTATAATATTCTCGTCATATACAAATCATCTAAAAAGTTCCGAATGCGTTGAACTTTGAATAGATGTATTACTTTCCTCCGTCTTGTCTAATTAAAGTGTCAATGGAACATGATTAGAAACATAATAACGTACGGACTCGAATGTTTAAATGTAAAGATTAATATCTTCACAACAATATTATAATCGATCCCGTTTCTACTACAGGATATAATACATATTTCACGTAAGACATACACGTTAATAATTCCCTTTGGAGGGTACGGGAAGCAAATAATGATATTTATTATATCGTTTTATTAAATTTATTGCTATTGTTTACTTCTTTCAGATATAATACTAAATTTCCGCACTACTTATGTGAGCAGAAAGGGAGAAGTGGTCTCTAACTCAAAGTCAATAGCTGTGAATTATCTCAAGAGTTGGTTCATTGTAGATCTTCTGGCTGCCTTACCATTTGATCATCTTTACGCTTCAGATCTTTATAGTGGAGAGGTAAGAAAATTTTATTTTATTACGTAATTATCGAGTAAATCAGATATAGTTATACGATATTTGAAATCAGAATCGTGGGAGCTTATCCATATTAGTGAGTTCGTTATAGTCATAAAGAAAATAGCAATGTAACGAACTATTAACAAAAATAGTAATTTATTTTTTTATTGATTTAATGTTGGTTTTATCAATAAATTTACTTGTGTTTCACACGACATCGTCTGTTTTTTTAATTTTAAGCACTGCGTTTAAATTTTTCCAAAATTTTTGGAAGTATATGTCATCCAATTTTCCTTCTTCACTAGTCTCTTCCCACATTCATTCTTAAACAATACCAACAGAAATCATTGTTTAATAATAAAATAACATAGAAAATTATTTCACAGACAATAAACTTAACTTTGTTTTAATATTTCACACATTTACTCTTTCCCGCAAAATAGACCTTTCAGTTTTTATAATTTTATTATACGACAAGTCCTAGATAGTTCATAATAATATTTCTACAAAATTCCTTTCACAAAAGGCTTTATTTTCTCTTAATAAATCCTTCCGTTTAAAATTTAATTTACAATATATTATTCCGTACATTAGACACGTACAACAATAACACTTTAACACTCACATGCATTTAACTCTTCTCTAGAATTTCCTCTATAAACATAGTGACATATTAGGTGTAATAAAGGAATTTTACATTAAATGAAAACGTTTTGGTAGTTTGGTACGTTGAAATTAATTTTTAAGTGGGTTAATATTTTAACATAAACGCTTTTATTTTATGCAAAATTTCAGCTAAGCAGTTTTTATTCTCATTCATGTGAATCAGAATTCATTATGAACTCGGTTAACACTCTCACAGCGAGTAGGTATACTATCCTCATACGGTTCGGCATCAGGATTTTCATACTGAATTTTCGATACACCGCTTTTGAGATATCAACCAACTCTAGTTAGTATCTAGAGTTGGGACGCCTTTCTCACTTCATCCGATTAGATTTTGCACAATGTTGCATTGCGTAGACATGGTTCTCCAATCGAGATTTCTGATTGTAAATAATATTGGTTTGTTGATTTTATTATGTAACTGATACTACTACTACTACTACTACTATACCATCACGGCATATCCCACAAGTGGGGTAACCAGCAGACCAGCTGCATGTAAGAAACATGCAAGCTGTCCTCTTCGTGCCAGTATAAAATTAAGTCATTCAGGATGGGTGGCAAACCTCATCGCTGAATTTAAGATGTACAATGTCTTAATTTTTTCGAACACCTGCCTTTTACAGGACACTCGAAAATTTAAGGAGAAGAGTGGGAAACCAATTCTTTACCGGGTGCTCCACGGCACATGTAACTGATGATGTGCAAAAAAATAAATAAAACAAATTAGTCAATGAATTGAAAGAAGAGGAGCTCCAATCGATTCAAAATGTACTTAATGGAGGGTAGTTTCTTCTCATTGAAGCTTTTATTGCTTAACATTCAAATGATATTAATAAATATTACTTTCAAATTGAGCTATTTTGCGGAGAGTATAATCTAAATATATTCATAACTTGCAGTTAGTCCACTGAAGCAACCCCACTTGTAGGATATACCTTGGTGGTATAGATAGAAAAATATAGAGATGTTATTCTTTAAAGCTGTGCTCAACTAACCATATGTTACGTAAGAAACACGTAGGTATAATAAGGAATTTACGTTTCGCAAAATTAACTATTTTTTATCGTTATCCTTCCAATTTATGAAAATACTACATATCACTAGTAGGTAAATATCTTTAATAAAACAAATGGTTATGATCAAACTTTTCCTCTCGTTTGATTTTATTATATTTTCTTCTCGTTTGAAAATTAAGCACTCTAAGGCTTATGTAAATGGATATCCAAGAATCTAGTAAAATATATCAAAATTAAATGTGAGGTTTAATACTTTTTTATGCTCTACATTCAATATAAAAACGTATCGAAAAAATAAAGAATATTTGCCATTCAGATCGAGGTTATACCAAATAAATAACCGTCTTAAGGCATTCAAATATGAAAAAAGGCACTCACCGAAAAAGGAACTTGAAATTATTTTTATTTAAACTTATCTTACTTTGTCCATACTATTTCAATTACACCTAATGAAAAATTAGGACATTTCTCTTAAACATACATCCACATAGACAATTTGATGACCTCAAGGGACTATTATAGCTAAAAATCTTTGATCTAAAACTTCAGCAAGCAGATGTATCTCAACTTCTTTCTATGTATATTGCCTATGTACCTAATATTAGGTACTTCCCTTAATTCTGCTCTTCTTATAATATCCTTATTGTCCTAACTATTTTATACACGCAACAATTTTGGGTATTATAGGCAAACCTTTTACTGTATATCAGAGTTATTCTTATTATTAATAAATATGCGTCTAAAATTCATTTAACTGTCCAATTATATGTTCACAATCCACGAAGCAGAAACAACTGAAAACAAACACAACCACCATCCATATAAAGAACATTTTAGGATTTGAATCAGTTGTTTTAGTCTAAATGATAGTTGTCTTTGGATAACTTTAACAATGATTGTTTTATATGGAAAATACTTTTTTCACACACGACAAAAGGTTGTAAATCAAAATTGGGTCGTGACATTGACATCGTGTAAAGCTGTTACTCCTTTTCAAATTTTAATCGCACCCTCGTGTAATAAAGATGTAGTAATATTGTGTCAGAATTCAGTAGTGTTCACAGTAGACAATAGGTATGAAACAAATATTCGGAAACTATCTGGTATCCGGCCAAGATTTACTCTCCGGACAAATATGAAACCACCTTGAAATATATCAATCCTTGTGTTGAAAATTAATGAAACCAACGTTTTTCAAATCGTTATGCCAAATCAAAATTTCAAAAAATGCTCTCATAATTTTTTTCAAGAAGATAGATAAAGGCATTAAAAATTGTTCCCTCTCGTACCTGTGGATGTTATAGGAATGGTGTTGTCTTTGTCATCTACTTTTATCACACAAATTCTTAAGTTATTTGTGGCAGGCCTCACAAATCTGCAGAAGGGCTTCGCCCAAATAAACGTTGTGTCGTTACAACATAAAAGGAGACCCAGCAGACGTCTGGGTACTTCGATTTATCCGAAATTGTAAACTAAACAAATCTTGTCCACACCAGCGAGGTGCCACAGTGGGAAGTCTGAAAGGCTGGCCGGCCAATATAACCCCATTTGTGGAATCTTTTGTTGGCTAAATCATAAAAATTAAATATACACCTATCGACTTATATTTATAATAAATGCTATTGTATGTAAATGAGTTTAACTGCTCCAGAAGCCAGGTATACTATGCTTTTACTGTAATGTAATAAACATGCGAGTTGTTCTCTCCATGTCAACGAAAAAAAATTACATTCAGGGTGGCCAGCTAACGCGGTTTAGGATGTTACCATTATCCGTTATCCGGCTAAGACATCCAATTCATCACTAATTTACACGACCGTGAACTTGTATACTAATAATGATTTTGGTCTCGGACTTTGAAAAGGGATTCATCTTTATTGTCTTTGAGGTTATTATTAACGCCACATCATTATAATAATGTTGATATAATAGTAGGTATATATATTATATATAAATACACATACACTCATAGCATGCTCCTGTGAAATAATATTGTTCCAAATTATCTTCTCACTAAGTAAACAAGATTAAAATACAGTAGCCCACATGTGTAACTTAAATTAGGTAGGAACGTGTGATATCGTTATTGGGTGCGAGCACCAACTACCATATTCCGCGAGAAAACAACGCGCATATTGATACCTATATTATACACGCATATACTTTGGGCGATAAAAAAACAGGTATAGATCAAAATCACGTATTTCAAAATAATTTGTAACTAAGCAACGACTCAGTTAACTTAACAATCAGAATGATCTCGAGGGTTACTCGCGATGTATAAAGTACTTATTCAAAATCAACGCACGAGCTCTGCTCAATTTTTGAGGAGATAAGTCACATATATTTTGTAACTAAATTGCTTAAATATGTGTTCATCATAAGAAAATATTCTGTTGATAAAAATAATTTGTAATTTGAACCTTAGAAATATCAAATTAAATTTTTCATATATAGTTTTAAGTGCTAAATTTTATCCCTAAATGTATCATTTTACTATTTTCAATCATAAGTTATGTATTATATAGATTAATATCGCAATTTTTCATAGAAATTGTTAAAAATGTGAGGTTTCTAGTATGTACCTATTTAAGATTTAATTGATCGACGCATCGTTAAAATTTATTTCACTTTTTTTCTTTGACATAAATATAAATAAATTATCCACGGGCATAGCCAGGGGGAGGGTTTTGGGCGTTCACCCCTCCCTCCCCCCCCAAAAGTTAGATATCAACAACAATAATTTTTTTTTACATATTTCATATATATAAAGGTAATTTCATGCACTTCCAGTAGTTTTATTTTCTTGAACCCCCCCCTCCCCCCGATATTAAAACCTTTGTATATTAAACTGTATTCCTTTTAATTTCCGTCATTGTACTTGTAGTTTGTACTATCATGCCAAATACTATATTATTTTCACCTAATTAAAGTTAATCTTATTACTTTTCGCCATTTCAGCTATTTTTAAAACAAACTATTTGATTTAAATAACCTTGATTTGTTTTCATAAATACAATGACACGGAGAGGACAACCAACTAAAGTCTATTACACGCAATGAGTCTGCTGGTTACCCCACTTTGTGGGATAGGTATACCATTATGGTAAATATACCATATACCATAGATAGATATACAATTCGGTATTGTTACTTTTTTTGCGACAATCTCATACCAATAACCGGTAGAGATGGTACAAGTATTTTATTTATTGTAAATGTTTGTACGACATACCGTTTTATCCAGTATAAGCTAACTCCAAGAGCTTTCGCCAATATAGGTATGCGGTGCTTTTTGCATGCATGGAAAGCACGTCTCTGTTATTTTCTGATAATAGTTATTAGTCATACCTGTTTGCTGAGTAGTTATCAGAGCGTAATAAACCATTTCATAATATTTTTCGTCATAATAACCACTTGACATACATTTTTATTAATATGTGTATCTATAATAGATGTACTAAACTGAACAAACAATACCTATACAATACACTAATTATTCATTAATATGAATGAATACTTATTCTTGATCTTTTTATAATTACTTATTCCATCAAAGTTAAACACAGGTATTTATTTTCTATTTTTTTTTATTTAACAGATACACACACAGAGAGTTGACAAAACATTCATAAAAAAAAGAAAAAAAGACACATTGATCTAGTCCAGTGTTCCGCAAACTTTTTGTGTTCAAGGTACACCTATCAAATCAAAAAATTTTAGAGGTACACCAAAGAAAAAAGCAATGACTATTTAATATTTATTTATTACTAAAATCAATATACCTAATATGAAAAGATGTTTAGTGAGAAATATGAACCTGTTTAACTGAGCACAGGCGATCAAAATTTGGAGCAATCGTTGATAAGGCTGCTCTCATCTCTTCATTGATCGTCCTCAGGCGCTCTCTTGTTTTCGATTTAATAGTAGTGAGAGTTGAAAATCCCAATTCGCATAAGTAGGTTGTGGCAAATGGTAATAGAACTGCAACAGCACGCTTTGAAAGCAGTGGATACTCATTTTTTATATGCAGCCAAAAATGTGCTACCTCAACTTTGGAAAATTTTAGTTTTAATGTCCGATCAGTTTTTAACTCCATGAATTCTTCCTTCTCGTTTTTCGGTAAGTGTTCAAGGAAATGTTATCCGAGAATGGATTCCGTACCCAGTCCATAGGTTGCAGGTCACACTTAGGAAAATAACAGTTCATTTTTTCACTATCGAAGCCTGCACTTTTTTTCTGAATCGGCAGCCATGCTATTTGGAAACATTTCATTACTACCATTGACAGCGTGGCTGTTCCATAACACCAACTTAGCGCGAAAGCTTTCAGTTTTGTCCGAAGACGTTAAAATATTAGAATTCCTTCCTTGCATTTTTCTGTTGAGCTCATTTTAATGAGCGAATATGTCAGCCAGATATGCAAGTTTTAGTACCCATTCTTCTTTGAGACACAACACAGAAGCAAAATCTGAACCCTGTGCCTCTAAAAACGACTGGGTCTCATTTTTTAGCTCGTAAATCCGAGATAGCACTTTTCCGCGAGAAAGCCATCGTACTTCTGTATGAAACAGAAATGAATGATGATCTGCTTCCATTTCCTGACACAGTGCATTAAACAGACGAGAGTTTAGCGGTCGCGACTTGTTGTAATTGACAATTTAAACAACTTCTTGTAGGACAGACAACAATTCATCAGGCAGAGACTTCGTCAAAACCTTGACTTTTTTCCGCGGCACACCAACTGATGACCACGGTACACCAGTGTGCCGTGGCACACGCTTTGCGGAACACTGATCTAGTCTATCCAACCCAGGCAGAGTAATAGAAATACATCTGGTGATATTTCAAATTTGATTATCTTTACTGTCAATTTAATCTTAATTTCTTCCTTTTCTTTCTATAAGTTACAATAACTTTATTTTTCGGATATTTCAGGAGTCCAAGGATTCCTATTTTAAGTATATAAAATGTTTTCTTAGTTTGACTTTTGTTCAGTTGTCTTGACATTGTTAAGGTCATCATCATCTCTTTCACTGATTCTACAGCCAATCGGCGCCACTCTTTTTCATCCTAGGAGATAATGAAAAACAAAAAATCCCCACAATCTCTATTCTCTTTTCTTCTCCATCCAGCCACATGACTACTCGTATAAATATATTTTGATTTAAAATAAGAATCATACAAAACCTACGATGATATCGAGAAGAGAATAAATAGTAGCTTTCCATAATAACAATATACATACCAATTGCTATGATTTCTCAGTGAACCATAAAAATCATCTATTTTGAGTAGATAGACACGGCTAGATGCGATACTCGTATTTTTATTTTTATTTATTTATTTTTTATTTATTTATTTCAATTATATACGGCGTGAGCCTTTTACATGTTTATAAATTATGACAGATAACAACAACAACAACAACAATAAAAAACATTCGCACACAATCACACAAGTACATTACAAATTCATACGTCAAGATCAAAATAATAATATTCAATAAAAAATGTCTATATAATAAGTTAGTTATGGAGTGTCAGAATGAAATAGTAATTAAGTATATAAACCACTGATAACAGCAGGTCAAAGAAAGAAAATTTAAAATTAAATGGGGTAAGATACAATTCGATAATGAGCTATCTCATAAGATGAGTTATAGTCTAAAATATAATTCAACATAATTATTAATATAATAACAGCGATAATAAGGATTTAAAATGTCAATTGATAAAAATAAATAAATATATTAACAAGACAGTCAGACATAAATCAATATTAACAATAAACAATTCAATAAAAACAGAAATCCAATTGTTGTCATTCATCCAACGAACCAATGATTGCCCAATGTCAGTTTACATATTTTGAAAATAATAATTCATTACGTCAGTTTTGTATTTCTGAAAACTGTCGGCAGTGATGTCAGTACAGTCACCCACCAAGTTACCCAGCCTATGTATTCGAACCATCGGTGAGTGAAACAAATAATTGTTTCTCACGCTTTGTATAATATTATTGTTACTCAGAATGAGATAGAATGCAGAGCAGTTGATATCAATTATAATATTGTCAAGGGAATCATACAATGAGTAATGATAGTATGAAAGGAATAATCTAGATTCTAGAATATTGCTATACTATTAATTATAAATGCACGATGTTATTAACAAATGTCCCGGATGCCAATTTATAAACATAGATATGCAGAAATAATTTGTTTCGGGTGTATTGCCATAAATAAAATTTAAAAAATAGTTATAGATGACATTTAAATTGCGTCTTCAATCTCGGATAAGTTTATATTGATCGACCTGCAAATCCAGTATATCAATTGTTGGAAGAAATTATTAATTCTTGTACATTTTTTGACCTAGACTCCCTTTGACTTCCTAAAATCTTGGATATATTGCATTCATGCGCTTCCCGTGGTTCTCTTTAGGTCTATTCTATTCTATGTCCATTCACTTGTTTGAGAGTGATTTTAGTTTTCCTTAAATCACACTAAAATTTTCCGTCTATAATATATGCAAAAACTGCTCATATTTTATTTGTTTCTTTTGTTAGATAGGAACTTAGTATTTTATGTTAAGATATTTTTTTCAATATACACAGTATCAATTCTCCAACAACATACTACGGACGTAAATAAATACTAGAAAGTGAGAAATATACTTTTCATGATAATAAAATGAATCATTTACGATTTTTTTTATTACTTTTTAAAAAAAATATATATCTGGGTTTTGTTATAAACCCAAATACAACCTTATACACCTTTCACAGTTAGCTAAAAGCTTGTGTCGTGAAAGGGGGGTTTACCGGCACCTGGGATCTAACCGTGGACCCCTTGTTCATGAGGCCGAGACTCGACCTCCAGGCTACCGGCGAACCCAAAAATATAAAATGGCCATCTATCTTATGACAGTCCTTAAATTAAAATATGTTGTTTGTAATCAGAAACTGCTTAGTGAAAATCTGAGCAACGATACAACATGAGTTTAGATAATAGATGATTATTTTTATTATTTTAAGATTAAAATTGAAACAAGAGCTAATTTTTAGGATACTTTAATGTTTATAGGTATATTATAGATGATACAGAATATGATATTGATATACCTACTACATAACTAAACAATGATCATTATTATGAGAATAACGGTCGATAGTGTCAAGCGATTTATAACACCTACAAGGAATATATCGAAAGGCATTATATTAAATTGATGTTCAGTCAATCGCATTGATGAGATGTGATATTAATGCTTATATAATAGTTATAATATACAGTAAATCTTATTGTTAGAGACATTCACTGTTATGGGATTGAAAGAAAATAGGCATATTAGTATATTATATATTTTTGATAGCATTGGTTATAAGTATTCACTATAAGTAGATAGGTATATATTTATGGACAATTTGTAAAGCGCCGTTTACTCATAACATGACCTCAAGGGCGCTGTATATCGTATCCATCACCCGAAACTCCCAGCAAAAAGGTGTGTCTTCAGCCCTCTTTTAAAACTCTCTCCATTCACCTCCTCTCGCAGACACAGAGGCAGCTTGTTCCAACATCTGGGACCCGCAACACTAAACGCTCTATCTCCAAAGCCAGTTTTGCAGAAAAGGTATGTTATACAGAAATGTACAAAAAAAATTATATACATTACTAGCTGACCCGGCAAACGCTGTTTTGCCATATACTAATATCGCTATTAAAAAATAGGGGTTGATGGTAGAAGGTTAAAAATATAGGTTTGTATGTATTTTTTAACGCCTCACTATAAAAAAATAAGTTTAAAAAAATCTCCAAAAAATTAAATTCGGGGTGGACCCCCCTTACTTTTAGGGGTATGATAAATAGATGTTGGCCGATTTTCAGACCTACCCGATAAACATACAAAATTTCACCAAAATCGGTCCAGTCGGAGGAGTATGATAACAAACACCGTGACACGACAATTTTATATATTAGATTATGTGATACAGAAATGTACAAAAAAGTTATATATTATTATGGAGAATATAAGGAATGAGTACAAAATATATAGTTGTTCTTCATTATTGATTAGTATCGTGATCGGTGATACGTTTATTTTCAGTGAGGTAGGGCGCAATAAAAACCTAAACACAAATAAATAACCTAAGTGAACAAACACATTAGTTATTCACCTACAAACGAAAGAATAACAATACAAGGCTGAATAATGTGAACAAGCGATAATTTATTCTTAACATAAATAAATAAATTTCTTTCTTACTGTAAATAAGTGTTGTAATCTCAAGCATTAAACATTATAATCCATTCAGGGTCTTTGAAGGAAAAATAAAATTGTTCGTTACACAACGTGATGAATAATAATAATATGTTGTAGACTAAATGAAGTAATCAGACATTATTATCAATAAATAATTCGTCTAATTCAAGTAATAATTGCCACATCAGCATGTTTGGTAATTTCATTTCTAATTTTCTTCATTATTTTCTCATTAGGTATTTTATGTTTTTTTTTAGTTTTTCAAAGTCTCTTTATGATTTCATCATATTTCTTGAAACATTTAACACTGTAGGTAACACTCAGTAAGTGATCATTTTTGCATAAAGTAATATTCACAAGTAACACTTTTCTCCCCTTTGACAATATTATTAGTCCCATATGAAGACTGCCATATATTTCTTACTTCAAAAACACAAAATATTTTACTGTATTTTATTATAATTTATTTTACTTGCATTTTTATTTATATTAGATACTGAATTAGCTACAACTTGTGCAGTAGAGCAGTGAATGAATGAAGAAACCGTTTTAACCAATAATTTGTGTTCCGCGAAAGTCCTAAATAGGCCTAGTCAAAACACATTTCAGCGTTACGTTTTCGTTCAAATGTAGACAACGTTGCGAGAAAGTGTCAATTTTCGTAGCTACTTGTGTATTTTATCTACAAAAATTGATACGTTCTCGCAACGTCGTTTTCAAAACGTAACGCTAAAATGTGTTTTGACTACGGGCCAAGGTGTTTCCTAAAGAAGACTGATAATTCGATTTTTGCTACACCTGAAATACCTAATATATTATTCCTCTAGAGGTGAATAATCTGAATTCAAGTAGATCTGTCAAAGCAATGTATGAACGTCTCACCATTACGAGATTATCAACAAAATGTTGTTTTGAACACATTTCAAGTAAACAACAACGTTACTTATCGTTTTTTCTACGGCAAAAAAAAATATAATATTTTTTTAAAATGATTTACTTATGAACACATTCCATAAGTTCTTGTTATTCCATTTTGTTTTTGTTTTGTGTATTGTGTTCGTATTCTTTAGTGAATTATTGAAAATACCTTTTCAATTTCACTTCGTTCAATATACGTAAAACAATATAAACATTTCTTTAACGTATGTTCCATGTACATCTAAATATCAGTATGGCCGGAAGACTTTTACTAAAAATTAAAATAATAATAAAATAAGCTAATTTAAAAAGAAAACTAAGAATATCCGTGTTGTAATTAGTAAAATCTAAAGTAATTTATTTTGTATCTATTTATATAGGAATCAGGACATGGCCATATTCATTTGGTTAAGATGACCAGACTTCTCCGGTTGGCGAGACTGCTACAGAAGATGGACAGGTATTCTCAGTACAGTGCGATGATTCTCACGCTCCTAATGCTCTCCTTCACACTGGTGGCTCATTGGTTGGCCTGCATCTGGTACGTCATTGCTGAGAAGGAAAGGATGAGAAACGAGAAAGATTGGGACTTAGGTAAGTAAAATTTATTTTATAAAAAGTTATCATTGATGAAAAAGTTATCGTTGGTAAATTTACCAATGATATTTGCGAAAAGTTAATATTATAGATTCGTACTAATGAATCGTTTGTACTATCTCTGGTCCTAATCTGATAGTGCGTACCAATGATTCGTTGTGAAATTTCGTTAGTATTTTTCTCAGTGCAGAACGTGCGATACCTATTATTTGTTTATTTGCACTGGTTACATAATACGACTAGAGGTAGGTAGGTACCTACCTATTATGCAATAATCAGAAAATAAAACAAACCAAACGAAACAGAAATGGTGATGATAATGGATTGATTGGGATGTATCGGGGAGGAAAGGGGGAACTCTCTCTGACTGAGCCAACTACAGTTTTTTGGGATGTGTTGTTTTTTTCTGGTTTTATATGGAGAAATGGTTTGTTTGTGTGTTGTTTCATGTATGGACAGTTTGAGCAGTGTTTTTCTTGTTATGAATGTGATTGTGTTAATATAGGAGATGAATGCTTTTTGTGGTTGTGTATATGTTTCAGTATGTTTGATATGTTTGTGAGATGTTTGCCCTAGAACAGGTTATACCTAGTTAGGCAGCATCAATGAAAATATTTATAACATTTGTAATTTATTGGTGTAGTAAAATAAAATTAAAAAAAAAAAAAAAAATTCAGAAGGGTCGTGGTGGTGATGTACTTATGTGCGTTGGGAGTTTAGTGTTGGTTTGGTGCGTGAGTATCTTTCAGTTTGGATTTCTCGACCCACATCTCCTAAGAGAGCAAATACCGCCCGCGTTCTCCAACCCTTTATTAAGGGCAGAATAAAGCACCACGATCCCGTAGGTGAAAATATATTCCCATAAAAACATCACAGAAATAGGCAGCTTTACCTGATCTACTCGTTCAGTTGCCTGAGTTGTCTAAGTCAGGAGAAAACCCCCGGCCATTCGGATAAAATCTCCTGACTGTATAAGACATTTGATTGTAGTTAATTTCATAAGGATCTCACTGTAGACACAGTAAATAATACGGATTTATGCTTTTATAAGATAGTTTACCGTTATATGATAATGCAATTTCTTTCAAATATCATATAATGTTCCAAAAATCAGCAAACTAACTGCCTTTAAATAACGAGCAGGTCGTCCTCTACTACTGTTATCGTATCGTCTCCACCAATTTGCCTTTTAAATTATCAACGTAGATGATTAAACATCAGAAATGTATACTGGTCTACCGATACCTATAAAAAATAATAGTCTGAAATGAATTCATTACATAGTAAACGATACCAGAATTAATAAATATATTCAATTTCAACGACTCTTAAAGATAATATCAAACCCTTAAAGTAATAAAAGATAATATTCTGAATTAATTTTGTATAAAGGGATGGACGGGGTGAGAATAATGTATTAACTATTATAATAAGTACATTATATTTATCTACATTAAAACAAAATTCCTCTTTTCTAGTCAATAAAGATTTATCTATTTATTATTTGGTAACAATTGTGGCTTACAATAGACATAACACGAGAATAATACTATAGTCAGATTATTCTGCGAGTGCTATATAGATAAATTACATTAATAATTTATTATCAACAAAGCACTTCTTGTACAACGTTTTAAATTTATTGATCGAAGAATTTTAGGTTCAGAAAATCCTGGATTCAAGTCCCAGCCCATTGTCGACCTTCCTTCGTAATATAAAATATATTCTTATTGAAAAGTTCACATAAAGTCAAGATCTATATTTCACAAAAAGTAACTTTCCTATTTGATTACCAAATTTTATTTTTTTATATTTAGTGTCTCTACTCCAATGTTTGATCGCAATTATTATAACTTTTTCCATTAATTATGAATCTTAACTTATTTGCGTGCTAATGCCGCATGGTAATCACAGGCCTAATACAAGTCATTAAATACACAATTTTGTGATAAAAATTAACAGTCTGAAGAAAAAATGTGTTTACTAATTCAACAGCTAAAAAAATGTTTTTTAATATACTCTTATAATTGCTGAATAACTTCATAAAATTATAATGAGGTACTATTTTTATTTCGAAGTATTCTCATGTGGCAAGCCGTTTAACATACAGTAATGCAATAAAAACTACTCGCGATATTTTGCTAATTAATTAATGACTTTTAAAAAATAGTGAACAGTAGATACAATATGATTATTTCATAGAACCTACACATACGCATTTAGTTTGGTTATTCCCTTTAGGATTATTTTCATAATTATCATATGAAACAAAGTAAAATAGATGGCATTGAATTTTTATTATAATAATTATATTTCCATTAGGCTTGCTGATTATCCTACATTAAATAAAATATAATTATGTCCACTTGTATGCACGCCGTTTACTGAAAATTTACTGCTGCTCAAGTGTTATTATTTTTATTAGTAAAATAATGGACCGAAATCATATAAGAAAGCCAAACCAATGAAAATGATCACCGAAGCTAAGTTAGAATTAGTTAGAAGAAAATATCAAAACACAGTCTTTATAATCAAAACTACCAAATAACAGTTCGCAAAGTAATTTTGTAGAACCAAAAAATTTTTTTTAACGCAAATCCAAGACTTTTGAATGAAAAGCAGAAATTAAAAAAAATAACTTCAAGATAATATTATTAACTGCTGGCTACCCCACCTGTGGGATATATCGTAATGGTGTAGTAGTAGTAGAAATAGTTTTAATATGAAAAAATCTTTTGCTGCTAATTTATAATATTGAGAAAGGCGAATCGTAGGTCATTAAAGACGAAGTGACTGTTTTGTTATATCAATTCAATAAATTATTGAATATTATTATGTACGTGTATATAGGTACACTAATATGATAAATATTTTTTAGAGATAAACTTATAATCACATTAGTATGAATACACAATAGCCTACACATCATTTTAAAAACGAACGCTCATTGACGCATTGATGAAATGAAAAACATGACATAGAAAAAGCGAAATAAATAGGGAATTACTACAAATAAATTCTCTTTCATTCCAAATATTGAATTAGGCCAGCTATAGAGTGCAATATAGTATATGTTATTTTTTGCCAACTCCATCAAGTACATTATTATAACGTACAATGTTCACAATATAATTACATGGGACTCTAACCCGTGACTATGTAAATACTAGTAAGTACATATTGTTATGTTCGTATACATAATTAGCGTAGAGTAGAGTTAGTAGAGTGTAGACATTGTTTGTGTATTTCAGTTTCAGTGATGATATCAGATACTTGAGTAAGCTGTGTAACATAAACAAACGTAATCAGATAACAAAACATTAATTAGTAGATATCTCATATGTCCCTGCTGCTGCCCTTTACTAACTTGTACACAATATCAAGTACATGTTTGTTTGCATCATTATTGTTAGTTTGATAACTCTCACCCCCCAAATAAAATTTACATTTATTTTCTGTTTGGCGTAGCATGTGAAGAAAAGTTCTACATTATTTGTAAACGAGAAGATTACTTTTAAAGATAAAAAAAATGATCCTAATGATCGAAATTTGGTTAATTTATTTTCACATATATTATTGAAAAAAGAACTATATACCTATTAATAGTTAAATAATCGTAATCATATGAAAAATTCCTCTCATACAAAAAAAATATTGTATTGTGGGTCAGCAAGAAATCTATAGTCATTTTAAACCTTCATAATAAATGAGCTTGTTGAAAAGTATTTCATTTGTTCGATCATCTACATTCCTATTGAGAATTAATACTAGTTTAAAAACAAGACTCAAAGTGATTTTACGTCAATTGAGATAGATACCTCCTCTCACGACATTCTTAGAATGAATGTCAATGAAATGGTGGATTGTAAAAAAATATCATTCATGTTACCAGAAAATTAAGCTTGCTCGCAAAGACACACTTCGGAAAAAGCACTCTTTTTGACCAACTATTATTCGACATACTTTACTCAAAACTACAATTCATTGTATTTTCTGAGTACATATTCTACTCATACCAATTTCTACTCTAACAATTTTTTATTTTTACGTACTACTATAATACCCACATTCAAAATGTTATCTCTATACATATACATACATACAACAAAAGATATTTAGATAATATTGTATAATCTAAAATAGAACATTTGTTTGAAATCTAAATCCTGTTGTAGGACCAAAAAATGTTAATGTTAAGAAGCTCAAACTCGAAAGGATACAGTTTTGAAATTAAAGGGAAAATACTTGGTTATCATGAATAAAAAACCAAAGGATAATACATATGTAATAATATGAATTGATGCGATTGAAAATATTGTCTACAATTCATTCAGTAAAATTACTCTCTATGTTTATCATTGTAATAATAATGCCAACATTGATTGTGAGAGATGATTGAGTTGGATCTGAATATGTTTATCGAAGCATAAATTTCCAATTTGATGTAACAAATCAGTAGATAAAAGTAACTTGTACAATTATGGTAAATTTATATAAAGAACATTTTATATTATCTACTATATACAATGTTATTACGTTGTGCCTTTGTTAGAATGGTATATTATTATTGCCAAGTATTTTTATTTTGTAGGCTCAACGTTTTTTTTTTATTTGGGCAGAAAACGTGAAATCGTGAAAATATGAAGTATACTGCAATAATTAAAGTTAAACACAAAAGATTTTGAACATTTTTTACATCTTTCACAATAAATATATTCAGGTTTGCATAAAAAGACGCCTAGTTTTAATAATAATCTATGTTCTATAAATCATCTATAAAAAAATGAAGAAGTGTGTTATTTAGTTTTCTTTCATATACTTATATTTTTTTTAAATGTTTAAACTTGAATTACTATTTTTATTTGTTTCATTAATTTAAAATACGCTATCGCGATTTCATTGCACTTGCACCATTGACGAGCTTTTCAAGACTTACAAAAAATAATTTTTTTTAAATGTCTAGAAATTGTTACATAGATAATGCCTCTAAAATAAGTGATTTTTTTTAAATTAATTTAAAATAAAAAAAAATTCGTACTTTCCACTACAATAACTTTAATCAGTTAAAACATTTTCGGAACTACTTGTTTCATCATCAGTAACAATACAACAACCAACAACATCATCAACAACAACATCAGCAACAATCAACAACAGATGGAACAAGTAGTTCCGAAAACGTTTTAACTGATGAAAGTTATTCTAATGGAAAGTACAAAGTACCTTTTATTTTAAATTAATAATAAATATGGAATTCCACAGTGTTAATCACGAAACATTCGAAAAATTGTTTTTTTTTATTTGAATTAATAAAACATTTTTTAACTTCTTATACAAATAAAAAAATATTCTATCTTAATATTTTATGCAACCTCGAAAAGAGTGTGATAAGTGTTTCGAGAAAGGTTGCATTATTTCTAATTATATTATCAGTTTATTTATGTTTAAACTAATTAGGTTCTTACTTACAGTCTAACTAATTTTTTATACTATCTGTTAATGACACCTTATAAATCTTATACTAATAGGATTCTTGTTTATATTTAAATTTACATTTACATCTTACACATAGCTTATAAATCTATCGTAGGTAGTCTTATATTGCATACAAAACATAATATATAGAACATTTATCGTCAGACTTAATATTTTTTCTAACAATAAATCTCTGTAACACAGAAGAGACTGTTTTCTGCCCTGTGTTCTCGAGAGGGGCGTTGAAGGGCGAAATAGATTATATTATTATTACAAATATCAATATTTCTACGTTTATTTTTCACTAAATAGTAGTGGAAGGAGTGGGTGTGGTCAAGGGCTTTGATATTATATTATTATATTATAAAGACAACACATTTAAAAAAAGATAATATTATCTACTTATTACTTTTATCTATTACTTCGTTTTTGTTTTAGTTAATCTTTATGAATATCATATTATGCATGCTATAAGGATTCTTGTACATAGCTTTTCAACCCCCATTTTTCCAGAGACTATAAAAAGTGTATAATAATAACTACTTTGAAATCAAGTTAGACAGTAATGTTACAGCTGCTGTCTACTGAAGTCGTATGGAGGAAGTAACAGATTGAACAAACGATTATTATTTTCAGTCGATAATAATAATAGGAAAAACTTTTCAAATAAATAGTTCTTTACAGATACGAGTAAAAGTATTTATTTCATAAAAAAATATCTCATTGCAAGTTTGATCTCGTATTCTATATGATTAATGGTCACTAGATCCTATAATAATATCATCTCATATATTAATACCATCACGGCATATCCCACAAGCCAGCAGACCAGCTGCATATAAAACATGCAAGCTGTCCTCTCCGTGCCAATATAAAATCAAGACATTCAGGATGGGTGGCAAACCTCATCGTTGAATTTAAGATGTAAAATGTCTTATTTTTTCGAACACCTGCCTTTTACAGGACACTCGAAAAATTATGGAGAAGAGTGGGAGACCAATTCTTTACCGGGTGCTCCACGGGATATTAATACTTCTGAGAAAATATATTTTCGTGTTATTAATATTTCTCACAACTAGAACAGTTTACTCTTTAATTAAAAATACCCATGCAAAATAAATTATTTCATGTTTTATAATTTATTTCTTTTTTTATCTTACTGTTAATTTCTATATACTATTGCTTATTTTTATACCATTAGTGATAGAATAAATTCTTTGATAATCCGTGGGACCTTTACTGGTTTATGTATTTATTTAATTTAATGGCGTTTCATGTATTGTGATAACTATCTGCATCCTGTAAAATTTGTAAAATAAAATAAAAATCTCTTCACAATGCTTATACAACAAAATGACAAACAAATGAGGTGGAGGGATGATATCACTCGACACGCTGGGGTCAACTGGATGCAGGCGGCGCAGAATAGAATGACGTAGAAATAAATGGATGAAGTCTTCATCCACGAGTGGATGAGAGTGGGCTGAGAAAAAGAAGAAGAAAAAGACAAACATTTTCTTGCATTTTTCGTTCACAGTATTTACATTCATCCAATGACGAATGCAATAATTCAGACAATTTCTCTTACTGAAAAATGTATCTTTCCTGAAAAAAATATCTTGATGATATGATACATTCCTTTGTCACAATCTTGATTGCTGCACCTTAAAGAGCAAATTAATTTGATAAGAAAATTACATCTAAGTCCTGTTTCGTTTTACAAAATATTCTCATCACAATATCGACAATCATAAATGAAGTTATATTACTGAGGTTAATCGAATTAATAATCAATTAAATATATATCTTTGAAGCTATCAAGTTGAGATGAAGATTACAAATCAACTATCAAAATTGACAAATAACAATGATTACATTATATCGTTCAGTCTTTGACATTCAAAGTGCCTGTTGATTGGCAAAGATAATCAAACCTTTGAGATAAACCAAAGTGGAATAGGAAATGAGCATCAGTAGCTGACCTCTTCTATTCAGACCAAAGTTTCCTGAGGGAGAGGGAGGGAGGGAGAGACGTTCACAATAAACTTAACACAGCTATGATATGTACCCATCCATCTTTGTAATATAAGTTCTCAGTTTAGCAACAATGATGGCTACGAATCTTCAGATTCGGCCAATTGAGGCCAAAAAACGAATAACAATTTGAACCAAAGTTGAGCATTAATTTAGATTATGACGTAAGCTTAGCTCGAGTGCATTTATACACATTACTCATAGATTTTTCAGACGGCTATGAAATTTATGTTTAGTTTGATTACGATTTTCAGACATTCATGAAGGCATAATACAAGTTATAGGTGTATCACTTCACTAATTAATTTCTATATAAAAATACACATTTAACGTTTTATTACCACTTTATTGCAATCAATGCAGCCCACAAAGTATTTTTCAGTATAAAATTATTTTTTTCTTAATTCAGTGAGTGTCCATGTTAGGCAAAACCAGAATAAAAAAAATCTGAAATTGCGGGAAAAAACATCGTCGCTTCGGTCAGAAACATCTCAACAACGTCTTACACTAACGACTTGCTAAGTATATGTAGTTACTACTGGTGAAATGATTACATGTTGAAATGTATTATACAAATTTGTATTTTCACATCAGCTGTAACTGAACACTCGTTTAATATCGTGTCATTGTAAATTATATTACGTATGCTTATGCATTATGATTATGACACGCTATCATCGCGATGGCAATGGCAAATGATCTTCATTCATATTATTATTTCTTCAGCTAATGTGAAATATTATATTACTGTACTTATACTTTTCTATTCAGTCGTCTTAAGCACCATGTACTTTGCTATACTTTACTTTGCGTTATTTACATTTGAGCAGGGAATGGAGAGGTGTACGTGAATGCATGGCTCTCTCTATCATAGCATCCTTGGGACATTGGATATTGGTTGTGTGTTTTACTGGGCTCTGTAACTCATACTGAATTGGTGATTTTATTTTGATTTCTAGTAATTTAGGATTTTTTATTTTCTAACTTTTTTTTTTCTTTTGCTTTTTTCTCAAGACTTACACATTTCTGGTAAGTGTGGAATCTTTGCTGGTCCACATGTTGAGTGTATTAATTGTTAACATGTTATATTATGACTGTTTGATTCACTAATATTGTAAAATAAAATAAAATATGAGTAGGTATATTTTACTGCGTACAGTCGGGCAGAGACCTGCGGCGCATGCCTTTGCATATGGTACGATACTTGGCCCGTCACCAGAATATGCAGTTTGAATTCGTCGAAAAGACGACGAAAAGACAGTTCGACATCGGTACACGTGTCTCATCAGGATCATCTCACATAATGACCGACACGACATCGAATCCTTTATGCAAGAAGTATCGCACATTATGAATGACTTATGATAAAATTTTCATCCGAAATGCATGCGGAAAACCAACATGCATTCCATGGACGAAAGATCATATCATTTGTAATTGATTAAACCTATTTCCTTTACAATTTAATATGACTTATAAAGAAATAGCGCGTTATTCTTATAGAAACAGAGTCATTAGTTTTATGTATTTAATAAGTTCAAGCTCGATTCTGTTTGAACTATCGTTCGTTTTACAAAACAATAATTTATTGTGAAAATTTAATGAAGTAGATAGTCAATAGTAATAATAGAAGATAATCAATCCTCTTGCTTCGTTATCTTACTCTAAAAATATATAAATGAAGACGGATACAATTGGATATTGAATAAAGCAGTAGGATAATTAATTTATTGTGTAATTTATTACTATTTATATATATTTATCTGTATCATCATGACATCTCCTACAAGTAGGGTAGCCAGTAGACCAGCTACAAGTAACGTGACATCCAAAACACATTCTCCTCCCAATAGGAATAAAACATTTAGGGTGGGTACTCAACAATTTAAAGAAAAAACCTTTTATTCAATAGATTATTATCAACTGATAAGTAATTATAAAAACATTAATAGCGAACCGTGAAAACAAGAATCCATATTATGTTATATCCATAAATGTAAAAGACAATTAAGTAATGTTTGTTAGTAGACAGAGAGCTTTCAAAGAAACTTTTGTTTTATATTGATGTTATTACTACGAATTGCCCGAGGGAAACGTTTTTTTGTTATGTAAGCTTGTAGTAGGTTCATTTTTTCCTTAGATTATTTTTCCTGATTCACCTGAATTCTTATCTAGTACTTTCATCAATAAGACAAAACATGCTTTCATAAATTTCTTGATCACTCAAGTGGAATGACATTTTCGTCTCCTTTTGACAAATCATTTCATTTCTAAGAAAATTCTGTATTAATCTACAAAAAAGAACTCATCCATAGGAGTAATCTCTATACAAAAAGGAGTATTTGAATCCTTTCGTATATTTGTTAAAATGTTATTATCCGCTATAGGTATAGCCGACATAAAAAAATGAATGTTTATATGAATTTCTCATAATCAAGTCCCCGACAAATAATAAGTCTCCCACTACTTTCTGTAATACTACAGTACATAATTTTTATTATTTTACCCCATATTTAATTCCTCAATTTATTTTTTAATTCTGAATTCTTTATTTATTTTTAATTATTAATTCATTCTTTATTTTTAATTCTTCGATTATTTTTATTATATTATATTACATTATTTTTATTATTTTACCCCATATTTAATTCCTCAAATCATTTTTTAATTCTGAATTCTTTATTTATTTTTAATTCTTGATTCATTTTTTATCTTTAATTCTTCAATTATTTTTATTATTTTACCCCATATTTGATTCTTCGATTTTCAATTTTATCCTATTAAATGTCAACAAGTGTATAGGTATATATGTGTGTATTTATGTGTTTTTATTGTTTCTGATTCGCATTGCATTGTGTCACACAAAATTGGTTCTCTGTTTACTGTTGATCATTTGGTTTCTTAATTTTAATGTTCTAGTATTTAATGATATTTGTCACTGTTTAATTTGTAGGTATTTGTATATGTGTATTTTAACATGTAATAGGCTTATGCCGTGAGTTTATGTAAAATAAAATAAAATAAAAATAAAATAATATAAAAATCACTTTACACATAATTATTACGTGGTGTCGTTAAATATGTTAAACTTAATATCTATTTGTGCCAGAAAACAAAAATGCAAATATTTTCTGTATTATAAAACTACTTACCGTTGGTTATAAGTCGTAAAATTTAAATGAATATTTATCAATTTTCAGTTACTGGAATTACGTTAAACTTATCTACTTACATAATTCCAACGCGGACCTTCCTCGAATTTAGAAATTTCTAGGGATTCAAGAGAATACAAAAGCACTTATATCGTTTTCAATCGTGAAAATAGACGTTTTATAAATTCACTTAAATATTCTTAAAATATAAACATAGAAAACTCATAACAAAACATTTTAAACTCATTTACCTATACAATCACGGTGTCTTCCATAAGCGGGGTAGCCAGTGGATTAATCTAACAAATAATTCTTAAAATATCAAATAAATTACAAATTCAACTAAAAATTTATAGTAAAAAATATATTCGTTCTGTGTGTGTAATTTGAAGTAGGCTGATTTCTGTCTAGTGCTGTGTTCTCGGGAAGAGTTTTAAAGGGCGATTCGATTAAATTCGATGTAATGGGTAGTTCACACGAGGCGAATATCGTCAGGAAACCAAAATATTATCAGCCATTTGAACTGTGTGCTCAGATTGTCAATAAATCTGAAACGATAAAACCAGTAAAAACGATATCGTCACAAGTTGACCACCTTTCCACTTTTGTTTTTTTGGTTTCTCGATGCGCCCATGCGCATCTGCGCATATCTATGCGCTGCATTCTTATCTTTGTTAAAAACTTTATATCTGGTTCCCATTTCATGATAGCTGTTAGGTTTGTTGTTGGTTTGTGACGTTTGTTTCCTTAATTGAAAGGCGCCTTATATCCTCTACTATCACATTTTCAACTAGTGATAAATACTCCGCGATCTCTACCTCGACGTACGTCATTTTTAAAACTTTCAAAATCAAAGCGCGACTGATATATTGAATCTATGTCGGTGGAATGTTTGAACACGTTTCACGATCAATGGACTTACGACGGATTTTGTTTTTTATGCAAGCAAAATCATACGGCCTTTCTCTCGTCTCATGCGAACACCACTTAAGCATAACCGAGTTAGTTGAAAGATATCGCAATCTTCCGATAGACTCGCCCTCTGCGCATACCTTGTACACCTAGCTTATAATTTTACTTTGCAACGATTGATGTTAGGTACAATAAAGAGAAAAATATATTTTATTTCCAAATATTTACTACCACTTCTAATCATCGATCACTTTTTCAGCTTAGGTACATATTATGAACCTAATTCTAGTCTATTTCAAGCCTGTCTGACTACACAATGTTATATAAAATCACTTGTCCGATATTTTGCCACAATATCTAATAATGCCTACAGGAACTATTATTATATAGGCCGTCGCACTGTGGTGTTTATTGTTTACTTTTATCATACCTATGTTGTTTACCTCATTGTGTACTTATGTATTGTACTCGTGACTTATACGTAGGTACTATACTTCTTCTATTCCCTAATACGATCAATAATATTATTATACATACTACAGTGTGTTTCCGACCCTCGTGCTTTTGTTATTCGCGATTACAAAAATAAACATCCTTAATAGCGGCATCTACATGCTTCCCTAATACCACACTGTCCAAACAATTAATATAAATATTATAACATATAAACACATCCCATGTATAGAATATATTACGATATTAATTCATTACTCTAATCTGCCCTTAACGTGTTACTAATTATGTGTATTATCTATATTAATCTAGGCACTGTTTAGTACAACTTACTATTCAAATATGTTACGGTATGATGAATTAATTATTATTGTTTATAAAAAGCAAATGTTTCACGTTAACGTGATAATGACCTCATTGAATAGATTGATTGATTGATGCTGTGAACGATTAGATAGATTGGCTATCTTCAAAGATTGCTGTCATTTCCAGATACCAATATATATTTTGTATCACTATAATTCAACTTGCTAATGATTTGATTACGCACATTAAAGTTATTCATACACATCTCACTATTTACTTTTTATAATTACCTACTATCACCATGAATGGTGTAAACAATAAAAAAAAACTGTATAAATCTGTGTGTTTTCCATTTGAGCCCAAGAGCCGGGCTTTGCCTGAGTTTTTTAAACTTAAGAATAATAAAAAGGGAATATGAGTATTTAAAATTTCGCGCGAATCTGTGCAAATGAGTGCGCCCGTTCTTAATATTAGCGCTAGGCACATCTTATAGACCATTAAAGGATGACGTCACAGAAAAATCCTTGAGGGGCATCAGGCATCCCAACACAACACATTCACAGTGTTTACGGTGTAATATTAGGTGGGACGCCTAAAGAATAGATACCTAATAATCAAAAAAACTGTCAGTGTCGATTTTGTTATAATTTTGTCGACTGACTTTCTTTTTTTTCTCTTATGGCATAACATCCTACAAGTATGATTTGCGCAATTTGATTGTTTGCCCCCCAAGCAAAAGCAAATCCATAGACAAGACCACGTGACCTTTAATGGTCTATTGCAGATGCACATGAAATAAAAAAAGTAGGCAATAACATATAGCGTTTGGCTCGCTTGCACACGTGTTTGTAAATGGGACTTATTTGTGTTATATTTCTGTTTCGCTCATCACTTTACTAAAACATTTGTAAAAGGGGTACGCTAGACAGAAATGATTATCATTACCTACTCTATTTAAACCAACTTTGTGCATAATTACAACTATCGGCCAATTCGAAATACAAAGAGTGCAAAAATAATGTACGTGCCTATAGTATTATTTTGCGATTTGTACAGTTCAATGCGTCGGTTTTCTAGCTAGTTTGGAGCAATTTAACATATTTTATTATTTTTAAAATTAATTTAAGTTTTTGCGATATTACTTTTTTCATATACTCGCATTTTATACTTTTTTTTTAACAAATTTTTACTAAAGGCGAGTTTACCCAGAATGAAGACTGCTCTATGAATAATGCTTTCATTCCAATTCATAAATTATTTTAATATGGTTTTCCATTCTGTGAGTGTTTTATTTACATTTGCAACAAACAACATCATTTTCCACTTAATTAATTACTTACAAGTTTTCCTATAACAAAATAATAAGTAGGACGGGGACGTACTATGACGCACTTCAAAATCACACCAAATCCAAATCTGGAATTTAGTACATGATCATTTCCAGGCTGTTAAATGTTAGACATAGTACCTGTCTGCGTTCTCAAGCTGTCAAAAGTTCACCATTTCCTTATTGCTTTTCTATATCCGGTATTTCATTTAATGCATTATTAGATATTCAAAGCCAACATCGAAATGTTAGAGTTCATCTACCTAATGAATATTGTTGCAAACAAAATGAAACAATAATATCTATTTGTTTTGACTCTCAACATTTCCGTTTCTTTTCCAAAACTGTGTTCCCATCATTGCTGCATCGACATAACATTTTACTTTCGCAACACAGCTAAACAAAATGAGTGAACAATGTTCATTGTTTACTATTGACCTATATGGTATAGACTATTTTTTAAATAGAGTACTAATTTTCTCAGAAAACATGTTCCAAAATAATAATAATATTATGCTGCTTCACTTCATGACATTAAGATGCTAATGGTCTCTTTCCTACTTATATCTATGTATGTACATGTCAAAGCCATTAAATGACCCCTACAATAAAAAAACAGACTATCTTTTAAGCCTTGCAGCAGCAATATGTTTGATCACAAAATTTGATTGGTCACGTTACCAATTTTTCCTTTGCATTTCCAATCTATAGATACAATATAATTATGTAAGTTGATGATTGTTTTATTGTTTATTGTATAGTTGCACAAGTAGTACAATAACATAATTAGATAAATGATAAATAAACGTATTCTTCTGCTATGGATATTTATTATCTTTCGATTTATAATTAGGTCTAAGACGTTTCTTTCGAGAGAGCACTTTTATTAATTCAATTAATTATTGGAGGTATTGTTTCAACCATATTATCATTAAATATCGCAACATAATTGTACATGGAAATTTAAAATAACTAAATCATTAAAAAAAACTGACATAAAAATTATATCCAAACTAATTATTCTGTCTTATAAAATAACCTTGCTGTAAATTTATCACTTTAAAATATATCTCTGAATCATAATTGGCATCATTTATATGTATCACATTGCTTTTAAAATTAATTTTTCAATGAATAAGAAATTTTTATTGTTTGAATATTGGATACTTATAAGATAGAAATACGATAAGGACGTTATACTAGACTAGACCAAACCAGGCAGAAACTCCCCTCCTTAACTAAGGCAACCATTAATCATCTGAATCATTCCCTCGACGCTTTCTGACTTACTTAAAGTCTACCGCTTTATTGGAAGGCTCTATGGAAATTCCAACAGTATTATTACTCTGTAAATATCTTAATGGAACAGACCGGTGCGGTGGTGGTTTAAAATGTGCCTTTACCACTATACAATATATGTATACCATCTGATATTCTTTATTTATTAACGTCAAACTCAGACACAGCACGTTCAGTTTGTAAACACTTGAAGATTGTGCTAATAAAGAGTTATAATAAAGAAATTACGTTCAATATATTTTGTGATTTCATCGGTGTCTGCTGTATTATTTTAAACTTAGGTATTTCAAACATCATAATAATATTGTAAAATAGGTACCTAAATTGTTTAGATTTGTCGAACGCTAAGTTTACAACCGGAAATATTTGAATGAAAACAAAAACACACGTTTCTATTTAACTAAAATGTTAATATTTTAACTGAGAAAGACATATTTTATCCTCTTGAGATATTTTGCGAATCCGATAAGAAGTTCGCTATTGTTCATTAATTGACAAACCTATCAATTTTTTAGATAATATTGAATTACAAATGAAGGGTACACGGCAAAAACAAGCTCATTGATTTTTTCGTTTTCGTGATTTAAATGCAGTTTTGTTCCCCTGAATAAGTTCTTTAGAATGGTATAAGTAAAATGTAAAAAACCTGGCCCATTTCTTTGTAAATCACATTAAAATGATGCAATAAATGATGTCTCAAACTTTATATTTTGCTCTCCTGTAAAATGATAATTTGTCAATGAGCCTGTTTTTGCCGTGTACCTACCCTTCAAATCATATGATGATGTTTTAGAACAAAAAACACGTTGTTTCATTTATCCAGTACCTAATTCTAGTACATGTACACCAACAATGTGAATGAGCTTGGAATCGTCTTTCTTCTACATGTTTATTTAATGCAGTTTTCCCGCTGGCCACCCCACTGGTGGTAAATGCCAGGATGGTATGAATGACTGAATGAATTCTCTTTCTTCTAATGTATTATATTTAAACATCAACGTGCTATTTTTACCAATATTACGCTGCTCAAAGTCATGTTTGATGTTATGTTGTACTTTTAAAAATCAATTAACAAGTTTTGACTTTCATTACAGAAATCGTCTAGACACTCACACTTCATGAATTGAAATCTCTTATAATAAATAATCAAATATTACCTTTAAGTAAGACCCATAAAATAAGATAACGGTTTTGATAAACTCTCTTGAATTATTTGTAACGTCTAGAGGTCTAGACCATTTTATATACCTATGCCCTTTTTACATCATTCAATTTACGTCTCACTAATTTAAGCCAATTTCTCATACTTGCTTGAACTATACTGAAAAAAATCTTAAATTATTTATTTTTATTACTAAGATTTCTTAATTATTTACCACCTAAATCTTTCTACTCCAACACGTGAAGATCGACATTTTGCTAATGACCTGCCACTTAAGTATTTGTACATAAATATTATGTAGGTACATAAAGAGCTAAAAACATTAAACTTTTCATGCATTGAATGAACATTGGGAAGTAAGTGCAGGATTTCGAACTGTAAAACTGCACAAATAAAAAATATTCAATAGAGCAGTACCATATTTCTGAAACTTCTACAATAATTTTATTTGTATGCTTTCTTTTAGGGTGGCTTCACACATTAGCTGATCGTCTCAAGGTGTCCGTATATAATGTCTCCAACACAGAGAGCTACATCACCGCTCTCTACTTCACATGCTCCAGCCTTACAAGTGTGGGCTTTGGAAATGTCTCTGCCAACACCACCACCGAAAAAATCTTCAGCATTTGCACCATGTTAATTGGAGGTATGTTTTGGAAATCTTATATTATTTTAGCAGTAACGTCACACATAAATCAAGCTTAAAGTAATTCCTAACTTATTCTTATATGTGTATTAATACTACTACTACTACTACTATACCATCACGGCATATCCCACAAGTGGGGTAGCCAGCAGATCAGCTGCATGTAAGGAACATGCAAACTGTCCTCTTCGTAAAACCAAGACATTCAGGATGGGTGGCAAGCCTCATCGCTGAATTTAAGATGTAAAATGTCTTAATTTTTTCGAACACCTGCCTTTTACAGGACACTCGAAAACTTACGCAGAAGAGTGGGAGACCAATTCTTTACCGGGTGCTCCACGGGATGTGTATTAATATTTCTAGCTAATTCTTATAAGTGTGTTAATATTATAGTTGAAATCCGACCCTCCGCACAAGCATTTGGTTGCTTATGGAGGGAGCATTTTACTATGTGTAATATTATTTTGTTATTGTGTTATTGTAATATCAATGTATACTGTATATTTATGAATGAAATATAAAAATAACAGAATCTGCTTATTCCACTATCTATAAGAGAAACGATTAAAATTACTTATATGTAATCTCAAATTTCCAGTTTAAAAGAAACTGCATTCATAAAGTATTGTGACAAAATTATATATCTCCCTGCAAAATAAAATATGTAGAAATAATTCATGGAAAATCTAAATCGGGTGGTAAAATCTGGCGCGTGAAAAATGACACTGGAATTTCTTCGAAACACATCTTGAAACTCGAGTACGTAGAATGTAGATAGATAACCAAATGTCTTCATCTCGTTTTTCTGAGTGGAAATTCCAGACAGTAATCCTTCTACTGACGCCGCAAGCTTTCGAGTGAAAAGTGAGAAATACAAAACAGTATTCTCTCTCATCCATATACATCTGGGATAATATAGATTACAATATATCTTATCTACGTACATATACGTATACTAATCGTGATAATAAATATTTAAAGTTTTCTTTATTTTCTCTATTCTATTTTCTATTCTATTCTATTTCACTTCACACTCTCAAAGTTGTTGAAGTCAATAAACTCTTCGAGTCGTTTTTTTTTATAAAAAAGGCAACAGTTGGATATTGAATTATGTTTGTAGTAACTTCAACGCTCCCGTTATATTATTTGTAAGAAGTAAATATTTACGAATCGAAATACTCAATTTGGTGTCTTGTACAAATATAAGTCTAAAACCAGAACACAATAGGATTTGCAAGAACTCTCTTCGATACAAGTATGTTTAACAAATATATAAATAAAAATATCTACATTTGTATATTTTGCAAAATTAATACGTTGAAAGAACAATATACACATCATATTTGATGTACTGTAGTTAAAATATTTAAAAATTATATTTTTTAAAAGGTTTGATCTTTATTATCCTACACATTATTATGTACTAGATATCTATGTATCGGCATGTATAGTTCACATTAACCTTTAATGCTTACGCTAAAATAATATATTGTTTTATCTTAACTTAAACAAAAAGAAATAATTAATTAACCATAATAAAATTGTATAAACAAAAATTAATACAATATGAATAACCGTTTCTTCTTATTTCTTTCTAAGTAAATTATCCATTGGTATGTTGGTAATTAAAAACTTTAACATATTATTGTTTATTTAGCTCTGATGCATGCCGTTGTCTTTGGTAACGTGACTGCCATCATCCAGAGGATGTACTCCAGAAGATCCTTATACCAGAGCAAGTGGAGAGATCTAAAGGACTTCCTCACTTTACATCAAATCCCCAAAGAGCTAAAGAGAAGGATGCAAGACTATTTTCAAACCATGTGGTCACTCAATCATGGCATCGATATGCACGAGGTGAGTTATGTAAGACGCTTTTTAAAAGAATAATGTATGGTCGTTTACTTCTATCTGTCTTTCTATCTCAAGTAGTATTCCTTTTGAAATAGACAGATAATCAATTGCTAATTTATTTAATCCATACATATTTCCTTCGTTTCTATTATATTTTTATAGTTTATAGTAATTGTAGTAGGTATTTAGTAGTTTTATGTAATAGGTAATTTACTGTCTTAGTTGTAAATGTATTTGCCTTATCTGTTTCCTAGTCTTTAATTGACATGCCCAGAAACATTTTCAAAAAGAATAATCTGTAGACACCCTTTTAATGTTTAATGCTATGACATTTATCATTAGAGCTAAAACATTTCCTCTTATGATGTTCTTAGATTGAAAGTAAAAACTAATATACGTTATATTATACTTGTGTAGCAATGTTAGTACTATAAACAAAATCGTAGATACAAATTAGATTGAATACCTTTCAAAGATAATGGCCTTCTTTCTATTTATTATTCACGAACATCCTTGTTTGTACTTAGATTGGAGAAAATAGATGTAAATACTTTTATTGTTCATATATGAGACTATAAAACCAAATGAAATTTATATATTTGAAAAATATCGACACAAAAACTGTTCTTACACTATTTATTCAATGTGTAGTCATGTGGAATGATTGTGATGTCAAGAAATATTACGATCGCTGTTTATGTTACGCAAATTCATATATATTATTCATCTTATATAATTTGGTACTAAACAATACGGAAAAATTGAGAAAAAAATCACTCAATTTTCATAAAAGAAAATCAGTTAAACATAGAGAAATAATCAAATTAATTTATCGTAATTTCCCGTAAATCATTTTTAAAGGTCAAGCTTGATACATTATTGTTATACTGATTAAGTGTTCTGAAAAAAACTGCGTAAAAAATTATTAATAAGTTTTTCGATTATGTTATTATTTTGTTTCGAAGCTAAGTTTTCGAAATCGATTGTGTTACATTTTTTTCATAACCTGTGTTTGATGATTTGAAAGGCTATCTTAATTTATTTATAAATACATAACCTCTTTATACGATAGAAAGAAGGCATTATAATATAGATATTTTGCGAAGCAATAACTTCTTAGAATTGAATATCTTTAAAAGATTAATTAAGATGCCAACAAGTCTCTCTGGCTTTCCTTTTCCTTTAGAAGAAATACCTAGTTCCTCCTTTATAAAGAACATTCTAGAAAGCAGGATTGTTCTTTCTTACTTTGTAATGTTAAACTTAATGGTTTCCCGGGATTCATTTCATTGCCAGCTGCTGCTGCATCCGTGGCAGTTTAATGAAATTAAAAAGGTGACGTCTCTTGGAAAATGAACGGAGTTCATACATAGAAAGTTGTGAATAAGAACTTTTACTCTTTGTTCTATCCCATGTTACATTTTTATTCTCATCCCGGAAATAATATCTATCTACCTACATTACCACGGCAACTTTCTAGAAACGGTCTAGCCAGTGAATACAGTCCATACAATTCTTATTTTAATACAATGGGGAACTTTCACACAAAAAAAAAATTTCAACACAAAAAATAGTATAGAAAATTAGAAAAATTATGGTGCTTTTTATATTTTTAAATGTGCATTTTTAAGGTTTTTATATCACCATTTAAAAAAGCAATTTTCGCACTTCGCCGCAAAAAAGTTCACTCGTGGCGGAGCATTGTTTGACAATATCAGGCGCTACAAACAGCAGGGTTACTCTTGACAAAACTAAACACGATCTTAATCTAGTCTTGATCTTGATCATACGACGCACGAAGGGACTATGGTCAAAATCACCGCGCCACCGCTAACGCGCTTAGTGTTGTGGAATTCTCAAGAAATAATTATTCGAGAAATTTACCGAGAAATTTCTCGGTAAATTTCTCGAAGCAGAGAATTTTCCGAGATTTTTTTTATTTTTTATTTAACAGTATAAAAATAATAAACACTTTATTCAATCAATCAATAACAATGTACAAATGTTGAGACAATTTATCACCAATATAGCTACAATTAATTATGGAAACAAAAAAATGTTAGGTTCCTACATAGAAAAAAGTGCTAACAACTGATAAAAAATCTTGATGGTTGACACCCCACATGCCCATATTTAAGTTTAAAAAAAAATGCAGGTACTTACATGGAAAAAAAGTGTTAATAACCTCTGATTTGGGCCTTAATCAGCCCCACAATTTTTTTGGATCAATCAGGTTGGCTGCGAAGTATACTGGGCGAAAGGTAATAATACTACTAAGAAGAATTATGGAGAGAAATTTCTCTTCCATCAGAGGAGAAATTTCTCGTTCTCGAGAAATTTCTCTGGAGAATTTTCTCTTCTCACATCACTAAACGCGCTATCGGTTTGCGTGTATTTTTGGCCAATAGTCACTTCGTGCGTCGTATGATCAAGATCAAGACTAGATTAAGATCGTGTTTAGTTTTTTCAAGAGTAGCCCTGCAGTACTAAGAGTGAAATGTGTGGAAATACAAAATAGCGCCTAGCGACGTCACACCGGACTAATTCAATAACAGAAAATATGGATTTTTAAAATGAAAATAATGAATGAAAAGTTTTATTTTATCGTTTCTTATTAGGATATTCGTGATCAGCGTATATTTATTAATATGAATTGATAACATTTATTCATATTCCTCACACATGCATGTTCCCCATTTATGTTAACAGTGTTATAATTTAACAGCTGGCCAGAAATAAATACACCCACAGATCATCCTCTTTGTACTGTTAATGAATAAGACATTAAGGATGGATGTCTCGTTAAATTAAAAATCTTAAATACCTTGCTAGTGTTTTATGAATAACTTACCTGCCTTTTACCAGACACTCTAAAATAATAAAGGATAAAAAAGTTTGTTTTATTTATTTCATCAATAGTAAAGGTACATAATAAAATAACATTTTATGTCTTCATAGACGCTGAAAGAATTTCCTGAAGAGCTACGCGGTGATGTCTCTATGCACCTCCATCGTGAAATTCTCCAACTGCCCATCTTCGAAGCTGCCTCCCAAGGCTGTCTCAAACTCCTCTCGCTGCACATCCGCGCCAACTTCTGCGCTCCTGGAGAGTACCTGGTTCATAAGGGAGATGCTCTCTCGTACATCTATTACATCTGCAATGGATCCATGGAAGTCATGCAGAACGAGATGGTTGTGGCCATTCTAGGTGAGTGCATTCATACAATAATATCCATTCCTTTAGATTCATTGAACTGACTCATTGACACACTTACCTGAGCCATACCTTCTTCAAATTCAATCCAGATAAACATTCATCTTCTTTCTTGCTTTAAGGCAAAGCACCCGACTTCGAGTGATTTATGCCTATAAATAAACATTAATGCAAGCAAACAACTAGCATTTTTTTTTAATTTAACGAGACATCCATCCATACGAACACTTACTTAACTACACGAATGATATTAGTGCATATATATGTAATTTCGATACAAATATATGATGTAAAATTACGTGCTTCATTAACAGAAACTATATTTAATCAAAATGGTATTATATTTGCTTTTTAAAATTGAGTTTGTGTATGCACAATTTGTTCTCATTTTCAAATAAAACTATTTAATACTCTAATATTTAACACTTTTTTTTTCACCACACTCCCTCAGTTTATTTCCTATCCAAAGAATATTATTATTTATGAAAATACGATGATGATAATAATAAATAACACATTACGAAAACCGAAAACATAATAAATTATTCACATTAAAACGTTGTGGAAAATGTTTATTTTTATCTGCGTGGTTTTATTTTACCATTTCGTTACAGACACGCATAATATTATGTGATAATAATAATATGATGTAGGTAGGTGGCTTTCCAAAATATAAACGAATTATATAGCTATTAATACAGTAGAAGTCCATTAGTCCGGCATCCAACAGTCCGGAATGCCCGATAGTCCGGCATCTCTCCGGAAAATTGTAAAAAAAATGTTTTTTTTCAAAAGTGTGTCTTTAAAGCAAATAAAAACGCTCGAGAGCTTTTCGGAAGTTTTCGGGATACTTCGGGAACATCCGGAAGCGCTCAGTATTGTTGTAAACATTGTAGTAAACCCTCAGCCTACTCAAAATCTTGAAGAAAGTGACTCAGATGCCGAAACGAAAGAAAAGGAAAAAATCAGCTGAGCAGAAGCTGCAGAATCACTAAAAAAGTTTATCTCTTTTGCTGAGGCTAGTACTAGCTACAGTGCTTCAGAAATTATTGATTTCCATATAATTAGAAATAATCTTTATACTAAACGCCAAAAGTCAAGAAAACAAAAAGCCATTCATGACTTTTTTAAATCTAAGCGAAATATGTTTAACAGTACGTGTACATACATTATATGAAATATAAAATAAACTTTGTTGTATGTATTTGTAGTTTAATTATTAACCTAATTGTTTTTATAATTACCGCCTGATAGACCGGAATTTTCGATAATCCGGCACCGAGCCGGTCCCGAACGTGCCGGATTATCGGACTTTTACTGTATAAATATTATATCGGCTAATGTATAAATAAATAAAATAAATATTATATGTATCACAAAAATACCGTATTTCAGGTTACGTAGCAATACGAATTACGAAATAACATCAAACATCCAATAATTTTACGTTAAAACACAAAAAAACATTAGACGCTTCTCGCGATTATTTCATATTTTTTTATATGCGTTGTTTATTACTGAAACAAAAATATTGTGGAAAGCGTAGACTTATTTTACTATTCTAGATCATTTTTATGTTAAAAACTCAAAGCCGAAACAAATAGTATATTCATTCCATCATAAAACACATCAAACGTCAGAATTACCGAAACATAGCATTTCACGCGAATGCCTTTTTTTTCAACGGGTTGGTGTATATTTGTCAGTGCAAGCTTTTTTTAATAACATAAATTAAAACAACGGTGCAAAATAAATATTTTATTGTAGGTATGTGTTTTTCATTTAATATCTATCTTCCATTTAATTTCCAAGCAGAGATGGAAAAATGTTTTGTATAGTTGATTCGAAATGTTACCTCCAATTGCGAAAGTATAATACAAATACATCATATTACTAGTATATATAGGTAAGTGCAGGTAATTTTAATATATCAATACAAATAGGTATTAGGAATATAGGTCAGATCATAAAATAGATAGGGAAGAAGTGACGCCTACCCACATTAGGAATAATATGTAAGTATATGTCACTACTTGCAAGGGAAATGCGTGCGAGGGCAGAAATAAAATTACCAATTTTGAACCAAGTGCGTGAGCATGGGCTTGACTTGAAATTATTAGATCTTTCTATTTTGATTTGTTTATAAAATAGTAGTCGATTAACTGTGGGTGAATTAGGAGTGTACAAATTATAATTATGTTCTAATTTAAGGAAGCTTTTTTTTAGCGACTGTGAACAGATTTACCTATTATACGGTGCGGTTCTTTTAGCACTTGCAATTGAAACGAAGGAATATTTTAATCAGAAATCTAGTAATGTGTATCTGACTTACTCTTCAGTTTGAATAATACCTGTATTAAACTGTGTGAAAGTAAATACGTTATTTTTCTACTCTTTGGATTAAAATAAAGGTTTCTTATTATTTAAAATGGATCTGATTAACCGCAAACAAAAATCATAAGTCGTTTATTCATTTACCGGTAACGCTTCTCGCAGTAGCACAAAGTGTAAATGAGCCTCCCGTTTGAAGCTTTTCTATATGAATAAACTCAGTGTACTCATATTTTAAAACGCAAATGCCGTTTGTTGTCCAAAATAAATAAATTATAAACTCTTTTTTCTGGGTTACACATTTCCAAAATAATACAATCTTATTGAGTTATTAGCCCTAAACAAAATATGACGTAAAATGTGATTGATTGTATGTGAATGAAACCTTTTATTTTAGTTCAAACCTCAAATTACAGCCATAAAATAATCCGGTAGGTAATTATGTAACGCCATTATCATTTCCACAACCTTGATGTAATTTTCCAATCAAAACTTCATTCACAAAGGCTGATACCTTACGAAAATCAAAAATGAAATAATGAAAACATAAAATTTTGTATAACAATGCTAAAAGCTTTGTGTCGTAATTTGTTTTAAAGGTGAATTTATAAATTTAATTCAAGAACAAATTTACTGTAGTTAGAAAATTTATATTTATTAAATTATAATTATAAATTGAATACTTTGGATGAGCATAGTTAAAAGCATCAAGCCAATTAATAGGTTAGTCTATAATATCTAAACATAATATGTACAAACCTACTACCTATTGTAAACATTTTATAAGCAGATCTAATCGAACGACAAAGCTTTGTATTACATTATTCAGTACGTAAGTATAAATTAATATAATATTTTTTTTTTGACAATACACTGTTCCTATGAAAATGACTACAGAAAGTTCAAAATATCGCGAAAAAAGATGCCTCAATTGGCGCAGAATCACTCTGAATGGATGGAACTAGTTATATGAAGACTTTTCCACTATCTACTAAATTATCACTTTAAACTTTAATAGGTCTGCGACCGATTATGGCGCGTTGGTATTGTAAAGGTTTTTGGATATACCTATACGTAGCGGTAGCGGACTCCGTGCCGCAACGGTCGCGCTTCTGACTCCAGAGGCCTGAGTCAACAACACACTTTCGTCTCACGTTCCCGCTCCGTTAGCGTTCGGGTGCAGACGATGTTGCAAGCAAGTGTCAATTTCGTTGCTAAGATACACAATAGTTACGAAAATTAACACTTTGGCGCACCATCGTCTGCACCCGAACGCTAGCGGAGCGGGAACGTGACGCGATAGTGTGTTGTTGACTCAATCAGAAGGTTGCGTGTTCAAATCACGTCGGGGTCACCACTGTAAAGGTTTTTGGATATACCTACTACGAGAATATGCTGAATTTGTCAATGCAAATTCTAAAAAGGAAGTTAATTACTTGATTATCAGATTTCTCTCACCTGTGAATAGGTAGGCTTCAAATAAAAAATTTCCATCCGTTTGATGTTTCACAACGAGTTTTTTAATGTTTAGATTTAGGCTTTACAATGTTATAAGTATATTAAATATGATTTATGTAAAATAAAGTGATAGAACGCGTGAGTACAAGAATGCACCGAAAAAACAGCTAACCACACCGAGTGAGCGACCAAGCAAGAATGGCTCGCTACTTAACAAAACTTATCTTTTCTCAATCATTCTTCCCACATGTAACAATAATATGGAACCTTCCATAAACTGCTACATGTAGGAGCCACACATCTAATACGGAGGCATCACACCTCCACAGTATCATTCACGAATGAAAACTTTTTTAATTTTAGTTTTCAATCTGCTCGATAAAGATACTTACATGTCGAAACTGTTCAAATTAAAGCGATAATTTAATTCATATTGAAAAACTTTTCATTTTATCATGTCGCGTAATTGTGAAAGCCAATAACACCGAAAATAATTTTCGAGAGAACTGGTTTCTGGCCTGTGCTTTCGAGAAGAATATTAAGGAGTGAAGGAACAAATAGAAATATATTATATTCGTACTTGTTATCCAAACAATTTCTGATATGTATTTTTATTATATTACGCAATGTCTTGAAATGACCCAAGTAACAATTTCCGAAAAACAAAATATTTACAGATACTGAAAAAGATATATGTGTTTCGCATCAAAAGATGTCTCCAAATAATGTCATCCAATTTGCAATAATTCCATTTTCCAAGACATCAACACTCGTAGAAATAACATCGAGAAACGAATTGAGAACAACGAGCATCGCGTAATAAATCTTCAAACATGACATATAAATTGTATTTACCACGTAGTTCATTGCCATTTACGACCTGGTTGTAAAATACTACGAATACTAAATACTCAGGTACATATTATTACTGTAGTAAGTATTATCAAAAACCTATATCTCTGTGTATGTGGATATTATTATCACTTCCCGTGGTGTTCACACAGTTCCATATTGCTTCAAATCATGGAAGTAAAAACCTTACTAGAACGATCACTCAAGAAAACATCTACACCACTAAAACAACCTTATACTTAGTGCCACATTATTAATAAAAAAAAATACTGAAAATAAAAGTTGAAAAAGGCTCTACTTTCAGACGATTCTATTTCTATTGTTTGAAATTCTTTGAAATCATTCTCAGGTAGTTTAAAAGCTGGTGATCCTTTTTATTTAGCAGGTTTCAGTTGTCTTAGCAGGATATAAAACTTAATTTTTTTTAAATTGCAGTTGCCAAAATATGGGTAGTTTTTAACAAGAATTAAGGAACTTTAGCGAAATAAAGCATTAATTTGGTAATATTCGGTTATACACAATTTTATTTGATTTTGAAAATACGATTTATTTACTTTAATATTTTTTTAGCATTTTTTCTGAAACTTTGCAGATTTCATCACGCGTCTAGCAGGATCTTAAATTTAAATTTGGTCACCCTGAGTTCTTTACATGGCCAGGCGATGATCGACTCGTCTGAACGGTGCATTCCACAGCATTTATGAATGTATTGCGTGTCAGGACATAATTTATGATGCCATCATACACATTATAATAAAATGTCGTGTTTGCTAACACGGATAATAATATTGTGTGTTTTTAAAGGGACAATGTTACCCACTTGTACTCCTCGGCCTGTAATACAAAATTGATAATCCTTATATGCACAGAAAGGATATTGTATTTGTAACTTGTCGAATCAATCAACGAATAAATTATATATATTTTATTTTATTTAGTTTACAAACACCAACAGGCACATCAAATACATATAGCAAAAACAACAGAAACAAATTAAGAATCAAAGATGCGTCCTATTCCAGGCGTTATTGGTTAGTCTCTGAGTTTTTAGTATTTAGTATCTATAATAGTTTATATTGTCAACCGACGATACGTATCAAATAAATATATTATTAATATATTATTTCAATAACATTTTTTCTTATATATTTACTTTAATATTGCATAAGCTCACTTTTTTCAATCTCTTCTAGTACTACTACTACTATACCATCACGGCATATCCCACAAGTGGGGTAGCCAGCAGACCAGCTACATGTAATAAACATGCAAGCTGCCCTTTTCATTCCAATATAAAACCAAGACATTCAGGATGGGTGGCAAACCTCATCGCTGAATTGAATATGTAAAATTTCTTAATTTTTCCAACACTTGCCTTTTACAGGACACTCGAAAACTTACGGAAAAGAGTGGGAGACTAATTCTTTACCGGGTGCTCCACGGGATCTCTTTAGTCTCATTATATCAAATAAAATTATGTCCTAATTGGTTTATCATCTAGTTCTTATAGAGGATGACAAGCTCTTTAAAAAAATTGCTTGTCATTGAATTGAATCCATATTTAATCTTAAATATTACAAAATGTTTCACTTATATTTCCCTATATAACAATAAATTATTGTGGACTTGGTGTTCGACAACATCTATACAAATATTGTCACACATAGGCACATTATGCGTGTGTAAACACAACAAAACAAACTCATAGCATTATTCGTAATAGGTACATAATATTATTATGCTGAAGTAGGTAATATTGAGGTAGGTACCTTATATCACCTTGTGGGTGGGTGTTTTGACAGCCTAATGAATAATGAACATTGAGAATAACACAATGGAATACCTAACATCTCAATATAGGAATACCTACAATTCCTATAAAAAATGAAGCTATTAAGAAATACATACTAAATGTGCCCTTTCCAATACAGTGGTACCTCGACATAACGAGTTTAATTCATTCCTTCTGGGATATGATACGCTGATGCACCGTCGGGATGTATATTATGCGAGGCATTTTTTCAAACTCTTGAGTGGCTTTATAAGTAATCCAATGATTTTGAGTGAGTTTTGTATCTACGTCCCAGTATCGTTCAATCGTTCTCGACAGCATTTACTTTTTTACCCCCCTGGTAGCAGAACAAACATAATACCAAACTCTCCTATCGGAAGGGCTATAAAATTGTTTAATAATTTGAATGTTCATGTCGATATTTTCAACATAACATACAATGACTTTATCGCCAGGATAGAGATTCTCCTCTGATTTTTTTTTTTTTGACTTGGCATTTTTTTTGCTTTTTTGTTTTTTTTTATTTTTCCTGCTGAGACCGCCTTGGCCAAAAGCTGTTATGGTCTCAGTGCAGGGTGATGTTTTATAATAATAATAATTCCGCAATTTCAAATTACTTGTATCTCAAAGCAAGTTTTCTCATTGAAATTAATTGAACTGCTATTAATTCATCCCAGCCCCCAAAATGTCACCCCACCTATTTTTGTTACGCGTTTTTGATTCAGAAAAATGTATTTATAAATGACAAATATTTTACAAAAACATAATATAAGAGAATGTAAAGAAATAAACTAGACTTATAAAGTGTAACTTTCGCTTAATTTTCGTTTCTGCTTTTCTCTTCACTGGTCTTTGCCTGTTTCGCCACGCTTTTCTCACTTTCACCTGTAGGCCGTTTAAAAAAAACAAATCCAAGGAGGTTTGTTTCTTCCTCCCTTTCAGAATGTTCCGGAAATGAGTTAGGCATTAAATATCTCGTATCTCAAATTTTGCTCGTATTTCAAAGCAAAAATCGCTCGCTCGACGGCTCGTATCTCAAAAAACTCGGGGGGGCACTTGTATGTCGAGGTACCACTTTAAATAATTTGGATGATACTTTGATACATAAATTCTTTCTTATTCTTAAAAGTATCTATACTTAGATAATTTATTACCTACTGTAATTTGATCTGGGTATCATCACCGTATACTTTATTGACATAAATCTAATAAAGTAGAAATAAAACTGTTTATAATCAATTAACGAAGCAATAAAAATGTAACCCGTTTTCACTTCCTACCCTTATTGGGATAATAATTTATTTCTACGACAGTGTCACCATAAACAGACTACTGATAAATTCGTAAAGGTTGTGGGAATTTATTTAATGGAGGACAAAAAATAACTGTTAATGGTGAAAATGCCTATAAAAACGATAATTTGGAAAACATCTTTTTCATGACAATGCACGCACTTAGTTCACTGGCTACCCCGTTTGTGGGAGCTGTTGTGATGGTGTAGATAAATAACTATTAAAGTATGCGTAAAAAATGACAATGAGAACTTAAAAAACTATGATTCTCTCAAATGTATGGCGCATGCACATCTTATGTATTTTACTAATTTTCACTTTAATACATCGTTTTTAGGAAAGTAAAAAATCCGCAATCGTGCTTAATATTCTACATGTGTATAATAATTGTATAATCCCTAGTGATTATACAATTACACAAAAAAAACACACAGTTCGTGAAGTGCACCGACAGATGGCATACATTTCACTTTTGAAACGTATATTTGAATTTGTTCTTACGAAATAGTACCTACACGTAAATCCCTGTGTAAGTATGTTTCGCCGCGGCTGAAAAAAATAAGGATTTATTTTTACTCCTGGATACACGGCAAACTCTGTTACAAAAAAACTGATGAAAATAATTCTTGATGCACCCACCGTGAAATTACGTAAAATGGTTACCATAGCTTCAATCCACGATGTTTTTCTAAATAATTAAAGTTTGTTAGTCATGTACTTCTATCTTAAATATTATTTGCTGAACAAGAAGTGCATCATGATAAGTTGAATAAATTATTTGTTTGGTTTTTTATTTCCTTTTATTTAGTTTATTATTTCCATCCTTTGTAGGAATGTATTCCTACCTACATAATTTATAATTTAGTTCAACTTTTTCACATAAGCCAGATTAGCGAATCTGAGAATTCTAAAAGAAAGTGTGAGCATTCAGACCGTCAGAAATCCTTGTGTGCAGTGCTCTTTTTCACCCGCTATTATTGAACATTCTCAAAACATGACCCAACCAGGACCATCGTTTTTCCTGTACAACAGAAACTACAGAACTTAGCTGAGTAGTGAATGCGCTGACATATCAAAAATATACCTATTTATGTATATAGAAGTTTATATATTTGCATTTAGGTTTCAAAAATCCAGATTCATTTTATAATATACCTATGTCTACTCGACTAGTAATATTTTTTCTCTGTAATTCCAGGCAAAGGTGATCTAGTAGGTTGTGACATCAGCTCCCACCTGCAGTCTCACAACAACGCCAATGGACAGTTGGGGGGCGGTGGAGGGACTGGGGGAGGAAACACGTCCGACATCATCGTCAAGTCTAGCAGTGATGTTAAGGTAACTTACTAACAACTACCCGCCCCACTACACAGAATACATTAACTTTTATTTACATAACAGGGATGCTTCGTAACAGTACTTACATGTGCATCTCAATGGTACTCGTATTATTATGTACCACAATTAAATTTCCATACTCTATTAAATCTGTGAAATAAGCTATATTTTCCTAGAACCAACATTTCTCGCAAAGTAACATTTCCATTCCAAAACAACCATAATGTCATTTTTTGACAATGAAACTTATGTTGGATACTAATTTTATACTCTGTAAACACAAATTTAATATAATTGGTATTTGACACAAATTTCATAACACATAATTTTGGAGTATATAATCATAATGAATATGAAGTGCTTTTCGTATTTGGCTGGATTTTTAACACATTTTTTCAGCCTTTTATTCGTATAATAATAGTAATATAATATTTTACTTTGCATAATATTTTTTTACTAATTGTCTGTAGGTAATGTCTTTCATTAAACCCAACACAATGTTTGATATGTATAGTTTACACCTAAGAATTGTTTGGTTTAGATATAACACAAAGCTCATATGAAAGAAAATAAAAACAATAGAAATCTTACATATATCTATCAAGGTAAACATAAAAAAAATCTTTCAGCCAACATTTATCCAGTTCCTGCTGCGAAGCTGCGAAATAAATTAAATGTTAATTTCCAGGCTCTTACCTACTGTGATTTGAAGTGCATTCATATTGGTGGATTAGTGGAAGTTCTTAGATTATATCCAGAATATCAACAAGAATTCCTAAATGATATACAGCATGATCTCACATACAATTTAAGGGAAGGATACGAAGCAGAGGTAAGAAAAAATCATGCCTATTATACATCTAAGAGAAATATTTAAAATGATACCTAATTAAAAACATGTACACAAAACATATTTTATACTCCATAGTCTATAATTTATACTTCTGATAGAAAAAAAATATATTGTCAAGACATATTAATTTTACATACACACCAAAAGCATTATGCTTTAGTTTGAAACTAAATGAAATACTATATACTAACAGCCGCTAACTCATTCAAAATTTGGTTATATTATATTTAAAACCAAATGAAGACAACAACACAAAATAACAAACTTTGAATTATTAGTATAGCCTACTACATAATTTCATAACATAATTAAAAGTTTGGTTCACAACCTCCGTGTTTGAATGAATCATTTGTTCCGTATAAAACTTAATAATATATGGAAATTATTCATCCAAATATATTTTATACAATTTGTAGTTACCCCAGCTTTGCTTTGACATACAAACACTATTGATATTTCCGACTTTTTCGAGACAGGTATTCCTGACTGAATATGAAAGCAGTCCTTGCGGTGATTCGGTTGTTCCAAATGTTCCATCAACAGTTCTTCAGAACGAAGTATGATAAAAACATAATTTACTACAACCGATTTATCATATCCATATTATAAACACTTTATGCATGAAGCAAGCAGCTTATAAAAAGTAGAAATCAAGCCAATGTCCAAAATAAATACATTTTATATCCAAGGTATTCTTAAATAACCTTCCCCACCCACAATTCACACACCTACACAATACAACACACTTTTATAACATTTGCATGTAAATAAAAACGCTTATCCATGAATGAACTCATAAACACCATAGAAATAAACAACATTTTTCATACATGTCTTAAAAAATTTAATTTGTTGCATAGAATGCTTTAATCCATAATGCTGTTTTCATAATATGCTTTTTTCATATAGATTATTGACAAAATACTTTGTATAATTAGATTTAAAGAAATACTGGCTATCATTGTCCAATTGATTCCCTATATATTCTCGTATGCCGTATATATAAACCAAAAGTACCCAAATTAAAAATTATAAACCTACCTACAAAATATTTTTCCATATTTTCATTTTTCTCCTTTTTTAGTCCATTCTTTAAAAAAATGATAATAATTATAATACAAATACATATGTACGAGGGATGATAACTTTATAAACCACGTTATTTTATAGCAAGAGTCTGATGGGAATGGTTTACCTTCCCTGACGCTGCCTTCGATATCGGAAGATGATGAAAATGCTCCGGAAGAAAATACTGCCCTATCACCTGCAAAGAAATCTCCTTTGCATCAGGCCTCAAACAGTCCTAGGCATACTAAATTGAACTCCAGGTAAAAAAAAAATATTAAATTTTTTACAAAATTCTATTACATTGGAGTTTGCACAAGTCTTACAATAGATGTATTATTTAAACCTTAAAAAGTAAAAGACCAGATTAGGAAACTTCACCTGTAAAACATTGAATTTTTAAACACATCAATATGGCTCAGATTTTATCTTTTTAATAGTTTTGAAAATAAACCATGATGCTCTGCGTCATAAGTAACATTCTTGGATTTTTTTTTCTCCGAGTGTTCTAAATTTTATAATATGGAGTTCTCCAGCCACAATTTTTTTTAAATATTCTTTTTAAATAAATCATATTCCTTTTCCAGAATTGAAGAACTAAGAAGCAGGTCAAGATCAGGAGCAATAACTTCAACTGTGATCAGCCATAGAGAACTGAGAGAGAGAGTGGAGAGACAAAGATCCGTGGTGGTCCCTCTGCCTCCGGGAGATGACTCATTGGAAGGTCTAAATTTAGAAGTGCACAATACAAGATCTTCTGTAGAGAGACTAGACACTCAGGTCTCCAGTTTACATCATGACGTAGCAGCGCTCAGTATGGAGGTGAGATCCTACCAACTGTATTTATTGGTGTATATTTGTGGAAAACTTTGTGAAGTAATCATCAAACCACACCAACCTCAAACTGAGATAATCACTAACAATTGTATGGGTTGTGAGTTAACAGATAGACCTCCATTACAGAGAATCAGTTAGCTCTAGAGACTTTTAACAAAGCAAGAATATCTGATAATAAGAATATACAATAAATGTTTTATTTGTATCACCTCTTAATTCATTTTAAATATTTACTACTACTACACCATCATGGAATATCCTACAAATGGGGTAGCCAGCAGATCACCTGCATGTAAGAAACATGCAACTCATCACTGCCTTCAACACCTGCATTTTACAGAACACTAGAAAACTTACAGAAAAGAGTGGGAGACCAATCCTTTACCTTTATTCTAAATATTTGCTCTATTAAATTCAAAATGTTCTCATTCTAGGTAAGAAATGCGATTCAAGCATTACAAGAGATGACAACACCGATGCATTGGCATGCAGCTCATTCCAACCCTAACTTACAATGGACACATGGGATTGCCAACTCGTCAATAGGAGCCCCACTAGCAAGAAGTTCTTCACATCCTCCAGAAATGTTCTGCTGGGTAGATGAACATACAGGCATCCAAGAAACAAGACATCGAGCTACAAGATCAACACAAACCGATAATGAAGAGATGTATTTGCTACCGGCTGTGACCCAATATATTTCTGAAAACCCTACAACAGTTATGCTACTACTAGGAATAGATCCAGGTGAATTTGCTGCAATACACGAAGATCATAGGAGAGAGTTATGTAGTGTTATAGATCTAGACAATGATATAAAACCATTGAGCACAATACAAGAAACATCCAGTGTACAAGCTTCATCTGAAGATATATCCAGTAGTTTTACACCTACTCAGAAATTAAGTTTAGAGAAATTAGAAAAAGCAGAAAGTGATTCCAAAAAGAAATTGAATGATTTCAAAAGGGAAATCACAAGAGACAAAAGAAGTAGCAGTTTTAAAAGACACAGATTCTCTGCGGGTGATTTAGATAGTGAATCAGAAAAATTACTTCCCGATAGGACCACCATTCCTGCAACACGTAGTCTCAAATTTCATCCATCTGAAAGTTGAAATTTTTTTAATAACTTCTTCAAGAACTAATTTTTTTTATTTGTTTTTTATACTATTATATCTCCGTATTATTTTACTTAAACTAAATATAAAAAGGGTAAACACACGGTAAACAATTGTAATTGAAAAATAACTTTTGTAAAATATAACATTGTGGTTCCGGATTATGGTTACACATTCAATTCTATTCATTGACGTTTATAAATAATATTGTGCATTGGGTGAGTTTATGGCAGGAGCGATATCTTCTAACTAACCAAAAATACTACGCTTACTTGGAAAAATACAAAATGTCAATTATTATCCAAACATATTGAATTGTCTAATCGTAAATAAGAAATTTAAAGTATTTGCTTTCAACTCACATACCATTATAGATATGTACAGTGATTCTGTATATTATTGATGTCGTCAATGCATATGATGGACTTTATTTATTACTAAGAATTTACTTATGCTGATCAACTAGATGCTGAATAAGATATCCATGGAAAATATCAATTAAATTTTCAGATATAACAAAAATGATACATGCGAGTTTCTAATGAACCCAAATATACCACACTCCCATTACGGAGTTTTCAGTTACTCTCAGATTTCAAAATCCAATTATTTAATAAATTACATAATCTTTTTCTATCTGACTTTTATAATGTAACAAAATGTGATACTAAAACTATCCTTATATTTTTGAAAAACTTTTATCTATTACTACCACTTCTATACCATCACGGCACATCCCACAAAAGGGGCAGCTAGTGTATGCAATAGACATGCAAGCTATCCTCTCTGTCCAACAAGATATTCAGAATGGGTGGCAAACTTCATCACTGAACTTGTGATGTAAAATGCCTGCCTTTTACAGGACATTCAAAAAAGTATGGAAAAAAGTGGGAGACCAATTTTTTGCTGGGTGCTCCACGGCATAATATTTATTAATGAAATGTATATTAATTGTAACATTTAACTTTTTCATCAACTGTTTATTAATGAAATTATCATTTTTTTATGATTTTATATACAACTGGAAGATATTTGATTATATTTAAAAGAGTTAGTTATACCTGCATCAACTACCTACTTCAAAGTAAAAGAAAATATTTTCAAAATGAACGCACAAATTTTACGAATTTCACTAATATATTCATGTTCACTTTTTGTTTTTTTTTTTATATCCAGGAATCACCCTAAATCAGATCTTTATTACATACTGCTAATTCTAATGTCGTCGCTAGAATGCAGAACTATATCCTAAGTCCAATTTTAAGTAAAATTAAATTTTCCACCAAGTCATTTATGACATGCTTGTTCACGGTATGCAGAAATATCCCATGTACAACCCTTGTATTAATAAAGAAAAAACATACGTAATAAAGGTACCTACGTATTTTATTACCATGCAGAAGAATCCTATATCTTATTTTGTGACATAGGATAATACTATATTATGGAATTCACACTCACTTGCAAACTGGCTACACTTACAATATTGGTAGTTGTCAAAACTATCAAAATTTCCATTGTCTGTCGTCGCTGTTCCGCGCTGTACTTTACTTCAATTGACTCTCCTCAACATTTAGTTCATTTGGACATAGGATAGTTCTGCATTCACACGACAATATAATGAAATAATTACTCTGACTGAATAATGTAAAATCTTTTATTTCACTCTCAAACTAATTTTGATTACTTTTGTTAGTATGTTTCCTGTGAAAAGACTTCAACATTAAATTAAATTATCGTTGTTATAATATATTCATGTTAAATATTTATTATCTATTTGTTATCTGTTTATTTGTAAATATGTCTCTGTAATAATAAGTGAATTATAATTTTGAATATAAATAATTAATAATGCAATTATTTAAGACATAATTAATATTTTCATTTACTTCTAAACATTTGATATGAGTTTAATTTAAAACCTAGCATAATGCAGGCATCAAAATAGAAACATAATAATAAATAAATACACCATAAAACTTTATCATAGCTTTGAATTTCGTAACTGCTTATTTTGTAGAGCTCCATAATTTAATGTTAATAAAAACAAAAAACTTTGTAGAGTTATACTGCATAGGTACTTTTATTCAGTGACCAGGTTTCGACATGTTATGTCTTTTTCAAACTAACCTAATACAAAATTTTTGTTCTTTATATATATATATATATATATATATATATATATATATATATATATATAGACAACAAAAATTTTGTATTAGGTTAGTTTGAAAAAGACATAACATGTCGAAACCTGGTCACTGAATAAAAGTACACAGTATAAGTCTACAAAGTTTTTTGTTTTTATTAACATTAAATTATCATAGCTATTTAATGACTATTATTTTAAAATAAATATAGATTACTTTTACGTTAGAGACATACTAGAATAAATATATAGTTTATATTCCAGCAATAAAATTGTACATACATTTTTAAAATAAAGTCTTACAAACAGTCGTCTAAAATAAAAAAATGTTGAATAGTTTTTCCTAAATTATGATTTTTATTTTTCAATTTTTCATTGTCAAATGTTTAGAAGTTTATTGTTACTGTATGTGGTAATACTAAGCTAAGTAATGTATTAAATGCAAATGCAATTCTTCTAGTCCTTTAATGTACATATGTATGTACGTATTGTTAAGATAATAATATATTATTTTGATAATAAGACAAATAATAATGAAGTCGCTGGGCGATGAAGCATATCATTGTGATGTTAAAGTGTAGTGCCTCTTTGACAACTCCTGAAGCCTGAAAGGTCAATATGATGTAAGTGAATGATATACACGGGGGTTATCAATTATAATTATCATTATTATATTAAATAGATTTTAAACACAATCATTTTCCATTACATACGAAATGGAATATTGTAAAAAGAATGTTAGCACATGAAATAAAATAAATGTTTATCAACATAAATGACTTCATTATTTTACATATTTATTATAAATAAGTACCTACAGGTATTCGGGTACTTGTATAAAAAATATTTACTTAATTATACAATACAATAATAAGATGTTATACAGGTAATGACACAAGGGCAGTGAGTAGAGGTTAATTATAAATTTAAAATCTTATGTTTATTTTTAAAACTCGAAGTAACTACTTAAAAGCTAAGTTATACATAAAAAAAACTGGTCTTCGTAAAAAAATAAGCATCAAATTGCAATTCATTTCCTATCTTCAATTTTTGTCCTAAAATGCTACAATCTATTTTCATTTGCCAAAATTGAAAAATTGTATATAATTATCCTTCCGAAGAAATCTGAACTAGAATTAAAATTAAATACAAGATGTTTAGCAACATATAGCTGAGACAATGGGAATGTTTGTAGAGAATTTATATCCTCAGGATAAAATGGTTCAGTTATCTTCTTCTCCGTTTCATTTTCCGTGATAACAACTTCACAATCTTGTCCAACAAAACCTCCCTAAAAATTACAATAACTATCATAGTTTGCATTTTGAAATTTATATTATAAATGAGGAAATAGTTTAGACTATGTCTTTTATTTAGCATACAGGGAGAACTCCTTGTGAACAACACATATTATGAATTCATCAAGTACTCTAGTTAAATGAGGAGAAAATGAATTCATATATTTATAAGAAATATGCACAAGTAATTTCAAATACATACATAAGATATTATCAAATTTAAATGGTGTAGCCAGACTAGCCTAATGGCTGTGTCATAGCTACTTGAAATGATACTACAGATACTTAAAATTAAATATTTATGAACAAATTTACTAGTTGCCTTAAGTAATGAAAAATAATTAACGATTTACTCAAATAGTAAAAATCTGACTGTCCCCTTAGCAGACAGCAAATTACACACCTGAAACTGGATTTGAAATGACGAAATATCGGCTGGATTATCCAATCGTATCTGTATCCTCTGTGGGGATCCTTGTTCAGAGCACCAACAGGTTTCCTCTTTGCCGTCAAACATAAAATCTTTTCCATACTGCGTCACATCCTTGTTTAAAACTGTACTCACCCTAAAATGTTAAATTCAATTGGTATATATTTACAGTACATCTAGGTCAAATACAATCTCTTATACTATATACAATCTTGTTATTAATATTTACATGATTATATATTTCTCCTGGGAAATGATATTCCATCTAAATTTGCTCGATTTATGAGCACAAAAGTTATTTCCATTTTTCGTACACAACACTGTAGCATAAAAAGACACTAGACCTAACCTGAACTAACGTACAAATCAAACAAACGTAAAAATGTAAGTATACTTGTGATAAGTTGTAGTCAATAAACCAAAACAGCTACTTAGGGAGTATTGTTCCTCGGGTGAAATACTACACATCCACATGAAAATAATAATAAAAAAATGTCGTTTAACCTTGATGAACTTCTGATAAATAAATTCCCTTCAATGAAATACACACTACCCCACAGTACCCCACATCTAACAATAATTCAAAATAAAAAAAATGATAAGGAATACAGAAGCCTTGATGGAAATACTATATATATCGGGTTTACTTACTTGCACTGGAATTGTCTATTTTCTAATATGTTTTTTAATGGCATTTTCAAATCCTGTCTTCAAAAATTATGTCTAGATGGGACTATGAATTACTTTTACTACTCCCGCTCTAATTGAACTTTTATCATAAAAAGTTAAAAGTTCAGATTAAATTCCCAAGTCATAACGTGGTTACAGTTTATAACAAACAAAATATTATGAAAAATTTTCAAAACGACTTTAATCTTATAAAATAACCTCAAACTCTACTTTCGAGACATCTTTTGCATTTACGTAAATGTCAACGTCAAAACCAAAGTTGTCAAAACGACGGTTACTTCATAGACAAAATTAAATAATCATGTCTATGGTTTAAGAGACTTTCACATTTGCTCACTCTAGATCAGTGTTCCTGTTAACCTTTCTCATCTACGGCACACCAAACTTCTTCCTAGAATTCCGCGGCACACAAAGGTCTCGAATATTAAAATTTTTACCCCCATCGCTATATTTATGAAATGGTATAGGAATTTTAAATATTTAAAAAACTCATTTTTTTTTAAAGAATATTTACTCGAATCATCATAAAGTATCCGGTACTTTTACCGAATATCCGATACTTTGTCTCCCGATTTTTCACTTGACTTTATAATTAATTTATTATTATTATTGAATACATAATAAAAAACTTAAGGTGCCAAAAGACATTTCATTAATAGTGATCACTAGCGATGACAGAAAAAAGCGATTACCACCCATAATTTTAATGAAATATTCTTTCACTGAAACGACCATAAACAAGTTTTTTCCTATAGACCATTAAAGGATGACGTCACAGAAAAATCATTGAGGGGCATCAGGCATCCCAACACAACAGACGATTACGGTGTAATATTAGGTGGAACGCCTAAAGAATACCTAATAATCAAAAAACTGTCAGTGTCGATTTTGTTATTATTTTGTCGTCTGACTTTCTTTTTTTCTCTCATGGCATAACATCCTACAAGGATGATTTGCGCAATCTTACTGTTTGCCCCCCAAGCAAAAGCAAATCCATAGACAAGACCACGTGACCTTTAATGGTCTATTATTCTTATTCTAAATTAATTATTATTGAAGATCAGAATCAAGAACACAATTATCATGCTGCTGAAAATTATATTAATTTGTTTTAATTTCAATGAGCTTTCATTTTTCATTTATTAATTTCATAATTATTTTTTACAATAGATAATATTATAGTGTGAATACTCCTTGACTTTTAGTATTTTTATATTAATTTTATAATCTATGGTACTTACCATAAAGTATGACTTCTACTATGACGTAAATGTCAAAATATATCAAAAGTTTGCGAAGATGTATACTTTGAGGAGATTGATTTCACGATTCTAAAAAATTGCCTTGGTTGAAGTACATAATTGTAATGATATATGCCTATGCAATTTAAATTGTAGCGCCGTGCCTGCAATTTATAAAATATGGCATATTTAGGAACTTCAGGTCAACTAATTGGGAATAATGTAATTTATTTAAGTTCGGTATGTGGATTTATTTACTTAAGGTCTATGTTTCCCGCTTTTTGATTTATAATTATTTAACTGTTTTATGGTAGTGCTAACAACAGTGTATTAATATTTATTTTGTAGAACATACTCAATTCCGTTCCTTTGACTGAAGATGCAATATTAAAATCCCCACAACAAATACTTACAGCAACCAGTACAAATGCAATAAAATATCAACCTATTGACCCATTATCATGTGTGGAAGGAATAAAATCCAGAATTAATGACACATCTTTTATTGACAATTTCAGTTTTCTAGAAAATGAGGTAATGGGGTAAATTACATCATATTTTGTTGGTATAATAATTGGTGAATGTCACATTATTCATTGCATGCTGTTAAATTGACTCACTTTGTTGAAGATGTGGTAGTGTTATATAAAAATTCAACTACAATTGATATGATCAATGATATTTACTTAAAATTCTTAAAACATCTTAAATAAAATATCTTTTATAATGTCAAAACATCGCCGCTTCAAATTATTAAAAAAAAAGTCATATCCATTGATCCACCATCAGTAATTTCGTGTCAACAAACATTTAATAACTAAATATTCTTTACTCTATATCGTTCTGCCTCGTATAGAGTCCCACATATGCTTTGAGTGGCCTCCTTCATTTGGTTGCTTCATCTTGTGTGCTCGACTCCTTTCATTGAGTTATTTAGAGTAAGTGTAATTTTGTATTGAAATAGCTGTAACAACATTACTTAAGAATGACACATCTCTTCATATTGTGTTGTTTCCCTCTGATATTCGATATATGGTATAATATTTCATACATTTTTAAAGGATCCACTTGCCGTCACAGATGTCCCTGTTAACACCACCGCACTATCCCAGCAGCCTATAATCTTCAGTTACCTCCCGCAGGTCTCACTGCAACTCACTCAACAATCAGATAGAGACAACAATACTTTGGATTTCGTCAATAACTTATCTTTAATAGATACAAGTGTAAGTAGTTACTTGAATAAATTATTTGAATTCTAAGACTATAAATAGTTAAATAAATAGAGGATGACCAGTAGTGCAACTTTTTTTTATACGTGGGGTTTCTGATGGCCTTGACAAAATCCTCTGTTATGTAAAAAGGTGACTCAATTAGAGCAGAATCACTAAATGAAGGAGTCTGGTTTCTGCTGTGTGCTTCTGAGAGCAAGGTTGAATGGTGATAAAAAGAGGAAAAAATAGCTCCAATACTTACTCACAAATGTTTTTTTTTCAGGGTATACAAACTGCAGTGAATAATTTACCATTATCGAATGATCTTGTATCAGCTTCAACTGTTCCTCAGACAAATGAGAGTAACGAACCAGCTCTCCCAATTTCTTCAGGTCCCCTACTCCGACCAAACCTAAGATCACGTAAACAAAATTTGGAAAATAATATTACTTCCGTGAAAAAAAACAAAACAATTGAAATTATTAAACATGATAATGAAATTTTTCGCGGTGAGAGTCCACCAATACCAGAAGTTAAGGAAGGTGACTTGACTCGTATGCCAGGAAGACCTAGGAAAGATGGAACATCTTTATTCTCTATTAAAAAAGTAATTCTTGTACATATTTCAAAGTACAATTATATTTTCATATACATATATATAGAATTATTGAATGATATCATTCATCATCCAATGATATTGACAGCATGTTTATTGTTCTTATTATAGGCATATTAAATTATTTGGCTCAACATTGTGACATATATTCTCAGTCATACAAAGAATAATTTGTTGATAATAATTTTATGGTGATGAGTTTTATTTTCCTTTTTTGTGAATTGTTTATGTGCTAGAGGCAGGTGTTCAATGGGGAACTTTCACAAAAAAAAATTTTCAACCCAAAAAATAGTACAGAAAATTAGAAAAATTATGGTACTTTTTATATTTTTAAATGTGCATTTTTAAGGTTTTTATCACCATTTAAAAAAGCAATTTTCACACTTCGCCGCAAAAAGGTTCACTCGTGGCGGAGCAGTGTTTGACAATATCAGGCGCTACAAACAGTACTAAGAGTGAAATGTCTGGCAATACAAAATAGCGCCTAGCGACGTCACACCGGACTAATTCAATAACAGAAAATATGGATTTTTAAAATGAAAATAATGAATGAAAAGTTTTATTTTATGGTTTCTTATTAGGATATTCGTGATCAGCGTATATTTATTAATATGAATTGATAACATTTATTCATATTCCTCACACATGCATGTTCCCTATTATGTTAAACAATTAACATCTATAATTAATCGATGAGGTGTGTCACCCATCCTGAATATATTTTTTTTATTGACACAGACATTACAATCTGTGTGTTTATCACATGAATTTAGCCCGCTGGAATTATGATATTCCTACTTATTAATCAAACATTGAAACATTACAGCTGTGCTCAGAAAAAATTTACATAATTTTGGTTCTCCTTTATACATTGTGAATCTTTTTTATTTTACAGATGATGAAATGTAGATACTGTGACAAGAAGTATTTATTTCAATCCATGTTAAGAAAGCATTTACAGAAAGCTCATGCAGAGGAAAACATGAAGCATCCCTGTAAACATGGTGCATCGTGTAATAGCACATTTGATACTATGGTAAAAATTACATCATTCCATATTAATGTCTTCCAATAAATTATAAATAATAATTGTAGAAAAAATAAGCTGTTACGTATTTATTGGTCATAAAGAAACTACTCATTGATATATGAAAATAGTTAAAAACTGGCAACAAGGGAAACAATGCATTCAACCAATATGTGAATAGAAATAGAATATATCTGTGGTGACAAGGTAAAGGGGTGTGAGTCAGTTTTGCAGTATTGAGTTATTTGCTCCACAGAAATGTAGGTATATGTCATACCTGTATGTATTGTGTACCCATTTATGTATTGTGTTGTCAGTTTTCTGTGAGTGTCTCTATAAAATAAAAATAAAATAAAAAATAAAAATACCTCACAAATGTTGGCATCAAAGGTTACCTAGTACCATAGGCTATCCTTGATGCCATTACTTTGTGAGGTATGACATATACCTACATTTCTGTGGAAGGAATAATTCAATACTGCAAAATTGACTTATACCCCTTTACCTTGTCATCACAAATATAGTAAACTGACCTGCAACCATCTTCAACAGTTATTTAGTGTTAAGAAACATGTGAGAAATAAATGTAATTAATTGGTTGAAAAAAACTATGAATATGTGTAATTTCCTCTGACCAATAGTGTATGCGTTGGGTTTTTATTGTCTAGGAAGGACTACTGCTGCACACTGCTGACCATTGGAGTCCTCGACAGAAATGTCCATTAGGGGGACTCTCAACATGCATCAAATTCTCTAATAAAAATTCTCTTAGAGCACACCTTACCAGATACCACATTGAAGGAGCCAGTGAAGTAAGTTAAGGCAACTTTCATTTGTTACAGTTAAGGCAACTTTTATGTAGCTGTGTAGCAACTAAGCAAAGCTTTTTTAAATCCCAAATAAACTTCAGTCATTATTTTTAAAAGCAACCAGAAAATTTGAAAATTGGGCCTCACCATCTCAGATTTTAATAAAAAAATATTTTTATAGATTTAAGATAAAGAAAGCGAAACCTTAGTTTTTTTTTCCTTTTTATTGAAAAATTCCTTGAAACATATTTCCTCTAAGTTAAAGAGTGATCTGTACAAAATTTGAGAAAAAATTATCATTGTATTAAACACAGATAAATTCAACTAAATTTAATGTTACAGGAACGCCCATATCCTTGCAAGCAATGCCAACTAAGTTTTGATAGACCAAGTCAACTTAAAAGACACTTAATGACTCATACTGGAGAAAAACCATTTAGGGTATATTGATAAAATTAATAAACCTATTTGTTAATTATCATGCTATGGATTTAATAATATTAATGAAGAAATTCTAATTTATTGTATTATAATTTTCAGTGCAGTGAATGTAAACATGCTTTTGCTCAAAAGAATGCATTGGCAATTCATATGTTAACACATACTAAAGAAAGGCCCCATAAGTGTCCTTATTGTCTGGCAACATTCACACAACAGTGTATGTATGATAAATTAACATATCTTTTTAACTATGATTATTGTTTGGACCACTATTATTTTATCCTACCAAGGTTTCGATAGGTATTCTGTCATTCTCAAGAACAGTATTTGTCAAATATTGTTATTTTGTTATTAGTATAATTTTTTGATTCCAAACACTCACCGCAGTGTTATCGCCAAATCAATAAATAATACCTATTATATCATTTTCAATTGATACTGTATCCCATTGGAAGCATTTTAATCATTTGTTTTTTTGTTACAGATAATCGTTTTACCCATTTGTTTAATATTCACTATAAACATGCAAAAACGAAAGGAGGTGTAGAGTGTGAGAGGTGTTTTAATACTTTTCCAGATCATCGCAGTGCATTCAGACATTACATGAAGTTTCATAAGGTTTCACTTACTATAAGCATTATAAAGTAGTTTCTGTTATTACTTTAGCCTTCAATGATTAATTTCTAAACATTTTTATTAAATATCATAACTGTTATATTCAAAAATGGTTACGTAAAATCATGCGACAACTTCGAGTTCCCTACCTAGAGGCCTCTTAAGAGTTGTGAAATATGGAGTGAAAATTTGAAGCTTTCTTTTTTTTCTGAATGATAATTGTTTAAAATAATTTTTTACAGTATGGACACAAATACCCTTCAAATCCTTTTCGTCTTAATTAATTTCATATTACAGACTCTATTTATTTTAGGACTTAGCTAAAAGTTATTTCACAAGGAATATCAATCCAGTAAGTACATCATCAAAAAAGAAATGGCCAATTATTTTGCAAACAGGACCCTCCAACCCCCATAAAGAGGTAAATTGAATTTATAATATAATACACATATTGATTCTTACAACTTATTATGATAATGTTTATTTATATATATTTATTTTTTTATTCTTAGAACAAGAAAAAATCTGCAACACCTATTCAATATAAAAAGGCCAACTTACCAAGGTAATACATTATTATTCCTTACAACTTAAGTTTATTTCAGTAGCTCACTTATACCAACTATTAAATATTTAAGGGTTGATTATTACACAAATGTATGTTTTAGAAGGAAAGTTGCTGGTAGTACATTATTTATGGAGGAGAATGAAAGATTATTACAAGAATTTGAATCGGTAGAATTGGAACTCATTCAGGACACACCAGAAAACATTACACAGCCTGCACTTAATTCAACGCAAACAAATAAAAAAGATGATCTTCTTGAAATATCCAACACTGAAAATAAAATCACTGCAATAAATTACATATCACAGGATGGTAATTTACAAAATCATGTGGTCAAAAATCCTCTGATAGGTGGCTATGTAAATGCACCAACGCCATTTAATGTTTATGGAAATTTCCCTGTAAACAATACATGTCTGGTTTTTACACTGAATGCTGAAAACCAAATAAATGGAAACATTGTCAACATTTTACCTTCTCAGGCCATTTTGAATGAAACTTCTGATATATCAAACACAAATACTAAACAAAGTCCCAGCTTGAATAACTCTAAATCTCTCAATCCAATTGAATCGAGTGGCAAATGTCATACTAATGTTATAGAACCAGCTATAAGCACCAACGAATCATCATTTGAGTTTATCAATTTTCACACTAAGACAGTAGTGAACAACTCTGACACAACACTTAATGTTCAACAAATTAAGGAAATTAGAGCACAAGCAAATACAAATTGTGACTTTAGCATTAATGAGGATAATATTTCTGGATCCAAAACTGTAAACAAAACATCCAACAATTCAGAAAAATTACCAGGATTGATTCCTGTATCTCCTCAATTGATAAAATATATAAAAACAGTGGGTGTATCAAAAAATGTTGAAAAGAATCCTCCGGGCTACGTAATAGTAACGTCACAAACACCAGAAGTTAGTCAGTTGTCGGGAATCAAAACTGCGGAGAATATTGGTAGAGTTGAAAAAAACATAGGAGTGATAAAAGTATGTCTAACTAATACTGTGAATTTATCACAATTACAAAAATCTAATGCCACGAAAACAAGGTTCGTATAAGAATATTGTTTTGGTTTTGTAATAAGAAGTGTCAATTTATTTTTTTCATGTTATTGTTGTCTTTTTAGATTAAAGTTGAACAAAAATATATCCAGAGCATTTAAAAGTCCAAAATTGAAAAATCAGTGTGATTTATGTCCAGCGAGTTTCAAGAAACCATCAGATCTAGACAGGCATTACAGGACACATACAAAAGAAAAACCTTTCGCTTGCACTGTTTGTAAAACTACATTCTCATTTAAGTCAGCATTAAAAAAACATATGGATAATCCAAACAATCATAAAATGTTTGTATTTTATAAATATAATAATTGATCACTTTTTTGTTGTTTTATAGTGAAAACTTTTATTTTAATTAATTATTCTTGTATCGTTTTGTTTTAGGAGCCGTTTAAAGAAAAAGCTAAGAAAGGTAGCATCAACGCAGATAAATTGATTTATTTGAATAAAGCCTTTTATAAAACAATATTTTCAATTTTTTTTTCTTTTCTTTATTTACAAACTGTTTTTATTGGTGAATTTGTCTGACCAATTTAGTTAGTTTGATAATCATTCAATATCCTTGTAAGGTTAGACGTCATCTGACGTTTGCGCTACAACTCTCTAGTTTAATCGTGGGTGCTAAAAAGCAGAGTTTTATGAAGTATTAAGTCAATATGGCTATGAATTTGCCATCACCTAGGATTGAACCACCCACCTTCTTTACATAAGGCCAAGACTACCTCCAGGCTACCAACGAACTTGTATCTTACATATTTTAACCATTTTTCATCATTTTCAGAAAAATAAAAAATGCGCAACCATGCTTATTGCTTCATATAATGAAAACAATTATCCAAAAAAACTCATCATTCTAAGCTTTATTGTGATTACATAACTCAATCTACTAGATAACCTAAACACTCCCTTACAAATTTGTATGCAAGTGAAACTACCAAATTATTTCTTGGTGTGCACAGATATAGGGGCATACATTTCACTTTACAAAGATACAGGAAAACTTATGAACAACATATTATTTCCCATATACATTGTTTTGTATAATGTCATTGATAATTCCACACACCGACTTACCTAAATTTTGCATGTAAAACATCATGCGTTTTGTGCCCTCGGTAACATTGCACCCTAGTTTGTGGCAAGCAAACTGCGAGCTAATTATTTCTACCGCGACAAGCGAACGCAACTGCAAGAGTGCACAATGGGCCCCCGACCCAACTAGGACAAGGGGAAGAGGATGTATGTATGTAAAACATCTTACTGCAGGTTATTCAAAAGTATTTTTCATATGTATGGTATTGCTAGTGATGGATAATGTTAAATTTTTATCACACAATTGTCACAAAAGCTATAAAGTGGTAGCCTGAGAGGCCTCTGACAAACGTTGTCTATGTAAGTATTTTATAGTTATTCACCAATTAAGATTTATTTATTCGTTGTGAAAATTTGCAAGAAAAAAGAAGATGTAAAATGCCTAAGTTAGAAAAGAGAGGAAGGTCTCAGGAAAGTAAGTAGTGTGGCAAATTCATAAGCATCATGGCTTTGAATTCAAAAAATATCGCCTTTGTGTAACGAATACATCAAGCAAAATTTTTCCTTGTATAATTGACTTTTGATTGACCTTTTCATCCAGCTGTGTGGACGCGGCCAAGCGAGATTTTAAAATGTAATAAAATAGATTGTACTCCAAGTTCAAAAATTGGACATTCGTAGCGTTAGTAGTTCTCTCATATCTATGACCAAATACGCCACAATCTCCTTAGCTTGGAGACTAATAATATGATACCTATGTGAAAGTAAACATCACGTCAAATTTTTATGTATTATAATATTTTGTATGGAAAAAAGAAAGGGTTAGTTCAATGAGTTAATTTTCATCACGTGGAGTACCCAGTAAAGAATTCGTCTCCCACTCTTCTCCGTAAGTTATCGAGTGTCCTGTAAAGGTGTTCGAAAAAATAAAGACATTTTATATCTTAAATTCAACGATAAGGTTTGCCACTCATCCTGAATGTTTTGATTTTATATTGGTACGAAGAGGACAGCTTGCGTGTTTATTATATGGGGATTTTTAAGTTCAGGTGAATGCAACAAAACTTCGATTATTTTTATGATGATAATGTATAGTATTTTATCTGGAAGATAACAGATCTACGTTCACGTCGTATACCACAAGTGGGGAAGCCAATGGACTAACCGCATGTAATAAACATATAGATTGTCCTCTCCGTGTCAATAAAAGTATAAGACATTCAGAATGGGTGGCAAACCTCATCGCTGAATTAAAGATGTAAAGTCTTTATTTTTTCGAACATCAGCCTTTTACAAGCCATTTATTAATGAAAAATTAAATAATAATTAAGTATACTGGTACTACTACACATACACGTCGTATTCCTCAAGTGGGGTAGCCAGCAGACTAACCGCATGTAATAAACATATAGATTGTCCTCTCCGTGCCATTACAAGTATAAGACATTCAGAATTTGAAATGTAAAATACCTGCTTTTTACAGCAGCGTTCCGCAAAGCGTGTGCCGCGGAAAAAAGTTAAGGTGTGAAGATAATACACCTAGAAATAGCTGAGAGCTATAGGACTGAGGCGCTTTGTTAAATAAACATTGCTTTTTTCTTTGGTGTACCTCTAAAAATTTTTGATTTGATAGATGTACCTTGAACACAAAAAGTTTGCGGAACACTGTTTTACAGAACACTCGAAAATTTACGAAAAATATAGGGAAACCAATTCTTTGCTAGGCGCTACACAGAAAATTATTACTAAGGTTAAATGGAAGTCCCCAGACTTCTGCGGTATCCGGAATTGATGATGAATCTCTTTCAATAAAGGTGTAATGAAAATTTTGAATATTCGTTATAACTAATAGTGGAAAGGTGCGCCATATGTACATTTTGTAGTTCAATACATTGTATCTTATTAAATATGTGTAATGTAAGATGCATAAAATAAGTATTAAAATGTACAAAACGTATTATGTTGCAAATATTTGTTTTATTTGGTTTTGTCAGTGGGTTGGCTGTCGACAAAGGAACGGACTACTAACGCCGTGAGCGTCCAATTTTTGAACCGAGAGTACAATCCATTTTTTTACATTTTAAAATCTCGCTCCATGGCCACACTAAAGATATTCGCTCCTGACACACATGGCCACACTAAAATGCCTGACACCACTTCGTGAAACTGGCAATATATTAAATGTCAAAAAATGGCGGGAATAGACTGAAAATGAAATGTCAAAACGGCCGTGAAGTGTTGATGCGGAGTATAATATGTTAAAAAGTGTTGAATTTTGAGTGAATTGACTTATAGTTCCGTATTTTTTATTGTCATTGTCTGTAATTCGTAATTTAGAACACACTAATTATGTCTTTCGATCCTAATTTATTACCGGACCTGCTTCCCGTATATTACAGCAAACACTTTCCATCAAGTATATTCTGTCGTTGGTTAAGTTGTGGTTGCTATCCTTATCCTTTATGTAATCGAGAAATATCATTCACTCTTGCGGAAGATGTATACATCCGCTATATTACGATATCTACCCAGAAGGAATTACAAGGACTGTTTCAGAAGAAATGCCCTTTCAAGATCGACATTGGAGCTGTATACAATACAAGGTAAGAAAAACCAACCCAACTCTTTTCCTAACCTTTATAGTGATTTCAGCTTAAAACAATCTCTTATGAACATTATCTTGGGTTAGTTGGAAGATTTAGCGTCCCTGTGATAAACTCGCCCATTGTGCAAATTATTTGTATATACCATGTTGTAATCTAATTATTTTTGTTTAAATATTTTGTACAATAAAGTTTAGTATTGTTATTATCTTTGGGTTTTTTTTCATACACAATAAAGATGTGTTCAATTGTTATGTTGCAGGCCTTCTATAGCCAAGCAGGGATCTGTAGTAATGAGTCGTGAGCTTGTATTTGATATAGACATGACAGACTATGACGACACTAGAACCTGTTGCCAAGGGGCAGATGTGTGTGACAAGTGCTGGAAACTTATGGTGATTGCTTGTCAAATATTAGATGCTGCACTTAAAGGTAAATTAATTGTACAAATGTCAGTGCAATACAGTAATCAATAGATAGTTTAACACAAGAATATCTTTCTCTATACCATCATAGCACTTCTCATGAGTAGGGTAACCTTCAATAAACTGGATTGACTACATATAAGGAAAATGAAATTTGATACCCTCAGTGTATTATGAAAAGTAAGACATTGATGATGAACACCATTCTACAATTCATTATTGTTAAATTGATTATGTTAAATGTCTTATATTTGATGTTTTAGATTACCTGCTTGTTACAGTATATTAAAATACTTACTGAAAAGTGTGTGAGATCTGTGCAAGACCACAGTTTAAAAGATATTTAGTTTATAACATTGCTGTTATTATGGAAAACGTCATTGACAACATTGTTTCTGTAAAATCTGTGTTTAAGTTTTTTTATTATATTTTCTTAATATTTATGGTTTAAGTGTAAGATTTTGTATGAAATGTTACAGAATAATTATTTAAGAAAAAATTAAATAGATTTTTAAAATAAAACTGAAATCACTTTTTTCAATGTACTGATAATCACTTTTTCCTTAACAATGATGATATGTTTGTTTCTAGATGACTTTGGGTTCAGCAGTGTGCTGTGGGTATATTCGGGCAGAAGAGGTATTCACTGTTGGGTGAGTAGCTGGGAGGCTCGCTCACTCACCTCCTCAGGTCGTAGTGCCCTGGGAGACTATCTGGCACTCATTACTGGAGGAGAGTCACAAGCCAAGAAGGTCCACATTAATTCAGACACCATGCATTCCAGTATCAAGTGAGTATAAGCCAATTGTGTTACCTTCTCAGAATTACTACTCATCTAAGATCAACCAATCCCAATATCTATTTTTTTTATTTTTTGATACTACAACTATACTACTACTGCACATTTCACAAATGGGGTAGCCAGCAGACTAACCACATGTAATAAACATGCAGATTATTCTCTACTTGCCGATAAAAAAGAAGATATTCGGGATGGGTTATATGCCTCATCACCAAATTGTAGATGTTAATTGTCTTATATATGGGAGGTTTTACAAACACCTGCATCTTACGGGAAACTCGAAAACTTACTGAAAAGAGTGGGAGATCTGTAGCAAGCAGACGCTACATGTAAGCAACACCTAATTAAAAGTGTGATACCTTTACCAGTGTTATGGCAGAATTTGCACACTATGATTGGGAAATAAGAGCAAGCAACTAGAATGCTAGAACAATTGTCACAACTAAAGATTTTTGCATATACGGAGGTCAGATTAAAAATATAGAAAAATATCATCGTATATTACACATATAAGTCAATTAACATCTATATTTCAACGTTGACATGTGACACCAATTCTGAAATGTTTTATTTTTTTATTGCACAGAGAGGAAGATCTGCATTTTTATTCCATGTGGTTAGTCGGCTGGCCACCCTACTTGTAGAATATGTTGTGATCGTATAAAAATAGGAGAAGACAAACATACTGAAACATGTATTTCATTTTTGTAAAAAGATACATATGTATAAAACATACCTAGATGTTTTTTTGGCAGTTGTAGTGACACCAGTGAGTAATTTCTCTTTGTATTTCTTTTACAATTAAAATAGAAGTTAATTTCCTATTTATATCATTGTTTGTATTTTCAGGCGGGCACATAAGTTTATCTCTAATATGTTTGATGATATATTAGCTGATCAACAATTCATTTCTACTCCTGAACGTGTTGCTAACTTCTTAAAAATAATTCCTGACGAGAACCTTGCATCCCAGGTGCAGAAGATTTTTGAAAGTCTGCCACCAGATTCTACAGTGCGGTGGAAAGCATTTACACAAACCTATAATTCATATTGGAAAGAAGTAAGATTTTATGGCAATACTATTTTTTCTTCAGTTAATAGGGTTTCGAAATTTAGATTGTTATCACGTCTGGAGTTTGTTGTTTGATAGTAGGCATTTTCATGAACGGGTCTCCCACTCTTTCCTCAAAGTTTTCGAGTGTCCTGTAAACGACAGGTATTGGTAGAATGTCACAAATATATGACATTTAATATATTCAATTCGGAGACGAGATATTCCACTCATCCTGAATGTCTTATTTTTTGAATAATGATATTTAGAGCATTTATTGAGTTAAGTACATTTTAGAACTTAAAATATAACACAAATACAGTCGATTCCGCTTTATTGGGACATCGCTTAATTGGGACAGCCGCTTATTTGGGACAAATCTCAAAAAACAGAAACCAAACCAAGAAACCAGGTGCCGGCAAACTCCCCTTTCACGACACAAGCTTTTAGCTTAGTGTGAAAGGTGTATAAGGTTATATTTGGGTTTATAACAAAAACCCAGATATATCTATATAAAAAAAACCAATACTAAATTTATATGTTTAATTGGGACAACATTCCGCTTAATTGAGACAGTAAATTTAAGATCACACCACAGCAGACTACACTTGACTCATTTTTGCATTGAATTAAATTGTATGTACCTACCCATTTATTATTTTTATTAGAAATTTATTTATTTTTCTTTAAAGTTTATATTACATATTTGTAATTTATATGATAATTTATATTACCTATATGTAATTTACAGTTTTCAAGAGTATAAAATAAAATTATTGAAAAAAATATGCATTATTTAATTTTATGTGTGTATTACTGGTTAATGGCCTTAGGTGCCAAAACCAAAGAAATGAATTTGATAAAATGTGAAATTCGCTTAATTGGGACAAAATGTCCAAGTCCCAATGTGTCCCAATTAAGCGGAATCGACTGTATATGTTTCATTTTATCTAAATTAGAGATATTCTATCAAAACATAATTGAATGTGACAGATATCATGCATACCGCACCGCAGGAATCATACAGTGTAGGCAACACATCTTGAGTACAATTCCAAAACATGCAATTTGAGATGCACAATATACAAAAATAGATATTTACTATGCAAACAGTGGTTACATCATTATTTTGTCGACCTTAGTATTCACATAATATTGTCGATATTAAAATAAATATTACATTGCGGCATTAGGGAATGACTACCTGGTGGAGAGTTACTTCCGTCGCATGTATAGAATCTTAGAAATATCAAATTTATATTCTTCAATATAAAATCGGTACAATCTAAGTGATTACACTTTTGTACTATATTTGATATTTATGAGATTAGATAGATACTGGATGATAACTTGACAGATATGGAGTATGATGTGTGAATCAGTTTATGAATATATCAGTATCTCGAAATATGGATATATTTAATTATATAGCTTACTTATTTCAATAAATTCCAAAAATTGATTTTACTTTCAGCATAATTCAAACCGTCGCCTTAAATTTCTGATAGAAGAAATCCAGCTGCAATGGTGCTATCCTCGACTAGATATAAATGTTACAAAAGGTTCCAATCACTTGCTGAAAGCACCGTTTAGCATTCACCCAAAAACAGGCAAAGTATGTGTCGTATTTAAAGCTCAAAATGCGGCTAATCTAAAACCTGATAATGTGCCCCATTTGGGAGAACTCTTAGACGAACAAGCACCTAATTACACCAGAGCCAACTCTTTAATGCAAGAAGCTGTTAACATATTTCAAGATCATGTATTTGCATTAGAAAAGGAAGAGGCTAAACGGAAAAAACTTATTGGTTTGTATATATTTTTTCATATATTATGTAACCTTTTTTTACCCTGCGGAACCTCATAAAAAATATTTTTTGACACACATTCTTCTCACCTAATAAACATAGTTCATAAAAAATGTGTGTTTTTGTTATAATGTATATAGTATTCCACTACTTTTTACACAAATATAATTAATATTTTTCTTTTGTTGTAGCTGATAACAGTATTGAATTCTGAACATGTTTGCATCATTAAGAACAGTCAACAGAAAGTGTAACTAACTTACAAACCTCTATATCTTCACTACAACTGAAGTAGAGCAGCCAGCAATCTCAAATTGAAGCATTAAGATTTTAATTTTTTACTGTCTTAATCCAAATCCAATATGCAATTTTGTACATTTTTTATTATTATTAAAATATGTCATGAAATAAGTTGTTGTTTTTATTGATTATCTATTGATATTATATCTATCGTATATACAGTGTGTTCTATTTCAAAATATTTCCCTCCTGCAGAATATATAAATTAATTGCAATAAAATATGTAAAATTTCTGCAGTCTTTTGTATGTATGTCGGTTTTATTTATTCAGCGCCGTTTAATGAAGCATCCATCTCAAGGATGCAGGAAACTACGTTGGAAGAGTGATGTCCAGTTTGCTCCTGAATGTTGTTATTGATTGGTTTTTACGGAGGTCCTCAAGAAGTCAATTCTAGATGATGGGTCCTTAGACACCAAAAGCCCTGTCGTGGAAGCAGGACTTGTTTGCTCTATTTATCTCTTCCAGCATATTGGCGGATGCCTTTAAGCGTAGTGATTTACTTGCAAGTGTTTTGAGGTGCCATATTATTCAGAACCTTGTAGACCATAAAGCACAGTTTATAATATTAAACCCTTTCACCCACTCTTAACCAATGCAACTTTTCGAGCAAAATTATGATGTGACAACCCTTATCCTCACGAAAAATAAGCCTTGCAATGGCATTTATAGGCGATTCAGTTAGATCTGCGGTAGTCATACATATAGGATGTTGCAGTAATGTTCGCTGATGATACATCCCTCTTGATTAGGGATGATAAGAAAAGGTATCTTGTTTGAAAAGCCTTTTACGACATTGATGAAATGCTAAATGGAACTTTTCACCCCATTTGGCATTGACCAATATTATTAATATTTTTCATACCCTGGTGTGAAGCTATTTTGAGCGTTTTACACTCTAAATAACTTTCAAATATTGAAACTTCTTTATATACTTATTTGTGGTTTTCATATTTTTTGTTAAACTGTAAATTGTTTATAATGAAATGAAGTGCCAAACCAATGGCCTTTGGATGATAAGGAAAAGTAAAGTAGTCTAGTCTATAGAGTCAATAAAAGTAGAAATTAATGTTTTCGTGTTACCAGTTGTGAGGTTTTTCAACACTGAGCATATTTTGGGTATGTAATCAAATAGGGAGCTCACTGTCTTGCTGTCACAGACGCTGTCAATTTGGGCTCCAAGTATCGAGACTTTGCTAGACGGTAGAATGTCTGCTTGTATGAAAATTACATCATATTGATAAATATTTGCAATTTATATTAAATTTAATAAAAAAATGTTTTATTACGTCACTAGACCAAAGACTCCATATTGATAGTTTTCCTGCAATAGATTTCTAGTTTGGGAGTAATTTTAATAAAAAAATATTAGCAAAAATGTATTTATTACATTTTAAGAACTTAAGGATTTCAGGTTCCATGTTTATAGGTTTTTAATGAAGAATATTCATCTTCATTCCACGCACAAATTGAAGAACACCCACTTCATAAATAGTGTTGATATTTAGATCTAAAGAATATTTTGCAAGAAGCCACATAAAGGTACAAGTGTCGTAATTATCCCACTAATTGGATCTATACAAAACAATCCTCAGTCACTGGTTTGTTTCATACGACAATGCAGACCACATGTAGGTACTTTTATTATATTCATCCTACATTGATTCAATTCCGGCTATTGTAAATACATTATTCAAGCGTCATACGATAATTAAGCAGTTTTAATCAATCTTTTTCATTGTTAAGAGTTTTGTAATTATTATTCAGTCAATGCTGTCACGCGATGGTGTAAATTTACATAGAATTTGTTGAAATCAAACATAGATATTTGAAACTTCCACAAGACTGTGATAATCTTGTAGAAGCAGTTAACATCTCTATTTTATTTTAACAAATCATAACTCATTAAATTCTGTTTGTGTATTGTGATTCATCTACGCTTACATCAGTTACTTAATGTAAAAGTGTATGAATATATTATGTGTACTCTTATTTTGGAAACGCTCTATATGTTTTATTTTTCATCTTAAAAAATTCCATGTTTTTACAAATTAATTACACCATTTTCATTTTGTTCCTTACTATATATTAGTAATCAGAGTATTGAAATAGCACACAATCATTCATCAAACAGGGAGCAATATTACATATCTTCTTAAAAATGTTTAAGGGTTTCTTTATATTGTTTGAATTTATGTGTAATAATTATTTTAAATTTGTTTATTCCTTATTGATGTAAAAGGCTTTAATCCATTGATGAATGAAATAATTTATTTATTAAGGGTTTTGATAACAAGTTGTTAAATTATTTAATTTTCAATTTCACAATTATTTCCAAAACCCAGCAGATTTAAAAGCTACTGTGATTTTTCTTATCAATAATCATTCACTTTGAATAAAGTAAATAGATTTTAAATGCACTATCCAAATCTGAAATATACATATTTATTCACTGTAGTGTTATATAAATATTTAGTTACCAAAATGAATACAAAGTTAATAACGTCATTGCAATAATAATTATTTGAAATAGAGGCAGAGAATTACCAAATAAAAATGAAATTGTTGCACACAGTTCCTCTTTGGTGGCATTTTTTGCTAACTCTATCTAAACAGGATGAGTTATGTGGACCACTAACTAGTCGCATAGTTTACCTACATCTTGGAGAACAAGGTGACTTTGTGCTGCAGAATCAGGTGAGTTTATACATTAATTTCTATAGATAAATTTTTAAGGAAGGATGCATGTCTATGTACCATAAGCCAGATGATATCCTCAATAAAGTTTGGACATATTGTAATGTCCATAAAAATAATGATGTGTTGATTATTTAATTTTATTTTATTCAAATAAAATATGTAGAATATCTACATACTTGTGAGTATACATTTTTATATAATCAAAAGTGGCGGATGATAGCCTGATGATAGAGTCTCGGACTCTCAATAGAGAGACCTGGGTTCGATTCTACCCACTGCCAACTTACTCCACTTTCACAACACAAGCATATTGCTTACTGTGAGGATGTCTGGGGTGTATTTGGGTTTACTTCAAATCCAGATTCATCTTTTTTTTTTGAAAAAAATTGTTTTATGTGTTCAATAATGAAATTTCAAGAGTAATAAAAAAATATTTGTAAATAAAAACATCTGAGTACATATATATTTATAAATTTTCTTTTAGATGTTATTTATCTATTTACATAATACAAATATGTTTTATTTCATATATTAAATCAATATTTATAAATCGAGAAGCCATGTATGACTGTCAATACTAAGAAGATAATAATATAGATGAAATAACCCAGAGTTGCACAATTTATTGACTTATATAATTTCTTATTTAAAAATAGATAAGCTAGTTGAACTGTCTTATAAATGCTTGTATGTTAGTTACTTTCTGTAATATTTTACTATTTGATACATAGATAAACCAAATTAACTGATGAACCTTATTACAAGCATTATCCAAAACAACGCCAACATCCTTGCAGCACCCTCAGAATCCTTAAAGATGTATATTTAATTTGGTATTTCCTAATTGTGTAGTGAATATTATATTATTTTCAGACTTGGCTCAGTAAGGATGTGTTGGGATGCAATACTGGACTCGTCACGTGTCCATCTTGTTCCATACAAATTACAGTGGAGTATCTTAATTTACCACAAACATGCAATGATACGTTAACGTGTAAGTAAGGGAAATATTTGATTTTTAAAATAGTGACTTTATTTATTCTTGTACACTCACTATAATTTTTTTTTTATCTATTCATGTTTAATTATTTTCTTTGCATTTTTTTACTGACACTATATTCACCTATGTGAATTTGATCAAATTTCTTTACATGACATACCTGAAAATATATGCAAAGTAACAAAATTAAAAAAAAAATGTTTTCGTCTACTATAATAATATTGTTCGTTATTGAGAGATACGTCTTTAATCATATTAGGACATTGTCAGTTTATAAGTTATGGAATTCTATTACGATAAAAATTTATCCTTTAATTTTGTTTATTTAATTTATCCTTGGAGTTTCTCAGATAACTTCCTAAGTTATTCGATGTTCTGAAGCTTAGTACATAAGAGGTCATGGATTAATGGTAAAACCGATTCTCAGTTTGCCAAACACATTATAGATCATAATCATATCATTAATGATAACAATAGTCCAGTCCCGCTCCATTATCAAAGAAAAGGTTACAGGTTAAACTTGATAGAGCAATTAGAAAGAAATAAAAATTGTACATAATAATAACTTAATAAATGAGCAAATAAATATTCATAGGACTCCATTATTGTATATATTCAGAGCTTGAAACAAATTGACTACATGATTTTTTTTTTTACTAATTCACATAAATTAAAACCTTTCCTTTTGATAAAGTCACACTTCAGATGATGATGATGATGATGATGATGATGATGATAATAATAATACAGGTAATATTTTAACCTTTGTTTATTTAGTTGCAATATAAAGAATATAATTTGGAATCTCCCATAATAATGATCAATACTTTATCTGAATGATAATAATACAAACAAAAGAATAATTTTTAACAACTCACATACTTTTAAATCCTTTCATTATGATAAAATCTTAATAATAATAATATCAATAATCAACAAACCAATTTTATATTTGTTTACATTAAAAGGTACAATATTACCTTCAAACATAATACAAACTAATACATAGATAATACTAAATATAATACTATAAAATTTCCAGTAAGTTACATTGTTCATAGTAGGGCAGATAATGACTATACAATGAATTTCTCTTGTAGTAAGTACTGTATAACCAGATGAATAGTTGTAAACAATTCAGATTGATAATGACCCGATAAGTCGAAAGATGTCTCTCTCGGAATCAATAACTTATAATAAAAAGAAACACTTGTTTCAAATAACACAATATAAATGGTGAATGGAGAGAGTTTTAAAAGAGGACTGAAGACACACCTTTTTGCAGGGAGTTTCGGGTGATGGATATGATATACGGCGCCCTTATATATCAAGTAAACGGCGCTTTACAAATTGTCCATATATATATATATATATATATATAGATAATGGTTAATACTTGGGTGGAGTTTGATTTTACAGACTTAATGTTTTTTTTTCATTTTTTTAACGCATTCACAGATAATAATTTGTAAATAATATCAAAATCATTATTTTTCACAAATAATTTGAATAGTGTTTTCAATACCCTAATATGTACTTTATTTCAAGTAGATAACTTTCTGAGTAAAATGCTAAATATCTGAGGAAATTGTTCTGATCAAATATATATTTTTTAGTAAACAATGAAACATCAGAACAGTGTCAATGTGGAGGCCTAATGATTTGGGAGCCGACTAGTGATGAGCCTCCTGTCGGTCTCTGTTCTGTTACGACTTATACCACCTTCACCAGCTCCACTAATTCTGTTGGAATATCTCTTTACTTTGTACCAGTTAATTGGACAGGAACATTTTTAATACATTTCATTGCACAGAGTAAGTAACTTATTGATTATCAAATAAAATAAAATAAATATTTATTATTTTTGTTTCGTGTTACTGTTGAGTAGCTGTGTTTCGTGTTACTGTTGAGTGCTCAACAGTAACACGAAACAAAAATAATAAATATTTATTTTATTTTATTTGATAATTTAAAATGAAGTGTTACAAAGTAAATGCCGATACAATTAATGAACTTATTGATTATTTATTTTATTTTATTAAATAGCATTTTGAATATGAATTTAAAATTATGCAAATAGTTTGGTATTAACCATTGCACTATATTTAGTACCTACACTATGCAACCTTTTCTAAATGTGTATTGTGGGAAACAATAATTGTATTAATAAGATAAACAGAGATACATACCAAAGTCAGAAACCTAAAATTATGTCTATAGTATCTAAAAATTGCATTTACTACCATAGAATTATATTACTTCGTATAGAAGTGCTGGTAGCTTAGCCGCAATGTTCCAACTCAGGTCGGCCGATCGGCCGACCTGCATTTTTGCCTTGTTCAGTACGAAATTGACCATCGTTCGAGTAAGATGTAGCGTTCCTTACAAAAATGCATGTTACACATGCACTATTCAGGTGTATACAACTCAATGGTATTTTATCAACTATAATTTAATTTTCTGTAAGTATCTTAAATTCCCAGTATGGAGTAACTATGTCGCCCTGAGACCCCAAATGAGGCATAAGGAGAGCGAAACGTTCATTCCACATCACAAAACTCTCCACGCTCCTCTTGGAAGCATAAGTGGAAGATCATGCGCCAAAAAACAAATTAAACACCCTTTCCAAACCACACAAAATACAGAACAGGTGGTGAGCCCATTACTTGGAGTAAATATTGTCACACATTTTTAAGTTTTTAGTTATATAAAAGAAACGCAAAAAATATTTTCCGTTAGCAATCCAGTGTCTCAAGTTCGATTCTCGCTCTTTTCTGATCAATATACTCTTTTATTCAATGTCATATAAGTGCATATATCCATGAAGTTATATCTTTTGACTATAAAACCATTCAGATAAAAACAATAAATTATTGTCAATTTTTACTTTTTCCGAGAAACAATCTGCAGGGAGCAGAACAAGTTTTATTTATGTAGGAAAAATATTAGATTTTATTCAAATTTCAAATAATAAAAAAAAATCATTGTACTATCGTTTCATTTTATGCGTGTTTGATAATATTTGGTGATAACATGTTTGTTTGTTGTGTCTGAAATAGTTAGATACATTCTCTCTTTACTTGCAGACATACAACGGAAAATGTTGTGAACACCTGATAAAGGTCTTGCTTCCTTATTGTTAATATATGAGTGAGAGAGAAATACGGATGCATCACATGAGTAAAAGAGTACTTCGTAAAGGACTCGATATTGTACCATTGTAACCATATTATATCCGTACACATAGAAAAAAGTTCATTGCATTCATATTGATGTTGTCTTATGCAGTGTATACTTGACATCCTTTTTCTAAAGTTGCTACTTCTCTCTGCTAGTACTACAAATTGCCAATATTTAAAAAAGGTACATGAAAATTGTGATTCATTGTTCTAAACACCATATCTAGTACTTTAGTACATATAAATCTATGTTTACTACAATAATATATGTAACAAGTGTTTCATCAAAATAGGAGAGCATTGCTAAATTAGAAATTGAATAGACTCTCATGAATCAAATTTACATATACCCAAACAAAAAGATATCATGTAAAAAAAAATCCAAACTCTTTGTATTCATTTCAGCTTTTTCATAATATTATATTTCTAGTATTAATTTTTCAGAAAACCAAGATATAATAAATGGTACAATTGGTCATCAAGGATATTTGAGTTCTCCAAACTTCCCGTCTCCATACCCTAGTGCTTTTGGCATTGAGCACATTCTCTCTTGCGCCACTGACAACTGTGTTGTGACTCTTCTCTTCACTGACTTCCTCGTATCCACTTCATCTACAATGGAGGTAATTTCGTTCATTGGTTGGGAGAAATTTGCAACTACCAACAAATCTGCCTTTTGTAAAATATTTTTTAGCTGAGCAAATATTTTTTATTTATTTATTTAAGATCTTGAATTTGTGAATGACATGATTTTGAGAATTACTAAAAATATCAATTATTGCTTAAATTTGTGTATCATAAATATCATTCACCATTACTTTTGACAATGTTAAAGCGATTGGAAGAAATGAGCCTTAACACAAAATTGACCTATTACCATAACTTTATAAAGTCATTAATCTTTTTAGGGCAATCTAAAGGTGTCAAAAATCGAGGCATTGCCTCATTGGCCCGGGTCTAGATACATCCCTACTAACTGTATTTTTATTTTATTTAAAATTAGAATCTTATTTTCCAGTTCTATGATTGGGATGGCAGGAGGATTGGAATAGTGTCGGAATTACTAGCTCGGCCTGAACCTATCATATCAACTGGACCATCTCTGAGCATCAGATTTTTTGCTAATGGTGCAACTGCTGTAGGATATAAAGCAAATTATCATTTTATACACAACTCAACTGATGTTATCAATATCACCACTGGTAATTTTTTCTTGCCAAATTATAATATTATTATATATCAGCATTTTGCATACATACAAAACAAGCATATTGCTTTTTGTGAAAACTATTTGAGAATATATTTGGGTTAATATTTTAAACCTAGATTAGTTGTTTTTCTAATTTTATCTACACGATCATAGTCTTTCCCTTGGATGTCGTAACCAGTAGACCAACGCAATGTAATAAACATCCAAGTTGTCTTCGCTGTGCTTTAAAGTTAAAATGTTCAGGATAGGTAGCACTCTTCATCATCAAATTAAATGTGTTAAACGCATCTTGCCTTTTGAGGGACACTTAAAACCTTATAGAAAAGTTTGTAAGACCTATCCTATGAGTCCACAGATTCATTTCCCATTCTTTTCTATTAGTTTATATGATAAAACTAAAAATTGTGGGCTAGGTTTCTGTTGCACTTAGCAGCTCATATCTTCACTTCAGCGATGAGGGATGCCACCTGTCGTGAATGTCTAAACTTTTATTGGCACAGAGAGGACAACTTGCATGTTTGTTACATGCAGTTGATCCGCTGACTACCCCACTTGAGGGAAATGTTGTGATGGTATGAGTGAATGAATAAAATATAAGAAAAGTAAAATAATGTTGATTCAACAGTATATGTAAAATGGTAAGTGCAATTTGTAACATTGACATAATCAGCTGATGTATACATATAGGTATATTGATTAAGTTGTACATATCTATTGATTTGTTACAGAATGTGGAGGTGAAGTAGACAACCTCGGTGGTACAATATACATGTCTGGAGTATCAGGTTACTGTGACTGTGTGTGGATTATACGCCCCACTATATCCATTTCACATTACAAAACACATGTCTACCTCAAGTTCATTCAATACCCAGGGGGTGAGTTGGGAGTTTATTTATTAAAAAGTCTTACAAATATATCAACTCATGTTTTGTGCATAGGTGTGCATATATATTTACTGTATCATCATATATTTAATTCTCAGAATTGTATTAATACTTTTACAACAATAAATTTACCCGTGGAATCCCTGGCAAAGGATATAACTCGCACGTTTTTCTGAAAGTTTTCGAGTGTCCTGTAAAAGGCAGATCTTCATAAAACATCTCTGATAAGAAATTTAACATCTTAAATTCAGCAACGAGATGTGCTACCCATCCTGAATGTCTTTGTTTTTTATTGTCCTGGAAGAGGAATTTGCATGTTTATTACACTCTTTTCTGTAAGTTTTCGAGTGCCAAGTAAAAGGCAAGTATTTGTTTAACGACAAGATATGCCACCTATCCTGGATGTCTTAATAACTTGCATATTTATTTTATGCATTAAGTCTGCTGGCTACTCCACTTGTGGGATATGCCATGATGATATAGAATAGGAAATAAGCGATATTGAAAAGAGAAAAATGCTGACAATAAGGTAAATGGTGCAATCCGACCAACAATTGCAAATAGATACATATCTACCGCAGCTTAAAGGTTGGTGCACTCTGCTATCTTAGTGCCAACACTTATGTATGCAAGTGAGACGTGGACATGGTTAAAAAGGATGAAAGTGGTATAAATGCAGTAGAAATAAGATCATTGAGAAGGATGTGTGATAAAAGTCTGAGAGATTGTGTGCGTAACAATGATATAAGAAAGGAATGTTGAATGAAAATTGGTGTAATTTCAAGGATGAATGTAAATAAGTTAAGATGGTTTGGGCACGTGGAAAGAATGAATGAGGACAGAATGACCATGAAGATATATTTGGCTGAGAGGAATGGTGCTTGGAGACGTGGATGTCCAAGGGTCAAATGGCAAGATCATTTAAATCAAATCCTACAGGACGGTCATGTGTTGAGCACATTGAACAGGAGAGCATGCATGAGGAATTGTATGACAGTGACGGAATCGAAAGATGTATGCAAGGATAGAAGGAAGTGGCGCTCGCCTACCCCGCGAGGGAAGCGGCGTGATGGTACGTATGTATGTATATAAATGTATTATTTAGATCAATGTTTCACAAACATTATTATTTGAGAAAATCTGTAAAGCATTTACATTTTTGGTCGTTAATATATTCATTTCACATTTTATCCATTTTTTTTTTAAATAATTTCATATTTCTTTCAGGAGAAATGTCATTACATCAGGGTCAAACGTCAGAAGATCGTCTTTTGGAGACGTTTACCGATCATCATTTCAGATCCAGTGAGCATGTCTCTCCTGCAACAAAAGGTTTTTACATTGCATACAAAGGAAATCTTCAACCTGAAAATAAACTTGTTATTGCTTATTCAGCTTTTGCATACATCGGTAAGAAAATTCTTCTTCTATATCAAATTTAATAAAAGTATAATTATTTTAATAACTCAAGAAAGACTTGTGATCTCTGTAATACAAGGGAAATTGACTTGGAGACTGCCCCGGCTAGATAATCTTTTGAGAATGTACAATGCCAAAATGAGCACTGTCCTTGCATCCTTAAAGTTGCCAAGATGACCCTCTTTCACAATATGTACACAATTCCTGTGGTAACAAAATCAGAAAGTCAAAATGTTATGTTATGGGAAGAGTTGACTCAACTGGCACATACACTCTGAATGGATGGTACTGATTCCTGCTCTGTGATCTAGATAGAGGCATTAATGGGAAATTGAGTTAACATTAATCACAAGGACTTTTTTTTGGTATAAAAGTACCAAAATATGATGGAACTCCTTCTCTATGGTCTCAAGAAATCTAGCCTATAAATCTATATGAAGCCTAAGACAAATGACTGAAACAGTATCCTTGTCGATGAATACTTCAGTTTTATTTTGTTTCCAGATTGTCAGTCAGGAACAGATTTCCAATGTAACAACAAGAGATGTATCTCCAGCACACTGATGTGTGATTCCTTTGATCACTGTGGTGATAATAGTGATGAAGTCAACTGCAAATCAGGTTTGTCCACATGTCTTAAACATTTTTTTCTTGCATTATCTATCCATATTGTCCCTGAAATAGAATAGGCCTCCCAGTCTTTCTGTAATTTTTGGGTTAAACGGCAGATGAATATCTTCAATTTAACAACGAGGAAAAACGAGCATTCTAAACGCCAAACGACGCCATATAGACGTTGACTTGTGTGTTCATTTTAATTACATGCAGTTCGTCATCTGATAATCCCACTTGCAGAAGGCATGAGATAGTTAGACATATTATACATATAGACGTTGACTTGTGTGTTCATTTTAATTACATGCAGTTCGTCATCTGATAATCCCACTTGCAGAAGGCATGAGATAGTTAGACATATTATACATATAGACGTTGACTTGTGTGTTCATTTTAATTACATGCAGTTAGTCATCTGATAATCCCACTTGCAGAAGGCATGAGATAGTTAGACATATTATACATATAGACGTTGACTTGTGTGTTCATTTTAATTACATGCAGTTCGTCCTCTGATAATCCCACTTGCAGAAGGCATGAGATAGTTAGACATATATATATATAGAAGAATTTTAATGTACATATTTCACTGTTTTGTACTATTCGTGATTTAATTTTCTTTTTTTCACAGAAGTCTTTCCAAAACCAAGAGCTCAGTACTGGTGGCCTTACCGAAGCAATGGAATGAGGTCTGATCCCAATCCTGGAAGTGCCGTATTAGCTCTGGGAGCAGCCCTAACAGGATCTGCTGTACTTCTAGCTGTCACACTGTGTAGAGTCGCTCTAAGGATGAGATCTCCACCTACATCCCATGCACCACATCATATGGATCACATAAGAACTATCGCTCATTTACTTAGTAAGGAAATTAATCTCAACAGTTATTAAAACTCTGTTCATAAAAAAAATTACATTGTTTGAATGTTAAGATTTTTTTTAAGTAAATTTTCTCAAGGGCTTATTTTCTTTAGACTGTTTTCAAGCATCTATACATTCATTATCTCTAACACTTTGATAATTTAATTTCAGATATAGGAGAACTGGATGACAGAGACGAACCTCCAACATATGAAGCTCCTCCAGAATACAGTCAGGTGGTAAAGCCAGCTAGACCTCGTAGGAAACACTCGGCGCAAAGGTTGTACAATCTCACCCATCTGATTAATAATAAATAAGATCTTTCTATGTTTATCATTGTAACATCTCTCAGAAATGATATCACTGACTCACTTCATGTAAATAATTATTACTGCAAATCAATAATACTATTTTTAACTATCGCTCAAGTTTTGACTATTAATATTGTCTTAAATAATGTTACAGATTGATTGATCGAGAAACCCCAACGCAAATGGAAGGTGTAATGGACGAAGAAAACAACACGCAGGTAATTTAGTATTTTAGAGTAGTCAAATTGTATAATTCAAATCAAAATATAAACAAATTTTCAGTCTCAATTCTTCTATCTATCTTTACCAATATACAGCACTCACAATAAGTGGAATAACCGATATTCATTTATGTCTATTTACAATATCTTATTCTGCCATAAAAAAAATGAGATATTTATGATGGCTAGCAAACTGATAAAATGAAAATATTAAATATATCTTTAAAGTATGTTTAACAAATAATCTCTTAACCTATAAAAAGCTGCAAAACTTATTGAATTCCGAAACTCACTAGCATACTTCTATTTGGATGGGCAATGTATAATTAACTGTGGTTGCCGGCATAACATCTCACAACTTTATTTGTTTTGATTCTTTGTATTCTGTTGTTTCCAGACTTTGGAAAAGAAATCACAACTCCTGGATATACCATTTAATGAAACTGCTGACACATTGGAGAATGAAATTGTGAGATTAACAGATACCACATCACAACCAGTGTCAATAGAAACAACGGGATATAGTGAGGATCTAGGAATGTCTCTTACCCTCTCAGCAACATCACAAAAAGGTAATTCATGTACTCAAAATTCTAATCTTAGATAATCTAAAGATATTTTGATGAAATATAAAGCTACCGGTTAGTGATATTCTCCAATAAATGTATCTTCCTCTCTCAATACCATCACGACATTAACTACAAGTGGGCAACTGCAAGTAATGAACATAAGGGTCAAGAGTATACCCAGGCAGGAGTAGTCATTCCTCCCCCACCCCCTTTTACAAGTTTAAAAATAATGTCTTAAGTAGGCAACTGCTCTGCATCTTGGATATGCCTTTAACTGACATATCAAACTATCTTTTCTTTCAAGTTACTCTGTTCAGTAAGTATAAAATAGTAAACATACATATTTCTTCACGTTTCAGGAATAGATCAAAATCCAAACAAACAATTATTTCCTTCACCTCCCAAATATGTGGAAAACCAAAAGATACAAACAAGTAACAGTGTACTGTCATTTGACACACTATACTCTTCAGATCAAGAATTTCCAACACTCTCACAATCCGGAAATCTCATTAAAAGTCATTCCCAAGACAACATGTTAAAATTGAGTGAAGAAACATCCAATGCATTCAGAAATCAAGCGCTAAATGTGGATTTCAAACCTTTTTCTCCTATGAAAAAGATTTCGCTTGATGATGGCGATAGTGCTGTTGGAAACTGTTTTTCATCTGACTTCCCATCAACATCGGGAAGTAGAAATTGTCATGCTGGAAGTGACACAACTACTCAGTAAGAGAGGTCACCTTAATTTTGATAATTATATTTATTCTATACACTATTGTATATATAATTCCCTATGTAGATAGAACGCTGTTGAAGAAAAGCAACAATTTGTTAAATATTATATATGCATATCTGTGTAAGAAAGAAAAAGAGGATGAATCGAAAAAAACGCTTCACAGGGGAGCCGAAACAAAATCCACACGGTAAAATATGAGCTTTGTTTAACATTGAAATATGGTGTCTTATGTGCAAAGATCAACTCATCCTTTTTTCCGTAACACATATAGCCAATATTTTGTGATTAATGCATTAAACTCCATTTGGGGATGAGTCGGCTCATTTGAGCATTGAGCTTATTTAGCAGGAAAAATATTCTATACGTTGCATTTCGAATGAAAGAATATTAAATTTTAATTACATAATGTGATTAGATGAACCCCAGTGATAACCTCACCACTTGATAGTCTATATTGTTTTATAATGTATAAATTGATAAAGAGGCAAAAGGTTTAAATTAAATAAAAATACAATTGACATAAAATATATAATATGTAAATATTTTGTTTCTCAAATATGTTCCTTAATTAATTTATAATAATTATTATTTAATCATACAATTTTAATTAATTCAAACACAAAAACAGCAACAATAAATTTCAATTCAATAAATTTTTCACATGGTTTAAAAAAAACTACGCAATTGATTTTACTTGATAACTAGTATTGCAATGCTAATCGTCACTCGGCGTTCAATACCACGAATGTAACAATTACAAAATTTTACAGGAGGCCAAATAAATTGAATAAAAGCTACGGCGTCATCCAAATACATATTCACGATTATGTTCCATACGGCATTCTAGCAGTTTGGACAATATTTGGGGAATGTTTTGAATACAAAATCGCGTATTTTAAGATTCTGTACAAATATTTAAAAAAAAAACTTTTTCAACTGAATTGTCGAATTCGCGGTATTGAACGCCGAGCGACGTAATGATAATACAATACATTATAATTTGACCATAGCCTCTACAATATTGTATATCTCAAAACATAACATGTATTGAAATGAGCCTCAATGTTTCAACTGTTAAAAATAAATCAAACATTTCTGAAATTAATATTAATAATCTCAAAATAATTAGAGGATATCCTGTAGTTACTATACCAGTTTATCCTTACATACTTCTTTTGTTTCCTGTAGTTTAAAATATATAATAACAAAATATTTTTATATAAATGTTAAGCTTTATAATTATGTCCTCAATATAATGTTTTACCTTGCAAATATTTTCTTAAGACAATAGATTTTTATTATTTTATATATTCAAATATCAATAGCCATGAATAATATTTAACAATTACTCTCTATTATTTACTATATAATCTATTGGTATCTTGTATGCATTCACTGTGTTGGTGTTAGGGTAATAGAATTCCATAAAGAAATTAAAAAACAAATGTTTTCTTCTACTATATGTTCTTTAGCGAGAGAGAGACGTCTTTCGTCTTATAAAGACATTGTCAATCACTTTATATGTTCATCAATTTTGATTAAGACATTGAATGTCGAAATCCAGGGTCACTTTAATAATGTACTAGTAAAATTAAAAACTGCTTTTATAAATATCTAAATTTAAATATATCCACTGTGATATCTGATTGACAACATCCTTATAACATGAAAAATGTATCTCTCAATAAAGAATATACAGAATAAGAAATATATTTTTTTTTATTTCATCCTATATGCATTTTATGAATACTTTTCATTGGATAATATTCATAATAATATCCCCATCTGCTTTCTGAACAAAATATTTTTTTAAATAATAAAATGACATTGGTATTGACTAAAAAGAGAAAACTATTGGCATAATTGAGAAGTGTAATTATTATTTGTATCATAGTTGTTAATTTTCAATCAAGATCTTTATTATTACGGTTTGATTTTAAGCTCAATTAGAGAGAAATTTGTCACATACCTACTGTAAAATGATAAAATTCACTTTCTTTAGACATTCAATGCCATTGTCAAACTTAACTTGTAGTTTGACGAAGGCATTGGATGCTGAAACCTGAATCACTTTGATAAAGTGCTAGTAAAACTATAAACTGTTTTTTTTAATGTATTAGTAAATTAATGGAACCATTTGTAGAAATATCAACATAAATGACTTACCTAAAACAATTGTCATGAAATTCTGTCTACACCATTAATATATTTATAGTATAAATATCTGAATTAAAATATAATTATGTAAAATTGTAATGATTAAAAACATCAATGTGCTGTAAGGAAAACTTAGTTTTGATTCTAAATGACAAAAATTTTAATTGCAATGAAAAAAAATTGGAAGTAATCATGTAATGACAATAGGGATTCTTGATATATGTATATGCGCTTAAATTTATTAAAAAATAGCTCATTATATTTTTTTGGAGGCTGCAATTGTGTAAAATTAAATTTTATTTCCAAAGGCCATTTTGTTTCGCAAATTATGCTATTTCTATTATACTCATTAAACTATATATTGAAGTTTATGTAAATATATAATTATTATTATATTTTGTTCAAGATATAACATAGATAATAATAATGTACTTATACGAAAATAATACTAAAATGTAATTGATTTATAACATAAAGATAAGATAAACCTGATTGTTCTTATTGAATACATAATTTGTTGGGATGGATTGTTGCTATAAAACAATTAATTGTATGATCTATATGACACTATATTTATATTTTGGCCTCTTTTGCAATTTGTGTATTTTAATTTGCAGTTCCTATAAAAAATGCATGAATTAAATTTTTTATATTTATAAATAAATGCAAATATGGAATAAAATACTTTCAAAAAGTATTTTTGTACTCAGTCATTTGAAGTTTATTATTAGTAGTAAAACATGGATTAGTGATTCAGTCACATTAATTGAAAACCAAAAATAAAATAAAAATCACGTTCTTTCTTTTTTTTCACCCTTTTCTACTAATCTCAGAATACTAATGAACAATTGGTAATGCAACTAATACAACAATCTACATTTGATTGAACTATGGTGCAGGAATTAATCAATTTCTCATCTAAATCTAGAACTTCCATTAAAATGACTCAAATAACAAAATTTAATAAGAGTAGGTAAACTTAACATTATGACAAATCATGTTGACTTGATCAGTTCACACTCTATATTTATTATGTATCAAAATGGCACTCAAAAACTTGCAAACCATGTTATAATTATACATATACACATTATTTGTTAAATAAAAACATGTAAACAGCACCAAATAACAAAACAAAACAAAAAAATTGAAAATCAGCATTGTATTTTAGGATGAAAGATTTGAACCAACAAGGCACACCTTTCAAGTCTAAATATTTAAACACCACCCTATATTATTCAATTGAAGTTATATTATAATAGAAAAATTGCTTCAATCGATTTTCAGACGTTGACCATCTACGTTTTACAAATAAAATGCTTAACAATATAGAATATTTATAGGATCACTTAATATAATTATAAACATTTCCATAAAAAAGGAATCAACGAATGATTATAGAGTGAAAAAAGGCATTAAATTCAATAGGTAAGTGCAAATGATATTTACCCACAAGCAGAAATATCAGAAGTAGTCAAATCTCTTCCAAAGTGCAAATAATAATATTGTAAATGGTGTTGTAATAATAATTATACTTAATGGAGAGAATGTTCAGAACAGTAATGAATTTAAACAGCTGGGGTGTGATCCATGGATCCTTTCAGCAAACTTGAAGACATCCTGTAAGCAATACAAACAAAATCAATGATTAATCATTCATAAAAAGTTTAAGGGATTTGTGAAATGAGTTATTCATAGGAAGCTATAGCTTGTAAAATGTACTTGTATGATGAAACACAATAGAACTTTATGAAATCTCATTAGAGTCATTATACTGCAAATAATGCCAACACTGCAAACTGTTTGTACATATAATAGAAAAGGGTTATTATTGAAATTGAAATGATATAATTGTTCAATATATAAAGACAAGATACCAAGTAATTCATTCAGAATTGAAGGTAAAAATTTACATAGTGTGATTGTGAAACATTTTTTACTTACTTGCTTATCATGTGTTTGTAGATGCTGTAGGGTAGAATTGTAACTGTAACAACAGGTCCAGCTTCGTCAATGACTTTCGATATCCCTTTATCTTTCATGCCAACAACATTCTGTCCATTCACCTCCACAAGTTGATGTTCAATCAATAGACCATTCCTGGCTGCTGACGAATCTTTAACCAGACCAATTATCTTCCCATCTTTATAACGGAAACCTATTTGGCCCACAGAGTCCTTGTGAAGTGTTAAAGTGCGCTCAAATGGCCTAAAACATTACCAATGCAATATAATATAAAATAAACAAAATACTATACTACTGCTAACTACATCATCACGGCATATCCCACAAGAAGGGTTGCCAGTGAACTAACTACATGTCATAAATATGCAGATTGTCCTCCCTGTGCCAAAACAAAGTAAACATAATAGGATTATTTGGAAAATATTGAAAAACAGTGATACACTCCACAGTCTGTATACTAGTTTGTTAAAGTGTATTAATAATAAACTTTATTGTACAAAATATTTGGATAAAAATAATAAGATTACAACATAGTATAAACAAATATTTTTTTACAATGGGCAAGTTTATCGGAGAGACGTGATATCTTCCAACTAACCCAATAAAATAAAACTAAAGACAAATTGAAAATTCTCTGTTATGCAAAATATACAGAGAAGAATAAAATTCTTCCTTCTTTTTCAGGCAAGGCTACCGACACCGAGCGAATTATGGAGAAGAATAAAATGAATCATATCTAAAACTTATTCACACGAACCTGTCCCTCAATGAAATTTTGATTCCATTAACTGGAGCATTCTTTAACATCTTATGTGCTTCATCCATAGACATTCCTGCAACTGTTTTATCATTTATTTCCAGAACTTGGTCTCCAAATCGCAATCCTGCCATCGCTGCTACACTTTCCTTCATGACCAAGCATACAAAAAGACCATTGTCGACTGCCCTTAGCCTTAAACCAATTTTCCCATTGGCATCTTTACAGAGGACCACTTGTCGGATACCCTGAGTGACAAATGATTTTTGCAATGCCATAGAACCACCTGATATTGGTGCCACCATGTTGCCAGATAAATTGGATCTGGGAGCATCACCAGCCTATAAATTAAACGTAAAAACTATTCCATTAATTGTATCGGCATTTACTTTGTAGCACTTCATTTTAAATTATCAAATAAAATAAATATTTATTATTATTTTGTTTTGTGTTACTGTTGAGTAAGACTAACGCACGACCGGTTTCGCGGACTCCGAGTTCGCATCATCAGGTACTGCCGCCGCGAAACCGGTCGTGCGTTAGTCTTACTCAACAGTAACACAAAACAAAATAATAATAAATATTTATTTTATTTTATTTGATAATGTAAAAATTATTCTTTATTAAAAAGCACCTAGTTAATGAGTAACTATGTAAAGCTATACAATCAATCACAGCTGTAAACAATGCCAGCCATAAACAGTAACCCCAGTGTAACAAACATACAACACCGCTAATACAAGTTTGTATGTTATGAAAAAGCTTCTATATTTAAGCTTTAATATGTAATGATGTCACTAGTAAGAACATTGTGGCCTCATTTTCACTTACTTTGTAGTGTGACAAAGCTCTACTAGTCCACGGCTGTAATTATGTTCAATTGTTATGAATATTTATACTATACTTACAGGAACAATAGCAGAGGATGCGATAATTTGTGAATATTCCGGCATATTGGCGGCAATCACTTCAGGGCTCAATTCCAGGCCCATATAATCACCAAGAGAAGGATACATGGCCCCTGTTCCAGCTGGTGCAGCCATGTATGGAGTAACAGCTGCTGCATGAGCTTGCTCCTGTACAACATTAATCTGTGCTCGGACCATATGGTCCACTTTCATATCTTCCAAAGATGGGTACAGAGACATTCTGAAATAAATAAACAATACAGCAAAAACTACAAATATGTTACCTAACAAAAAATCAAAATCACTACACTAGTACACTAATATTTCACCGGAATTATGAAAACAGTCAACCTTACACATAAAAATAGTCATAAATTATTTGTTTTATCTAGCTAAAAAAAATTAACTACAATATATCATGAATTTAATTATACTTAAATAATTAATTATCCAGGTATATAAACTTAGGATTAGAGATATTTATGTAAACAACAATTCAGGTATTTTCAGAACTATTACTAAAAGAAGAAACTACTACCTGAGTTTAATAAATTGCTCCTTTTGTTCCTTTATCCAGAACCTTTCACAAGAATATTTTTAATAATTATTATTTTGTACTTTCTCTACCACTATTTTTCAATGGATATGGTCACTTTAAATGTTAATTCTTTAAAACAATAGTGATAATACTTTTATACATTGAACAATAAGCCCCACTGTGACGACATTAATAGAAATGTATTATTATAGATAAGAAGTTATTGGTCAGATTGGTGAGTCACTAAGGTATGTTTACAAGGAAGAACATTGAAGAAATTATCATTAGCAGATCCGTCATTATTACGAGTCATATATTTACTATTATAATAAATATGTATTAAATAAATTACTTATATGACTGTGTATTATATTAATATCATAATATTACAGAACAAAAAAGATTTACATTAATGTTAGTTGCAAATACCTGAATCCGAAAAGAAGAAAATATTTTTAACTACAGCTTGGAAGAAATTAAATCAAATAATATAACTGTAAAATAAAATGTGCATTTTAAATATTGCAGAGAAAATTGATAATCACGTACCTTAAAAAATATAATTTCACAAATTTTAAACGACGTATTTACGCTCCCGACGACTTTGATATTAAATGTCTCTATGGGTAATATTGACACCCCACTGCCGAACAATGTTGCACTAAATAAAATTAGATTAGAACAATGAGTCATATCATTGAGATAAGAACGAATATAAGAAGGTTGAGTAATTTTGTCAAAGTTTAGAATTTTAGATATTACATGTCGAAAATCGAGTAACTCCTAAAAAACATTTCTGAAACTAAATAATTATATTAAATTTTTTGATTTCAATATTTTTTTATTTTGCGTACATACTACATACTGAATTTTAGTGTTGAATAAGCCTAGCCAGTCGAATACCTAAAAAATATTAAGGACGTTCGATGTATTTTGAAGGTACATTATTTTTTTTCTTCTAATATTTATGAGAAATTCCGTATGATAAAGTCTTAAACTTAAACACGTTAGTGATCTCGGATTCGATTCCGCCCACTGCCAGCCTACTCCATCCTCACGATACAAGCATGTTGCTTACTCTGAGGGTATCTTTTATTTCAAATCCAGATTCATATTTTTTATCTATTCCGTCGTGGCATATCCGACAAGCAGGGTAACCAGCAGACTGGCTGCATATAATAAACATGCAAGCTCTCCTTTCTGTGCCAACAAAAAATTAAGATATTCATAATGGGTGGCAATTAACTTCATTGCTGAGTTCAAAATGTGAATTGTATTTATTTTTCGGATACCCACCTTTTACAGAACACTCGTAAACTTACGGAAAAGAGTGGGAGTCCAATTTTTTACCTGGTAAAATATTGGTCTCGTCTTTACTCCACAAGATTTACATTTTCAAAAGTAGTTTAATTTTTCAGTACATTGGAATGTCTTTTTTTGCTATAATATAAATCCTAGGATATGTTGATTTTACTTAAATGTGGTCAAATAAATTTCTTGTTTTTTTTTTATTATTTCATACTGGCTAGATACTTATATTGAATTTGAAAATTGACCAATGTAAAGAAGAAGAAATTGTTGCAGATCTGTCAAAGTCAAAATAATATCGTATTTGCCTAATTTTCGTATAACTGTGTTTATTTATCAATAATTTGTTAATTTAATCAAAATTTGTAATTAATAATTTCCGTGTGAATTAATTTCAATCACATTGATACAATGGCTTACGTGAGTACCATTTATTTTGTTAGTATATAACCTCCTAGTGATTATTATTGTGAAAGGATAATGTAAATTATTAGTCAGCACATTATATTTACAATAGTTTTTAATATTCTACGTCGATAATGATCACATTTTATTAACATACTTTCACTAACATTTATTCAAAGTATTCATAAGTTGACAACTATTTGAAAAGTTGTTATTGAACTGTTTTTCAAATATGAACCTGCTTTTAATTATAACACATTATTCCTTATGATATTTTGTATTTTTTGCATAACATATTACAAAATGATTTTATGGTTGAGCACTACTTTAACACAGTGAATGTACAATGTGAATTTTTTTAATATCAAAACAGTGATACTATAAACTATTAAGTAGAGTTAACATTCAAGTACTAACCTTTATTATGCCTCAATCAGTAAATAATATTATGACTAGAAATCATGTATTTACATTAAGCAATCGTGACAAATTCTACAAGGAGATAAAATATAGATTTTAAGTATATAATGATATATGCCAACATTAATGTTCAGAAAAGAATAAAGTGAAAATATTGATCCCATTTAGAATGATATAAGTTATTATTATTATTATTGAACTAACTGTTATGTAATTTTTGTGATACTTACCAAACTTAATAATTATTTACCATTTATATGTGAATCTTTTCCTCTTTCCAATTGTTCGAAAGCGTCCATAACTTCCATCTTCTTTTAATACCTACCATCCACCTGCACTACTTTAGAGATATTTTTCTTAAACTTAACCATACATTATTTATTCCAGAATACTGTATATATGTATGTACTCTCCTGACATTGATGACATTTTTCAAGCATAATATAACCATACTTTTGCACATCTGTAAAATTGATCAAACAATCCTCAATTGGAAGATCTCGTGCACATAACACAGTAAAAAAATGTCATCTTCAATTATTTGGCAGACTTTTTCAAGTAAAGGAAATAAAAACATTATATTGGAGTTTTATAAGTTTATTATCAAAATAAAAAAAAATGCATTTGAAAGGCATCTAAATATACATAAAAGAAAAGAAAACAAAATAGGAATATTAACAAAGTAATATAATAAATAAAATTACATTATGATATACATAGATCTTTGTTTGTATAACAGATTCAAGAGATGCCATTGGAATGTATTCAAATAATGTATATTATTCATATATTACAAAAAATATTAAAAATTTATTTAATAATTAACAATATCATACAATAACAATATGATATAAAGTGATAAATAAGTATTGGACATATTCCATAAGTTGAAGCAATGTCCTATCACATTATTATTGTATATAATTAATTGTATTTTGTACTTCATACATAGTACTTAAAAAATACTATTTTATAACGTTCCTTCTCAAATATTTACATCACATCACAATTTTATTCTAGTTACTCTTGTCAAAAGTGCACTAACAAACACTAAAATATAAAGTTACATGTTGCTAAATTTATTAAAATAAAATACTTTACTGGTAAGTGTAAATAGATAGTGCTACTTCATTAGCTGTATCTCAAATGGGAAAAATAATGGAATATTATTAAAACTAAACAAATTCTGCTAATCAATCAATGTGAAAAAATAATAAAATTTACCAACAAAAATATCCGAGTACAGATTACAGTACTAGACGAGATTCAAATTTTATGTATTATACTCACATATCATTTTAAAACAAGGTAATTAAAATAGACATTTTAAATAGAGAGAAAAAGAGACTTTTCTCTTATGAAAATTATTACAACTTTTGAGGATGACATAATTATGATATAAATAAGACTAATTGGTTAGCAACTTTTACATAATATAATATGTACTTAACATGATACAGCAACAGTAAGGTGAATGTGTTAGTAATCATATCGATTGTAACCTCCTCTCCTCCCACCCCCACCCCTGCGACCTGAGTTAGAAGGAGGTGGTCTTTTCCTGTATCTGTCTGCCATTGCAATCAGCTCCTGAGGAACAACCTGATTTGCTTCTTCCAATATTTTAATTAGGCCTTCAGCTTTGTCCCAATCACGTCTCGACATGTAGGTAATTGCTTTACCCGTTTTACCGGCACGGCCCGTCCTACCCACTCTGTGTACGAATTCTTCCAAACTTGTTGGGAAGTCAAAATTGACTATGTGGGTTATATTATTAATATCTATTCCTCTACTTGCGACATCGGTTGCTACCAATATGTTAACACTACCTTCACGCATGTCTTCTAAAGCTTGTTCACGATCGCACTGGTCTAAGCCACCATAGATACTTTGAAAATTAATTCCTTTTAGTGCTAAATCAGCAGCTATAGTGATAGTGGTAGCTCTTTTACTACAAAATATAATAACTTTATCATCATCTTGTAATTCGTCAATAAATTCAAGAAGTACTTCAAACTTCTCATTAATATCATCGTTTAAAAATATTAAAGACTGCTCAACGGTGTGAACAGCTGCTAAATCAAGGGAGCCAACAATCACTCGAATTGGATTTACACAATATAACTCAGCTAGACGTTGCACTCCTGAGGGCCATGTAGCTGAAGTCATGACAGTCTGTCGGTTGGGTCGTATTTCAAGGAGAGAAACTCTGATTTGCGGCCCAAATCCCATATCAAGCATTCTGTCTGCTTCATCTAAAACTAAATATGTAACTGCTTCAACGTTTATAAGTTTACTTTTGACTAAATCATTTAACCGTCCTGGTGTTGCAATCACTATCTGCACTCCTTGGGCGACTGCATCCACTTGAGTACTGCGGCAGCCTCCTCCATAGATACATACAGATTTGTATCCTTTATATTTATACTTTTTGACTTCTTTGTCTATTTGAATAGCCAACTCCCGAGTGGGTGCTAATATGAGCACATTAGGCCCGTTCCTTTGATCTACAGGCACCGGTTGCCTATCTATATGGATTAGTGCAGGCAGTAAGAATGCCAGTGTTTTTCCAGTTCCGGTTTGGGCAATGCCGATCAGATCTTCGCCTGAGAGTAATACTGGCCAGGCTTGGCTTTGAATCGGGGAAGGTTTTGAAAAATTTTGGTGTCTAATAGATTCAAGTATTTCAGGATAATGTTCAAAGGCTTGTTCAAATGTGTGTACCGGGTTAGGAATCTTGGGTAAACTCACTGAATGATCCTGTTGGACCCTCTCAACCGTTATACTATTATTAACACTTCTCCAACAGGCGACATCTTTTTCACTCATTCCTGCTATTTCTATGTTTTCAATGTAAAAGTTCTTTAATATAGGAGGTAAAGTAGCCCAATATGCTTCTTTCGCTTTCATGTTCTTCTCCAATAATGCTTTCCAGTCGTAAATGTTTTCGGTTTCAGCATTCTCTGTTTCTAGTGATGAATAATTGATTTCCTTCGGAGGACTGTTAGTACCATCGGAAACAACTCCGCTGGTTGATGATCTTCCATAGTCTTTTTGAGGAGGAGGATCTTCCACCAACTTTGTAATAAGAATTCGAGCTTTGTTTCTGGCTTCATGTGACCCAGTCAACTGGATAGATGTCATGGATGAGTTGCTCGTGTCTCTGGGAACAAAAATTCTAGCACCGCTCTCATTTTGTAGCTCTTTGATTTTCATACCTCCTCGTCCAATAATTTTACCCACGAGACTTGTGGACACATCGATCGTGTCATTTTTATCGCCGTTTCTCCAATTTTGATTAGGAATCACTCTGTTATATCTTGGTCCCCCATTTCTCTTGGTATCGTTACTATCACTACTCACAGTTTTGTGAATTTCTTGCTCCTCTTCACTGTTCCACCCGTCGTCAGCCATTGTTTTGAGATATTGAATTTGTAACTATTTATTTATATAATTTATAAACTTCAACCAACTGTTTCACTTCTGCTTTAAATTCACAAGTAGAACTAAGTTAATACACCTTTCAAACACGATTTTTTTTCGAAATTATTACGATTATAAAGCAGCACGACCCCTCGACTCGTCTCTACTGACAAATGCGGCGGAACAATAGTTTGAGGTTATATTTATATGTACACACTGCAAATGGCGATATTTGAACAGGTAGAGATAGAAAGATGAACGTATAAATAAGAAAGAGAAAAAAGTCACTCCAATGAATCACGGCAAGAGGCAAGTTGTAAAAAGGTGTAAGTATAATTACCTTCTCACTCCGGTACCCTGCCGTTACTAAATACCCGTTACATTTTGAATCCGCATAAAAACAAAATTCTCCCATTGAGTTTGAATCGCGCTCTGTAAATGGCTGAAATCGACTTAGGTGCATAGTGGATAGAGCAGGTGCATAGTGGATAGCGATTTCATCCAGTCAACCTATAACAGCCTCCTCCATAGATACAGAGTTAGGTGCATAGAGCTTTGAAAAGAATTACAAGATCAAAAATTATTATTATGATATTAGGAAGTAAAAACTAATGCAATACATTCTTAATTCATACACAAAACATCATAAAAGTTGAGAAATAAATCAGAATATTTATAGGTTATACAATAAAATGGTGGATTCATGTTAAACAGCGACGTGAATAGTTAAAACTCTTATATTCTGCTAAAGGCTGTCTAATAGTTCACTCTCTCTCACTCGTGTACTGTTAATCAACAAAAAACTGAATAAAATTACACATGTAAACTTCATGCAGCTGTAAGCTGTAATACGGCCCACATATCATTTACTATACAGCTATTCACTTCATAATAGTTCACACGTGCCCCCTTAATAAGTCAGTGTAATAGGAGTTCACAAATACCTTTTTATACAGCATTTGGCGTAATTTTATTCACCAAACAGTCCTTATTACGGTTAAGGCATTAGAAAATGTTAAAAGCTGAATAGTCATTTTTGTCGGCCTTAATCAGCCTTAGTGCAGCTCTTAAACAGCCTAACCTGTTTAAATATCACTGACAGCTCTTATGCAGCTGTATGATCACCAGTGTACCTTTAAAAGTCTTAATACGCAGAGTTTCAAATAGGTCTAAAAGTGAGTAGTTATATAGCTATCTGTGCTACCTGGGTTCGTTCGGCAAGAAAAAATCAGCATTTAAGTCATTTGCACAGCAAACAATGTTTTCATCGGCAATAAATAAAAAATAAGCGCAACACTTGTTTTACAAACAAACTTGGTTATATCGGCAAATTAACAAATTTTAACGGCTCAATAAATACTCGCACAACAAAATAATTAATTGACCAGCAGAATTGTTATTTGGGCAGCAGAATTATTATTTGAGCAGCAGAATTATTATTTTACCGGCAGAAAATATTAGATAAGCAATATTTTTCACACATCGATTTACCTTCGGATCCACATGAAGTTTTTGTGATTTCTTACTAAATTAATGATGATTACGAAAATAATGCCAGTTTCCGCTTTGCTATATTAACGAAATATCTAACTGAAATGTCGAAAAACACTAGTTTCGTTCATTCAGATGCTACATATAAAATCACATAAAAAGATGCTACATACAAAAGATTTATTATTTGAACAAAATTAAAAATTTAGCTTTCACAAGTTTAATTAAAATTAGCTCACGGTTTGCTGCTCATTTATTTATTTTGCTGGACATTTAATCATTATGCCGGTCAAATAATAATTTTGCCGGTCGATTAAATTTAGAGTTTTACAATATCATATTATTTGCAATAGAAATATAATATCCTCGCTGGGTATAAGTAGCACATCAACATGATATATTTGTCGGCTGAATTCATTTTTCTGCTGAACATAACATCAATATTATGCTGATCGTTTAAATCAGGGATGCAAAGACTTATAGGGAACAGGGGCCACTCGAAAAAATTAACACTAAAAATTCAAATAGTCACCGAATTTTCAAAGTGGTATAGTACTACTGTATAGGAATTTGAAATATTTCAAAAACACCTCGGTTTTCTTAAAGAATATTTTCTTGCAGTATCTGTGTTTGAATTTTCAAAATGGTATAGGAATTTGAAATATTTCAAAAACTTCTCAGTTTTGTTAAAGAATATTTACTCGAATTATTAAGTATCCGGTACTTTTACCGAATATCCGATTATTACAGGTATTGACATTTTTTTTATATATTGTTTAATTCGCTGGCGGGCCGCAGATATACCGACTGAGGGCCTGCGGGCCGCGGTTTGTGCATCGCTGGTTTAAATGATAGCCGTTGTAAAGTGATGTATTCAAAAAGCGCATAAGAATATTTTTCCACCATACCATGTACGGATACGTCTCTAGTCGTTTACCATAAATAATTATAGTGAGTACTGGCAATGATAATATTGTGATTATTATTCTGTGGCAATCACTAGCTATGTCAAAATGGCCGATTGCTGGGTTCGGAAGTTGTTTTGCATCTGAATAAACTGCGAAGTCTCATTGCGTAATTTTAAAGAGTATCATAATTTAAATTTAATTATTCATTTAATGTATTCATAAAATGTCGATTGAGTACGAAATAGTGAATATACTCGGGCTGGAAATAGACTATTGAATGCGACGACAAGTGTTAACTTACAATGGAGTGTCGGGTTTTATTATGTTTGTTGACGATGAATTTGTTCGGCTACAGTTTAGTCTTCGGAATCACAGAGTGCCCACATAATTGTTCTTGTTTATCAACGGTAGTGTCTTGCACCCGAGGCAATCTAAGTGGAGTTATTCAAGTTATTCCGTCGTGGGTTGAAGCTCTTGACTTGAGCTCCAATGATTTAACCGATGACTTTGTATGCGATCTCTCGCATCTACGGAATCTAACGGACTTAAAGTTAAGTAAAAACTTATTTACCACTGTGCCATCAGTAGGAGATTTGAAGAACTTGCGAAATTTAAGCTTGTCCCATAACAAAATAATTGTTTTAAAACAGAACTCTTTAAATTATTTGACAGCTTTAGAAAGCCTTAACATTAATAATAACAGAATTGAAGAGCTTTCCGTAAACAACTTTCCTCGTGATAATTCCATCAAGATTCTTCTTGTAAGTAACAATAGAATAAAGTTTGTACAAGAAGGAGCATTAGATAATTTAAGAAATCTCGTGAAGTTGAAATTAAACAAAAACAAGCTTTCTAATATACCAAAAAAATTCTTCCAGTTTCAAAACAATCTAAAAACCCTTGAGCTAAATGAAAACTCTTTCAAAGAACTAGATGCTCTTATGTTTAAGGGCCTACAGGAATTAGAAATATTGAAATTGAGAGGAAACAATATGAATGATATGAAAGATGGTGTATTCTATGGATTAAAGAGCATCAGCATATTACAACTGGACAGAAACAACATATCCACCGTATCCAAAGGATGGCTTTATGGTTTAGATACTGTTAAAACACTCAGTCTTAGTTCGAATGTCATCACAACTGTAGTACGTGGGTGCTGGGAGTCTAATGGTCTCCTGGAGGAGCTGGACCTATCCAGAAACCAGCTTGAGGGAATCTCCTCCAATATGTTTCAGCATCTATCCAGCCTTCGAGAGCTCAAGCTGGAATACAACAGAATATCTAGTATAGAAGAGAATGCATTTAGTCATATGCCTGTGTTAGAGAGTCTACACCTTTCATACAACCAAATATCTTGGACAGTAGAAGATATGAATGGACCTTTTGCCAAACTGGGAAATCTAGTTAAATTTTCATTAGCTAACAATCACATCAAATCTGTGAGCAACAAGGCATTTTTAGGACTGAAGATGCTATCTTATTTAGATCTTAATAATAATAATATTACCACAGTCCAGGAACATGCATTTGACTCTCTTCAAAATTTAAAGGAGCTTCGAATGAACAGTGGTAATCTGGTGTGTGACTGCAGACTACAGTGGTTACCTCAGTGGCTCAAGAGACAAATGCCAGGAGCAATTGCCCTGGAGGCAACATGTGCCTATCCTCTGAGGCTCAGCAGGAAGCCATTGGTGCAGGTCAATAGGGACAACTTCATGTGCAACGACTCACCCAATCCTAGAATCATGGAGCATCCTAGAACTCAACTGGCTATAGAAGGTGACACTGTTCATTTATATTGCAAGGCTGTCTCCAGTATTCAGCAGCACAAGAGTGACATGGCATTCCATTGGAGGAAGAATACAGTGAACATGACCAACCCAACAGTCAAGTATTATGAGTCTGCTAGAGATGAACATAGTGTGGTGGCTACTTCTGAACTGATTATACCAAATATTACAAGTGGTGACGATGGAAAATATCAGTGTATAGTTTCTAATAATTATGGCACCACTTACTCTCAGAAGTCTAAGATTACATTTGTCATACCTCCTAAATTTATTAAGCGACCTTCCAATGTCACTGTAAAGACAGGTGAAATAGTCAAATTAGAGTGTTCAGCTAGTGGCAAGCCTTCTCCACAAATAGCCTGGAGGAAAGATGGTGGGAATGACTTTCCTGCTGCCAGAGAGAGACGAATGCATGTCATGCCCACAGATGATGTCTTCTTTATAGTGAATTCCAATGTTTCTGATATGGGAGTGTACAGCTGTACTGCCCAGAATCCAGCTGGTGTTATTGTATCAAATGCAAGTCTCACTGTGCTTGAGGCACCCTCCTTTGTTAATTCCATGGTCAACAAAGAAATCACAGCTGGAGAGTCTGTGGTGTTGGAATGTTTAATGTCTGGTTCACCTAAACCATCTCTAACTTGGCTTAAAGATGGAGCTCCCATTTCAAGGACCGAAAGACATTTCTTTACAGCTGAAGACCAGTTGCTTATAATTGTGGGAGCAATGCAGAGTGACCAGGGTTTGTATGAGTGTGTGATAAGCAATTCTCTGGGGACAGAGAGAGACTCCACCAAACTGAGGGTCCTACCTCCCGTTGTATCTGCTGTCAATGAGGAGGATATGATGGGTATCATCATCATCACAGTAGTGTGTTGCGCCGTGGGTACTTCCATCATATGGGTAGTATTTATCTACCAGACCAGAAAGAAAATGAATAGTGCCTTGCCTACTGTATTCCCTAGTGATACTCTCCAGATGGCCCCTTTATCTACAGACGGAGATCACACTGCTACGCATGTTTTCCCCGATAATATATCTGAACGATCATCGTGCAAGGATAGTGGGACTGGTGATTCGGCTAAGCGCAGCAGTTTAGAAGCCATTCCCATTGAGGATTATCCTCCAGAGATTAGCAGAGTGTCTGTATATACAGATCCCACTGCCATCAGGCTACTATCAGATGAAAGGAATTCGTTGTCAAGTGCAGATCAACATCCTGGTGTCCACTATTATTATCAAGGGAATGTTGATTGCGTTGTGAACTTATCCAGCCTACCTTCATGTAATAGTCCCAATGAAATTAGGACGTTTCCCTATTCATAGTGATTAGTGTAATGTAGTGATCTTGTAAGGTAATACATGCCCAGTGGGACAGTGTGGAGGTATTAAAAGACTGATATAACAATTAGTATTCTCATTTAACCTGTACATATGATGTATATAATATAAAACATAGCTATTTGTATCTAACAAACATTATGTATCCTTAAGTGTAGAGTGATATTTATGTCGGTAGCTAGTAATTAAAGTTCCTTTTGTATAGTATGTATATTACATAAAATACATAACAATGTGATATAATGAAATCATACACATACACACAGTCATATGGTGGTGTCCCTCCCGAGATCATGCAGTGGTTTGCTGCGGTGGACAAGGATCATTCTGGATTCATATCTCCGAAGGAGCTCCAGGCAGCTCTTGTCAATGCTCAAGGAAAGAACTTCTCAGAGACTGCCTGTCGTCTCATGATAAGTAAGTGTTTTATTTGTCGACATACGACATTAAATTAAATTTTTTTTTTTTTAAAAAGATGTATTTGGTTTTTTTTTATACCCAAATACAACCTTATACATCTTTCACAGTAAGCTAAAAGCTTGTGTCGTGAAAGGATAGTTTGCCGGCACCTGGGATCGAACCGCGCACCTCATGTGCTTGAGGCTGAGACTCTGCCTCTAGGTTACCGACGAACTCTGTTTGTGTAAAATTAGAAATTTTGACAGTTTTTAGTACTTTTTCAGCCTTAAAAAAAAATATGTTTTGGAAATAATTTACTGTTCACTGATCATATTATTATCTTGATAAAATTTGTAATTAACATATTAAAGACTAATGCCATTAATGTATTAAGAATAATAAATTGATTTTAGTTATAAATCTTTTCATATTGTAGATGGTAACATGTTTTGTTTTTATGTATGAGCGTGTATGTACATATGTATGTATAATGAGCCTAGTTCTAAGTCATTTTGTGTTACATTTATTTTTTTGTTTTTAAAGTACCTATTTCTTTGTAAAATATGAGCATAACACTGTTACTTTAAAATATTATTAAAAAATTATATTGAAAAAAAGTGCTCCATGGTAAAACATTTCCAATATTTTGTTCTATTCTGTGTTTATAAGTAACATGTCACTTTGACTGACCTCCTTAGTTGGATATATGTCTTGGGATCATGGAAATTAAATTTATATACTTATGTCCTTTTTTCCTAATAAATAATGGAACATAAATAAATTGTAGAATAGGGAACATGCATGTGTGAGGAATATGAATAAATGTTATCAATTCATATTAATAAATATACGCTGATCATGAATATCCTAATAAGAAACCATAAAATAAAACTTTTCATTCATTATTTTCATTTTAAAAATCCATATTTTCTGTAATTGAATTAGTCCGGTGTGACGTCGCTAGTCGCTATTTTGTATTGCCACACGTTTCACTCTTAGTACTGTTTGTAGCGCCTGATATCGTCAAACACTGCTCCGCCACGAGTGGACCTTTTTGCGGCGAAGTGTGAAAATTGCTTTTTTAAATGGCGATAAAAACCTTAAAAATGCACATTTAAAAATATAAAAAGTACCATAATTTTTCTAATTTTCTGTACTATTTTTTGGGTTGAAATTTTTTTTTTGTGAATGTTCCCTATTGCACAACTACGATATATTAAACTTAATTTGTTGTCTAGGTATGTTTGATGGTGATCATACGGGTACTATTAATGCGGAGGAGTTTACCAAACTGTATGGATATGTTAACGAGTGGCTTCGAGTCTTCCACACATACGACAGAGACCAGTCAGGGCACATAGAGGAGGCGGAACTATCACAAGGTAAAGATAATAATGCAAAGTTTATGTGCACTAACAGAATGACTGTACATTAATCATTCAATATTATATCAGTAGCCCATTAGGTTGTCTAATGTGTAAAATAATTATAAAAAAATCATAATTAGCAAGAACACAAAAAAATTGTAGATCTGTACAGACCTAGGTCACCAAATAGAAATACATATTTGTGTATTTGCTGTAAACAAATACCAAGGAATATTTATGTAAAGTAGCATCCATTGAGCGTGTTCCTGGATAATGAAATATTATCTTTTTTTTTAAAATGGTATCACGGATAATGTGAATAATTCTCAAAATATTGTGAAAATTTCTTTTAAATATCACTTTAGGTACATGGACTGTGTTATTAAAATGATAGTATGATTGTAACATTGTTTTAGTTCTCAAAAATCATACCAGAAAAATACTGTACATGATATTATTTTTACGATTTCCTTTAATTTTAGCTGCTATATATTATGATTGTGCAAATAGTATGTGTGTAAATAGTAACAGATGTTACTTTCATTGAACTGTGGTTGATATAAATTCACCCGATAGAAGCCTCAATTAAGTACCTCTCCTGCATTAGACTGCATGTCTGCGAAATAAGGAGTTTATCTTTGCTATTTATTAACTGATAAATTGCGGAGATAGTAAAAGGGTTATCATCAATAACCAATTGTATAAAATACTTTGATACATATTGTATATATTCTCCGAATTTGATAAAGATAAGACTTGTAAAAATGTTTATAATTTTAAAATGTGCAAATTGTTACTTGGAAACTTTAGTTTACGTCCAATCAAAATAGATAAAAATTATATTTCAAGATAAGAAATTTAATTCTGTGTTATTATTAACACCATATGAAAAATACTGGCCGTATACGGCATCCCGCCAAAGGTGGTATATAAGATTAAACCCTTATCTAGACTCGGAATGTTCTGTCACAACATCTGGTGTCTAACTGATATCTTAAGGATCATGACTGGAATCCGGCAGGCTGTATGTTGGCACCATTTAGTTTTGCCATCGTCATAGATAACCTCGCTCAGAAAATCTATTGGCGCTGACTGTGTTCATCTGCCTCTGCAGGAGGAGATCATCTGTGGGAGTACTGAATGATCTTGAGTATGTGGATGAGTTAGTTGACATATTACAGTGGAACACCAATGTTCTTTATGAGAATTCATTAACTTTTGGCCTTTGAATCAATGCTGCTAAAACGGAGTACATCTGTAACGAAATGTGTGAGTACTGACACCCCACTAATGGTTGGAAATACCCAAATATTCCATGTCAATTAATTTAAATACCTGGGAACAACCTTAACGCCAGAAGGTGATCTTTAATTGAATTCACCAATCCATATAAGATTTTGGAGGGCAGCTGGACTCAGTGCCAGGATATAATGCCACCTGTTAAATACTTATATTATCCCGATCTTCCTATATGACTGTGAGTCTTGAAAATACTAAGTTTTGAAAACAAGTGTCTTAGAAGGATTTTGGATGTTAGGTGGGATGAGCATGTCACAAATGTTACTGTTTGCCTGTGCACTCAGCGAAGATCTGTGGTCTCTGTGATACAGGAGAGACAATGGTCCTGGTTGGGCCATGTTTTAAGTTTGTCCAGTGACATTTGGCTAATCAGAACAAGGGTTCTGACTGCCAGGACATCCCTCTTTCATACATTGTTCCTATAAGAATGACATCAGAGCGCTAGGAATATCTTCAAGTAGCATTGAAGGACGAGACGAGTAGTGATGGGGGCAAGGTAGCACCATAAATATGTTGATTTTGAATTAATCTTCTTTAAGTTACTTGCACTAATATATTTGTTTTCATTCTGTTTTCAGCTCTGAGTCAAATGGGCTTCAGGTTCTCTCCGGAGTTTGTGAAATTCCTAATTGCACGGAGTGATTTAGCAAGCAAAAAAGAAATATCAGTAGATCAGTTCATTGTGCTCTGCGTCCAGGTACAACGTTTCACTGAAGCTTTCCGTAGCAGAGATACTCAGCAGCAAGGTGTCATCAGTATTGGCTTTGAAGACTTCCTCAATGTCGCTTTAAGTTGCTCTATATAAAATCATATGATATGGTATCGAAAATTTATACCTAATGCAATAATTTTTTAAAGATTTACCACAATGAAATTTCACAGAATGCTTTATTTGTTACACGCTGTATTCAATTTCAAATGATTCAATAAATGTAAGCTTTTTAGTCATCCACCAGTTATGTGAATGGATAGTAGGTATTATATTTTACACAAGCATATTTTTAATTTGGGGGTTTTGGAAATGCTTTCTAGTTTAATGTAATCCTACATCGATCTTTTAAAATTCTGATTGGGCGATTATGAAAGATAAGTATAAGATTGCAAAAAAAAGCACGGCAACAACATAATCATTAAGTTATTAAAATGTCTCTGATGGGACTAATTATCTGGAAGATATTGCCTCCAAGCTCTACAGACGTTCATTATTTTTTTTTTTAATCAATAAGATTTTGTCAAATATGGCTATATGAAATAACAATTTCTTGGTGTTTGCCAAAAATGAAATGTATTAATATATGTTATATTCCATTTTAATAATTAATTAGTATGATTCAATTTGGTTTCGAGTGGGAAAAGTGTGCAAATAAAGCATGTCATATATTACTTAAATCATTTATCAGAAATCATTCAATCAAACTTAATAAGGCATTATAATATAGTGAGTGGTATGAGACAGTGCTTCAATGTTAACAGTATTGTAAAAGTGTGCAAATAAAGCATGACATATATTACTTAAATCATTTATCAGAAATCATTCAATCAAACTTAATAAGGCATTATAATATAGTGAGTGGTATGAGACAGTGCTTCAATGTTAACAGTATTGTAAAAGTGTGCAAATAAAGCATGACATATATTACTTAAATCATTTATCAGAAATCATTCAATCAAACTTAATAAGGCATTATAATATAGTGAGTGGTATGAGACAGTGCTTCAATGTTAACAGTATTGTAAATTATTTTATTGTAAACTTTTCATAATCACGTAATTTTGTTGTTAAGTAGATATGGTGAATTATTACTGTGCACACTTCATTAATTTCAATTTTACATATTCAGAACTACAGATAAAACAGCAATCACTCAATATTAGGTAGAATTCCTGTAAATAAATCTTAAAACAAGAATTTTGATTAATTGACAAATATTGGTGTACTACTGAAAAGGTATATTGAGTGTATGAATTAAGCCCGCTATTAATATTCCTTGTATAAGCAAATAAACATATTGACTGTGCTCAGGACTAAGGCTTCAAACCACATCAGTAAAATATTGTAGAGTGAAGAAAATGTCATATTATTTTATCATCCTATTGTAATGTAGTTTTTTTTTATCATGTCATAAAAATTTAAGAGAAAATATGCACTATAAAGTTATGTGCAAAAAGTTTTAAAAATGTTAATTAAATCTTTAGTTCTGGCAGATTTTAACAATATGTAAAAGAGGTAAGTATCATGGCTCATGTTTGAGTCATGCGGTTTAACACCTTTTACCTTGCCGTAAAATTATGTTGATGAATTTTTTTGGTGATTATAATGAAATTCATTTTGTTAGAACTCTTTGCCTAATTGATATTTGTAATTACATCCAACTAAAAATATATTTAAATTTTTCTATAAAAAAATGACTTTTGGGATTGAATCCTGTTACCAGAATATGTACAAGACGCAAATGATTGATTCTTAAATATATAACCAGTTTTGCTAAAATTGTGGTTTGAAGCATTTCTCCTGAGCACAATCAATATGAATCTCTCAAAGTTAACCTGTGTGTGTGTGTGTGGTACATTAATATAACTTAGGGTCATGGGTAAAAGTTTGTGATAATGCGTTATATTTATTGTTGCAACATCAAAACGATTATGATAATATTTACAAGTTAATATTTCACCATATTTATTTTTCTTGATAGCAAACATCTTATTGTTTAAGCTATGACTAATTATTTATATTTAAATAACACATGTACAAAACATTCCCAATGTAGGTAATCACACAGAATTTAATTATCTTTTATTTTATGAATCAGGTGATCAATAGAGGTGTAAATAATGATGACTTGGGTCAATTTCTTTTATGTTAATGATGTATATTTATTTTTACAGATTTTATATTGCATTATGAATTATCTGCTAGTATTTTTTTAAATTTACCAGCCATCACAATTTACAGTCATTAGCAATATAGAATAAACTGGATATTATTGATACAAATGGGTCCCACAATAATAATAAACATTTTTTGACAAATATAATGTTAATGGTTTGAAATAGAATAACGGCTATAAGCTAGGAAGGAAGTTGAAGTAAAAGATGTTGCCCAAAATTATATTTTATGCAAAGGGATTTGATATAAAATTCATGAATGTGTTAAGTATAGTTGATGCATATTTGAGTCTTGGATTTAACAGAACATTGTTTTTGAGTAGAAAAAAAATACTATTATATGAATGTACAGAATCACTAAGTATTGCTGTTACTGACAATGAATACTTTGATGATGAAACAACATTAATTATAAATCAAAACTAGAATTTCATCACAATAGTCATATCGGATTTTAAATATGCAACAAATATATTTCATAACACAAATAATTGATTTCATTTTAACATAAAATAGTTAGTATTGTGAGACTCCTTTTTACTTTTGAAATAGAACTTAATTATTTTGTTCAATAGATATGGAGCCATATTGACACTTGAATGTGTTTTCAATGAGATTAATTCTTATTTATTGATTGTAATATTTCTAGAACATTTAGAGTTCTATAGGCAAGGATAAGTCCATAAATATCTGCAAATATTGATACAAAAATTTACAATACAGCACTAAAAATAATTGTTTCCTTTCCCCATATGTATTTGATGTCATCTCTGAAATTTTCTGGTTTCTCATAAATAGATCAGTCGATTGTTATGTTCCAGGTTTTTTTGTAAATAATTAATCGCGTTTGATATGTTATACCTATTATCATATATGTACAGGTTATAACAATTCCACTGTATTGTAATTTTCACTATAATTATGATGAACTTGATGGAACGGTTAACACATGAGGAATTCAATGGTATCATATCTTCGTTGGCATAGAGAGGACAGCTTGCATGTTTATTACATGCAGCTGGTCAGTTGGCTACGCCACTTGTGGGATATAGCGGTGATGTTGTAGTAGCAGTATATCTTCGTTAATCCTACAAAATAATTTATGAGAACTTCACATAATTTTAATTTGCTTGAAATAACTCGCTTATAACAATATTAAAAATACTATTTAAAGTCCATAATTTTTTTGTTTGTGTCAAGTCTATAAATATAATATTTGATTGTTGATGACGAACAGAAAAAAATAATTTGCGCAGTTATTTCAATGTGAGTTTTTTAGACCATGTTAACCTCTCTGTTTACATGGTCACTTGAACTTTTCTAAATTTGCAACAACAGTATCTCAGGTTAGATGAGAAAGGAATATGTTTATTGTTGATTCTTCTACCAAATGTATTTGCATGGAAACATTTGTGTTTTGTGCCAAAGATGTGTGTAACAATCAATAATCCAAATATTTGTAGCTAAAGTATAAGATATATATAATAATATGCAGATATTTTACGACTTATTATCCTTTTGTGCAATCTGATGATGAAGAACCTTTATGTTTTGTTGTACCAGACTTGTCTTGTGACAATTTATTATGAATATATCATACATAAACCAGTAATATTAATAATATATTGTATATAAAACTACCTTAAAGTATGTAAAAATTATGAAATTTCTTTAAAAAGTGCGTCAAGTGATTATATTACTAACTAATGATAATAAGCTTTGTGTGTCCTTATAGAGATGATAGTTGTTTGTGCCTACCCTAGACCCTGTACCAACCATATTATTGTTCATAGAGTTGTCAGTAATAATTAAATCCAATCAATGCCTTTGTTATTATTATACAGCTGTGTGTTAATTACAGATAATATTGTAAGCCTTAACGGATATAGTATACTTTTGGTACGGGGTGAACTACTTAAAATTATATTTATACTGGATGTTAAATCAAAGACATAAATCTTCTTAATCTTAACAACAGTCTGTAACAATTATTATCTTGATTTTCTATTGATTGTATTAACAAAATTGTTATTTTTGTAATGGCAAACTTTCACATATTGTACATCCTAAATTGATGCATTTAATAATTTGCAGCTGATAAAAAACTTGCTGTTAACAGATAATTAACCCGTTATTAAAAAAAATAATCCTCAAAATATATTTAGGGTAAAACCGCCTAATACGCCCCACTTTTTTTTGAAATTCAATAAAAAATCACAGATTTACAAAAACTGAAAAATATTTATTCAAAAAAAAACTTTAATACTAAAGGTACAATATTGCATTCAAATAATTTTGATATGACCAACACAAGAGTTATAAAAAAATAATTAATTTTTTGTGGAGTGGGGCATTTTAAGACACGATTGATGCCTAATACGCCTCACTCGTGTCGCAAAACGCCCCATCAAATTCAAGACAAGACTTCTTACAATAAAAACAAAATAAGAAGCAAACTGAACATAAAATGAATTTTAACAACACATATGTACATTACCTACATACTTTAAGAATACACTTACTTTAAGGAATAAAACTATGAACAATTATAAAATAAAAGTCTTGAAAAAATTAAGTAACTAGTTAAAAATAATGAACAATTAAATAATAAAATTCTAGAAAAAATTAAGTAATAATTAAAATCTATAATAAGTTGAGTTAATCTAAGGATTAGGCAATTTTTTTATTGTTTCCCTTTTAGTCTTACGGCCACAGCGATTGCACATCGGACTGTACATGGTACAGGATTCGTGTAACCAAATGCGGCATGATGAGCACTGAATCCAATCTTCAGTGGATTTGGTGTCGTAATAATTTTCCGTACATTCCCCACATTTGTTAATGTCCTCATCTGAGACATCCTCTTCTGATGAATCAGCTAAATCAATATATTCTTCACTGCTTTCGGAAGATGAGAGGTCGATTATTTTTTTTTTATTTTTCTTTGCTAGTCTTTTCTTCGAATTTTTTTTATTCAACGGATGTTTAATTACTTTTTTACAATCGCTTTTTCCCATTTTTGTTTTCTTAGTAGACACGCTCTTCTTTCCCTTCTGTTGATTTGGATTTACGGTCTTTTTTTTACGTGTTATTTCTTTGCGTTTTGCGATGTTTTCGGGTGAAGTAAGCACCATCGCTGTTTGTTTCCTTGATGATAGTAATACAGAAGGTAGTTTGGGCACTGGATAAATTTGAGATAATGCTTTTGTTGGTGTTTCCTGTGTGTAATCTTCGATGTCCTTTTGTGGTGTTCTTTTATCAAAATTCATACCTGAGGGGCCTGGTAAATGTGAAATTGGAGAAGTAGTTCTGTTGAGGTCTGGAACTTCTGGAATAATCTCAGTAAAATGTTGTACTGGTAAACTTTTTTTATTAATGCCTGAAGGTCCTGCAATGGGCTCAATAATAGATTGGGTCAGGGAAACATTTTCACTCCGATCTTCAAGTACTGATGGAGGGTCTTTTCGTATTGAATTTTCTTCACGGTCATTTATCAACAAATTTTGTTCTTCCAGAGAATCCGATAAAGAAAAGAAATGGTCAGGAATTGCACTTGGGTTGTAAGGGAAAATTCCACAAGATTTGAGTGCTGAAATACCATTAGATACAGTGGCAGCCCTAACCCAAGCATTGCCGATCAGTTTAGATACACCGTATCGAGTTAATTTTTTATCTTTATTGGCCACCATCCATGATTTAGCTTCTTGTGCAAAATAGACTTTCAATGGTCTAAAAAAACACCTGTCAAGGGGTTGCAGAACGTGAGTTGTGTGGCTTGGGAAGCACAGTAGGATAATGTCGTTTTGCTGGGCTTTTTCTAAAAGCTGTATGTTGTTACAATGGGAGCTGTGGCCATCTAGAATTAAAAGTGTTTTTCGTGGGCTTTTGTGACGAAGAAATACTTCATCAAACCACTGCATGAAGAGGTCACTGTTTATGTACGATGATTTTTTGTTCATAAAAACTTGGGATCCTGGTGGGAGTCCTGCAGAAAACTGCGGTTTGTTGTACGTGCCTTTGTATATCAAAACAGGAGGAAGGAAGTTGCCTAATGCGTTGCAACAAGCCACGACCGTAATATTCTCTCCTTTTTCGCAACTGGTTAGAGTATACACATCTCTGGCTCCCTTTGTAGCTATCACCTTTCCTGCTTTATTATTCACTTGGATGCCGGTCTCATCCATATTAAATATATCCTCTGGATGATTTGTAAAGTCGTTTTCTGTGTAAATTTGACTTAATAGTGTGAAAAATTTGTCAACGTCCTTTCTGTTCACCCCGTATGCCCGAGCCAGAGATAAGCCTTCTGACTTTCTCTGACTCAGTTCGGGGTTTCGGGCCATGAAATTACTAAACCATTTGTTGCCAGCTGTCTTAGATTCATTTGAAAATAAATTTTTAACATTCAGATTATTAGCTAATTGATAGGCCATGACTTTTACGTCTTTCCTATCAGGTGCAAATCCTACTTTTTCCAATTTTTTTATATGTGCCACTAGTTTTTTCTCGTACTCCACTTTAAATACCGGATTGCGTCCAAGGGGGCCTTTAGGTTTGCGCGTAATAAGATGCCTTCTTAGTGTTCTGGAAGGAATTTTATAAGCTCTGGAGGCCTCGTTCACTCCCATTTCTTTATTTTCCACTTTCTTCATAGCTTCATCGAGGTTCTGTGCGCTCCACGACGCCCGAAGGGTCTTTCTTTCATATCCACCCGACATCTGTAAACAATACACAACATAATCCATCTTAATACAATGTATGTACTTATGGAAGTTTTTTGCATAGGTACAAGCAGGTGGGGCATATTGCATACAAGCAGGTGGGGCATTTTAGGAAATTTGTTCCTCAAAACGCCTCACCACCAATGTGAGAATATTTTAAGGTTATGTCGTTCAGCAACGTTTCGAAAACTAAGACAATTTAATGTATTATACCACACAACAAGTTTATTCCAAATAAAAAAATAAATTATTTAAGAATATGAATTTGTATGAAACTTACCTCAAATTGTCCGAACACAATTTTTTAATTTTTTTATTTATTTTTGAAACAAACAAACAGCGGAGCGTCGTTCCACCTCGCATGCCAGTGGAATACTAACGGTCGTACACGTGTAAGAGCTCTGCTTCGTAATACTCTTCGTGTAAGTAGGAGAAGGGTGGGGCGTTTTACGAAGTGGGGCGTATTACCCGGTTTTACCCTATATTTTTTAAGTCTGGTCCTAATCTGTATTATATTTTTCATATTTATATATTTAGACTTTTATCACTATATAACATACGATACATTTTAGTTAAAGAATTTTCAAATAATTTTTTAATGTATGATGACTGTTATATTTTATGATCTTTATATTTAATTATTTTTATGAAATTTGTTTTGTTATATTGTTTTTATGTGTACTTTTTAGTGTTGTAATTCATCCATATTGCAATGATAGCAGTCACCCATACTTTTATTGCATTGCAGATTGTTCTTCCTGTGCCTCCTTGTTATTATTCTGTGATTATCTTTTACAATTATATTATTTTTCTTTTTCCCCTATATTGATAATACTTGGCTTGCCTTAGTGAATGAATTTGGTATGTGATTTTCCGCAGCGTCATATGTCTAATAAATTAAATTTATACACACTCCTGTGTTATTATTTTTCCATACAAAAAATCTGGAGTTAATGTTCTCAAACTTGTTAGAGCCTGATTAACATTAGCTTTAGATATAGAGATATGTATTTAATTTGAATACTTTTGATATCCTAATTATTGGGGTAATTATATTTTTTATTTTATCAATGTCAATTTTCTAATACAATAGATTCAGACATTTTGTAAGAACAGGACTGCACTTTTGGCCAAAATACAAGCAAAAATATGCTTTCCATCATGTCGATAGGGTTAATGTTATTATAAAAAAATAAAGTGTACTACGTTAGATAGCAACTATATAGTTCATACGAGACTAACTTCGCGCTCTCTCAGTTGTTTCGGAGTGTTGAAAGCGCGAAGTTATTCACGTAAAACTACAACTACTAGGTATATATAGTACAGCCAGGTGTTAGAAAGGGACAGCTCTCTACCAATTACCATCTCGATTGGCACGTTTTTCTAAAGGAAATACACATATTTGGTTTTGTAAAATGTCTTGAGTAAACCAGACCCAAATTCTCTAGTATGGATATCCTCGAGTTGTGAATGTGGAGTAAAAGTACAACAGTATTGTAATCTGGTATTACCAATTAATTGAAAGTCAGAGACACTAATTTTAGTCTACTGACCATTATTGAAGATAAGTTAGTTACAATTTGACTGTTAATTATATATAAAATGTAGGTAAATACAATTAGATGGATTGAATATTGGTATATAGGCTTTATAATTATGTAGAAAATTGAGCATTTTTCATAATTCATGACCACCAAAAGCTAACAGAGAAACTGATTGACAATGATTTGACATAGTGCCACCATTTGGGAGGAATGTAGAGCATCTCTCCCTGTTTCAGAATGCAGCGGTATTGTCGGGCATTTGATAATAATGGAAATTTATCCAAATCTGGTTCCATGGGATCCACTTGTGATGTATTTTTTAGTAGATTGTCTGGATGTGGATACAAAAAATCTGAATCATCTGGTGAGTATAAGATTATTTCTTTAGATCCTACAACCTGCGGAAAATAAATAAAAATCAATAAAATGAAACAGTTTACACTGTTATATGATAAAAATGTATTTATACCTGCGTTAGAAAATTATGTTTGGGATCAAAATGAAGCGGTGAGGTAGTACCACATGGTCCAAACCATGCATTTATATCTGTTTCAGTTTCCATAGCGTCATCATCGAGATTCTCTCTCAGAGAGCAGTAATCAGGCTCTCTAATATCGGCAAGGAGTTCTGGTATTTGATTGAAAAGCTGATGTTGCGCTAGGTATGTGATTGTCTTAGGCTCCTTCAATATATTTTCCTCAATAAACTCTCTCATTGTTATTAATTTTTGAGTCCAACTGGAATCTGTATACTTAGAGCCAACTTCCACAGGAACTATACGATGTCCAGCTGTGTCCAGAATATAATTCATGTTATGCCAGGACTTTGTAGCTGGCCAGTGATTGATGCAATCTGTGAGTATTACAGGAGAATGGTCAATGAAATATTTCTTGTAGAAAGTCTCCACAGATGGGCAAGATATTCTTTCAATATCTATTGGAGATTGATGATTAGTGTTGTAATTAAATTCCCCATTTGTATAATCTTCTATTGGATCATCTTTGTAATGTATTGGTATCTCTTCTGGTAATACATTTTCAGGAACATTTGTACAACTTTTATTTCTAAAAATATATATAATATTTTTATCAATTTACCAAACTAAATCATATTACATATTTCATCATGCCATTTCCCACTGGTGAGGTAGCCGGACTAACTGAATGAAATACACATACTGGTTGTCCTCTCTGTGTCAATAAAATTATACCTTCAGGATTGGTGGCATACCTCATACAAAACTAAGATGATTCATTTTTAAAGACAAATGATGAAATGTACATTTGATAATTGTGTATTTTTTTATTTAAATAAATATTTTCAGTTTACCGTATATTATTAATTATATGTAACTGTTTGTGAAATGAAAATAAAATAAGAAATATCTGACAAAATAAAATAGTAAAGTTTCTTACAAACTTTTATATTTGTTAATGAGATTAGCACATTGGTGTAATAAATCATTGGAATAATTATTGGAAAGTGGTGCCCCAAACAGAAGTCCTCTATCAATTGTCTCAAAAGCTAAGCCAAGGATATCATTAGTTAGCACATTGGTCTTTTCTAATATGTGAATTACCTAAAAAAATCTTATTAGATAAATTGCAATAATCAACATTAATTTCATATCAGGTTGACTGAGGAGAAAAAATTATAATTGCATTTTATGAGTTTTACAAAACAAATGTCAACTTGATCAATAAATTCTCAGTATTCAAAAAATAATATTAATATGAAACCCCATACATTTTTTTACTATCTTTATGAATATCTGATAACTTGTGATACTTTTTGCAAATAAACGTAGGTGTTGGTAATAAGAGTGAGATCATTCTTTGGGCGCTTTACTATAAAGGTAAAAGTCATTCAATTTCGACAACGGGAAATAAAAAGGTGGACTGTAACAATTGAAAAAATTATATACTTAAAAGAAATACTATACTATCGCAGTATATCCTGCTAATGGGGTAGCCAAAAGACTGAATTTAAAAACATATATTCTAATTACTTTATAATAGCTTAGAAGTGTAATACAACGCCTGTGATTTACATCCACATCTTTCCAGTTGCCAATATTAATTCTTTCTTGTAATCTATCCAAACAACTTTGTATTTTAAATAATAAGTCATCTGATATGGGAGAACTGCTATTCACTGCATTCGTACACCTTATAATAATTGATATAATAGGAGTTTCTCCATTGTTTATAAGATTTTCACCAATTATTGGCGTTAGCGAACGTAGTTCCTCTACAGCTGGCATTTTGGCAAAAATTATTGAACATTGATTAACGCAATAAAACTACCAAGTACAACCCTCCCAAATTTTAACCTAATAAAGTAATAACCAAACTTTTTTTATTATTATTATTATATCAAATACTATGAACCAACCAAATGTTTATGACGTAGTATTATATTCTCTTTGGTTTATGAGCAACACTCGAAAACTAGTATTGTTCAGAATCTGAGTATTCGTTTTTCAACTTAACTCGAAGAACTAAATCCTCAATGCCAAATCTGTTCGGTCTTTTTCGTTCTTTTGGGAAAAATTACATTAAAGTACTATATTTTCAAAGAAACTAAGGTTTAACATCGCGTGGCAAATAAAGTCACGAACGAGATTTAAATCTTCGTGTGTGTTTTTTTTTTGGAAAAAAAACCTTAAGATATTCTATTTTCAAAGATACTAAGGTTTCATATTGCGTGTCAAACGTTGAGAACGAGATTCTTGGATTTAAATCTACGTGTTATTATTTTGGAAAAAACGCCATTGGAGTATTCTATTTTCAAAGGAATTAAGGTTTTATATCGCGTGTCAAATGTAACAAACATGATTCAAAGATTTAAATCTTTGTGAAGTTGTTTTGGTAAAAATACCATTAGAATACTCTATTTACAAAGAGACTAAGGTTTAAAATCGCGTGACATATATCACAAACGAGATTTAAGGATTTAAATCTTCGTGTCGTCTTTTGGGAAAAAGGCCTTTAAAATACTTTATTTTCAAAGAGACTAAGGTGAAAATCGCGTGACAAATTCCACGAACGAGAACGAATGTAAAGAACGAATTGTTTTGAAGAACGATGTCTCAAGTACCGATTACTGAAAAAGAACTGGATTTACCAACACTATCGAAAACTTCGCTTATAGACCATAGACACGACGTTAAAAACTAGTAGTGATGTTAATTCGGTATCAACCCGTTATTAAGTTCTCGTTACTTTTGACATCTGGTATACAGGTTCGGTGAAAAATTGTAACCGTGGGTAATAATACCCGTTACTTATTAAGATCGCTATATTGTTGTTCGGTCGGTAAACGGGAGTTAGATGGTAAAAGTACCCGTTTCTTGCTAAATGAGATTGTGGGAAAATATTCTTTAACAATGAAAGTGAATACGCCCCTTAATGATGGTTTTATCAATATAATACAGCGAACATGTGAACCGCTCTTTGTCAATTTGGTTCATAACATCGTGTCTATAGATAAAGGTCTTGCCGTTATATAAAATGTCTATGGAGCTACGTCTTTTTCAAAATCCAAGTTGGTAGCACTGTTGAAGGGGTTGTAGATATTTGTAGAAAAAAAATGACATTTAAAAAGAGAGTATGGCGTGTGTTTTGCTAGATCTGTAAGGAATGATGTGATATGAATTTTATTCGAGATATTTTATATTCATTCAAATAACTTTTTAAAAATGTCTAAAACACGGAAATCAAAAATGCGCGACATGATTTTTGAATTGGAAAATGGTGAAATAGAAACAAGTTCAGAAGATGAATGCACACAACCTCCAGTAAAAGTTAGTAGTTGCTCATTGGACATTGGAGATTCTAAATATGTGGTTATAGACAGCATACAAGAAGATGAAAGTGATGTAAATAACAAGGAAGAATCATGCGATAGAAATAATGGCACGCAGAGCCCTTGCACAACTACATCCATGGAATATGACAGTAACAGCCAATCTACAAATTTTCCTGTCAAGTTATCGGAAGAAAAGAAGCCCTTGATAAGTCTAAAATTTTATGATAAAAATATAGCCAAGCAATATAGATCGGAAATAAAACGGTATTTATATAAATTGTTAAAAATTACGCCAAGTGAAAGAAGTAGTTCAGATTATGACGATGAATTGAATATTTGGCCAAAAGAAGTGAAAGAAGATTGCCCCGACTCATTAGACTGTTCAGATTTGTTCTGTATTGATACAGCACCTGCTGACATGCCCATATTCGTCAATCGGGATGTGCCCACATATGTAAAGGTAATTGTAATCATTTAAAATATATCAATAGCAATTTGATTGCAAAGGATAAACTTCTCTTCAATGATTTGCTATCCTTAAATTATTTATGAAAAATAGTGGATAATCTGTACTACTAACATTTGTATATATGAATTGCTATGATGGTAAGGATATTATATGATTATTATTGATGTAGTACTAACACTATACAAATCTACAATGCACATCCGTTACTTGATTATTAAAATCACGATCGATTTCGGTAAACCTTTACCATTGACGAGCGATATAATACTAAATATAATACAATGGTAAAGGTTTACCGAAATCGATCGCGATTTTAATAATCAAGTAACGGATGTGCATTGTAGAATACGTTAAAAACATTCAAAATGTCTCGTAACTGTTACATAGTTAATCCTTCTAAAATAACTGATACTATACAAATCACTCGAATCAAGTGGATTGCCGTAACCAATTAATAATAATAATACACTATCTTCTCCTACATGCATATTATAATTATATCAAGTAAAGTTAGCTCTTCAACTTTGAAAACTTTTTTTATATTCAATTGCAAAATTTTGGACTTACAAAGAGTAGAGGGAAACAGGCGGAGTCAATGATTAGTTTTTAAATAAAATAACAGTATATTAACTTAAAAACGCTAATATACGCAGCAGTCACAATTTATGAAGCATTTTGATAATAATGTGATCTGACAATAGTATATTAGCATTTTGATTTATTTGTGAAAAGTTACCGACTCATTTTTTTCTGTACCCTATTCATATTTGTGTTATTTGCTTTTTATGCAAAATTGTTAAATCTAAATTTTATTGTATGAGATGTTATTAACAAGTGCAGGAGCAAGCTGTAAACGAAGTGCCGTGCTATGGGGAGCGAGTTTTTTTCACATGTTCAAAAATTGATAAATTTGTACTAAATACCTAGAAAACACCAATATAAACAAGTTACAAGTCGATAAAACTTATGTACTTACCAATCTATGTATATAAGGGGTAAAATCCGATTTATATAGTCAGGGGTCACAAACTTTCACAAATCGATATGAATATTTTAGTTCACATTCTACTCACTTAATAAAGTTTGATGCATAATTTACAGTAAAGTTCAATATACAGATATACATATGTGGTGTAAAATAAATTAAAAATGATTTTTTGTGTGATAAACCATAAAACAAAGATGAACACACAGTGCAACATCACTGTCACTATTCATCAACAATTCGGCAATTTCGGTTAGCCAGATTGTCAATTTTATGTTTTAACTTAAATCTAAAAATATTATCACTAAATATCACTTAAAAAATAATATTACGTTTATTTTACAGATAAGCACAATAAAAAAAATACTCAATATCACTTTGTAAGTATTTAAATAAAAAAAGTTTAAAAAATCATACGTACACTAAGTATCACTGCACATAAAAACACACATATTTAATATCGCGGAACAAAAAAAATATTTACGAAAGCAAAAGTATTAGTAAATAGCACTCGGATTTCATCAAATTGAAAAAAGACGCAGTTTTTTTAAAAAAAACGCAAAAAAACTAAGCAGATTCAACAATTGCGTGATAAGTGCGAAACGCGCGAAAAATGGTTGACACTATCTAAAATCTACTGTAGTTTGGTCGGTAATTCAAAAAACTGTAATAATTGTGTAAAATATTTAAGAATTGAGTTCATAGATGTCTGTAGTATGCATATTTTAAAGTTAACTCCCGTAGAAGTGATTTTATAGGCAATGACGTCGAGGAACGTCCATGCTCCTTTCAGAAAAAAAATTGTCGGACGTTGAGGAACGTCCATAAGTTCGCACTTGTTAAAATATTGTATGTTGGTTGTAGAAATTTGATGTACTTGATAATAGTAAAGATGAGAGTAATGACAATAAAAATGAGAAGCCATCATTCCAAAGGGTCCAGACATGTTTTAATTGTGAAGGGGATCATACACTGAGAGATTGTCCCATTTCTAGAGATTTTAACAAAATTAATCAAAGAAGAAGAGAAGCCAAACAGAAATCTAGTTTGTGAGTATCACATATTCCTATTTTTCCATCAATAATTATATAATATGATGAGTTTTGAACCAATTTATTGAAATATGCATTTTTTACTTATTTATTGTCAATTTCCTATAGAATTATTATTCTATGAATACAAGGAACAAAATATTGTTTTAATGCATCAAACAGATTGCAATTATTATATATTTAATGACCTTGTACTGTATATGAAATTATAAATAAATAAATTATAAACTTAATTGTTTGTAAATTATAAAGATTAGCATTTCTACAATATGTTTTCTTTTTTCCATTTCTAATGTCTTATAGTCTTATACCTGTACGTGGGAGCGAAACTACACCATGTGGAATTTCCCACAAAGTGACTTATAAACATAGTATTGTAATCCTTGTTATGCTCTTTTATATGACATATTTATCTCTCTTGAAAACAAGTTATATTTTGAAACACCATTTTAATTCAATATTGGGAAATTTTTCAAAAAAGTGTCAGATATGATGACTAGCAATCATTCACAATAATTGTTAAGAGTAATATCTTGTTAACTAACATGTGAGAAGCAAATATAATTTTGTTGAAAAAACTTTGGACGGCCATACTGAAAAATAGCGTCCATTGAGATTGTGTAGTTTCGCTCCGGCGTACAGATATGTCAGTTTCAGTTGTATTGTTGTATTCAATCTACATTTAAAACGTGCCGTATTTACTGTCAATAGTTCTCGATAGTAATTTACGTTTATAACAATGAAATGGAACAATTTTACTCAACATTATTTATTTATATTATTTTGAGATGAATGAATAAATGTGAATTGTACATTTTTTGAACAGACGCTACCATTTGGATGAACAGAACAAATCAGGTAAGAAGGAATGTGACTTTGTAGCTGGTAGAATATCAGGAGAACTCCGCAAAGCTCTGGGGCTTCAGAGACATCAGATTCCTTTGCACGTCTACAGAATGAGGATACTAGGATATCCCCCAGGATGGTTGCTCAATGCTAAGATTACACATTCAGGAATTAACATGTTTGATTCTTCGGTAATTCTAACATATATATGTATATTTATTAGTATCAACATTTATGTTATACAGTAAAACCTCGTTATTTCGAAATTCAAGGGACCTCGAAAAACTGATTTCGAATTAGCGAAAACCCCGATAAATCGAAATTTTCGAAATAGTTTTGATATACGCAGTATATGTATATATATACAGCCATACACACCATACCTCATAGAAACAGCTGTTTTGGACTAAACGTCAAAATAATTTGCGTGATAAAAAAAATACTAAATGTCCTGTAGAATAACCTAAGTATAGAATTTGTAAATGTCGGACTGAAATGAATACCCCACGACGTTAACTAGTAAAAAGACGTAACCATTTATACTTCCCTTCCACGGATCATATAAGTAGCGCAATCGGCACTTTTGTATAGTCTAGGTTTTTGAAATTACGCGCGTCCAAACAAATTGTAAAAAAAAAAGAAAACTGTAATGCTGATGAACGAGCCGCATGGAAAGCGCTAACCATTTCTACTACTCTTATACGCATAACAAACAAATAAGCTACACTTTGTACAAGAATGGAATAGTTTGTAGTAAAACATACGTAATAAAGACATGGGCGTATCGTGGTTTATCATAAATGTAAAGTTTTTATCACATACCTCGTTTTTCTCCAAACCTCGCATTTTGCACAATTAACACAACAATGTAAGTAACAAAATATTGATAAAAGTAACACTTTTTGAGAAAATTAAATTATACACATTTATGTTCTACACAAAACTTGATCACATTGTTTCTACGGGCATATTATTTTTAAAAGCAAACATTTAAAATATCACTAAATAATAAAAAATGACAAGCGTTCGTAACACTCACTATAATATTTAAAATTTATGTACGTATTATTGTGATTTAAAGAAGTCATTAATTTTAACTTGTTTTAATTTTCCACCTCTTTCGTATTGTTTTATTGTATGTTGCACAAATAAATCGAAATTTGTACACATGTTAAGCGGCATATCAGCAACCCCAGATATATGTCGCTGAATAATGTCTAATGCTTTAAAAACTTCAGCCTTGGATGGAAGTGGATCGGAAACGCTTTCAGTAGTTTCATCGTCTGAATCATCTGCAGCATCGGTGGTTACTTCAATTTCCATGCCGTCAGGGGACGGATCAAAAATTTCAGCTGTTATCACATTATCGTCAAACGAAACAAAGTCTGTAAAACTCACCGATCCTAACACCTCGTTTCCTGTCATTATTTCTTCCGGCTCACTCTCCACAGCAGTATCAAACGGTTGCATTGTAATGCCACTTTTTTTGAAACAATTTGCGATTGTTTCTCGCGTAACCAACTGCCACGCTGACGACATCGCTCGACAGGCATCTAAAACATTCCATTTTCGTAAATTTGTACTAGAGCAATTATTATTAATCTGCACAATACACGAATGAATAAGCTTTTTCCTATAGTGCATTTTAAAACTTTGTATTATACCTTGATCTAAAGGTTGTAATAAGCTTGTTGTATTTGGAGGCAAAAACAGAAGTTCGATGTTTGGTAAATTTAATTGCGGGGCTATATGAGCCGTGCAATTGTCTAAAATCAACAAAACCTTTCTGTTATAGGCTGCCATTTTCCTCTGCATTCTAACACAAAATAGTTTAAAAATGTCCCGTGTCATCCACGCTTTTTTGTTAAATTCATAGTTTACAGGTAAATTGATAAGATTTTGTCCTTTAAAACATCTAGGATTCTTATTTTTTCCTATTATTGTCAGTTTCATCTTATCGCTACCATCCATATTGGCACATAGCACAACTGTAAGTCTTTCCTTACTCCTCTTACCTCCAAAACACTTTTCGCCTTTTGTTGCCAAAGTGCGATCAGGCAACATATTATAAAAGACTCCGGTCTCATCCATATTATATATGTCTTTTTCTGCGTACTTCTCCCATATGTGTTTGTTGGAAGCTACCCATTGTGACACTTCTTCAGCATTCACTTTCTGGGCTTCTCCACAAACCGCGAGACAAACAATATTGAATCTTTTTTTAAAACGCTCAAACCAACCATTTGACGCTTTAAAGTCATCGATATTCATTTGAAGCGCAATAGATTTGGCTTTCTCAATCAATATAGGGCCAGACGTAGGAATATTTCCTGCTCTTATTTGAGAAAAAAAGTCAAATAACTTGTTTTCCAATTCTTCAAACTTAGAATGTCGGACCCTGTGTAGATTTTCATTTGCTTTACACCCGTGGAAAGCTTCTTCAATTTTGTTGCGATTTTTCAAAATTGTGGATAATGAGGAATTAGGTATTCCATATTTTAAGGCTATTTTACCCTTAGTGTCTATTTTATCGTCGACATCTTTAATTAACCTCATTTTTTCGGCAATGGTTAGAGATTTATAAGTGGTTTTTTGCACCGAAAACATTTTATAATAAAAAAAAAACTGAATTCACAAAATCACTAGGTACGCAAATAAAATCTAAAACAGTCGAATTTCAAAAAATCTTGAATTTCAATGATTCACTTCACACACGTTACTATGAGTTCACTATCACTTAAAAATATAAAAAAAGATGGGATAATATATTTGACAAAATTTGTATTTAAAAGGTGTATAAAAGTTCTATTTATTTGATATTTATTTTTATAAAATATTTATTTATTTGGAATGGAAAATAGAAATATTAAAACACTAAAAATTTTGAGTAGGTATAGGTATGTATGACGATACGCCTATGAACAACACGGAAGTATAATATTATATCGATCACGCACGACGTTACGAGACTGAATGAGGTAGTATATAGGTACATACTTAATACAGCTGTAGATAGGTACATATTGAAATACAATACATTTACGGTGTTTATATACAATATAGGACATCTACTTGGAAATTTGGAAATCCCGGTGTTAAATATTATTATGTAGCTAGGTAGGTCGTTTATGTGTATTAGTGCAAACACAAACTTCACATAATAAGTTTTATTGACCCTGCCGGAGCTTTGGAAAAAACAAGGGTATTTTTTTTACGACAGCCAAATGTTTTCGAATAACAACCGACAAATTTCTATTGCTTTGTTGTGAAGGGACCAAATATTATTTCGAATTACGTATTAGCGGGGATTTCGAATTAAAAATGTGTTTTGTATTAAAATTTCATTATGGGGACATTTTTGTGGGGAATATTTCGAATTACGGGGAATTTCGAAATATCGGGGTTCGAAATAGTGAGGGTTTACTGTAGTAGACAGATACTAAAACACAAATTTTTTGTATAACATAACTCATATTACTGTATGTAAATAACATGTTCATATTGTAAATTTTGAAAGAAGGATAATGCTCATTATTATGTAAAATAAGATAACACAGTAATGTAGAAAATTAATCTATAGATGTAGTCTTGGAAGTTGATATAGGTAAGAATATACCAAAAAACTTATAGTCATTAAATAAAGTTTATGAAATAACATTATACTATACAAAAATAAAATCAATACCTTGTATAGGTAGTGGTAGTGTAAGATCCAAGTAAAATATTGAATGTTTGGTTTTATATTTTTAGGGTAAGAAAGTGGCTGATCCTGAAGATGAAGATGGAGAAATAGTAACAGAGGGATCTAAAGACAAATATGACATTAAGAAGATATTAGACTTTCCAGGATTCAATATACCATTTAGTTCTCGATATGTTGATGTGAGTCTTCACAATTCAATAGTTTTTGTTGAATTTTACATCAATATGGATTTGTAAATTAAAATAATATCATATAAAAAAATAACATTGCCAGCCAATATTCCTAAAGCCTAATATTCAGTTGTGCGTTCAAAATGTTTTGATACATATGTACGTCATAAGATAGAGCTACGCTTGTAAAATAAGCTGAAAGGAACAACTGCTATTTCTATTCCTGCAAACTCCTTATTTCCATAACATTCATATAGTTTCTCATGTGTGGTCTTCAGTTTTTATTGTATTCAACACATGTTCTTCCTTTAGGATCTGGTCTAATCAATCTAGTTATTTGATCCTCAGGTGGCCACGTCTCTTAGTACCCATCTCTCAACCACATGTGTCATCTTTTTTAATATATGATGTGCTTTTAATTTTTAGGAATGCGAGTCATACGGGTGTCCCCCAATGTCAGAACATGACAGCAAAGAAGCCATGCTAAAACGCTTGGCTCCGAGGAAAGCAGAGGCGTATAAGAGGAAAAAGTTGGCACTAAATCATTCCTCACAAGAGAAACTACCCGATGATATCAATGACCAAGCAGATATGGATTTGGATGATGGTAAGCGGATTTCTTCCTCATTCTACCATTTAAAAATTATTTTTAAAATGAATCTGAATTTTTAATTAACCCTAATACATCTCAAACACACATATTAATTCGTCGGTAGCCTGGAGGTAGAGTCTCGGCTTCGTGAGCAGGGGGTCCGTGGTTCGATACCAGGTGCCGGCAAACTCCCCTTTCACGACACAAGCTTTTAGCTTAGTGTGAATGGTGTATAAGGATGTATTAGGGTTTATAACAAAACCCAGATATATCTTTTTAAAAAAATGGAAAATTGATCACATTTTTGTTTTGTTTTGAAAAGAACTTATAGCAAGTCATGTGTTTTGTAGATGAGTTATCTGTTGAGTAATTTTCTTACTCGTGTGTTTTCAGATCAATCTGGTATTCCAGTGGTGTACCCCACCCCACTGACCGCAGACATGTTACTTCTACCCCCACCCCCACCTCCTCCTCCCCCTCCCCCACCCACAGAACCTGCCCCAGAGCAGCCTCCGCCTCCACCTGAGTGCCTACCCTCATCACCACCACCTCCACCTCCTCCACCCCTTGAAACACCCACACCATCACCCAATAGTGTGCCACTGCCATTGGAGTCCCCAAATGATGACTCGCAGCCATTATCTGATTTGCAGGTAAGATAGTTTAGTTTACCTACAGAAATTTCAAAGAAAATTTTATTTGTAATATATTTTTTGTTAATAAAAATAAGAAAAAATTTATGCCAAAATTCTCTGAAATCATAGTGAACATATTCAATCTGAATCTTTATCATAAGTAATACTTTCTAAATTTATAATAAAAAAAAGAAATGACATTCATTTGCAATTTGAGTGTGGAATGAGTTATAATAATTTTGTATCATATATTTTAGGATGATGATTTGACGTTAGATGATTTAGAAAGCCGTAAGAAACAATTACTAGCTGCACTTGGAGCCAGTTCACCTGCTTGTATGTCAGAGTCTTCCCAAAGTGAATTATCAAACAAAGTTCTATCTTCTGAAGATGTTTGTTCAGTGAATACTGCAGATAGTCAAGACAATAACGATTTGGTGGAAACAAATTTGTCTGTTCCATCTTCTCCAGCACCCAGTAAAGCTAAGGATAGTTCATCATCCACCCCAGTAGGCAGCATTCGGATAACAAATTATGGAACACCAATGTTAAATATCGCTTCGCCTTTCACTAAGTTACCTGAAGATGTGAAATTTGCCAAAGATGTTAGTGACGTTATAAATTTTGAAAATCTTCCTGATTCGACTGGTAAATATAAAAAATTGGCAGGACTTATTAATAAAGTGCGAGAAGTGGTAGCAAAAATACAAGACACATCAAACTAACTGTAATAGGTATACATACAAAATCTATTTACTTGAAGATTATATAGATAACAAAGTGTTGTTGATTTTTGCTTTAAGAACTTTTTAATGTGTACAGTGTATTATAACAAGAGTATAAATGAATAATATCCACTAAATATGAAGATATTTGAAAGTATTTTTGGTGCATATTTTCTGTAAAGATGTCTGGTATGTGTGTCACTAGCAGCCGCGTGCCTTCCATATAAGCAAATATGCAACGCATACTCTAAAATAAATAAATAATCTTAAAAATGATTAACTATTTAATATACAATTTTAAAATGATATTCTACATTACTATATTACACAATTTTTATAATTCATTTATTGTAGGACATGCGATGCATATTTGCTTGTATGGAAGGCACGCTGCTGGTTACATTATTTTTATCCATACTAAAATTTGTGTATTTATATTTTACAAAAAAAATGCAAGCTGCTTTTAATCAATTTCATAATATATGAAATATTGACAAGTGATCATTTTTTATCAACGAATTTGGAATCTGGTGTATTTTACAATGATAATTATAATATGGTAATTCATATTTATATCATTATTTTGACAATGCACAGAAAACAATATGATGCGGTATAAGCAAATACGAATGGTGATGAGGTTTTGAAAGGGAATGTTTTACTCTTTTTTTTATGATTTTGAGTAATCCAAATGACATATATTTTTTTAACAAATGCCACTTTAACTTTCTATGTTTAATGCAACTGTGCATGAAAATGGTCAGAATTAATTTACCTTTGAAGATTTTCATACAAAAAAAATCAAAGTAAGAATATTACTACATGATACTCATCTGTTATTGACAATTTGGATTAATTATCACTTTATTAAGTAAAGTTGTTACTTAAATCACTATTTTTTTTATAATGCTATCCTTTTTTTAACTATTTTTATATTTATTGCATGTATTTATCTACAAACTTAATTTTGTGACTATACATCACTTGCAGAGTGATGCTAATTTTATCTTTTTCCTAATGGTATTCATGATTTGAACAGATTTCGAGGTTTTGATAAAAATATATCCAAATACCTACAACTTCCTATGTTTTTAGCGGTTTCTTTTACATGATGTTAACTTACATTGTAAGTTTTCGAGTATCCTTTAAAAAACAGGTGTTCGAAAAAATAAAGACATTTTAAATTCAGCGATGAGGTTTGCCACCCATCCTGATTGTCTTAATTTTTGTTGGCATAGAGAGGACAGCTTGCATGTGGCTGGTCTTCCGACTACCCCACTTGTGGAATATGCTGCGATGGGATAGAGAGATATAAGGTTATGAAGTTGCAATACTTATTGATTGCGTATATTAATTGCAATACTTACATTCAACATAACCAGTGTCGTACTGTTAAAATTAAAATATTTTTCCTTATTTATTGTGTTTTATTCTTTATGAAATCTTTTGCAAGTAAATCCCTGTTTAACTTAGAGATGTATTTATATATTTTATGATGACTGACCATAAAATATATTAACACAGTTTTTGTCACAATGCTTTGGATAAGTAGCATTTGAGGTCTGTGATTGAAGACTTTTGTTGTTAAATATAATTCTGAATTTGTAATAAGCCCAAATACACCACAGTTAAGAAAATGAGTGTATTGTGAATGTGGAGTTGGTCAGCAACCAGAGAATTAGAACTCAGGATCTCTCAATTAAACATCCAAGATTTTAAGATCTACTGACCACCTTGATCTGGCAATTAGTTATGCAATTGATATCTTAATGCCCCTCAAAAAAATTATGATCACATTAATTTTTTATAGTTGTGCTTATCGTTCAACATCTTATATGAGAAAGGAGTTGGTATATTTGATGACTCACTCACATAAGTCCATTTCCAAAGGTTCATTTTTCATTCTGTATTTGTGGCTTGCTGTCGTACTTGGTGCGCAACTCACTAGTTGTTCGATGCGGGATTATTCCATATTGCTATCAGTTCTAGAGGCTCACTTCAACTTTGACACTAACGTATGTATTGTTTGGAAAAGTGTTTTGTAGCTTTTTTTTTTTGATAATTATGTTTATTAAGTTTTAATTATCTGATTGTGCATGCTGTAGACACTCTTTAATTGAGAAACTGGTGAGATCTTATAATTTATTTGTAATAATAATTTTTGTGTTGTATTGTCAAGTTTTCAGAAAGTGTCTTATATGTTATAATTAAATTATTTGTAACTGTAGCATGCAATGCTCGTCATCATTTAGTTATCAGGAAAAAAAGCAGAGACAAATGAAAATAATATTGATAATTAAATGTTTATTTAATAAAAAGTAATTATTACACGTTTCATATATTTGCCAAACTGAAAGGTTGTAGTTGTTTCAGAATATTATCGACATAAACATTTTTTTCAAAAACTCAAAAATGGAACATAAATGAATGTTTTCATTTCCATTCCAAATACATTCAGCATTTACCCTATCAGGGGGGTGTGTATTAATAATTGTAATTTTTGGAATTATGGATTAGCCTTTTTTTAAATTTGTCATTAGTCAATAATTGCCTGTATCAAAAACCTGTTTGATTTATTAGGTATAACCATATTAATAAAATGAAAAATTGTAGGAATTTACAAAACATGACTTACACATAAATTAAAGAAACAAATATTTTATAAAAATATGTGAATAAAAGCTAAAGGAAACTCAAATACATAGAAGAAAAAAAATATTATTATTGTGCCCGCAAACTTCCTAAACCAAATCAAAAATAAATATGATAATATCACACTAAAAAAAATCACTAAGAACAACTAGAAAGAAAAAATTAACAGTTCCCACTTTTTGGTACAGCTAACATGGTATGGGTAGATTATAAAGATAATACTTCAAAAAAAATTTTTGGAACTTTAATGCCTTTTTCACAATATTAGAGTTGGATCACCAACTTGTGTGACTGGTTGTCAACTAGTGTTCAAGTAGTTGCGAACTAGTATTTGACTAATAGCTGATATAGATGTATCCTTTCATACTAAGTTCCTCGAAACACCAGAGAAAATAGACAAGTTTGATCATACAAACTGCATGTGTGCCAATATTATGTAAATCAATTATGGAATCTATTAGAAACATTGACATATAATGATGACAAAATTTCTTATGATAAAACCTCATAATTTGAAAAAGGACTTAATATAAATATTTCTTCAGATATAAATATTTTCTAAAGTAAACCAAAACAAATCTTAGGTGTATTTTTTTAAAACAATTAACACGAACCTTAAGAGGTTATATCGACTGTTCACTTCCACAACTCAAGAAGTCAAAATGTCTTATATTTGAGAAAACGCCATTTTTGTAATTTTGGTATATTTATATCATGCTTTAAAAACTATACCATATAATAATCACACTGTTAGAAAAATTATGTTTTCTTTGTTCCATTCAATAGTTAAACTATTCGAAGTATTTATTTGAGGGATTGAAAATAAGTATATTTTTTTTCGCGAACTTAATATTTAATATATAAAGGGCACCGTTTATTTTTATAGTTATTTGTTTATGAAATTGATAAAGTGGAGTTGAATTTATAAATTACCAATTAAATCAAAATTTCTGAAAATTTTGACTCGATGTGTGGAACTGGAGAGTCGATATATTCTAAAAACCCATCAAGAGAAGGATGAATTTTATAAAACAATAATAAAATTTGAACAAAATTAATTGTGCTAGTTTATTTATAACACTAGGTGTATTTATAAATTTTGCTGTTGTGTATATCTTGACAAAAGATTTATGCTTAACTAAATATAATAAATAAAACAATATAGGTACAAAGTAATACAAAATAGAATGTATACAAACAATGAAGTTGGATAAATCATCAGAAAATGTTAATTTTTTCTGTTATTAGTGGTGAAATTCATACAGCATCATTTTGATGTGAATATGAATTGTCAAAGGTTTGGTTATGATATTAATATAGATTGTAAAAAAACACAATAAATCGAAATCTACTCATAATCAACAAACTGCTGAAAAAAAAATAGTTGATAATTATTGGCGGTGGGATTAGAACTACAAACATTCCGAAAAATGTTGAATTATTTAAAAAAATCAGAGTCATGTTTTCAGATGCTGTATATCTCAATTCAAAATGAATACAAAATCATAATATGCAACCAAATTATATATGCTGGTTTACGCATATATAATTTACTTGAGTATATAAAAAAAACATATCGATATGTTGAATAGTTTAGAACAGGGGTCGGCAACCTTTTAGCTGTGGTGTGCCAAAGCCACTCTACCAATATGATTCAGGGTGCCGCCTTAATTCTAAATTATATAATGGGGTTCTAGAGGAGAAGAATTTTATACCAAATTTATCTTTTAAACATATTTATTAAACTCTTATTTAAAAATCACTTCGTCTCGATATTTTCTCGATTTTCCTGATTACTTTGTAGAGTGCCATTCAGAACCCCATCGCGTGCCAAGCCTGGCACGCGTGCCATAGGTTGCCGACGCCTGGTTTAGAATATTATAATTAAGACTGGTTGCATCTTGCAAGAAGTAGAACATAGCATGAACCAGATAGATATAATTTAAATAAATAATAATATTATGGAGGTATTATACCTATACATTGTAGCACCCATGAGAAATTATAAATAAAATTTAATTAAATTGCATTTATTCTCAACTCACTATTGTTAAGACGGATGTCAACAAGATTTTAATGCCGCATTAGTACTTTATACTATACTATTAAATAAATATTGCTCATTTTTAACTAAATATTTGTAATAGTAATTAATATTTTATATTGAAAGGATAGAAAGAAAATAAAAGACAATCATAAGCATTGAGTTCTAAAATAATTGCTAACGAACGCGTCTGAAAGTCACTAAACTAGTTACCTAGAATTGCGTACCAGTGACAGTTATTGAAAAACTTTGAGAGCAAAATAAAGGCTGCCCTTGCGATACGAAATTGTAATAATTGTCAAAATATGTATATGTGTGATTGTGATAGTTTTAAATTTCTAAAAAATAAGAATAATTCTTAAAGGGGCATTCCGACTTGTTCACTGATTACTCGGGATGATCCTCCAAATTGAAAAGTGTGAATAGACATTTCATTCTGAGTTATCACTAGGGATGATGCATGAAAGTGATTACCGCCTGATATTATGATGCATGAAAGCTCCTTTCACTGAAACTATGAGCAAGTTTTTTTTCTATTATTTGTTGTATACTCCATGAATTAGTATTGAATGTCAGAATCATAAACAAAACAAACTCGATGTCACGTGCTTATGAGAATCTTATTTATTAATATTTTATTTTTAATAACTTTTTTATTGTGTATTTTTTTTTCATTGTTATTATCAAATATGTCAAACCACGGACAACATGATCTTGAGTATAGACATGGCAGTGAAAGCATAGGATGAACAAATGTGAATAGTCATGTTCATTTTGGATAAACAGCATCGATCATTTAACTCTGGATGATCATCCGGAGTGAGACAATGTGAATGCTAATTTAGATTTATTCTTACATTCTACAAATATAAAAGATCGGTTCACCAAAACTAATTTTCTCATACAAAAAGGTCATATTACTTACTATGAATCAGATATTTGCAATTAATTTCTTGCAGATCCAACTGCGTAAATAAATATTGAAAACGAGCGCGAGTAACAAATCCGATTATTTCTCAACAATATCCCACATAATGTAATTTACAAAACATTTTATTTTATTTACAATAACATATAAAGTTTCATAAAATGGTGCAACAAAGATTTATCTAAATTATACAGAATCGACCCTCCTATATTGTTTTATATGATAAATATTATGGTATATAATAATCAAAACCTTTACAATCAAAAAGAATTATATAGACATTTTGAGCCTTGCGAATATTCTGTTGGACAAGATGGTAAACATTTCAACAAAATAACCACTAGACTTAACTAAAAAACAAATAATAGATCACCTCATGTACTGAACTCTAGATAGGGCTGGTTAAATAATTATTTGAGCCAATCGGACACTCCAACTCCAGTCAGCTATGCAAATATAGGAGTGACCATTTGTTGTTACAATTCAGTTGATAAGTTCTAATTTACGATATACACTGAATGATTCAGAATCATTCAAAAACTCCATCAGTAGAGTGACATCATCATAACGTTTAGTGTACATACAATATGTATTAAGCAAACATTATAAAATAATAATAAACAAAATACATTAATACTTCTTGATAGGTACAATAGTTGATATTACTCAGTTCTTAAAGTATAATAGGTGAAAAATTAAAATATGAATTTGTTTTTATACAGTGATATGTCTACGCAGTGTGATTGTACTATAAAGAGTGGATTATATGCAATATGAATAGTCTACAATATGCAATACACATGTTGAAAACAAGTGCGATTATATGCAAGTACGAAAATATACCTCATAGAAATTGTGTATTATCTGTTATATGTTGAATTTTGAGACTTTGCAATGGAGGGAAAGGTAATTTATTCAATGTAAATTGGGGTCAACAACTTTTTTAGGGTATCAAAAAAATAGTAAATCATGCATATCTTATTATCGTTGATATTTGCTTTTGCAAAATATGCATATAATCCATTCCCTAAATGTATTGCCATGTTTTATATAGCATGTTATTCAACATGGAGGGGGGCCTAAATGATTTTGGCATTGTGTTGCACCTTATGTTGTCTTGCTGTTGTTGATGCCATTAATTAGTTGGTGGGGGCTGCCGGGGGTGGGGGAGGGGGTGGAAGACCACTGGGTCCCTAAAACAAAGTTATTAAACAAATCAAAAAATAACAACATCATTTGATCCACTGCATTATTGCAATATTGTCAGACCAATTGACAATATTACATTAATGCAATGTCATGTGCATTCAACAGAGAGATCCCAGGTTTGTACATAAGTAGGTATATATGAGGGTGTCTGGGGTGTATTTTTATTTATTTCTTATCAAGATTCATTATTTTAAAAAAATACAATAAAAGAATATTTATATATTTTACATCAGTGTTCCCCAAACCTCATCCGCAAACCGGTACTGGGCAGCGGAAAGAACATGAAGATCAGTCCATTTTTATTATATCCTTCTTTACGATATTTAAAACCAAGTAAAAGAAAATTGTGAAATATTCCTTAACAAAACCAAAGAGATTATGAAATATGTTAAATTCCCATATCGTTTCAAAAATTTGGCAATGGGGTAGTAAGTGTAAGGGAAATTATCAAATCCTGGAATCTGCGACCCAAAACATGACCTCACTTTCAAAAGATGATGACAAAGGTTGGGGACCGCTGGTTTACGATGGATAAAATTAATATGAAAAAAAAACAAGATAAGAAAGCTGTGAATCATAAATGTGTATTCCGTACAAATTTATTATTAGATTATAAACATGGCTGAGTGTGTTCAAACACAATGCTATTTTAAGTACTGACAGACATTCTGCATTCTGTAAACATTTTTAATATTGAATATTATTGTTAACAATTGCATAGTGTGACTCATCTTTATATGACCAAACAGACTGAAAACGGAGAAACTTTAAATATCATCCATTATGTCCGCTGTTTGACAGAACATTTTTTTTTTAAAAAGATATATCTGGATTTTGTTATAATTGTTTTTATTTATTGTGTGTTTGTACATTTTTACGCGGCGGCAGAATTGCCATCCACAATTCTCAAAATTATACAACCAGATAAGTCTCCATATGATAAGCCACGATCACACAAAAACTTAACAGTCTAATGCCGGGAAAAATTCACCTATCCAAATATACAGGATATCGAAGGATTAGGCTCAAAACGCAGGTTCAAAATACCAGCATTGTGCCTGAAATAGCTGTGTTCAGAAACTTTCTAACAATATTACAAGTGTTTATTATAATAGATTTTTGAATTTTTATGTACAAATTAACCGGTAAATCTAATTTTTGTAGATTATTTATTAAAGATTTCGGAGTTACCCCTGTAGCTGACATGTTATCATGTTCTGACAATAAAGTTTTATTATTATTATTATTACGCAGACACAAATATTCTTGAGTTTTTTGATCAAGTGTTGTTTTCCATTTTTTCTTTTTCTTTGCATTTCTACCTTACTTCTTGCATCAATCTCAAAAGAAATAAGGCGTACCAATGGGGGAGAGGGGGCGGGGGACTGCCCCTCTAAGATTTTGAAAATAGTACGAAAGTAGGTAACATTAGTACTGAAGTATGGGAAAATTTGCATATTTACTCAGCTGCATCAATTTAAATGTGTTGTATAAAGAATGTAAAAATATTAGCTATTGATGAAATACAGGCTCCTATTGTATGCATCATGTATTGGAAAGTATTATATTGTCATTAATGGGGGGGGGCAATGTTAAAGCTGTCCCTCCCTCCCTAAACCTGATATGCAATAAAATAACAATATGTAGAGGGAAAAAACATATTACAAAAAACACTGTCACATAATTAACAGCCTAGTATACTATCCCTCTTTCACTACACACCGTTCCTATGACAACGACATCATAGTGCAGGCAATGTCGTGGGAGGAGGTGGCGCGATTGGCGTAGAGATGCTCTGAATGGAGGAGGCTGGTTTCTGCCCTGTGCTCCTGAGAGGAATGTTGAGGGCGATGAATGAAAAAATGAAATACTATGCCGTAACAGATAAATGGGATAAACAACTCAAAGTTTTATCTATACTTGTAAACAAAAATGTAAAACTGAAAATTGATTATCCCATAACTAAGTTTGTAACACTGAGATCATAACAGTTTTTGGCAAAGGTGATCTCAAAAGGAAAAAATATGTATATTTCTCCCAAAAAACATGATGCAACATTTATTAAAGTTGATACATCTCATGCTGCTACATACCTGATCCAGCAGGGGACGTTTCTCATCTGTTGATCTCCTACGCCTAGGCCGTAGGGTGTATAAAATAATGGCAAATAGCATTATAACACTCATCAGAACAAAATTATCAGCGTACTCTGTAGACTGGCCAAGGTTGGGCACTTCATCCAAACATTCTGTGTCAGTGCAGTATGCCTGTCCTTGGCGGAGCTATAAAGTCATAATGTATAACATGGTTAAGTTTTCGGCATTCTTCAATTTATCACCTCAGAATTTCTAACCAACGAAGCAATGTTATTTTGATAAGCTTTTTGAGGTTTTGATATTGTAATCAATTTATATTTGTTTAGGATACAATATGCAATAGTTTGTCAAATAGGCATCATATAATTCAATGCACTGAAGGTGATTTTGCCTATGTAATGAGATATCTTACAAATAACCACAGTTTACTTTTTGTGTTTGTGTATGAAAGTTTAGGGTGAATTCTATGACAGATTTATTTTAAATTGGATGGCTGCTTGTGCGATATGCTAGTGAGAACAAATGAATGAGCGGAATGTGTGATCCTTAAATAATTGACTTAACTGTGGTACATGTTTGTGGATGACAGCTGAGTTATGAACCACCTTTTTCTATTTTTGTAAATCATATTTATAGTTGTTATCTGTTACGTGCTTTTACCAATAAATAAAATAAAATAAAATATTTGTATTAGATTCCAAACTATTAATGCACTGCAACTGACATTGAGTATTATGTTATATAATTACAGTATATTTACACTTACAAAAGATAACAAGCGGCGCATGGCCAACTCATGGTTCCAGATGCACTCACAGGGATCCATGTTTTCATCACCCATGGCTGCTGATTCTGAAACAAATACAATTTAATAATTATAAACTCGATTACATGCAATTTAAAAAGACTGAAATATGCACAATAAATATTGAAAGTATGCTATATAATGTAGGTACAGTTCTACAATTTTTGCAATTGGAGGGGTAAAAATTTGAGGTGGAGTTTTATCCAGTGTTATGTCAGGTCTCGGGAGGATTTACAATAGGGGAGAAAGTGGCAACAATTTCTTGAACAAATTGGATCTCCTTTAGCTGCAAACTCTCATTAAAATATATAAAAAAGAACAGTGCTCATGGTTGTCAATGTAATGCAAACTCCTTGGGCTGATTAATACTATGGCTAGACTGGGAACTGATTAATGTGTGAAGGTTCCATCAGGCATACTATTCTATAATTCTATGTTACATTTGGGTTATTCCGTGTCAAATCATCACACTGATTCAGACTTGATGTCTCAGATTTTCATGATTTTTTTTATGCAGCAATATATCATAGACTTATGAAAAAATACCAAATTTCAGTCATATAGGCAATTTTACGATGCATGCATTTCTGAAGCCCTGTATCTCCTGATCCCATTGAGTACCCATGATAAAATTTTACTATATGTATTAAGACATTACAAACTATTTTTGAGAATTTTTTTAAATTTAAAAATTGCCATTTTTTGAAAAATTTAAATTAAATTTTTTTTTTATTTTATTTTAATCCCTATCTTGTGGCATATCATAGTAAAGCTCTATTTAACCGCTTTAAAATAAGACCACTCTCAGGTTTATATCATCATTAGTTGCCAGTCTATAGGCATCCAAAGGTGTCAAAACACGCAATATCACGATGCATGCATTTCTGAAGCCCTGTATCTCCTGATCCCATTGAGATCCCATAATATAATTTTGGTATATGTATTAATACATTACAAACTATTTTTGAGAATTTTTTGGAATTTTTAAAATTGTCACTTTTTGAAAAATTAAATTTTTAAAATTTAATATAAAAATTTAAATTTTTTTTCAAACCGTGACCCCTATCCTGTGGCACATCAGATTAAAGCCCCATTCAACAGCTTTAAAAAGAGACCTCTCCCAGGTTTATATCATCACTGGTTGCCAGTCTATAGGCATCCAAAGGTGCCAAGACATGAGATTTTTTCATTAAAATTGTGATTTTTAAAAATTAATAACTTCAAAAATAATTGTGCTACATAACTGAAATTTGGTATTTTTTCATAAGTCTATGATATATTGCTGCATAAAAAAAATCATGAAAATCTGAGACATCAAGTCTGAAAATCTCTCAAAATTGTGTTGAATTGACGCGGAATGACCCATTTATGTCAAGTTTCATTTTTATACATTCCCAATGCAATAATCTATTTGCTACACAAAAACAGTTTTTAAGATATTCATCTGATCATTTTGCCATAAATAGAATTTTACAATAACATTATTCTTTCTACTGATAGTTAGTTTTCTAATAATTAAATGCAATTTTATATTACATGATAAATAAGTGATTAATGATGACGGTATTCAATTGAAAACTTTTTATCCTCTTATTATTGATTGATTCTATGTGGGTCAAATTCAGGTTATTACTTAGTATAAACTGCTGTTGAACATATTTTGCCAGTTCAACTAAACAAAGAACAATGATAATATCTCACTAAAATGAATGATATCAGTTACAGCTATCACTGGCCGCCCACATCGTTTTAGTTATATAATATCGCAGAATGTTAACCGCAAGGATAAAGCTAAACTACCTAAATAACAATGTCACAACGGGACATAGACACATCATCTAGCCTGCTTGTTTGTAAGATAATAATGTTATACAAATAGAAATTAATACTTAGAACAAAATGGCCTTAAACACAACAATAGAGTACATATTTATATACTGCCACGTTATTGACGAGCAACTAAATGAGTAAAACAGTTGGAGTCAGTTTAAGAGAAATGTATTGAAAGTTTTAATTTTTTTTGCTCTATATGACTTTTTATCGTCACTATTTCTGATTTTAATTTATAAAATTATTTGATAAATGGTTTTGTACACAGCAGTCTAGGAATAACTCAATTTTGGTAAATATGTGTTAGTGCACTTTTCATTACCATGGCTGACTTGTTTCCTCATAACAATGTAAAATTTCTGGCAAGTCCAGTTGTAATATAAACATAATCAGAAACAAATTTAAATGCGTGTTTATTTATACTCTATACCAGTCTAAACCATATCAAATGATAGATGCATGATATTATACTAACAACTTGTATGTTACAAGGAAAGTTATCACACTAATTATTATTTCAATACAATGTAGTATGACTTTCTTGCAGAATAGCAACAAATAATAGTATACACAGTTTGTGATAAGAGTAACGACCTACGTAATGTAAAATAAAAAACATATACACGACATTTATTTATTTGTGTACAATGTTACTGACGGTTTCATAATAAATCAACAATCTACTCTTCACATAATTATTAATTGCGTATTACGTAATTTTTTTTTTTTTCTATAAATATTGCAATTCTTAAACTCTATACATATAAACTCTATAAAAAATTTTAAACTCTATACATATTATCATATTTTTGAGACAATTTTATTATTGTAGTTGAACTGATTTTGATCAAAATTTCTTCACTAGTCACTGGTAGGTTTTATTTTAAGTTATTGAAATGTTTCTATTTGTATAACGTTTGGAACAAGCTACCTCTGGGTCTGCGAGAGGAGGTGAATGGAGAAAGCTTTAAGAGGGCTGAGGATGCACCTTTTTACTGGGAGTTTTGGGTGATAGACGCAGTATACGGAGCCATTGAGGTCATGTTATGAGTAAACGGCGCTTTACAAAGTGTACATGTATCTTAACGTAATGAAAAATTAATTTTTCCAAACATTATATATATATACTTAGATGATTATTTTCCTGTCAAGTACCATAATCTGTAGTATATATTAAACTAATGAATACATAAGAGTGAGCGATTTTGGTGGATTCTATTAATATTTCAACATATAAAACGTATACATTGGATGAAAAGAAATTATTGAGCTAAAATACGTAGGTACGTAAGCAGAGATGATCAGCTACATTATTCATTCATATAACAAAACTAAATGTTATGTTTCTATTTTGGAAATAATCACTTATGTGTATATTTGTAAAATGTAAAGACTGCTTAAAAAACTAAGGAATGGAATGTAAAATTTATCACGAAAGTTTGCAACTGTAATCTTCATAACTTATTTACCATGAATAGTCTAGCTCAGCACAGTCCATTTCTCGCTTTCTTAACTTATTTCAAGAATTCTTTCCTGGGAACGAGAACTGCCAATTTACCGGGCAATGGAAAAAAAAAGAATTTCCGCGAAACAAACCTTATACCTACTGATTTAATGAAAAACAGTTTGAAGGAGCAAATTTAGCTAGTATCTACTTTTGTGTTTGTCATAAACAAATACTAGATTATACAATGTTTAGGGTTGGTGGAACTGTGACAGACCTGGTTGATTGAAACAAATTAATCATGTAAGTATATTTTATGGGGAAATGTCAACAAATAAATTATAACAAACATGGTAATACTATTTATTATTAAGGGTTTTGTGTTTGTTTTGAAAGTGTGACATACCTTATCTACAAGCAGGAAAGGTTTACCCAAGTTGAAAAAGTTAACTTCATCAACTATTTGCAAACAACTGCAGAAACGTTCTATAATTTTAATTCGCGATGTCACACAAAATAAATGACATTCCGACATAACAGATTTGCCAACACAACTAAGTAGGTGAAAAATATGATTTGTCAACTAAATATGTTGAACATGGAAATAACTGCATATTAAACACTGTACAGCTTTCTTTAGACGCCTAACCCAAAAGTAAATAAAACATTGTATTAATTGAAGTACGTAATCGCTTATCAGCGCAAACGATGTGCATTTTACTGAGAATTAAAACACTGGAACTAATGAAACTACTACTTGTGATCTCATGATCCATTTTACTATTTTACGACGTTGATTAAAAACATTCAATTAGGAAAATATAATGTTTCATTATTCGTACACGTAACCGTTAAAATAAATAGTTAAAACATGTAAAATATAATCTATAACACGGGAAACAGCTCACATTTTACATTAATTGGTTTCGGATAAAGTACCACATCAGATGACGGAAGAAAAACATGTAAAGACCATACTATTTATAAAAATAATGCATAAATAAATAAACAACACCTTAAATATTTAATTATCCAAACTAATATACCAGTTAGAGAAATATGCTACTTGAAATGCTATTATTTTCTGCGACAAAACGTCAACAGTCAACACTACACAACACAGTATTTTGACAATATTGAATAGAAATGAAGTACGTCAGTATCGCTGAACATTGCGGATGGTTTGTTTAGCGGTGATTGGTAACAATATGACCAATGAGTAAACGCAACGATACCATAGAATATTCGCGGGAAATCTAAATTCAGTCTAAAACTACATAATATATTATTATTATTTAGATATTAAAACATTTTTACTTGAATAGAAGATAACACAAAAAAAACAATTAGTACATAGTTTATATAATGGAATAAATTAATAACTTCCACACATTACTATTACACAATTTATTAATTTCATACTTTTGGTAACAGGTAGACAATTAGGTAAAGGTAGCGAGGTTTGTGATTTCCTGTTTCGAATTTTCTCCAAAGGCGGTTGATTTTTTATACGCAAACAATTTTGGTTTCACACAAATCTGTTTAAAAGCTCCTTAACTAATAATATGATTTTTTCTATGTAGGATCGTGGAATAAGCCTGAAAGTTTTATAAGTTTTCACTGTAAGTTTTCGAGTGTCCCGTAAAGAGCGGGTAATTAAAAACAGTTCGTATAGATATAAAACATATAACATTTTGAATTCAGCGATAAGGTATATGACTCATTCTGAATGCCTTATTTTTTTATGGCACAGAGACGATGGCATGTATGTTTATACTTAAAACTTATCTCAGATAATCTATCTAGTACCTACCTACTTTATATATACATGCACAAGCTGATTTGTCTTACCGAGGATTAAAAGGAAAAACCACTTGCTTAAAATTCCATAATCCGGTTTTGTTAAGGATTGCAATTTGACATATCAAAAATACAACACATTTCGACGTGTTGCGGTTGGACAAAAAGTGGAGAAGTTCACTCACAAATTTGAGAACTGTATCAGAAAATATCTTTAAGATGCATGCGAAAAGTATGGTAGTCCCGGACATCGGGTTGGTAGGTACCATCAACGACTTGCCACAAGTAAATGCATTATTTAGGTACATCACATTCTAGTGTGTTAGGTATATGAAAATCAAACTGAATCAATTAATGGAAATCCGGCACCCCCGGTCATTGAAAATGTATGTTCTTTTATTAAATTATTTTACTGGTAGGTATTTATTTTATAAAACTCCATATAACAAATAAAAATATGATTTTGTGTTTCACTAGTAACTTTTAAAAGTGACCTAGTAGATTTCGACATGCGATATCGTTTTCAAACTAAACCTCAAACTAAACTATTTTTTAAATTATTGGAAAAATAAAGATATTTCACATCTTAGGTTCAGCGTGAGGTTTGCTACCCATCCTGAACGTCTTTATTTTTGTTGGCACAGAGAAAGCGGCTTGCATGTAGGTATATTTTGGCCTATTAAAAACTTAAATCATATTTTCAAAGGTGTTTGAAAAAATTAGGACATTTTACATCTTAAATTCAGCGATGAGGTTTGCCACCCATCCTGAATGTCTTAATTTAATATTGTCAAGGAAAAGACAGTTTGCATGTTTATTATATGCAGCTAGTCTGCTGGCTACCCCATTTGTGGGATATGCCGTGATGGTATAGTAGTATGTTAATTACATCCAACTGGTATGCTGGCTGTCCCATTTGTGGGATAGGTATACCATGATGGTATAGTAATAATAGTAAGTATAGTAAAATCTCTCGAAATTGATTGATTATCGTTGATTATTTATAAATTGGTTACATGGTTTCATGCCGTGGAGCACCCGATAAAGAATTGGTCTCCCACTCATCTCCGTAAGTTTACGAATGTCCTATAAAAGGCAGGTGTTCTAAAAAAGTAACACATTTCACATCTTAAATTCAGCGATGAGGGTTGCCACCCATCCTTAATGTCTTGATTTTTTATTGGCATGGAGAGGACAGCTACTCCACTTGTGGGTATAGTAGTAATTGTAAAAAAGTTTCACGAAATTTGGTGATTAAAAGTGATTAAAGTATCGTTGATTGTAAATTGGTTTCATCATCTTTAACATACAATGGAGTAAATATAGGTAAGTAATATATTTTAAAGAAAGAAATGAAGTTGAGGATTATGCGACGAGAAAAGCGGCTATCAAGTATGTAAGCTGGAAATTTTATTCACAAAGTTTTAAATGTTGAAACTAGCTGAAAATTTATACATATTTATACACCAGAATAGGGAACTTGCACATATTTTTTTTATTCTTTAGAATCATAAATGAAGTAATCAGTAACACATATCAGTAATTTTTTTTTCGATACGTTGCTTAATTTCTGTTTTATAGCATTTTGAAATTTCGATTTTTGAATTTCCGCGAAAACGCCACATCCTAAAGCGCCATTTTGATGACGTCATATGTCCCTTCGATCTCTCTGTCTACAAATGCTTAGTACATTTCGTAGTATATATCTATTAGTTTGACGAAGTTATTTACTGTTGTGGTTTGGGTTTGAACACTTTTTTTTGCCAAAAACTTCAAGATGATTAAATTTTTACGTATAAACATACATCAGTTCCTATTTTTTAATTTAGTTATAATGACGGAAAACGATTTTCTCAAGGGGCGATCGGATATTTATCATGCATATAATAATAAGCCCGCCGGTAGGCGCTATAGCTTTGTCTTATAATGTTATTACTAATTTGTAAATGCAATACAACATTGTGTAATAATTACATAATTATATTCAATGGCAATTATTATCAATTTTCCATCATTCTTAGGTCTGATTAGTGATTACAGGTTCAAAATACGCCATTACTTTTCTGTACTGGGTGCATGGTGGAAATGAAGATCCTGCTAAAAAAATCTGTCCAATGTTATTGGAAAAATCAAAGTTGGCTGAAGTTAGCACAGAAGTTAAATTTATAACTTGTGCTGAATTGAGTCATCGATCATCTACAAATATATCCACACCGAGTGAGTTTCTGACAGCCATTGTGTCAAAACCAAAAGATTTTTATTGTAAATCAGATAGTATTTTAAGGATATAGTAACAAATGTCGACACCATAAGCATCCACTACTTAATGGATGTGTTCATTACCTAATAACAATATTTATACTGCGAATGATTTTGTTTGTTTTATGTTTTGTGATTGGACGATAGATATGGAAAGCTGCAAAGAAGTCGCTGAACTTACAGTACAGTATCCAGCTAACAATATCGGCTTGCGTAGAAATAATTTATTCGGTGTCGTTTAAGTTATATTTGTACACCCTGGACTACGCAATAGACCATTAAAGGTCACGTGGTCTTGTCTATGGATTTGCTTTTGCTTGGGGGGCAAACAGTAAGATTGCGCAAATCATCCTTGTAGGATGTTATGCCATAAGAGAAAAAAAAGAAAGTCAGACGACAAAATAATTACAAAATCGACACTGACAGTTTTTTTGATTATTAGGTATTCTTTAGGCGTTCCACCTAATATTACACCGTAATCGTCTGTTGTGTTGGGATGCCTGATGCCCCTCAATGATTTTTCTGTGACGTCATCCTTTAATGGTCTATATTTGTATGATCTTTTTGGAAACATTTTGTATCAATCCAAGATATATTTACCTACTTCGAAAATGTTAAAAACCGGACTCAAATACCAAGCGATTGTTAATCCCATACATTACGATAAACAACAAAACATCACTCAGGACATGTGACGTCACAAATGCAATAACCAGCAATATGGCGTTCAAACAGCGGGCGAAAAAGTGTGATTTTATTTATTAAAATAATAAATGAAAAATAATTATTTTTGAGTTTTAATCAAAATATAATCGATATATAACCTTTTTTCTACCTAATTAATGCATTTCACAAAATATTCCTCTCGAGTGCAAGTTCCCTATTCAGATATTTTGTTTTTACTTATATTTAAATAAGTGTGCGAGGCACCATTTCCAAACCTTCCCTTACATTTTTTACCTTCGGCATATCTCCTGGTAGCTTAATTGGACGGATCACACCTCACGAAAAGGATGTGTTGCGGGTTCATGTGAAATCATGTCCCGTCCAGAGGCCTGAGTCAACAACACACTTTCGTCTCACGTTCCCGCTCCTGTGGTGTTCTCACTTTGGCGAATATCGCCAGACACCAAAATATCGCCAGCCATTTGAACCGTGTGAACAAAATGACAGCTAGTCTGAAACGATAAAAACCAGTAGAAACGATATCGTCTCGAGTTGACCACCTTCCAACTTTTCGGCCGATTGAACGATTTGCGCATGCGCAGATGTGCGCGGCGTTCGTATCTATGGTAAAAACTTTATAACCTAAAATTTTATGTTTCCCGCTTCGTGACAGCTGTTATCTTTGTCTGGAAGAGTTGTCCAGCGGAGATGCTGCAGCTTTTCCAGTGTTGTATGAAAGAGGGTGTTTTCCCAAAAGTATGGAAGAAAGGTTTGCTCAGAGTGATACCCAAAGGCAATGACAAGCCTCTGTCGGATCTCAAGGCGTACAGACCGATTACCCTGCTGCCTTCCTTTGGCAAAATCCTTGAGATTTTGGTGAGGAACCGGCTTGGGTCGACTCTGACGCCGGGAAGTCCTAAACAGTTTGGTTTCAGCCAGGGTCTCTCTACTGAGCATGCCATCGAAGCTTGTCTGAAATGGAAGGATGAAAGAAGAGAAAAGAATGTGCTGGGTGTCTTCTTGGATATAGCTGGGGCGTTTGACAATGCGTGGTGGCCTCTTATCCTGGCCAAGCTGAGGATACGGGGTTGGCCCCGCTGGCTGTATAACATAGTCTGCAGCTACTTCAGCGAAAGGTCAGTGGTAATCCACCACGCAGGGCATTTGGTTGAGAGGGAGGTCACCATGGGCTGCCCACAGAGATCGGTTCTTGGACCGTTTCTTTGGAATGTCTTGTTTGATGACCTTCTGAGGATGGAGTTGCCGCCTGGGTGCACCATTTTTGCATATGCTGACGATGCGCTTCTCTTACTCTCCGGAGATACGAGAGGTGCAATCGAGGGCAAGTTTAGAATCGCGATAGATCGCATCTTGACGTGGGGCAGGGTGAACAGGCTTGTTTTCTCGCCGAGCAAGACCTCCGCGCTGTGGTTGAAGGGTGTGCTGGGAAGGGGCAGGAAACCGGTGCTTCGAATGGATGGGCATCCTGTCAGGGTTGTCGATGAAGTCCGATACCTGGGGGTTGTCCTTGACAGGGGCTTCACCTTTCTTCCACACGTGCGAGCGACTGCCGAAAAAGCGGGAGTGTTATTTCATACTTTACGCAGACTCAGTCGTGGTACATGGGGCCTTAAAGCGGGGACTGTGCGTACCATTTATCGGGCGACGTATGTGGCTCAGGTCACCTATGGTGCTCGTGTTTGGTCGCATCGTCTTGAGGTTGGTTCTGTGTCCGCGGCGGTCTTGAGGGGACAGAGACTCCCCCTGCTCGCCGTCACCGGTGCGTATCGAACGGCTGCTAGCGATGGCCTCCCCGTCATTGCTGGTGTGTTGCCCGCAGATTTAGAAATTTTAGATGGTGTAGCCAGGCGCAAGCTCAAGGCTGACGGCAGTGTTGAACATCTCGGAATCTCTGTTCATGCGGAGCCTGGGACTAGAGGATTTAGTAGGGCAATCGGCGTGATTCGAAAGAGGACTTTTGAAGTTTGGCAAGATAGGTGGGATCGGGGGAGAACTGCTAGATTGGTCTACAGTTTTCTCCCTGATGTATGTGAGAGAATGAAGAGGCGATTCCTTTCCCTCAATCACCATGCCGTCCAGCTTGTTACGGGCCACGGTGATCTAAAGGGCAGGTTATATGACCTTGGCCTAGCGGAGAATCCGTGGTGTGTTTGTGGGTTGGGGGCGCAGTATGCTGGGCACATCCTATGGGAGTGCTCCGTGATGAATGATGCTAGAGATGTAATGATAGACGATATGAGTGAAGACACTCCCAGACCAATATGGTTTGGGGAGGTTCTGCAATGCCCGAGAAACCTTAAAGCATTTTTGGTGTTTGTGGATGTGTGGGTATCTCGTTGGGAGCTTTTGCGTCAGCCGGGTTTACCCCCGCCTGACGTGGAAGGGTCTTAGGGTTGGTTTTGCCCATTGCGGCGTTGGCGCGATAGCGAACTCGTGTTTTCGTTGTGTCGTCCTGTCTCCCTTGGTGGAGAGTAGGTTTGGGAGGTATGTCCCTTTTGGGAGGGTTTAATGTTTTCACACCATTCAGGCACTGGTGGCTCTCGGGCTCGCGCCCTCGGAACGCCAATTAACATGTTTCTGGACACCTCACCTCGGCCTTCTGTTACTACCAATCTGTACACATAATTCATTTATTCGATATTATTTCTGTTTTATTACTTGTGTTATTCTTGTCCTGTTCTATGTACCTATTCTTATTTTTTTTACTACATTGTTATTATTTTATATCTTATTAAATAAACATCTTTCAAAAGGGACATTGAAGAGAGAGTGTTGCTTAAAAGATTCCCACGATGGCGGTTTTGGCCGGTTGGCCCTTCAGGCCTGCCCAATGGCCCGCCCGTGAGGACAAATTTAGTTTAATTATGCGGATAAATAGGAGTTCACAACTCCTGAGATATCCGGGTGGAGGTGGGTCTCTCTTCAATGTTATCTTTGTTGTTGGTTTGTGGCGTTTGTTTCCTTAATTAAAAGGCGCATTATAACCTCTACTATAACATTTTCGACTAAAAATAAACACTTCGCGATCTCCATCTCGACGCCATTTTGAAAACAGTGTCAAAATCAAAGCGCATCTGACAGATCGTTTCTATATCGGTGGACTGTGTGAACAGGTGTGACGATCAATGGATGTCCGGCGAATTTTGTTTTTTCGCCTGGCGATATATTTAGAAATTCGCCTGGCGATATTCGCCAAATGTGAACACCCCATCCGTTAGCGTTCGGATGCAGACGATGTTGCAAGCAAGTGTCAATTTCGTTGCTAAGCAGTGGCGTAGCTAGGGGGGGGGCAGGGGGGGACATATGTCCCCGGGCGCCGCTTTAGGGGGCGCCAAAATGAGTATTAAAACTATTTTTTTTAATTTCATTTTGATGTCAACAAATGTATTCCAAATACGTTTGCAAGATTGAATTTTGGAGCTCCACAAATATCTTCATTACAAACCAGTTGGCAAATACGATTTTAGCGCCCCCATTGAGCACTAAGGGGCGCCATTCTACTCATAAACCAAATGACACATCCACAATACAGGATTGCTGATGGCGTTTTTTTTTTAACAAAGATCAGTTTGGGTTTAAATATTATTCTTCATAACTGAAAGTGGCATCTGGTTTTATCAAATTATACAGGTTGGATAATTTCGAGTCGAATATAGGATTTTACTTGAGTGCAAAGAAAATAGTATAATACTTCACATTACATGTAGTTGAAAAGAGATAAATTTGTCATTAGATAGAAATGTAGCAAGTAAGTTGTCGTTTTAAATAATATTTGAAATCTAGCAAATTTATCGGTAATTATATTTTATTTTACTTGCAAGAAAAAACAACATTGGAATTTTTTTCATTACTCATTACATCATCGCTGATTTTGGATTATCATGTAAAAATTGTTAATTTTCGCATTTTTTTCTGAAAAAGTTTTTACTCAACATTTTTAACATTTCATTTAACCAGTCATGTTTTATAAGTATATTTTAATTTTTTATAAAATTTTAACTATACGCGGCGGCAGAGTTGCCATCCACACTTCTCAGCATTATACAACCAGATGAGTCTCCATATGATCAGTCATGATTATACAAAAACTTAACAGTCTAATGCCGGGAAAAATTCACATATCCAGATATACAGGATATCAAAGGATTAGGCTCAAAACATGGGCTCAAAATACCAGCATTGTGCCTTAAATATCTGTGTTCTAAAATTTTCTTACAATATTACAAGTATTAATTTTAATAGATTTTTGAATTTTAATGTATCAATTTACCGGTGAATCTAATTTTTGCAAATTATTTATTAAAGATTTTGGAGCTACCCCTGTAGCTGACAAAACTAATGGTATTATGTAAACGGACCTACATAGAATGCCAATTTTTTTTTATTTCTCCTGCTAGTTTTGTATTTTTTCTGCGACAGTTGTTGGAATATTATGCTTATTTGGTACAGCGATGTCTATTACATACGTAATTTTAATTTGTTTATCATTTAATTCTAAATCGGGTCTATTATGATGTATTTGTCTATCTTTTATATTTGTTTTATCATAATAGATCCTATAATTTTGATTTTCTAACACCGGTTCCGGGTTGTATTTATAGTATGGTATTATATTTCGCGAGTTTATTAAATTATGTTTAATTGCTAAATTTTGATGTATTATTTTTCGACATGATTATGTCTATTAGTATATTCAGTTTGAGCGAGAGTAGAACAACCCGAAACTATATGTTGTATAGTTTCCGATTTGGCCAGACATTTTCTATATGAATCGTTAGTTGTATTTTGATTTTTTATAATGTATTTTTGGTAATTTTTTTGTATTTATTGTGTGTTTACTTGTTCTTGAACAACCAGTATAAAACCCTCGGTTTTCCCATACACTTCCCCAAAGGTAAACCATCTGTTTGACGGATATTTGTCACTTGTTTGTTATGAATCTTTATTTTTTTTATTTTTATGTTGATTGTTATAATTATTATTGAAATTAGTTATATGTGTATGTTATATTGATTTGAGATCTATCATGTAAAAGGATTTTGCCGTTTATTGTTTTAATAAAAATAAAACATGAAATTGGTTGAGATCATTGAGGTGTCTAGCATGAAGTTCTTTCCTATTTTAAGATTCTAACAAAATATTTTAATAGTTTATTCGCGTACCTACTGTTTCGACATATAAATTTAATGATGTATGATTTTTCTCGGTCTGCCGGTCGGTATAATTTTATGTAATGTAAAATTATTTTGTTTATTTTTGAAAAATGTTTTAAGAGATTCAATTTGATCATTATGTAAAGAGGGAATGTTAACAATTCCTCTTCCTCCTATACTTCTAGGCAGAGTCAACCTTTTTTTCGCGGAATTTGGATGGTGATATCTTTTTTTCGTTAATTTTGTTCTTATTAATCTTTCTAATTTATTTAAATTGGTTTTTGACCATTTTATAATGCCAAATGAGTATGTTGATAACGGAATAGCCTACGCGTTTATTGCTTTTTCTATATATTTGGCTGATAGATCGCTTTTACCTAAATATTTTATTTTATCTATCTTTAAAATCATTTGTTAATTTATTTTTGTTTTCAGTGCGATATAGATTTTTGGACTGCGGAAGTATTTGTATATTTCATTTTTATTAAGATTATTTATTTGATAATGTGAAGCTATATCCTGACATTCTAAAATTTTACCTTTTTCAATATGAAAAGTTTAACATTTATCTGGCTTAATTGTTTACAATCGTATAGAAAATTATTAATCTGTAGTGTTGTGGAATACTCTAGAAATTATTTTTCGAGAAATTTCTCGAAGTGGAGAATTTTGGAGAATTATGGTGTATTTTGAGGCTAAATATTTTTTATTGTTCATTTTTACAATAAGGATATGGTAATGTGTAAAAAGAATATACTTAAAAGACTAGTTTTTAAAAGGAACAAATATAACATGGGAAAATTGATGATTTTCAATTTTAAGTAGAGTTCATTGTTCACTTATTAGTTACTAGTTTTTGTAATCCGGCATCGCTCGGGTTGAAATAAACAGATAACCGACAAATAAATGAGTGATTGAAAAAATACAGTAAACATTTACGTAAATAATTAAAAAACTTGAAGTTTGCCACCACACATGCCCATTTAAAAAAATGGTAGGTACCTTCATGGAAAAAGTATTAAAATACCTCTAATTTGGGCCCAAATCAGCCCGATGAAGTTTTAGACCGATCAGGTTTTCCGGTATTGGGCGAATGGTTATAATATTTTTGTGAAAATTATGGAGAGAAATTTCTCTTCTGTCAGAGGAGATAATTCTCGTTCTCGAGAAATTTCTTTTGAGAATTTTCTCTACTCACATCACTTTTAGTCTGTATTTTATTTCATTAAAATACCAGATTGATGCTTCGAAAATGAACCATATAAATCGTAAAATTTCAAAATTTTCTTGACGGCTCCGAGAAGGGGCGCCGACTTTGTGCCATGTCCCCGGGCGCAGATGACCCTAGCTACGCCACTGTTGCTAAGATACAAAATAGTTACGAAAATTAACACTTTGGCGCACCATCGTCTGCACCCGAACGCTAGCGGAGCGGGAACGTGAGACGAAAGTGTGTTGTTGACTCAGGCCTCTGGGCACTACCAAATAAAGTGACGCTGACTTTATATCCATATATAATAATAGAATGTGTTAGATTTCTTATGCCAGAAATACACTTTGTCCTAAACAAATTAAATATTAGGTATGAATCCACAGTATAATACCTAGATCATGGGTGGCCAACCTTTTCAGCAGCCGGGCTTTCAAATTTAGAAATGAGATTTCTTACCGGGCACAACAATATAATCCATATATGGAACTTTTACTTCCCCTTGAAATATCTACCCCCAGGTCGCCAAATTTTCAAAATGTTATAGGAATTTGAAATGTTTTGTAACTCCTCGGTTTTCTTTAAGCATAGTTTGTTTCCAAATACCTTTTTTCAAAAAGGTAACGGGTAGATAATAGTGCCGACTATTATAAAAAAAGTGTGTGTATGCTTCGTGGGTCACAAGCAGGCACCCGCGCCTTGGCCACCCTTGACCTAGATAGTTTATGAAAAAGCGGAAAATCAAGAAATGCGGAAAAGTTGATGAATAGTCGGTAATATTGGCGATTCAATATTTTATATTGATATTATACAGATGTTTAGTTTAGGTATCATATTTCTAGCTCGGATAACACACTTTGTTTATCCTAAAACGACTTGGATTACCTTATAGGCACCTAGATATTTGACACCAATTATAGCAAATGGCCATGTCTAATGATTTGCTTACAAGTATTTGGGTATGAAACTGGATGATAAACTATCATGGTCAGATCACATAGATATGGTTTTAAACAAGGTTGGTCCAATTTTGGGTGTCTTGAGAAGGATGAGCAACATATTTGATATATCAATAAAAAGACAAATATACAATTCATTTGTCCTGCCACATATTACATATGGCATCATTGTGTGGTCTCAGTGTAGTCAACAATTGAAGAATAAAATAAAAAGAGCCATGAATAAAGCTATTAAAATTGTGTTTGAGTTAGACAGATATAGGAGAACAACTGAGATTTACAGAATGACAAATATGTTTGACCTGGATGACACAATAAATATTGAAAAATTGAAAATTATGCACAAAATCATAAACGGACTAATTAAAACAAATATAAGTATATCATTAAATAGTGACTTCCATGATTATCGTACCCGTCAAAGACAACATTTGAGAGTGAATGAACCCAGGACTAACAGAGTCAGATGCGGATTCTTGTATATAGCATCAAGTGAATATAATTGTCTTCCTCAGAATGTGAAAAATATAACTAATATAAAAGGATTCTCCTCAAAAATAAAAGAAAATATCCTCAAAACTCGTGCAGTGGTGTGATATTGTTTTTGTGTCTTATTGTGTCATGTTGTTTTTTGTGAAAGGAGGGAATAACTATGTATTTGAACTTTTATGGTCTGCAGTCAATCGTATTATGGTATAAAATAAACCACAGATACCATTTCTCCTAATACCAGCAACACTGCTGTTTGGAGAAAAGTATTTAATAAATGTCTATTTATGATTTAAGTCAGTGCAATGTATTGTAATAATGTATCCATATTTGTAAATGAATAAATTATTATATATATTATTGTAACGAATTAAATTCACAAATTCAACGAAGATACAAAATATTATCATTAGGTAACTATTTTTGTAGAAGTTTCTCCTTCCTCCTGTAATGTTTTTACGAGTAAGTATTTGATGTTTAGTTAGCAAGAAAGACGGAGAAGTAGAAGAAGTAGTGTCTTGAATTTTTAATCGAGAAATTCAGGGTATGATTTTTTCGGTATCAATCTTATTCACCTCTATGCTCCAACTGATGACAGGTTGAATCCTGTACGAAGCCAACGGTCTTTCTCAAGATCAACTGAAAAATCTTTTCAATAATATTTTACATGGAATCCCCAAAAAACGATCTCTCTATATAGATATAATATATTGTGCTTTGCGAAAACACCTTTTCAAACATATTATGTAGAGTGGATTACATACAATCCTTGGATTGGTACGCAACGAGCTTGGATTTTCTTCTTCACTCCTCCCTCTCTGCAAGTCTCTTTAATTCACTTCATTTGATCCATGTATAGGTGTCTATTGGTCGGCCTTTACCATTCCTGCCTTAGGTCATGTCCCTCGCGATGGTGATGAGCAGATGCTGTGGCCAATCCAGTTTGCTTGTTGTTTTTTTGAATATTTTTAAGGAGTTGCCCTCTGTCGCCTACCCTGATCAATCCTCTTTATTTTCGACATATTCCGACTAATGGATTTTCTGCAAGCGTCTGCAACATCACATTTCCAAGGCAGCCAATCGACTGCTCTTACTCTTGCTAATGGTCCACGTCTCACTATCGTATAGCAGAATACTCTAGACAAAGGCTTTGATCATAATGTACGCTGTATTATAAAATGCCCCCAAAATAAACATTTAAGGGTCATTAAAAGAATTTAAAATTATTCGATCTATTCCGCCTGGAGTTTTCATATTGTACGAGTATGCAATTTATTTTACATCAAAATGTAGAAAAATTATTGCAATGTTGTGGATAAAGTGGAAGATTTTTCTTTTTAAATGAGTTATGCAAATTTAGAAAAAATGGCATGAACGCTTAGAGAAAATTTACACGCATGCAAATCTTAAAAATGCTAACTTAGTGGAAACATTTGAAATTAAAGCATGAAACTCATATAAGAAAGTAGATTTCTGAATATTTTTCCCATACTACTTATGGAAGTTTATGGAGTCGCTTTATTCCTAAGGATTGGTGGATTAATGTTACGTGCTCAGAGCATCTAACTTTACCATAATACTTGTGGGTACATCCTATATGTCTACATAGTCACACCCAAGTAATAAAAGAAACTACCCATATTTTAAGCTAGTTCAGTATAGGTAGATACCTACGCGGTAAAATAATTTACTATAGGGAATGCAAACTATTGTCACAGAAAATTGAAAAAAAAAATGTTTTTCAGGTATCTCACAGAGATGCTCGAAATTATTGGTTTTTCTTTTCGATTATCACACCTTTCACCCAAATAAGGTGCCAGCTTTTTTGAGGGTTGGCAAATAGATGGAGTTTATATAGGTACCTATCATATCAACCCACATGTTTCTTAAATCAGTGCTCCGTAAGCTTTTCTCATCTAAGGGTGAAAACACAAAGAAAGCAGGTTGCCAGCGCCGATCAGTGCCGGTAAGCGCCGGCAAAGTAAATCGCAATCGGCGTTCCTACTTTTACTATGTTCGTGTCCATTAAAATGTATGTAAACATTCTCGGCGCCGGTAGACGTAGGCATCGGAAAGCAGGCAACCTGCTTTCTTTGTGTTTGTACCCTAAGGCACACCAAACTTCTTCCTCGAATTCCGCGGCACACAGTGTCAATACCGGATACTAATCTTACGTGTTTATAATTCTACCCTCCCGTCGCAGAATTTTCAAAATAGTATAGGAATTTGAAATATTTCCAAAACTCCTCGGTTTTCTTCAAGAATATTTACTCGAATCATTAAGTATCCGGTACTTTTACCGAGTATCCGAATTATTAAATACATAATTTTGAAAAACTGCCTCCGTATTTGGCCCGTGGCACACCGGTTTCAGAGCACTGTATTAAATCATATTAATAATTTTGTATTATTGAAAAATAATTATATCATACTCTACTGGGACCATTACAGCTTTTAGCCTATTATATGCGATGTGTTATGTAGCTTAATAATAAAATATCTTACTAGCTTATTCATGTTAACTGATTTTTAGTCAAAATTTATAACTTTTTAAAAATTGAAAATATTGTACAAATTTATTGTTCTTAGTTTTAACATAATAATGTCAGTCTTAGACAAAAAGAATTAAACCCCATATTAAGGTTCACTTGTAATTATTGGTGTTCACAAACAGCTTCCACTTTCAACCAGTTTAGCCTTCACTAGTGGTATGTTGATTATTCTTTAACCCTTAGGAAAAACTTCATTTATATGGTCAAGTGTAACACACCTGAAGGATTATACTATTGACTGAATGGTGTTACGCAACAATGTATCAAACCACATCGATCACAAAGTATAGTATTTTGTATTGAGTGAACGGCAACAATTTTATGAATTATGATAATTTATGACGATTTATCGAATGAAGGTGTTTCAGATATTTAGCTGCACAATTATTTTAGCAATGCAAGATCACGATTTACCCCGTGAAGTCTCTGGGAAAGAATAAGTCTCCTATTTTTTTCTCTTAGTTTTCGAGTGTCCTGTAAAAGGTAGGTGTTCGTAAAACATCACGTTCAAGATATTTAACATCTTCTGTTCAGCGATGAAGCGTCCCACCCATCCTGAATGTCTATAACTTGCATGTTTATTACATGCAGTTTTATCATTATGTGGATTGGCTAATTGGCTATATATCTATCCATCTATTACATCAAGCATGTCAAACTCAAATCCTAACACGGGCCAAATAAAAAAATAAAAGTTAATGTGGGCCACAAAAAAAAATGTTTTTACTATAAACTAGGTTTATTTTGAAAAGTATAAAAAAGGTAAAATTAATAAAGAGTATTTTTTTTGTACCGTTATATTTTGTACTACTAGTGGGCCGCAAAGTTATGCGTTGTGGGCCGCATGCGGCCCGCGGGCCGCAAGTTTGACATGCTTGTATTACATCATAAAATCTCTCCCATGAGTGGGTAAGCCAGTAGATTAACTGCTTGAAAACTTCTTGCATAACTATTAAAAAAATAGTTATGCAAGATGGATGTTGTTTCTTATCGCCAAATTCAAGATATAAAATGGTTTATTCATGATGTTTTTTGGACACCCGCTTTTTACAGGGCAGGGCACTCGAAAACTTGCGGAAAGTGTGGGAGACCTATTATTTTGCCGGGAGCTTCATGGGACAGTTACAATAAGCTTTGTAAATGTCATTGGACAGTTATGACAATAACTGATTTTTTTGACTGTACATTGATAAATTGTTGCAAAACACCACCCTACTATTATATAGATCTTCTGTGTGTACTTATAGTACCTACCTAACTGAAATGTTATGTTAATTTAAGTATACTGAGATGTTCAGCAGGCGTGCCTTGTAGTAGGCGTGTGGAAATATTGGACACGCCCTGGGCGTGTCTGGGTGGAGTGATTCAGATAGTAGAGAGCGTGGTCTGTTTGACTGGAGACACGGTAGAAGGACAGAAGGACAGTCACAGTGCTCGCGGGCTCACAGCCTGCCGGAAGCCTCCGAGGGACATGCGGAGGCGGCGTACAAGGAATACCAGGTAGGCTACATTTTCCCTATCATACATTATTTTATAGGTAATATTCATGGATTCTATTCAATGTATTTTAGAAGTTTTATTCTTGAATTTCAAATGTCAATTTTATTTATTATGGGTGAATATAAGTAAGTATTTAAAATTTTGTCAAATTTGATGTTTGAATTAGTGGTAAAATATCGCTTATTACTAAACTCAGTCCCTGAGAATTTTATTATTTTGTTAAATAATGTTTTCGTGTATGATATTATATTGTAACAATGTACATAAACAAAATAAGTATTTGAGTACATACTCGATACTACGATAGTAACGAGTACATAATAAATACATATATTTATTTCGTGATACACATCAACCATCGTATACAATGTTTAAATCACTATGTTATGTATAATATTATTAAGTTCGAAGGAAATTTTAACTGAATCGCATTGATATTTTTTAATCACCCATCTATATGTATCCAAATTTTTTATATTAAAATCAAGTAGTTATATTAAAGTTGCATTAATATGATTTTACGCATAACAACTGCTCATTTTTTGGTGCCTTGTTAAAAATATTTGTAAAACTACGTAAGTAAGGTTTTGACACAGCGATGAGGTGCAATCCTCATCCTGACTATTTTATTAAGAAATGTAGAGAACCATCTCTATGTCCATTATAATTTGATGTTAGTTTACTGACTTCTGTAATGGTATAGCTATAGATAGTAGCATTACATATATTTGGGTGATTTTAAATTGGCTTTGAGTACAATTATAATCTACGTCACAGCAATTCCTTCTAGTGGAGCAGCCAGTGGACTAACTGCACATGGTTAATTAACATAGAAATTGACCTTTTTGTGCTATATAAAAAATAAAACAATTAGTCAGCCTAAGGTAATAAGGTTGAGGCATTTATTTATCTAACATTATTGTCCATTACTTAATTGATTCGTAAGTTCACAAATTATTACATATGTGAAATGAACGTGGATGTTAATAGAGTTGTTCTAGGGTGAAGTAATCAATTAACATTTTATATATTTAAATAATTAACAAATACTTCCTTAAATACAATTTTCACCATTTGATATATAATAAGTAAATGCATTAAAGAGAGTAGAAAGATAATTGAGTAGTAGGTAGGTATAGATGCTGTAGATGAACGAGGAGAGAATCTGAGGTAAGAGTTGGGGTGAATTATGAAAGTAATGAGTAGAGTCATTAAACACTTGAGATTTACAAAGGCCCGCTTTATCGACTCATTCCTTACTTACTAATTTCTTACTTTCATCATCAATTTTATGTAAAAGTACCTGCACACCTTCAAGTCTCGCCATTAAGATAGGTGTATTTTAACTGTGTTAAAGTTTACAGCTTTCTCAACTTGATAGAATAAAATTATATTTACTCGCGTTCATTGTAAACATACAGTATGAATACGTTTATTTCAGCCTTTAAATCGCTATTTCTATGAAACGATACCATCCGTAGAATGAATGCAAGTGAAAATCCGCAAATTGTCCTTCATGAAAAATAATATTATATTATTATTTACTTGAGAATTACGAAAAAAATAATCATCAAAGGGTAAACTTTTCAGTCAACCTAGAACGAATTCGCGCAAATCCATCGAGCATCACCTATTTAATAATTGTTTTAAATAAATTAAAAGATAATCAATAAATGTTTAAAAATCTGAAAATGTCATTATTTACTTAACTTTCGATGACCAAGATTTCGATGAATTTCTAAACCACAATCTAAAAAAAACTTTATATGATTGCTAGTTGCTACTCATCTATGTCCTTCTGGTTGATCTTAACATTATTCAAGAGCATTTTTGTCTTCCGCTTTTTTTGAAGTTTAGGTGAATATTTATGAAAAACAGCGAAAAGGGTGTAGAGTTCTTGAGCTGGTTAGTCCACTTTTAACGAATTTGTCGTCTTAGCGTATGCACTGTGACTTTTTAGAATGTGCTGTGCTTGAACTTTGAAAAAACTAATCAGGAAAAAAGGTCACAGATTAGTCCAAGGCAGTTATATAATATTTATAAACAGATGAATCAGAACAGACTTAAGTCTAGAGGAAATTAATTTAAAAAATAAAATCATATATCAATGCGTGTCACAGATTGATATTTACATGCTTTGCGTGCTATCTGCAATGACAAAAATGTATATTTTTAGCAAATTAAAAGGTTATCTTCAGACCACAGATTGTCACAAAATTTATGTCATAATCTCATTCGTTAATTAAGTTTCGTTGAGAAAGATTTTTTCATAACACGCTATGTTAATAAATAATGTGTGATTACATTAATTTGTAAGAGGAAATACTGCTTTTTATAAACATACCCCGATTTTGATATTAAATACTTGTTCAATACCCTTTCACGACACAAGTTTTTAGTAGCTTACTGTGAAAGGTGTATAAGGTTGTATTTGGGTTTATAACAAACCCAGATATATATATATATATATATATATATTTTTAATTATTAGAAATAAAATATACGGTGGCGCCCGTCACTTTGTAAGTACATACTATACAAAGTGTTTTATTTCTAATAATTCAATATGGACTTCCACCAAGTACCGTCAATGGAACTCATTGACTTTATTAACTATCTGTTGTCACTCTGACAATGTACATCTAGTGTCATATGTTACACCTATGTGATACAAAATTCTCATGTGTTATGAAGGAATCGATGGAGTAATTATTTTTCATGGCCACGGATAGAGGGTATCTTTTCCCGGATTATTTTTGTTCCCGGGAAACGGGAAATTTTAAAATGAATTTCCCGGGAATCCATTATTATATTTATAAATATTCAAATTTCAACAAATTTGGTATAAAAACTCTCATAACTTGTTGACCCTTCCAAACATTTTGATTTGATAAAAAAAAAATCAAATTTTTGTTACCAATATAAGTAATTTGCTTAAAAAAAACTAAATAGCTGACTGACGAGATTTATTTAGGTACTCTATGTTATATCAAAATAAAAATTGTTTACAAAATATATAAACTTTTAATTTTTGATCATCCTATCAAGGAAAAAAATGTTATGGATTTTGGCAAAGCTTTTTAAAGATTTTTGACTTTAAAAAATGAGAAATTTCGACAAAAAAAGATTTTTTATATCGGTTAATATCCATGAATAAAACAAAAAAAATTACAGTTGGCTGCACTTATACTTTTAAGAACTATCTAACTTTTCGAAATATGTAAAAAAAAAACATGAAAAATTGCAGGATTCTTATACATTGTCGGCCAAACACACCTCCGATTTCGAATTATATTTAGAATAATTATGATTCTTTCAAACGAATACATTGAAGCTATAATTAAGTTTTTTTTTAAAAACACTTATATTGGTAATTAATATTATTTTTCATATTTTCATATCAAAATATTCGTCAGCTTCTACAAGTTTATCACGACAATTACAGTTAACTAAACAAAGATTTCGGTATCGGTATGGCAATCTGCATGACTAATAATTTGTATTTTTTCCCGGGAAAGGATTCGTTTTTTTCCCGGGAAACGGGAAATAAAAATTAGAGGGTTTTCCCGGGAATTCCCGAGCGGGAATTCCCGGGAGTAACCCTCTAGCCACGGACGAGATTCAGTAGAATTAATTTGTGCATTTTCCAAAAAAGGACATATGGATGCACAGGACCTTGTTCTAGCTACCGCCTCAAGTATACTTAGAGGCAAATATTTCATTAAATATTTATATGTACCTAATTAAATATTTTTTCAACGAAATTTAACAATATTATGATGATTACTGAAAAGAGACGGTTTCAACAGAACATTTATTTTTAATAGCTAATACATACTTAATGACATTTCGAACATAAAAATTAAATATTGTAAGTAAGTATTTGTGTAAAAGCACACTTGTTTGTGTAAAAAAACTAAAATAATTGTAACAAATTTTACTAGTAGTTCCTACCATTTATTGAATAATTACCGACGTCTTTAAATAATTAGTACATCTATAATAATATATTATAATGTCATTATGCGTGGTACTTAAGTGCGTGTACTGCGTATAATCAGCGAACAGAGTTGTCTAAAGGCGGATGTCCTAATTTATCTCATTATTCTGAGATTCCTACTAAAGTAGTAAAGTTACTTGAGTTTAATGAGGTATTGAGATAAAATGTTTTATCTCACAGAGGGGTTGGCCATAACTCGTTAATCATAAATTAATGGAGTTAAAATATGGTTAATTTTTTAGTTTATGGATTTGCTGCTTTTATTAAAATGTTTTATTTTATACATATTAATGATGTGAATATCATCTATTGAATATAAATTAAATCTCAAAATCATTGACGTTAACTTCCGTTGAAAAATCATTCATTAAATTAAATCCATTACCTTCGTTAAATTTAGGTAAGTCCGTTAATTTTTTAGCCAGCTGAAGACGGTTCCTCAAGTGATGTTTTTAAGGAGCTGGTGCTACCATCAGTTTCTTGGAAAATCGCTGGAAAAGTCGCAATTTATATAAAATTGACTGAAATGGATTAATATAAAAGATTCATTCACTGAGAGTAGCTCGATCTGGGTGAATTATCCATATTATTGTTAATAAAACGTGCCTAAGTAAACAACTGTAATTTTCGCAATTAAAAAAATATTAACTGGAATGTAACGAAGTTATTTTTTTTCGTTGGCGGCGTAACGATTATGGAATTGAAATCTTTGATTAAATGTGTTCAGCTCTGCTACTAACTATTATTGTTGATAGAATCATTGTCCTCTCACTAAATATACTAGATAAATATATGTAAAGATTACGATGTAAATATTAAATTATTTGGTATTTTTTTTATAATATTTAAATTTTATGAATTTGTCACTTTGATACCCCGTGGAATTCTCGGTAATGAATAGGTTTTTCACTGTTTTCTGTAAGTTTTCGAGTGTCCAGTAGAAGTCAGCTAGGTATTCGTAAAACTTCACGTATAAGATTACCAATGCCACCACGGCATGTCAATGGCATGCCACCTATCCTGGATGTCTTATTATTTTATTGGCACGCAGAGGACAATCTGCATGTTTTTTACATGCAGTTAATCTGCTGGCTAGCCAACTCATGAGATGTGTCGGGATAATAATTATGTATTATAGTAGTAGAAGTTGCCATTTTGAACACTTTTAACGCAACGATATTTCAACGTTCGAGTTTGTGAAATTTCATTTCTATAAAACGCGTTTATGAATTTTCTATTTATTGCGCGTTGTTTAAATGAGATGTGTCTGTTAAGTAATTATCATCCCTTATTTAACTAGGTAGGTTTCTAGGTCTTGTGAAGGTTAAAATTAGGTATATAAAATAGACACACTAAGAATATAAAACTGATTTCAGACGACGTACATAAAATATATATTTTCATGTTTATGCGATTGTTCGCTAGTAACTCTAGAAGAAAATTAAAATAGCGGCATGAATTTTAGTACTGTACCTGTACTCTATGTAATAATTGTGATAAATCTGTCTTTATTTTATTTTGAACGACTGCTTTTAGTAAGTTGTAAATTTTGTTTCATTAGTTGTATCCGCATTTACTTTGTAACACTTCATTTTAAATTATCAAATAAAATAAAATAAATATTTATTATTATTATGACAAAACAAAATAATAATAAATATTTATTTTATTTTATTTGATAATTGATAATGTAAATTTTGTACCTATAAAATAGACAGTTGGTAAGAGGACCAGCCGAGGAATTCAATACTATCACAGATATAGAAGGAATGACACTTACCTAAACATTTCAATATTTTTGTCAAAATTTTCTAACTTTTCTTGGCTGGCTCACCTTATCTAACGGTTTTTAGCTAAAGATTTTGCTCCCAATGGGTAGTTAACCCACTCTTCTTTCTGTGATAATGAAATCAATGCAGGTATTGGTAAAGCTGTGGCAAGAATGTCAAATGTCATGAATAAACAAGACTTTAGAGCGGGAGTGTCTATGGGACCTTGTTGTCATCAGCGGTGCCCGTGGACTGATCTTGGTCTCTCACTGTTTGGCAATATAGGATCACTTCCATTTGAGCGGGGGGTGGATGGGTGTGCTTGAATGCATGGCTCTCTCGATCATAGCATCCTTGGGACATTGGATATTGGCTGTGTGTTTAACTGGGCTTTTGGATTGGTGATTTTATTTTGATTTCTAGTATTTTGGGATTTTTTATTTTTAACTTTACTTTGACTTTTCTTTTAAATTTTTAACTTTTGTTTTTTTTCTCAAGACTAAGACATTTCTGGTAAGAGTGGAATCTTCGCTGGTCCACATGTTAAGTGTATTAATTGTTAACATGTTATGTTATAACTGTTTGATTCTTTAATATTATAAAAATAAAAAAATAAAATAAAGAAGAAAGGTGAATTATTTCGTTTTATTTCCTTTAAATTCACTGAGCATCTGGTTTCGCTATTTCTTGTCTGGTAAATTTACCTATTACGAATATATAAACATACATGAACAGACTAAAATATTTATGAAGGGTTTATGTAGGTACGATAACATGGATTGCCATAGATATTACAATACGTACGTTGTATAATATGTTGATTCCATAGACAATAGTAGGTGTATAATAATCTTGTCATTTACGTCCCATTCATGACCACACCGACCGACCACTTGACATCAATCAGAGTGAACTGATGGCCCTTGTGCAGATGTAAGCGGTCACCTCGATGACACCTCGAGCACTTCCATATTATTATTTTTAGATCGAAAACAACAAACCATTAGGTACATCAGTGACGTTACAAACTTATAGTTTAATCGTGAAAACCAGTCCCTGCTAAAAAGTGGGCTGAAATTTCAAACTCAAAAAAATTCCTAACACACAATGAAAACCAATAACGCGATAAATTACAATAATATGTATATATTTAAAAAAAAACGGGTATTTTTATTTTATTTATTGGTAAAAGCACATAACAGATAACAATTATAAATATGGTTTACAAAAATAGAAAAAGGTCGTTCATAACTCAGCTGCCATCCACACACATGATCCACAGTTAAGCCAATTATTTAAGTATCACACATTCCGCTCATTCATCTGCAGTGGCGGGATTAGGCTTTTCATATCGGGCATGCTTTGTACCAATATACTATTTTACTCGCAAACGAGTGGATGTCCTTGATAATAATATAATATATAAATCGGAGACGGTACTGGGTTTTATGTTGGTCTTACATTCGTTATACATTCGAATATATAAGATATCCAGAATGGTTGACATACCCCTTTGCTGAATTTAAGATATTAAATGGTTTATATGCGATATCTCTTAAAGGACACTTGAAAACTTAAGTGGGAGATCTATTGTTTGCCAAAGACTTCATGGAGGAGTCCTTAATATAAATAAATAAAATACAAGAAGTCTGCGATACCTACAAATAAATAAAATTAAGTTAAATGTCGTAATAATTATACAATTTATTTTATCTCGCGCACCCATCATAATATTTACTATGTAATCCTTTATGAAGAATGTTTCGAGTCTAAAAACTACATATACCAGCATTTGCACTAGTATCTACCTTCAAATAATTTATTTTTAACTGCCTAGTACGATACGTACGACTCACACAATCATCACACAACCAATACAAATAAAAACATACTCATATAGGTACACTATGCACCCAAACGTTCTTCATAGAAGCATTGCTTATTTTGTTCCTTAAAATCGCACACATACAACCAAACTACACAATAATACACATGTATGTCGCGTCATTGCCTACTACGTATTCACACTAAAATTTAAGTGTGTGTTAGTGAGAACAGAAGCTACGTATAAAGCAAACATTAACTATCCATTAATTTAGCTATTCCGGTAAATTATTGAATTTTATTAAAAAAAAGTCAAAATAACGTATCGATTGAATACGCACTTTATTAGTATATTTTTGTGCAATGATTACCGTTTTGTGTTTTCTTTGCAACGAAATGTTTGGCGGAAAATTCAAATTAGTTTTTGATGATTTCAATATTTTCTTCATATAGATTCTTTGGGCATGCTGTGCTTTTTTACATGTATGGCAGGCACGCGACTGTTCATCTGTTCTCACTAGCATATTGGAGGAAATTATATCTCACTAGCATATAGGAGGTAATTATATCTCACTAGCATATACCTACCTAGGAGGTAATTACATTAAAGCAAGACCTATAGCTTTAGATAATGATAACTTGTACACATTTCACACGTTTTTTTTTTTAAGGAAACATTTGGCATATAAATGTATTAAATATTACCACAAGGTGATTTTAGTCGGCTAGTTCCTAAGTCTGCCCATTGAGACAAAAGTTTTGCTTAGAAGAGTGGATAAGGAGGAGTCTCACAAAAATCTGAAATATCCGGGTATATAAAAGGTAGTCTTGTTTGTTACCTTGTTTAGGGAAATGTTTGAACATATTATGGGTGATATTGACAATGATAATGAATTAAAGATTACTTTCAGCATCTGGGCGCGTTCACGTGTGCGCCCGTAGCGAGCGCGGTTTGCGGCAGCGGACAGTGAGGCGAGCAGTGGCGCAACATGGCACGAGAAAGATCCGTCGTGCCCTCGCAGCCTGGGGAGCCCAGGGAGACTTGGGGCAAGAAAGTGGACTTCCTGCTTTCTGTCATTGGGTTCGCTGTCGATCTCGCCAATGTGTGGCGCTTCCCATATCTCTGCTACAAGAATGGAGGGGGTAAGTTCAACGCACTTTTTTTACCATTAACCCATGGTTGTTTTAAATCCGATTCATGTGGTATTTATAATATAAACGATAATAACATTTTTTTAGAATATTTATATCAGTTACGAATGTTCAAATCATTGGTCAGTCTTTCTTTATTTAGTGTAAGTTTTGAGTGTTATGTAGAAGGAGGAAGCTATTCGCAACATTTGTCTATAATACATTTAACTTTTTCAATTCAGCGATGAGGGCCATGCGTCAAAGTTACAGATATAGATAGCTTACAACATTTTTAGTGGTTGTATCACACAATGTTAAACAATCATATAAAATATAAAAGAACAATCTTTACGCATACCTATTGTACATAATTGTAAAAAAATGACCCATTTTGAGAAAAGTATAGAATTCTATAATTTTATCAAATGGGTATAAAGTGTAGTCTAAAGTCTAAATCGTAGCATGGGTGGACAACCAATCCATTTCGGAAAAATTATGGATAATTTTAAAGGATGTGTATGAAAGGAATGTCCATCCTTTCTTCCTGAGTGTATGTGTGCTAAAAAATTACAAAATGTACCCAACGTAAAAATTGTCATTTTTTTAATTTTCTATTGCTGGGTATGACAGGGTATGAAATTTTTATGAAATTCTTAAAATTGGGATTTTTGCCGTCTTCATAATTTCAAAGAATAAATGTTTCAAGAATACTTAAAATTTTGGAACACAAAGTTACCTAATTGTGTTTTTTTTAATACATTTATGAAATATTTGAGAACTATTAATGTATCATGTACCGGCATTACTTTTATTATCCACACCTACAGAATGAAAAGGCAAATATTGGTTTAATGCGATTGAAAGAATTGGATGGAAAAACTATGACATTTGTTACAGATAATTGTTTTCTTTTTTTATATATTTCACAGATTAGTAGTAGGTAGGTACCTACCTATCTAATGTTTATTTGTGTATAAAAAATATTTTTGTGTTTGACAAAGACATCACACGTCAAAACTCGAGTAACTGAAAACAAGAACTGATTGTTTTTTATTCACTTATTAGTAAAACTTGATGTGAAAATCATGCATTCAGCTATATTCCGCTGTAATTTGTAAAAAATGCTAATTATTGAGAAAAAAAGGTTGTTCATTCCTGTTGTATGATATAATGAAAAAGTAAGTAAGTACACCGAGTAAGTAGGTATATTATGTAGATGTAGATAGGCATTGCGATCCGTAGAGAAAATTGGGTGACATAATTTCATTGAAATGTTCAATATGATGAAGGCAGTAAGTGCTAAAAGCATTCAAATTGATATTGTACCAACTCATGTATACCTATAACACTAAGTACATACTATCAACTAAATACCAGTAAATTTATTAAGACGATTTTATTTTGTAGATGGGGATTAGTAGGTTTCCTTGATTTGAATTTTATACTCTCAATACTAACGTGAATATAGGTACTATATAGCATTGATTTAAAAAATAAAGGTATATAGGTATAAAAGAAAATCCTGCGAAGTCACCTGTAAATAATAGACCTCCCACTCTTTTCTGTAAATTTTCAAGTGTCCTGTAAAAAGCAAAAATTCGTAAAAGATTCCCGGTTTGGGCAAAGTGATGAATGTTATTTTTGAATTTTTATTTGAAAATAAAAATGAATAGAATAACTGCGACTACTACACCATCACGGCATATCCCACAAGCTAGCAGACAAGCTGCGTGTATTAAACATACAAGCCGTCTTCTCTGTGCCAACAAAAAGTTAAGACATTCAGGATGGGTGGGAAACCTAATCGCTGAATTTGACATGCAAAACTGTTTACCACTGTCATTTTTGCCATATCTTTTATCTTAATTGATTGCCTGCCGCACAAATTGTTTTTTTTTATTGTTATTAATATTTTAGTATATTGCATTAAATTAAAAATTGTAAATTTGTTTGTTAATTTTATTAGTTATTGTTGTATTTTGTTATTTAATTTGTTAATATTATTATTTATCGTTACCTTATTATTTATTATTTTTAATTGATTATATTATTTTATATTTTATTGTATTGATTGTATTTTGATTGTTTATTTTAGCATCCTTGTTTTTAGTTGCTTTGAATTATATGCTGTGGTAATATAAGGGGACTCTTGTGGTCTATATTGTGTGTAACATTGATTCTTGTAATATTTACTGTATTGACTGTTTGTCCCTTGAAAGAGTTAATAAATAATAAATAAAAATATATAAAAAAGTATTCGTTTTTTCGAACACCTGCATTAAATAAAATAATATTATGTTAAATACCTATGAGATGCTACAATATGCAGATAAGTTAAAACACCGGACATAACATTAGACAGCAAATTGACCTGCACATTGGATATTAGACTCACAAAAGGCATAGCAATAGTTTCTTTTTAATTAGTATACGATTAGGTGTGTAAGTAAACCTAATTTATTATCACAGACTCAAAGTGTAAAGTTTTAGAAGGTATATGATTGCGGACATGTCTCAAAAGTTTTTAATATTTTGAAATATTCCAGAACAGTCTAAAACCTTCCAGTACACTAATCGTGTAACTTCTATACTACCCTTTATGATGGAGTATAAATAAATTTGATAATAATAATACTGATTCGCTTAGGGGACTTTCCTAGATGGACTCTGTAGTGTGTTACTAACCTCCCTATATTCCCCTTCCTACATTGCCGCGGGATTTTCTCTTGAAGGTGGCCTCCCTTGATCGACTGCTGTTGAAATATTCAGAGTAAATTATTCACTTTCGCGTGATATAAAAAACTTATTGTTCGTAATCGAAATATAAACATGAATATTAGAAACAATGAGATGGTCTGACATTTTTAATTCAATGTATACATTTTAGAAGCCCATAATGGCAGTCCTATAGGCTTTCAATGAGAAGGTCCGGGATTCAATATCAACTACCGACCTACTCCATATTCATGATATAAGTTATCACGAGTTATTATCAGAAAAAAAACTTCTGCATGCTCACTGAATATACTTTTCTGACATGATTTATATTCTTTTCTAAGCTATGTGCAAAATCCAATCGAATACCAGTTATTAGAGATCAATTGTTTTCAAGTAATACCTAGGTACATATGAAAGTTTAGATTAATCGGTACCTAACTACGTCACTTCATGTTTTTCGCAATTCAATGTAACGCCTTACACAGCATAGTCTGTAGACAGATTAAGTTAAAACATAGAACATGATAAAGTTTGATTTATAATAATAGTAGGTACTGTGGTAGCATCTACATATACTCCTAACCCCTATTCTATACGTACATTTGTATCTGTATTGATAGAGTTTTCACATTGTTCGACGCAATTCTTCAATCGCATTATGACATTCGTTATGAATTATGTTCTTATTTAGTTTCATCACAATCCTAAATCATAATTTAAATTAATTGTTGTTAATTTAAATTATGTTTAACGATAACGATAAACTCATCCACTTTTAACATACGTATTTACATTTTTTATTCTGTTTGTTATCCTATATAGGTATGCAAATTTTAAATTTTCAATCTTCAGTAGGTATTATAGAAGAGTATCTAAATAAATATCTAAAGCCTTTTTAATCATGCTGAAGATGGTTTCAGTTCCAGCAGTCGGTGATCCCCTGGGAATCCCACTCCACATAAGTCTGACATGAGCCATGCGAAAAGCGTATAAAAAATCTAATATTAAACAGCGATAAAGATGTTTAGTAATCTGATGCTACTAAATACATGAATCTGAAAATGTATTATTCTGTACAGAATATTATTGCGTTCTCAGACATTCTATTATTGTAGTGAATGTAAATTTCATTGTGTGATGCCGCTTTACTGTAGATATTGTGGAGTAGGTAATGTTCCTACAGGAAATGAGATGCTTGGAACAGCTGACCTAATCTCTGGAGAGGACTATTATAATAACTCTATACATTATACACTAGGTAGGTACACATATCTAGACACTCTGATCCGATGTTGTTGAAAAGCGGAAATTTCATATTAAACAAACGCACACACATAAACGTAACTACTATTGTCTGTGAAGAAAATTACTTGTGTATATTTAATTTACATATATGTACCTGATGGGAATCCTAATAGTATTGCGATTGTATTGTTTGTCGAAAAAATAAGCAAAATCATATTTATTCAGAGTGACATATAGGAAATATTCAATTTTAAGAGAAAATTCATTATTTCTACTACTAAAGGGTTGTTCAACAAGAACTTTGTTTTTTAATTGTGGCAACACCAGCAACATGATAGTTTTGACATTTAATTTTTTGACGTATTCGTAGTGGATGCATTGGCAATTGTTGCAATGAATTGAATTTCGCTTGAAAATCGCATTAAAATAATTAAAATCCATTATGAAAATGGTGGTTCTGCTAAAGTGACATTTCGTCAAATTCGTGATATTTTCGGACAACATAATCGTCCTTCTGAGACCGCTATTAAGAATTTGGTCGCTAAATTTGAGTCGACAGGCTCGATACAAAATGTGTTAACACCAATGCGTGTACGACCGGGTCGTTCAACTGAAAACATCGCAGCCGTGAGCCACAGTGTTGAAGCAGATCCAAATTTGTCAATTCCTCGACGTTCTCGACAATTGGGGTTATCCAAAACCACCACATGGCGAATTTTGCGTAAGGATTTGGCTTTGAAGCCTTACAAGGTTCAACTGGTGCAGGAATTGAAGCCGAACGACCATTCAAATCGCCGTAGATTCGCTCAATTCATTCAGGAACAACCCGCTGGTTTTTCTGAAAAAATCATTTTTTCAGACGAAGCCCATTTTCACTTGTCAGGGTACGTCAACAAGCAAAATTGCCGCATTTGGGCTTCTGAAAATCCTAGAGCAATTATTGAGAAGCCGTTGCATGCTCAGCGTGTCACTGTATGGTGCGCTATGTGGTCTGGAGGCGTGATTGGGCCGTTTTTTTTCGAAGATGAGACTGGAAATGCGGTAACGGTCAATGGATCACGCTATCGCAAGATGTTGACAACTCAATTTTGGCCTATTATTGATGACGTGGATATCACTGACATGTGGTTTCAACAGGACGGTGCCACATGTCACACAGCCAATGAAACGATCAATTTATTGCAAACCAAATTTCCCGATCGCATGATTTCACGAAACTCAGCTGTTAAGTGGCCAGCCAGATCGTGTGATTTAACGCCACTGGATTATTTTTTGTGGGGCTATGTTAAGGACAGAGTCTATACGGAGCCAATCGAATCGATTGCAGCCTTAAAACTCAAAATCCGTGATGTGATTAGCGAAATAGTCCCGCCATTTTGCCAAAAAGTGATTAAAAACTTTGATGAAAGAATCGACATCTGTCAGCGTGCTCGTGGTGGACATTTGTCAGATATCATTTTTCATGCATAATTGCCAAACTTTTCTCTTTGTAATTCAATAAAAATTTTAATCATTTTCATCAAATTTTTTTGTTTTATTTTGTTTTAAAAAACAAAGTCCTTGTTGAAAAACCCTTTACTACTACTATACCATCACGGCATATCCCACAAGTGGGGTAGCCAGCAGACCAGCTGCATATAATAAACATGCAAGCTGTCTTCTCCGTGCCAATATAAAATTAAGACATTCAGGATGGGTGGCAAACCTCATCGCCGAATTTAAGATGTAAAATTTCTTATTTTTTCGAACACCTGCCTTTTACAGGACACTCGAAAACTTATGGAGAAGAGTGGGAGACCAATTCTTTACCGGGTGCTCCACGGAAATTCATTATTTAAAGTACTTTAAAAACTTTGAGGTTTGAGTCTCCTCTAGAAGACATTTTGTTTTTGTTTTCCTGAAAGTTATTTGTGATCTACTTATTTATAACTATTCTTTTTTGAGGTATAATTAAACATACCTAAAACTTATTTCCTTTTAAACCCATTAAACATCGGTATCAATGAAATCAATATTATTGATATATACTTAAGTACCTACCTCTGTGTATTGATTGATTTTTCAAACTGCACAATTTAACACTTGTATTACTAAACTGATGGATGGTAATTATTGATAAAGAATATTGGGTAAAATAAGGTAAAAAATTATGTACCTACACCGTAGGTGTTAACTTACTTATAAGTTATATTACTGTTTGTTTTTGTTTCGCTATGAATTATTTTAACAATTATTGTTGTCATTGTTGTATGTGTACATAATTTTCAAATTTATGTTAACATGTAAAAGGCTAATTGCCGTGTATTTTTCTAAAATAAAAAAAAAATGACTTAGATTGAGTATTCATTACCTACCTATCGCTATATTGAAAGTGCATAGGTCGACAAGAACAGATTACAAGTAGGTACATGGTACATGGATATCAATATCATTATTTAGATCCCCTCAGGTAGCTATCTATACTTACATATTTGTAGATTGTAGGTATACAATAATATTATTATTTTGTTCCTACTTCCTATACTGAACTGTCATCTTTACAAAAGCAAAATACAGAAGTGCGAAGCGGCGTTTAATAATGTCTGCAGGTACCTACGTACACTGAGTACATTATATTATTATTATACATAGATAGGTAGGTAGTTGGGTATCCAACGATATAATAATTACCTCTTTGAGCATCTCTGAATATGATTACGGTGTCAATTAATTAAAATAGAAATTTCCGATAGCTAGACGCTAATTGAGTTTCGTCATTCTGTAATACGCCATCATCACCCTGGCGCGCTATTTAATACATACATACCTTATACGTACTTATCAAACTACCTATATATTATGTATTATGTACTAGCTTTCAGAGAATATCTTTATTTACAAATAATTTATTTAACTTTTTTACAAATACAAACAAATATTGCCTACGTAAAACGTTTATGAATTATTTATGGTAAATTTCTTATGAAAGTTTTTCAATGTTTGCTGATTGCTGGAACAAGCTAGTTTTTTTTTAATGAATCCAGATTTGAAGTTAGCCCAAAAATACCCTTAAACACATCATAGTAAGCAATTTCCTTGTATTATGAAGGTAAAGTAGGTTGGTAACGTGAGGAATCGAACACTGGATCTCTTGACTGAAAATCTGTAACTCTTAGAAAAGTAAATAAGCATCTCATTTTTACAACTAGTTGGTAAATAAATAATTATCGTTATTTTATTTTAGAAAATACATTTAAAATTATGGGGTATCTTTGAGTATAATACAATCAATACAATTTTGGCTCATGGATCGACTTTTGTCTCGAACTGTCTTGCAGTTCAGGGTGCTCGTTCCTGGAACAATCTCTCATCAAATCTGACTCAAAGTTTGACGACTTTAAAGAGAGTCGTTCAACAGAAAATGATTTCCTGAAAAACAGCCTCTGAAACCTAAACACAATTTCTCCTGTCTCCCCCCCCCCCCTTTTGTCTATTCTGGTAATATTTTTTATTTTCAGTTTATGTCATTGCTTGTTTTATTATCATTTTATTTATTTATATTGAAAGTTTTTTTGTTTCTTTAGATTTTTATAATTTTATAAATGTTTTGGTTAGTAGTCTCGAGAGATCGCACTTTTGTGATAAACTTGCCTTCTGCTATGTATTGATTGCATTTAGTGTGAATATATTTCTTTATAAAATTATTTGCAACCAATGTACAGTAAAAAAAGAATAAATAAATAAATAAAATATAACTAGAGTCATTTCAACGGCGATAAAATCTTTTAGATTTCCAATTTTAACATTAACGCAAATATTATGTTTTTGTACTCGAGTAAGTGACACAGTAAGTACCTACATATTATTATTAGGATATAATTATGTACAGGAATATCCGCATGCATAGTAGCGAAATAGCACAGCTAAGTATTAGGTACGACTTCCCATGTATAAATACCTAATAATGAATTACCCTCGAGTGACTGGTGTGGGGTACGTTAGACCCCGTGATGATTGATTCCATACTATTAGCCGAATTATTATTATTGTAAGGTACTTACCGTGATTCCTCTCCATTACATCGCTTCCCGGCGATCTCCCAGTCCTCCCGGACTACTTAAAACCCTCAGGTTGTGGTGGGGCGTTATGTTGACATTGTTTATTATATTATATCATTTCGTTCCAGATTTTGATATGAATGATACTTGAGTAAAATACAGAAGTGTATTATTATATATTTTTAAAAGTGGTGTTTGGCAAGGGTCACTACTACTCTTGGGGTTATGAACGATATCAAAATATAATTAATCTTTTTTTATATTAGGTACATATTATTATATTCAGCATTATTTTTCTCGGGCGACTCATTAATCTAATAAATTACGGTCTAAAGTTGTAGCTACATGCTTATATTTTCTCATTTGACCGACGATTTTATGTGAATTCTATCGTGCAATAGATTCTGAAAAAACTATTGTACAATTTATACTCAACGAAACTCTTGATGAGTTAGAACATTTTCTTTTCTGATATTCATCTGCATGCGTACCTATTATTCAAAGTCAGCCTTCAATTATTATAAAGTTCCAATTCTTGTTATGCTTTAACTACCCCGACTCAAACTTCAAAACGGCTTTTATAGAGACTGAGTAATGTGGTGTTCTCACTTTGGCGAATATTGCCAGGGCACCAAAATATCGCCAGCCATTTGAACCGTGTGAACAAAATGACAGCTAGTCTGAAACGATAAAAACCAGTAGAAACGATATCGTCTCGAGTTGACCACCTTCCAACTTTTTCGGCCGATTGAACGATTTGCGCATGCGCAGATGTGCGCGGCGTTTGTATCTATGGTAAAAACTTCATAACCAATAAATTTGATCATGTTTCCTGCTACGTGCAGTAGCGGCTCGTGGGAATGGGTGTGGGGGTGCGCGTAATAGGTAAACTAAAATACCAGAAGCCGTCCCGTGTGACCATACATATTTTTAGCTATCAAATGATGAATTTCATTCAATCGTTTCTATTTTTTTATGACATTAGGATCAGACCTTTAGGAAATATTAGGAATATCATAAAACATACACGCGAGATTAAAAAGATAACATTAATTAACAATAGATTATATTGCTAGAAAACTTCCCATTCCCATTGTACATTAATTAAAAAAATATGTGATACAAGTAAAAAATAATAGCTATAGTTTCCTACCTTATCACTTATAGAGAAGATCGATCCTCCTATTTTTTTGATGCGCAAATACTTCGGTCACTTCTTGATTGAAATTGGGTATGGTTTGTAAAAATTGTTTTTCTATGCTGAGAACTGATAATGCATTTAGCCGATCTTGACTCATGGTGCTTCTTAAAAACGACTTTATTCTCTTTAATGTAGAAAAGCACCTTTCACTTTCTACAGATGTCATGGGGATGGTACAAATAATTGTCAGTAGTTTCACTGTTTCGGAGAAAGGTTCTAAAAGGTTAGTTTTGTGGAACAACTCCAAAATTGCAGCTGAACCGGCAGCACTGGTGAAGTCATCTCGTTCATATATAGCACACAGTTCACTTTTTAATTTATATTTATCCAGGAAAGGGTAAGTGTTAATGGTTATTGAAAATTCGTCATGAGGAAAATTAGCTCTATAATTTTTAAAATTGTCTGATTCGAATAAAACGGATGAGACTAAGTGTCCTGTATACTGGAATCTATTTCTTACTTCCTGAATAATAATATCACAAATTTCTATGCAAATGACATAGTTTTCTGATCTTGCTCGTTTCGTTGGCGGCTCCGAAACTGAATCGATTGAATTTCGGATGTTTTGAATGCATTTTTCAAACTGAGAAACAAAACATTTTATTTTATTGGCATCTAGCGATCTTAATTGTAGCTGGTTAAATAATATTTCTGTGTGTTTAAATATACGATTAAAAAAATTGAGCCAGTACATAAAGTGCTCATCCTTAAGATACCTCAGAAGCATATCTGCTTGATTTATGGTATTTGAATCGTTATCTGTTTCTAAAATCTTCTCCATGCATTCAATTAACAGTTCAGCATATGTAAATACACAATTGGCAGTTTTGCTGTTAAAATTCCAGCGTGTCTGTGGAGCTGAAGGGATTTTTATCTCAGCCACTTCTTTTAATATTTTCGTGCGTTTGGACGATCTTGAGAAGAAAACAGGGAATGCCTGGAGGTTTGCGAAAAACTTCTTAAGTACGTTGTATTTTGATGCACATTTCTCAATTATTAAATTCAATTGGTGTGCGTAGCAATTAGGGGATTCGATCCCGACCCTTTTTTCTAATCCCGGGATTTCGGGATTATCTACAGTTGATCCCGGAATCCCGGGACTAGTCCCGGGATTGTATTGGTAATGTAAAGTGGGAACAAAAAGTCAGTAGGCCATGTCAAAATCACTTTTTTTATTTATCTGGCAATGAATTTAAGTTTTGAATCTGCAAAAAGTCGGTTAAACAAAATTACACTTCAAACTTATTCTAAAATAAACAAACAAGGCACTTCTGTTTATAATATTTATACTACTACTACTATACTACTATACCATCACGGCATATCCCACAAGTGGGGTAGCCAGCAGATCAGCTGCATGTAAGAAACATGCAAACTGTCCTCTTCGTGCCAGTATAAAATCAAGACATTCAGAATGGGTGGCAAAACTCAACGCTGAATTTAAGATGTAAAATGTCTTATTTTTTCGAACACCTGCCTTTTACAGGACACTCGAAAACTTACGCAGAAGAGTAACTAACTTTATAAAACTAACAATTTAACTTTTTTATATTTTTAAATTAAATTCTTGTTTTTGAATTTATTTCATAGTTTTAACCCAGGAAGTTTTAGTTTAGTTGGGCAATATATTCTATAATGTTGTTATTTATGTTTGTTTGTATGTACTATTTTGGAATATTTAAAAAAAAATCAACTTAGACTTATTTAGTTTAACCCATACCAAAAAAAACATACTACAGGGATCAATGTTTAAACTCGTATTTTTAAATCAAATTGACCAGAGACTTTATGAATTATTTATACGAATTAGGTCGATGAGTGATTTTTTGATGCTATTTTTTAAAATATCAAATCGCTCAAGCATTGTTAAAAGACTATCCCAACGCGATTTGCAGTTAAACAATAAATTAAGCTCTCTTCCATGTTCCTTTTCAATATAGTTTTGAAGCATAGTATCATTCTTCAAAGATGCTCTTTTGAAAATAAGAACCACTACGAACTTTCTTTACGACTTCATTAATTTTGAATCACAATAATCTAGACAATTTATTGAGCGTCGTTTTGTGGTACAAACCACCGCAAGGGCGCATTTTCAGTTTTTTTTTTTTAATTTATTTATTGTTATTTATCAAATTTTAGCATGTTTTATAAATTTAATTTAACTATTAAAAAAATTAATGCATTTCTAATTGTTACAAATTTGAAATATGAAGCAGTTATGTGAATTCCAATTATAGGTATCCTAAATCACTCGCAAACGAGTGGATGGCCTTGAGAAAAATAGAATAGAATTATAGGTATTATTATTTGTCACAAATTTTATCCACTTAATCATTTGTTTTTAAATTTGTAATTTTAAATCAGTTTGATAGTAATTTAACACTTAAAAAACAATTATCTTTACAAAACTATTGAAACTACTAAAAACACTGTATAAAATTTTTGTTATTTTGAATCATTATAAGATAATAATTAAATTTTTAAAAATGAGACGTCAGAGGTTTCAGGCAGCTACTACGGGCGCCATCCACCGACTCAATTGAACCGATCAATTGAAACATCAATAATATTGAAGTGTATACATTTTTTGATGTTTGAAGACTGTATAATGTTGTAAACTTGTCAAGTATTGAAAAAAACAAATGCCGTTTATTGTCCAAAATAAATAAATAAATAAATATTCCGGTCATTGGTCAAACTCACCATTACCGATTTTAATGACTAATCCTGAGTCCAGTTCTTCATTATCACCATCCAAATCATCAATAAAAGGCGATAGCCGTTTATGCATTAATCAAATAAATAAATAAAATATCATCACTGATAGGTTCATTTGCAGATATTTTTCAATACAATAAATCACAAACGGCGAAGTGAATACCGTGTGCAAAACAAACTAGGTGCTTTGCATTAACAAGTTTTTCAACTGTAATTTGGACCATCAGTAACTATTGCCACAATATCGTATCTCGTGAGATATCGAACTCAGAATAGAGCTCTTTTAAGATACTAACACAAGCTTCGGCTGTCAGTGATTCATTGATGCGAATGAGTCCCAAATTCTTGACTTATTGTATAATTGTATTAATCCCGAAAATCCCGGGATTTCTTAAATTTAATCCCGAAAATTTCGGGACTAAAATACGACCGGGATCCCGGGATCCCGGGATTCGGGATCCCGGGATCGAATCCCCTAGTAGCAATGTACAAAATGTGCAAAGGGGAAGTCCTGTTTTATTTTCGCCTGCACTCCTCCAATTTTACCGCTCATAACAGATGCGCCATCGTAGCATTGCGCTATTAATTTATTGGACGAAATGTTCAACAACTTTAATTCAGTTGAAATTGCATTGTACAAGCCTTCCGCTGTGTGGGACTCGGGGATTAAATATTTCCAAAAATGTTCGTATATTTTTCCTCTCCACACATACCTTAAAATTAAAACCAACTGAGTTGTAGTTGATGCGTCTGTAGTTTCGTCAGCTTGTATAGCAATATAATCACAATCGTCAATTTGTTTTTTTATTTGTCTATGGTAAACTTCTAAAATTGAGTCCAAAAGATCGTTCTGTATGGTCTTGGATACTCCTTTGAAGACAGTTGCAGATTCCAGGTGTTGTTTTAGAACTATATCTAACTCCTTAATAAAGTCTATCAGCCCTCGAAACACTCCCGGATTCAACGAATCTGACGTTTCATCGTGTCCACGTAATGCCAATTCGAAGGCCCCACAAAATTTTACACAGTCTATTAATTTTGATAAAATATATCGATTTTGGTCAACCATTTCATTATGCTTATTAATATGAATTCTGTACGCGCTGTCCAATTGTTGACGAATGTCAAGTGTACCCAAAACGGCCAAATTCATGACATTTTTCAAATGTATCGACGAAGTATTGTGCTTTTTTATTTTAGCAGATAAATGAATCAAGTCATTTACACCTGTAACTGTCCAACTTGAGTCACCATCATATAGTAAACACGGAAAACAAAAGAGACGGTTTAACTTTTCACACCCACATAACCATTGAGCTTTGTTGTAAAATTCTGGCTTAAATTTTCTTACAAAATTCTTATTTTTTGATTTACAATTCTGATTTATATTTAATAAAGGACGAGGAGGTCCATGTTGTTTTATCAATAAGTTCATTTCAAATGTTTTGTTACTGCTCTTAATAAACTCAACGTTAATATCATTCATCTTAAAAATTAGTATGTGCCTACGTTAAATATCACAAAACATGTATACATATATACGAAAGGCACTTGACTAAAAACGCTATCAATACAATAAAATTAAGGAAATTATTGTCGAAAATCAAATAATTACTTTTAGGTTAGCACCAATTTAATAAATCCTTTTTACAGAGATAACCGCATAACTACTTGAAAATTTGCATTTAAAACACACTTTATATTTACTATTATATACCTATTCACACACAATATTGTCAGTTTAACACAAGAGCAAAAAATATTGCACAAAGTTCAACAAGCCAGCTAAAAAAATATTCTTTAATTTAAATATCCTCATATAAACAACTAAACTATTTACATATTAATAATTTGTATTATCACTGCTTTGTTAACACTATGTTGAAAATAATTAGCCTGAATAGGTATATTAAACTTGTGTATAATTAAATATGCTATCAAAATAGTCCAATATAAACAGCCGTAAATACCAACGACACAATGTAAAAATCGGAACTAAAAGTGAAATATTATTTTGCACGTCACGCAAAATATGCGAGATGCATAATAATAATAATTAAACACTTCCGATCTATAACGAAGATGAATTATCGACAGACTTCGGTTGAAGGTTCAGGGTCACACTACTACTTAGACATACCTCTATAGTGTACGTGTACGAGTTGAACGATTTTGTAAGCAGTGCGGCGCACAAACCTCCCCATACAAACTGTATGGGATGGACAAATTTGACGGTTTTCGCTTGCATCTCTCATTCGTATAGAAAATATCCTATTTGGGTAGTGCGATATCTGGGTCGCACATCGATCGTAAAAAGTATGGCGTACCGTTTTGATGTCAGTGCGTTTGCTAAATTAAGGCGCTGATTGGTTATTAGCATTTTTGTAAATACTTTCAGAAGCATTGGAAGATAAAATTATATTTTATTTGTGATTTTTAGCCAGAATTGTCGGGGGTGCGCTTGATCAGTTGAACCAATGAAGTGGCCGCCAATGGCTACGTGACAGCTGTTATCTTTGTTGTTGGTTGTGGCGTTTGTTTCCCTAATTAAAAGGCGCCTTATAAACTCTACTATAACATTTTCGACTAAAAATAAACACTTCGCGATCTCCATCTCGACGTCCGCCATTTTGAAAACAGTGTCAAAATCAAAGCGCATCTGACAGATCGTTTCTATATCGGTGGACTGTGTGAACAGGTGTGACGATCAATGGATGTCCGGCGAATTTTGTTTTTTCGCCTGGCGATATATTTTGAAATTCGCCTGGCGATATTCGCCAAATGTGAACACCCCATTAGACGCTGAATTTGTGTTCAAAATATTTAAACTTTTCGTATTTTTTACTTTACTTATTAAAATTTACGAGCAGTCACCTGTTGGCTACGTTACTTGTGAGATATGCCGTGATGGTATAGTAGTATAGTATAATCTCTGTCCTTATAAAACGAAAGAAGTCTCTCTCCAGAATAAAACATGTGGCAGAAAAAAAATATTTTGTTTTTTAATTTCGTTATGGAATTCTACTACCTAAACACCGACACAGAAAATAGTATAGTAGTATTCAAACTTAATGGAAAATAATTTAATCGGTAAAAGATGTCACCCAGTTTTCGTATAATTTTTTGTAGACATCTTAAACTTTTCAGAAAGCTTAATAATACTATATGATTTTTCCAAAAAAGTTTATATTGTTAAATACAAACTTTATTTATTAACTGAAGCAATGGTTGACAATGAGAATTAGAGTATTATATGCATGAGTTATAAAGCTAAAGAGAGAAAGTAATGTAATATGACAAAGTTCTGATGAATTTCCCTTTGAAGCGAATGTCGAGTGAATGTGCGAGTGGAGTGAAGGGTACTGGGTGAGATGAAAGGAAAAGAGGATGAAATAGGAGGTCAGGAAGTCACACCACCAATTAGAACACAATTAGAGGTCTTTCTATACTCAGTGGTGGGGTATGTCGTGATGGACAAGTGTCGAGTGGAGTTGAAATATCATAGAGAAAAATGTGCAGTCACTACAACTTTGAATTTCAATAAACGAGAAAAATTGGGTTAATAATTATACATACCTACTGCCTCAGAAGAGACATAAATAGTGAGGTAGTAAATTACATGTCTCATTATTGTTTTTTAGAATACATGTAATTAGTTTGAGAAAAAGTATGCTCAGTCAAATAGGTTTTCGTAGTAGTTAAGTTTGATATTATTGGAAAAAACAAACAAATAATTATTATTAATTTAAGGAAGTGCGTTATATATTTTTTTACAGGTAGTTATATAATATTATTCGTTAAATTGATAAAATAATGGCGAATTAATCTTGTACCTACTGACTATATTTTCAGTTTTTTCAAATAATTTAGTCTACTGCTTACAACACTCGTGTGATATGCCGTGATGGTATAGAGATAAAAATAAATTTCCAGTAAGTACCTACGTGAAAATTTTGCGAAAATTTCATTAATATTCTTGATTGTAAATGCGAGAAGGAATTATTGGCGAAAAATATATAGATATCTTCTTACCTTAAAAAAATCTTGAAATTGATAGTAATAAATAGTGATTGGTTGTAAATTGAAAATTTAATCTGTATAGTCCGTTTCAAAGCTCTTTTCAGATTGTAAAATAATATTCAAGAATAGTAGATATTAAATAAGACAGACCACCTAATAAATAGTTACAGCTTGAGCGGGCCAATTTGATTCCAATTGCAGTAAAGAAAAAATATTAATAATACCTATCTGATGGAATTACAGGTAATGAAATTGAGATTATGATCTCAGGAGACCAGACTGGATATTGAGTTGCCAGGCAACTGCCTATCGTGGGTCACAATTTACCTTATTATATATAATAGATACATACCATTTAAAGACCGCTTACCACCATCGCGTCATTACTTTAAGATCCGATTATATTCGTAACCTCTCCGGACTTATTCAATATACAATTTATCTAATTAAACTGTATTTGCTATCTTCTACTAGAATATGAATATGAAAGAATCTATTATTTTATATTATAAATTATAAATCTTACAAAAGTACATCTATTATAAATATATACCTATGAGAAATTGCAATTGGAATTATAGGTAATGTTCTTTGTTGAGGTATTCGTGGTTTTTAGAAGAGTTTAGATCTATAATTTTCACACATTCTCAGACATCATCAGAGTAAATTGTATTATATTTGTGGAATAATTTGACAGAATTCAAATCTCATGCATACGAATTGAATGGTCAAGTAGACAGTTTTGATATTATAAATGTATGTACCCAAAAATAAACGATTTTAAAAATATTTGTCCATGTGCCTATATTTACATATTTTATCAATGTTGAAATCACCTCTTTTCCCAGATATTTCTGGAGTCCAAGGACTCCTATTTATCCATTTGGGTGACAATTTCTTTTTTCTTTTTTACTCTCTCCAGTCCCTCAGTACCACTTATTTATATCGGCATATTTTATTAGATAGGTACATCGATTTTCACAAACATTACATGTGATTTGGTCATTTAAAAGCCATCGAAAATTGATATGGTCATTTAAAGGCCATCGAAAACTGGCAAGTTTTTTTTCCCGAAAGCCAACAAATAATTATTCAATTGAAAGTCTAAATAATGGCAAAATCTGTATGATGATGATGATTTTGGATGATTTTATTTTATTTTTGACGCCGTTTAACAGTCCCTAGTCGTATATTCTCGTTGTTCATAAAGGATTAATAAAATATATAACCGCAATACATTTGGAATGAGAGAATTATTTACCAATATTCCCCTAGGTACTAATAATATGATTACACGTAGATTCCTACTACATATTATTTACATAATATATCTACATGTACACATGTGGTGTGATATACATTAATTCGACCATTTAATGTATTGTCTTACGATGGACAATGTTAATAGATTAGTAGGTAGTTAGGTACTGTCAAAATGAACTAACTGACTAAATGCATATGTCAACAGTTATAGTGGATACATTTCAAACACAGCCCTAACCAAAAGTGGTATTGAAATAACACACAATATAATATGTGAGTTTTGAGTGCGTTCATATATATTTATTTAGGTGTGTCTATACTTCCTCTATGAACATTTAAGTTAGGTAAGGTAAAGGAAAAACACTACTTACTATACAAAGTCTCATCGTTTAGGCACTTAAAAACATTATGCATATCTTACCTTATCAAGAAAAGGTGTTAATCAGGGTAGGTGAAAGTAGACAACTCCTTAAAAAAAATCAGCCAACAATGAGCTAACTGGATTGCCCACAAAATCAGGTACCCAGGCCTGCTCATCATCATCGCGGAGGGCAAGACCAAAGGCAGAAATGGTACAGGCCCACCAAGAGACACCTATATGGACTAAGTGAAGAAGGACATGAACTGTGGCATATACGTAGAATCAAAGAGACTAGCAGAAAATAGGAAGGAAAGAAGAAGAAAATCTAAGCTCGTTGCGGACCAATCCAACGAAACTCACTATAACCTTATCTATTAATGCAGATATTACAATTTTCGTGATGGACATCGAAAGTATTTTAGTATAGTTTAAATTTTACTGTATTGAACTGTCAACTAAACCGTTGTTTCTTGAGCGAAGCCGGGTATAATGCTAGTACTTTGTCTATTAGTGAACAGTAATGCAGTTCAGTATGCATAATAATATTATTTGATTGCTTAACATTATTACTGGATGTCTGCATGGAAATTAATCAAATTGGGATCAATCAATTAAATGGTGTGAGCAATATGTCTTAATGTAATAAACGTGTTAATATATACCTATATGTACTTCTAATGACGTTATTATTTATTGATATATGTAGGTACCTACTTAATGTAATATCAAACCAAAACCATGTACTTATATTTCTATACCTTTTGACAACATACATAATTATTGTTACCATTAACACCAAATTAATATTTCCTCCACACTTTATAAATTTTTATTTGTGATTTATACCTAATTTCAAATTACTTAAAATAAAAATATGGATGTATTTTAAATCACCAATCAAAGCGATATTGAATGGTCATTTGAGTTATGACGGTGTATATCAAAATATCAATAACACTCGGTTACATAAAAACGACAGTAAAGAATCCCAGAAAAATTACCTTTTGTCAAAAACTTATTTCTTATTTGGTCCACATAACTATACGGAGTAGAGTAGACTAGAATAGACCCTCAAAGCAAATGCACCGTATAGAAGCATTTGAGATGTGGCTTTATTAGAAAATGTTGCGCATGCCATGGACTGATTTGGTCACCAACAATGAGGTGTTGCTGAGGGGCGGAACGGGAAGAGAGATGTTGTCCAGTATAAAGATGAAGAAAATGGCATACTTGGGACACGTACTCCGACGTGAAAAATATGATTTGCTCCAGCTCATCTTGAAGGGGAAAATTGAGGGTAGGCGTGGTGTGGGAAGGCGGCAGATGTCTAAGAAACATCAGATAGTGGACCGGAATCCAGAAGGTGGAAGAGCTGTTCCGGCTAGCACAGGAGAGAGAAGCCTATACCAGATATGACATAACGCTTTAAAACGAAAGGCTATAATAGTTCTTTGAAAGTGGGAAATATTTTTATCAAATGCAAAAATGTAGGTTCTGTTAAAAAGTAAATAAAAAGATAGTGAATAACCGATTAGTTTTTTTTTTTAATTATTTTGGCTATCCACCCGTTATCGAGTGACTTGAGAACCGATTAGTTGATCATTGGAATAACCAAATTTTGTTTTATGCACAGTTATTATATAGATATTCGATGCATCGAAAACAAAATTTAGGTACCTACCAGCTAATGGTACTATGATGTATTATAAATGTGTCGGTCGGTGTGGGTTGAGTTAAATACCAAGTTACTCTTGCAATAAACGGATAGCGTATAAATTTCATATTAATCGCTTTTCAATTTCCTCTCCACAACTATCTTCACTTCCAATATTTCAATACGACTAAATGAAGAATAATAATCAATGTGAAAACTATCACTCACTTCTGGACAAACAGGAGTTTTCAATATAGGTGAACTTGTGAGTAGAAATAACAATTTAAGTTAAGTTTATAGGTGAAGTATTTCTCCTTACTCGTATACCTATTACATTGAAAATAGTGACATACCTCATGGCTGAATTCATTATTACAAATGTAATATTTTACGAATGCCTAAAACTGCAGAATACTCAGAGCTTACAGAAAAGAGTAAAAATGGGTACTAAAATAAATAATTGACAAAATGGAGTAAAATTTTCTTTACTGCTCAGTTTCCCATAATTATTATTTTAACATGTTTTTCAGTAATTTCATAATTTTCTGTATGTGTAATCATTATTCAAAAAATATTTTAGAAACTTATAAAAAATCTTAATTATTAGATTTAATTTGCAGAAATAAAATAATTAACATTTTGTTTTTTAATTCTTAGGTGCTTTTCTGGTGCCATACTGCATCATGTTGGTGGTAGGTGGTATCCCCCTATTCTACATGGAACTGGCCCTGGGACAATTCCATCGTAAGGGTGCCATCACTTCCTGGGGTAGGATTGTGCCCTTATTCAAAGGTAAGATAATTATTTTTAGTTCCGTCTGTTTTTAACATCACGAACGAATAATTTATCCATGATTTGTTGATTGATAACACATTTTTTCCATGATCTTCCATCGTGTTTGATTTTCGCGGTGAAATATGAACCTAGATTATTTTTTAAAGAAAAAGTACCCAAAATAAGTATTATTTTTGTGAAAATTAAAAAAAAAACTACATATTTAATAAAACACTTAATTTTTTACGAGGAAGCTTATTAAAAACAACAAATCTCGTATTTGTAAGCAAGAAAAAAAAACATTTGATACATCTTAAATGTGAAAGATCGAATTGATAAACATTTTCCATTATTACCTAATACTTAAAATTATTTATAAATATTATATCTGAAAATATCTCTGAAACATTTTAATAATATCTTGTCGCTAAGGCATTTGTTATATACTGTCAAAATCAAGAAAGTTTTACAATTTAAAAGAATATGACTATTTATTTATTTATTTAAATGCAAAAATTTCAATTTCCAAAATATATATCAATATTTATTGAGAATGGATATTATATTACTTACACCTACGTAAGTTGAATAATGTCATGTTTTTTTACTGAAATGTGCAACAGGTTATCGTTTCGTTCGTATTGAAAATAATCCTTAATCAACTTTCTTCTCACGTACAAATGTATTTCATAATATTTGATTTAGGGCGATTTTACACATTACTTATCGAAAGTGTGCCTGGTTTACTCAATAAATGTAGTGCCCGTAAAATGTAGTGAACTGTAAAAACTCAAAAAAGTGATCTGCAAAAATGTTTATCCCGTGGAGCACCCGGTAAAGAATTGGTCTCCCACTCTTCTCCATAAGTTTTCGAGTGTCCTGTAAAAGGCAGGTGTTCGAAAAAATAAGACATTTTACATCTTAAATTCAGCGATGAGGTTTGCCACCCATCCTGAATGTCTTGATTTTGTGTTAGCACGGAGAAGACAGCTTGCATGTTTTATATTTATTTATTGATACATCAACGGCCCACAGGCCTTTTAAAAGTAAGGTTGGCACAATACAAAACATAACAATAATAAACATTTCAATACTATACAAATTAGTTTAGACATAAATATTATCGAAAAGATGTTAACAAAATAAAAAACCTTATCAAATAAAAAAAACAGTAAAATTGGTGTGAGCAAGTGTAGGTATACACAATAACATAACAAATCAAAAATAAAAATATTAATCATTTAAAACATTTCAATTAGGTATCACAAATAAATATGCAGCTGATCTGCTGGCTACCCCACTTGTGGGATATGCCGTGATGGTGTAGTAGTAGTAGTAGTAGCAAAAATGGTTATCTGGGCTTTTGTCATAAATCAAAGTACAACCTTATACACCTTTCACAGTAAACTAAAAGCTTGTGTCGTGACATTGGAGTTTGCCGGCACCTGAAATCGTACCGCGGACCCCTTGTTCACGAGGCCGAGACTCTACTTCTTTATGTTATGTTTATTATTAAATTATGTTTATTATTAAAGAATATACACTATTTGTATACAATTCACGCAGTTTTTTTTTCCAATAATTTCATATAAACTTATTCCTTGAAAATTGAGCAGAGCTCGTGCTACTACAGAGTTAACTTATTTTTTTAAATAGTACCTACTTTGAAAGAGTTGTTCCATAGTGCAAAGAACGCGATATTGTAATTTGTAATATGTATGTGAACTTGTATTTTGGCCGAAAAAATTGCCATCTTAGCATATACCACAAGTGGGATAGTTAAGAAATTAACTGAATATAATAAACACATTGGTCGTTCTCTTCGTACCAAATAAATTTAAGACATTCAGGATAGGTGGCATACCATTGTTTTTCTGATCGGATATTTTTTATTTTTTTTTATTTGACATATTCATGCTTGTTTGAATTGACATAATTAATGTAATTTATTTATCGTAGACCTTTTGTTTCCTATTGACTTCTTTTGTTTTGCTTTGTTTTTTATTGACTTATTAATTTATTCATTAATTTATTCGGTACTTCAAATTTATACAATAATTTATTCTTGACTATTATGTCTGTATTTGTTATACTGCTAGATTAACATGTAAAGGCTCACGCCGTGTGTTGATGTAAATAAATGAATACTTAAATAAAATACCAGAGAGTAGATACAAATCAAATAACCTCCAAAAATTTTAAAAATTGGCGGTCATATCATATAATTTCCTGAAAATCGGATCGATAGTAGATTAGCAACAAAATTTATCACAACTATTACCGTTTGCCCCCCCCCCCTCGGTTGCGTTCATGATACCGTATTTTACTAACTCTAACACCTTTCACCTAATTTCATTTCTCGCTTCACGCATGATTTCTATGAAATTCTAATAATTTTATTCTCGACACTACATTGCTACGGAATGGGGAAACATTATTATTATAGGAATGAGAATAAAAATGAAAATGAAGAGAAACCAAAATAAAAAAGTCGGATTTCTGAATCATACTTTACGGTGGTAGATATTTTAAAGAATTGTATGAAGTGCTCGACTTGGGTGGTTCAATATAATATTAAGTATAGGTATCCTACTGAATGATGAAAGTAGTTAGGTATATCCTATTGTGAGTGAGCACTTACCCGCACTTAGTGACTTTCCTCTTGCCGCCATAATGCAATATAGTTATATCACCCTCTCAATCTGAACCACCCGACAACAGGGCTGGCACACCACAATCACACAAGCTATTTTATTCATCACTGCGCATTGGTTACAAGATAAAATTTTAATAACTCCATAGATTTACCATAGACAAAATAACATGAAATTTTAATAGTTACAGCTAATCCCAGAGAGCTGAACAGAGGTTAATTTACTTGCTTATCATTGGTGCTCGGCTCTGGTAGCAAATAAGATTGTAAAGTAATATTGTATGGATCCCACCCATCTTGAATGTCTTGATTTTATATTGGCACGGAGAGGACAGCTTGCATATTTACTATATGATGATGGTCTGCTGGCTACCCCACTTGTGGGATATGCCGTGCTGGTATAGTATAAGTAGTATTGTATATTGTATGGATCATCCAAAATTGAAACTTGCATCTTTATTATATGCTGATGGTCTGCTGGCTACCCCACTTGTGGGATATGCCGTGCTGGTATAATATAGTATTTTATATTGTATGGATCATCCAAAATTGAAAATATTTTTTACCAGTAATCATTTTCATGTAAAAGTATACGTATCTATGTACTACTTTTTGGCCAAGTTAAAAACTTGTACTGACTGTACCTCCAGTTATAAATTATTTAAAAATAATTTCTACTTGAAATGTTAGCAACCCTGAATAAGTCTACGAGAGCTTTTACCCTTTGGAAATATCTTTAAATTTCATATTATTATCTGGACATTGCGAAAGGCGATTGAAATAAAATAAAATGTACCAAGTGATTCATTGTCCTTTTTAAATTGCATACAAGTGAATTTACTTACTTTCATGAAAATGCTCGCTATTATAGTGTCGTTAACGCTTTTATACGTACCAGTGTATCTAGAGCAGTGGTTCCCAAACTTTTAATTTCGCGTACCACACACGAAATTATAAATCAGTAGCGTACCACTGAACTGAATTTAAAAACGTTTTATCTAATAATTTACTGTGTAATATGTCCTATGGCCATGGCTGATTTGCGTACCGCCTTAATAATTGTCGCGTACCACTGGTGGTACCCGTACCATAGTTTGGGAATCACTGATCTAGAGATATAAATATATTAGGTATAAATATTAATAAGACTTTATGTTCTATATAAGGAAGTATAACAAATCTTATCATGATATGGTTCAATTTCTCGATTTCACAAGATTATCATTATATTAACGATTTGCAGAAATCGTTTTTTTAACGACATTTAGAAAATTTATAGGTTCGATTTACCTATCTGTAGATTTACCAATCTGATGATCTATCTATCTACAGAAGTATTTTTCGAAATGTGATAGACATAAAGACTAGAAGGACACAATGATAAACCTCTTTAGTGCACCAGATATGTTTACTTTTTTCTATGTGCTAAATTTTACGAAAACAAATATTTTTTAATTACAAGACTCGAAAATTGTAGTTGTACATAATTTGGGTATATATTTGATAATACTCGTATAATTATCATAATTTTAATTTTATGAATGATTTCCATTAATTTATTTGAATTAACTTTTAATATGTTTGTTTACTTATTGATTTACATGTTAATTCAATTTTTAATTGACAAATGTATTTTTTCACTATTAATACTTCTATATTTTTATTATGCATGACAGTCTTATGGCTTATTGAAATACATCAATTGAATAATTTGTGTTCACTTTTAAACTAGGCAACGTATTGTTTCTTGTATAGTTATCGTGATTTGCTATTATTTGTGTGTGTTGTCTGAAGTGTGTAACTGATAAACTAATGAAAAATACGTTATATTATCCGGGACTCTTTAAGGAATATGATATACCTACCTAATCCCGCGTTGGTATTTTAATATTGTCCCGTTTTCAGTATTGGAATAGAGGTATTATGTGTGTAGCTACTGTGGAGGTATATGGTAGACATACTGGTATAAGTGATATTTTATTTCCCACAATCTAAGTGAGTCGGGGAAACTGTTACGTATTTAAACCTACATAAACTTTCCACATTAACTACACGCAGGGTTTATAAACATTTATTATTGTGGTCATTTCAAATGATTATTATGGTTTTCATGAAAAACTCTACTTAGTTCACTCTTGTACAAAGAAATACAATTTTTTTGATAAAGATGGAAAATGTCGGTTGTAGATTCCGAATTACGGACTGTTTGCTTGAAAACGGTTAATGGTTGTGAAATTTTTTTTTGTTAATTGAATCGATTATTTCGAAAACGACTAAATCGTCATATAAGTTTTATAGAGAGAAACATATACAGAAAATAAAACAAATTGTTGTATAAAACTTATATGAAAATTTAGTCGTTTTCGAAGTAAATCGATTCAATTACCGCGCTTGTTTCTTTCTAATAGAGGAATAACAAAGGAGTATAGATAAAAGAATCCACATTCGGGGAAGATCCTTGGCCGGTCATTCTCTCAAGCTGCCCACTATGGCACCTTCGGTGTGGACAAGGTTATTCTATTGCATAATTGGAGAAATGAAAATCCCCAGACTTCTACGAAATTCGAGTGGTCAATGGCTCACCTTCAAAACTTTTGCTCGAAATTTCTAGGCTAATGGACCAATCAAACTACTGAATACCAAGGCAATACATTCACGCTTTTGTAATATAATAATTAATAAACAATAATTGTATTAATTACTTATAATATGGTTTACATTTTCCAAAAGATTTAAACCAGAAGACAGTAGGATATAAGAAATTTTATGTGAGGTCAAAAGGAAGTTGGGTGTGAAATAAAGATACAACAGCAACGTAGTGAAAATAATACTAGGAACCTAATGTATTGTAGTAGAGTGCTCACAATAATAATACAGTACATAATCGCAATAATGTTAGGAGATATGGAGTAGAAATGAAGGTCTTTTACAGGGATGATTTATTGTAATCCTCAGATCCTTGGGATATAAGATATGTATGTACATTCCTATCTTACTAGCAGAGTATACCTACGATGCGCTATGCTACTAACTCCCCTACTTTCGTAGGTACTTACCCCCCGACATTCACCCACTGGATATATCCACTACTACTATATATAATTCAGCGTGATAAAAGGGGTGGCTTGACTCAGTATTATTGTATTCAGCAAATATATTTTTATACACCACCAGTTGCATATCTTCTAGAAAATTTCTACAATTTAATGTGTAACTTACCTTTGATTTTGTATCCAAATTTGTGAATTGAACTAAACTGCATTCCCTTCTCTCTTCCTCACTCTACAATTATCCATTGTTAAAGTTATTTTATCTATTTAGGGTAATAAAAAAATATAGGTATAAAAAATATATAAAATCGTGAGATTCATGTTCTACAATATAATATGTCTATTTGCACTCAGTTTTTAAGAGACGTATATGAAAAGTCTTCATTTGAACTCATTATTGGATATTAGAAAACGAGTCATTCAAGATTTTACCCAATATGCAAAACAAGGAGAACGTGTGTCTTTTTAGTAGAGTCTCTACTTTATTGACATCCTCAGAAAAAAATATTGTATCCTTAGTTTTACAGAAAGAACGGATCATTCTAGATTCTTTTCTAATTGATTATTTCTATAGGTATCGGATATGCCGTAGTGTTGATCGCCTTCTACGTGGACTTTTATTACAATGTCATCATTGCCTGGTCCCTTCGCTTCTTCTTTGCCTCCTTCACCGACATGTTACCCTGGACATCCTGCGACAATCCTTGGAACACGCCAATGTGCAGACCGGTAAGTGAATCTGTTTTTTCATAACACGCTCGTAAAATATGAATGATTTGGTATTAAAAAATAAATAAATATTCCAAAATTAGCTTTATATAGATATTTCCCAACTTTAAAAAAAATTATTTAATTTTAACAGTTCGAACTGATGAACAACGGCACACATCAAAACGGCACAATAACATCTGGTAACAACGGAACGAACAACATTCCTCTAACTATGACTGGAACCACGACATCAACAACTACTACTACTATCTTAGGATTCACATCAACTTCTACAGGAACATCCACGACGAATTTCTCAGAACTTGGCAATGGAACTATCACCAACAACTCTGCTGTAATACCTGAAGCAAGATTTACCTCTGCGGCTGCAGAATATTTCAAGTAAATTATGTATTATTTTGAATCAAAGCCTATTTTAGGGAATTTTCATTTAGTGGCTTTGGATAGCTCCAAACGAGAAATTGTTTTAAAGATCTATTCTATCTTACACTCTATTTGTCTCGGATTTTAATATAAAATAGGTACTTATTTTACATTCACTACCAAAATGAATTCTGCAAACACTAATAATAAATTTATCATTTTCCCCTCAGTCGAGCTGTACTGGAACTCCATAAAAGCGACGGCATCCACGATCTAGGAACTGTGAAATGGGACTTAGCCTTGTGCCTCCTCGCAGTGTACCTCATCTGTTATTTCTCCTTATGGAAGGGCATTAGTACATCTGGCAAAGTGGTTTGGTTCACAGCTTTATTCCCTTACGCGGTACTGCTTACACTTCTTGTACGAGGGATTACACTTCCTGGATCGGCAGAGGGGATCAAATACTATCTTAATCCTAATTTTGAGGTCATCACACAAGCTGAGGTGAGTTATCATTGTGAAATATTTATTTAATTAATAGGCACATATTGATTGATTTATATTAATTATTTATCACGATAAATCGTTCTCTGAGGCCAACAAATCGTAGGTATATTCAAAGAAGATAACCGAATTGTGATTTTGAACTAGGAACGAAAAATTTACGATTTTGATTTACTCAATGGGATAACCCTTCCAATAGGTCACTTTTTTCAAATTCTTTTATATTCAAAATAACACAGCCGTAAAGTAGGTGTGCAAAAAACATCTGTAAGGGTGGAATTTAGCTGCCTGCACTGAGAAAAATACTAACGAAATTTCACAACGAATCATTGGTACGTATTATCAGATTAGGACCAGAGATCGTACAAACGATTCATTGGTACGAATCTATAATATTCATTCTTCGCAAACAAATTGTTGGTAAATTTACCAATGATTTGTTTGCGAAGAGTTAATATTATTATAGATTTATACCAATGAATCGTTTGTACGATCTCTGGTCCTAATCTGATAGTACTGTACCAATGATTCGTTTTGAGTATTTTTCTCAGTGTGCAAATCTTATTTACTACTACTACACCATCACGGCATATCGACACCATAGTAATATAATTCTATGATCGACACTCGAAAACTCACGGAAAAGAGTGGGAGATCATTTCTTAACCAGATACTCCACGAAACAGTTTAAATTTATGTACCTAATGCAGGTTATATAATTATCGATGAACATAATAATAACATTCATACCTATAGAATAATTATTTATTTTTTAATTAAAGTCGTTACTAAGAGTTCGGAAAGATACATTTTAAATTCAGTATTGAGATTTTTGTCATACATCCTGAATGTCTTAATTGTTTACTGGCACGGAGAGGACAACTTGCATGTGGCATGCTGCTGGTCTTCTGGCTACCCGACTTGTGGGATATACCGTGATGGAATACTGAATAGTAGTAGTAATATGAGTTTAGGTTATGTACGTACTCTGAAACCTAAATATTTTTACAAATGTTGTATTTTCAAGGTGTGGGTGGATGCTGCCACGCAGGTCTTCTTTTCTCTGGGTCCAGGATTTGGAGTACTGTTGGCCTATGCTTCATACAACAAATATCACAACAATGTGTATCAGTAAGTTTAATTAAATGTCATAACATTGGATAAGGCAATTGTTTGTAATAAACTACTATACTATACTATACCCTCACGCCGTGTCCCAAGTGGGGTAGGCAGAGAGAACGGAACGCCAAACAGGTCTATCTTTACACACTTCCTTCGCTTCCTCCACATTCATACAGTTCCTCATACACGCACGTCGGTTCCTCTTACTCAACACGCGGCCGTCCTTGAGAATTTGATCTACGTGATCAAGCCACGTGGTTCTCGGACGCCCGCGTTTCCTCACACCCTTTCTTTCAGATAAGTATATCCTCTTTGTCATTCTTTCCTCTTTCATTCGTTCCACATGACCAAACCAACTCAATTTATTTACACGCATTCTGTCCACAACAGTCTTCTTGCATCCGCTCATTCTTCTAATATCCTCATTCTTCACTCTATCACGCAGCGTTTTACCAACCATTCTTCTCAACGATCGCATCTCCACTGCATTTATTCCACTTTCGTCCTTCTTCAACCACGTCCATGTCTCGCTTGCATACGTAAGTGACGGTACCAGAATGGTATTGTGCACCAGCATTTTAGCCATGTTCGACACATTGTCATTGCTGACAATGGGTCTTTTATCCCTTTCATACTGTTCACACTTGATAGTGTGAACAGTATGAAAGGGATGATATTTACTCACAGCATGTAATAAATAACAATAATGAAAATCTAGTTCAATATGGTTTATGGGCTAATGTCTCGAACTCTCGAGTTTTCAATCGAGAAGTCATGGGTTCCAATATTCTCACTGTCCACCTACTCCAAGTAAGTCTAAGGAGAAAAATACACTACCCTGTTTTCAAAATGGAAGTCTGACGAATTTGTAAGGCATATATTAAAATTTGTGGAAATCTTTCCAACTGTCCTCTTTCCCCTATAAAGCAATGCTATCTATAATTATTATATATTTTGACAATGATAGTGTTTCATTTTTGATTCCTCATTTTCAGGGACGCTTTATTGACCAGCATAATAAACTGCGCTACTAGTTTCGTTGCCGGCTTTGTCATCTTCTCCGTACTTGGCTATATGGCACATGCATCAGGACGAACTATCCAAGATGTTGCTACCGAGGGTCCCGGATTGGTATTTGTTGTATATCCAGCAGCCATCGCTACTATGCCAGGAAGTGTCTTCTGGGCGCTGATGTTCTTCATGATGCTTTTAACTCTTGGACTAGATAGTTCTGTGAGTAGTCATATGGGTTATATTTACTCACAGCAGGAAAGCTACATCAATTTGTAGGAATCAATCTACACGTCGATAATGGACGTCAGAGGGAGGGGGGGGGGTAAACTAAAAAAATAGTGTAAATTTTGAAGAATCAACTTATATAGACAAAACTATATACCCACCAATTACTAATACCAATTGAGATATAAACTCGGCTTGGTACGGATGTCACTTTGCAGATGCGGATCTGGAGGGATTCTGTTTTGAGAATGCGAATTTTGAAATATTCAAATTTGCGATATTTAACATCCCAATATATCATTTGGTTTGGTCTATCTTCTAACTAATAAATAATGCCTTTATAGAAATTCCTTACTCAACAATATTGCGCAAATGTGCAGCACATAGTTATTCAAACTGGCAATTCTGCTGCAATAAATATTATTAATCTGGATAAAATTTCTGCATAACATATATTTTTATTTTAGAAATTTATTCTTTGACGATGAAGTTAAATATACCTATGGGTGGCGAAAAAATAGCATCCTCATAGAATTTATGAGGATACGGATGAGAATGTGGAGCTTCTAAAATAAGATCCCAGGTGCCGGCGAATTCCCCTTTCACGACACAAGCTTTTAGCTTACTGTGAAAGGTGTATAAGGTTGTATTTGGGTTTATAACAAAAACCCAGATATATCTTTAAAAAAAAAAGTTGCGGATGCGGATATCCATCACAGCCCTAGTATAAAATGTCTCGTCCTTGGAAAGAAACCTGGGCACACCCTCCTATCTACATCTATGTATATTACGTGCGACTGATTAAATCTTGCATAAAATAAATTATTGGTAGGACACTTGTTTATATTCATATTTAATGTTTAATTTTTCAGTTTGGTGGTTCTGAAGCAATTATTACAGCTCTAAGTGATGAGTTCCCTTTGATTGGACGCCATCGTGAAATCTTTGTTGCTTGCCTCTTCTCATTGTACTTCATGGTTGGTCTGGCCAGTTGCTCTCAAGGTGGATTTTATTTCTTCCAACTCTTAGACAGATATGCTGCAGGGTACTCCATCTTGATAGCAGTGTTTTTTGAGGCTATAGCTGTATCTTGGATTTATGGTAAGAGTTGATTGCATCCCCATAATTCTCATCTTATCTTAATCTTTATCGATTTATTATTCTTCAAAAAGAAAAAATATCAAAATATCGGTAGATTGCCTACAATTTTTTTTTTTCAGGAACTCAAAGGTTTTGTGATGACATCCGTGATATGATTGGATTCTCTCCAGGCATCTATTGGAGAGTTTGTTGGAAGTTTATGGCCCCAGTATTCTTGATGTTTATCATTGTATACGGATTAATAGACTATGAACCTCTGAGTTATGAAGGGTACGTTTATCCAGGCTGGGCCAACATATTAGGGTGCTGCATCGCAGGAACTAGTGTTGCCATGATACCAGCTGTCGCCATCATAAAAATTGTTCAGACTCCAGGAACATTTTTACAGGTGATTAATAATTAATATTTGCAAATCATAAAACATTATTCAATAAATTATCATAATATAAGCTCACCTTTTTAAGATTCAACTTGTTGAAAGACTATACTGCGAGTGCAGACTGGACGAGGAGATGCTTGACCATGTTTTCCCAGAGTGCCCTATCACAGTTGCCGATGGCATTAACGTAGATGCACTTGAAAACAATGCCAATCCCCCTAAACATTGAATCATTACTGAGTATGACATCTGATACAATCCATTTGTCCTTTCTCAAATCGATAAAGGCAAATTTTATTATTCTCTAATTAATTATCTTCTCCCTGACGATTTAATGACTGTTTTTGATACAAATCATCCTTGTAGGATGCCATGCCATAAGAGAAAAAAATGTCATAATATTTCATTGTTTGTTTTTATACTTTTAGAGAATGAAAATTCTTACTACTCCATGGTGTGATACACAAGTAACCATCAATGGTGTGACTATAGAGGCAACTGGAGGGCAGGTAGTATCAGGAAGTCAGGGTTCTTCAGAAGAAGAGCAACAAGATAAGAGTAAGACGCAGAAGGTTGGGTTACTCGGTGGTGACAAGCCACCCGAACCTGAAGATGTTTGAGGAATTGTTCGCCTCAGCTTCACATTGTACTATGTGTGAATGTATCTGGTATAGCATCATTGATAATGTTGTGAATTAATAATAGGATGGTATCTGAATCACAAAACTCAGCTTGGCTTTGAATATTTTATGTAGTTATTATCTGAAATACTTTATTTACTTACATACAATTTCTGTAACAAATTTTAAATAGAACGTAAAAACTTATTATGTCAAGACTAATCTATTAAATTCTTACTTCTGTTGATTCCATTTTCTGTACTTAACGAAAAGTATAAATTATATTTTTTAAATTCCTTTTCTTCTGATTTCATAATTTCTTTACTATGTATTTTAAATGTTACACAATTGATTTTGTGTTCAAGGGTTTCTGTGTAACCGAATATAATACATTAAAATAAAATTTTATATTATTATTGCATAAAATAAAGTCATAGTTATTTATGTATTAAATATCTAGTCAAATATAATATTATTCAACATAATTATTATACAATGAATGTTAGATGATTGCTATTAAACATTTAATATCAAAATATTGTTAGCGGTAGGAGAAATGTCTCTTAAAATGTTAGTAGATGTTGTAAACATAAACATTATGTTATGTTATGTATTAATCATACTTTTATGATGAAAATAAATTTTGTTTTAAAGTAAGAGCGTTTGAAAACCTCTGAGAATGCTGTATAGATAATAGTAACATATAAATTAAATTAATTTGAATATGCGTAATAACATATTATTAATTATTATGAAATATTAATTATATTGGTGTGAAAAAATATGTCATATACCTGCATATAATGTATTAGAGTATGCATCAACATTTCATTAAATTAAATATATATATACAATACCTATATTATTAAATAAATGTCTCAATGTAATAATAATATTATTCAATGCTTTTCAAGCAAACGATGAAAGTAAATATCGTAATAGATGTTAGGTAGAAAGCTTTATATTTTTATTTCAAAGATTTGTGGGATGGCAGAGGGCAATGCCATGCTACGAAACTTTGTTTTTATGTAAAATTGTATTTAATTATAATATACTTACCAGTTTATCACTGTGTACGAATACATTATTTATATCAAATATGATAATACTCATACAATATTCATTATTGAACGTTGATATTAGAATGTACATTGCCAGCCATCAGTGTATATTTTAATTATGCCAACGACTGTTATTAAAACATAGTTTTGTAAGGATAAAAAAGAGGGAATAGATACCTACATCGTCTTCTCATTTATTTGGAATATAATTGTCAGTCAACATCATACACTATTTATTATACAGGGAAGTAGATAGAAAAGATAAGTTAATAAAAATAATGTTATACTGTCGAGGAAAAAGTTAGATGTGTGTATTTATTCTCTATTTTTATACATTGACATACTCTATATATATTCCCTATGTAGTTATTATAAAATGAAATCTATATGTTTTAGAAATAATGTTATGACAAAGATATTCAAAATATTATTTAATAGTAAGTTTAATAATAACTTTAATAATCTGTGTAATAACGCTTCAAAGTCAAACTATTAAATTATTATTTAAATTGTAAAATTACAAAATATCGCTTCAAATTGAAATCATAATTAGACAGAATCTTACATACATACAGACAGAATCTCATTACAGTAAAATTTGTTTAATAGAAAACGATTGATTAAGTTATACCAAACGACCGCATCAATAATTTTGAGACATTTGCAAAGTAAATATTTGGGTAAAATAGTAGACACTGCATTTTTATTGTTGTGTATTCATTTAAGTAGACATACAATGTATACCTGTGTAGAAATGTTTTTAGTTGATAACATATTATCATTATTATAATCTATATTATATTAATATTCACATGATACAATACTCATTAGTAAAATATGATATTTATCTATTTAATTATGATTGTTGTCAGCATTATTATTGTAGTAGAGTGTTATGATTAATGTTAATATAATGCATACTATGTTTTTTATTGTTTTCGTAAAAATCAATTTTCATTTCAGCCATTGTGAAAATTGATTTTATAAATAAATAAAAAATAAGTTATGATTGTTTTTCATTTTTAATCCTTTCCAATTAAACCATATAGTAATTCTCGAAGCAGGATAATTGGGTAAAAATAAAAAAGATCTAAATAGCATTCCGTCCTCTTTGCCTACCCCACTTGGGACATAGTCCGAAAATTGTTAACAGTGAAGTAGGTAAACATGAAACTGAAGAGTCATTTATTAACAAAATTGATTTTTTTTTAGTATGTAAAACTATAAAATAACTTATTAATGAATACAATATTTTCTAGTTCCTTTGATTTTAGATGTCATATAGGTCACGCACAGAATTCCATACAAATCCTTGTAAGACGTTATGCCATAAAAGAAAAAAAAGAAAGTCAGACGACAAAATAATAACAAAATCGACACTGACAGTTTTTTTTTATTATAAGGTATTCTTTAGGCGTTCCACCTAATATTACACCGTAATCGACTGTTGTGTTGGGATGCCTGTTGCCCCTCAATGATTTTTCTGTGACGTCATCCTTTAATGGTCTATTGCTTATATTTTTATCAGACTTTACATTGCATAATTAAATCGAATTAATAAAATAAAGTTGAATTTAAAGATAATAAAATTCCATCCATTTTCATTATTCGAGTAGGCTCCATTTAATATAGTTCCATAGACAATAGTATTCTATAACCATAGAGCGCATACATAGAAAAAATATTCAAAATTTGTCAAACAAACGTCATTTAGACAAAAATGGCTGCGTCCGCCGGTGCTTGTGCCCCTGACAGTATGGAAGGGAAAATATTTGAGGCAATTTCTACATCGAATGTGACCGAATTGAAGTCTTTAATATCACAATATAAAAAGAAGGTTGACTTTTGTGACGAGAATGGCATGACACCTCTACAGTATGCTGCGTATAAAGGGAGTAAAGAGATGGTTCAAATGCTCCTAGATCAGGTAAGTAATCAATTTTTGTGGTGTAGGCATTTTATTTGTGATAACTGTTTCATTGTAGACACTTTTTGTTTTCCAAAAAAAATCACTAACTGTTGTGGAATGGGGAGCGTAAATTTTCTAAATATTTCTAATTGAGGTTATCATGATTGTTGTCAACCAATACATGTGGGCACCAGAGTTATTGTTAGCATTTTATTGAAACTAATGTTTATAGTATGTATCTTTGCATTGAACTGTGGTTACATTATGTATCGACCATAGTCATTAAATAAATTGTATAAATCAATTTGTTTTTACTTTTAGGGAGCTGATGTCAATTCTGGACAACATGAGCACAACTATACAGCTTTACATTTTGGAGCACTTTCTGGAAGTGCAGAAGTATGTCAGGTGCTAATGTTAGCTGGTGCTAAGCCCTTATCAGTTAATTCAGTCAATAGGACCGCTTCCCAAATGGCTGCTTTTGTTGGAAATCACCACATAGTAGCTACAATTAATAATTTTGTACCCAAGAGTGATATTGACCCTTTCATTAAACCTCAAGGTGCCCAGTCTCTGTCAACCTTTCCTGCTACACTTGGTGAACAATTACATAAGTTTGTGATGGAGGTTAATCTCAATCCAATTGGAATAGCTTTGAATTTGCAGAAATCAGGCCTCTGCTGGCATATGGGGAAACTGAAAAATGTTCTAGAGGACATGTGTAGCAGGGAAATGAAAAAGGGCAGTGACATCAATGAAGTTATGGCTTTTAAGTTTCATTATTTGGGTTACATTGTTGGGGAGTTACATAAATTAAGAGAGAGACACATTGCATCTAAGGAATCCAAGAAAGAAGAAACGACTGAGGAAAAGAAATTTGATTTTGTGGAATTATTTTCAAAAAAAATATTGAAACCTGGCAAAGATGGTGTCACCTTAGAGTTTCAAGAAGCATTCTTAAAAGAAGGAGTTCGGGAGTTCCCATTTAGAGAGTGCACCATATTCCATCAGATGATCACAGCTCTGACAAGTAAGGACCCACCCAGTGCATTGTCTGTCATAACAACAGCCATTAATGGACAGCGAGGTTTTGTGAACTCCATACCATTTTGTCACACATGTGGTGAGGAGAAACCTGCTAAAAAATGCAGTAAATGCAAAGCTGTACAGTATTGTGACAGAGAGTGCCAGAGACTCCACTGGTTTATACACAAGAAGGCGTGTAATCGCCTGGCAAGTACACCAGTTGTAGCCACACCAGCAGCAACCCGACCTACTGTGGACTCAGCAGATCTTAGTAAACATTTCCAAGATCTTATGACTGGATAAAATGTTTCCCTTTTCTATGACATGCTAGTTTTATTAATTAAACATAAAACAAACACATTCTGCAAATATTTTATTCCTTAAAATACTTTTTATAAAATGAGTCTGTGAATGCAATCCATACAGCATGAGATAAATTTGAATTTAATATACATTTTGGAAATATGTAGTAGCCTCTTACAGACCTAAAAGATAACGGAACTTTATACTGTATATATTTTTGATTTGAACATAATTGTTATGGATAATGACTAGAATATGAAGATTTTTATACAATTCGAACTAGATACTGTATGTATTTTACAATATTCCACGATGCATAAGTATGTTCATGCATTGTCAGTTGAAATTCCATTTTCAGTGTTTTTATAAACCAAGTGTTTATTTTGTTAAATTCAGAATATGTTAAATATTCTAAATCAATGGATAAGTGTATGTGGGTCATGAGATTCATTTTATAAACGGTTATCTTACTACTCAGATATATGTTATATCTTCACAGTATGTTGCTATGCCACATAATGTACCTACAATTTCATATAAATCAGTTTGAACCAGTAAGTTTTGTGGTTTTGTCAAGAGTGTTTTGTCTATAGTCACTGAATGTATTTTTTGCAGGAGTATATATCTAATCTATTCTATTAGGCTATCGACTTATTAATGAGTGATCAGGGCGTTATAGGAGTATCAACACGAGAGATATTGAAGCATTTTGATTTTGGTATCTTTCTCAAACTATTTTTAGTTTTTGTATTTTGTCGTAGCAGTGTAAGGTAAATTGATTGTATGAACACAAATACAAAATAGAGGAAACCAATTGATTTGGTGGAAATCTGTTTCTCTCAATAAGTTTTTTTCAAAGGGAATCAATAATTTGGTAGGCAGTAGTTTGTTACTTTCTTTCACTTCTGATGCAGAGGTATTCATTCTGCTGCTGGCTACTCCATTTTTGTGGTCCAACTTTGTAAAATAATTAATTTATAGCTGTATAATAATTTTCAGAGCTTATTATAAACTCAGATTGTATTTAATGAATACTGTAATTATATTAATATTATCATTAACATCATCCACTATGAACCACTCAAGCGTGTTGCTTATTGTAGATTTTTCAGTTGTTCAGGATTATTTCCAACAAATTCGTCTCTAGAAAAATATGTTTGTTGTCAATATTTTGTGTTTGTATTGATTTAAGTAGGTTATTGCAATTCATATGAATGTTTTTGTTTGATAATCACTATCATGAACAATACAAATATATATTTTGTTAAATAATAGCATTATTTACACAAAGAATATTGAAGGCAATGTTTTAAGTGAATGTGTTTTGAAAAATAGTGCCAATAAATTTATTTTTATTATAATTTGTAGTATTTAGCTTTCGGAATAGAAGTTGTGAATGAAAATTTAGAAATTGTAAACATTTCAAATTTTTGAGTTTAGAATTTGTTTGAAAAAATATTTTTGCTGTAAGTTGTGCATTTTGTATGTAAATGACAATTCGAATATAGGTAGAGATTTATGCATTTTGTACAAACAAGAATATATTTTAATTATTTTAGTTGTATTTGTTTTTACACAAAATAAATGTTGATTTATCATCTATGAAACCATTTTCTTATTTCCTGCCTTTTCTTTTGAATGATATAAAAAATGGACAAGAAAATATTAAACCTGAGTTTTGAGAAGACTACAGAAAAAAAGAGAATCAGTTCCATAGGTGAATTTTCAATTTACCTACTTTACTTCTATTTTGACTCGATAGATGGCAGCTGTGTAATTAGTATTACTACTTAAGCACGATAGATGGCTCTATGCCATAGATTTGACTATTGTTTTAAAGATGTCTCTAATTAAATACTTCTTCATCTATTCTATTATAGATGACAATGTACTATCATATTATTTTTCACAGAGGTTAGATGTTTTATTTTGACTTTGCAATAAGCCAATAACATACATAATAATTATGATGAAGAAATAATTTAAAAAAATCAATGTGTTTGAGAATGAATTATTTATTTTCTTCAACTAGTTAATACTGCTTTTGTAAAATTCGTTGTACCTATTGTTATTTTTCCCATCAGTTTAATATACCTACATAGATATATCTATGACACAGGGATTATTCCTCACGATTGGTTGATGTCAACATTTGTCACACTACCCAAGAAGCAACACCCTAAAAAATGTAATGACTATCGTCTAATTAGTCTTATGAGCCATGTACTAAAACTGTTTTTGAAAATAATTCATGCAAGAATACGAACCAAATGTGAACAAGATCTTGATGATACACAGTTCGGTTTCAGAAATGCCTTTGGTACCAGAGAAGCGTTGTTTGCAATAAATGTTTTACTGCAAAAATGTAGAGACCAACGTAAAAAGGTGTTCGCATGTTTTATTGATTATGAGAAGGCTTTTGATAGGGTGAGACACGCTGAACTGATGGAAATGCTGAAGGAGTGTAATATAGACAGCAAGGAACAGCATTTTATCAAAAAATTGTACTGGTTCCAAACAGCCGAAATTAGACTAGGAAGTGAGAAGACAGATTCTATTGCAATACAACGGGGTGTGCGTCAAGGATGCATATTGTCCCCTTTGTTATTCAATCTCTACTCCGATAAAGTCTTTAAAAAGGCCCTTCAAAACTCTAGCAAAGGAGTCAAAGTTAATGGTGTTGTGATCAACAACATAAGGTATGCTGACGACACGGTCATCTTGGCAGAGAGCATACATGACCTCCAAGAGTTACTAAATAGTGTAGATGTAGCTGGAGAGGAATTGGGCCTATCTGTAAATGTCAGCAAAACTAAATGGATGGCCTTTGGACGGTTGGATTACTCCGGATCATGCCTTCAGTTAAAGGGCATAAATATTGAGAAGGTGGACAAATTCAAATACCTTGGCAGTATGATAACGCAATCTCTTGACCCGGATACTGACGTGAAGTGCAGAATTGAGGCAGCCCGTGCTGCATTCAATAAAATGAGAGTGCTCTTCTGCAACGACAATCTTAATTTGAAACTTCGACAGAGACTCGTAAAGTCCTATGTATGGTCTGTATTGCTGTACAGTTCTGAAACCTGGACCCTAAAAATGAATACGATGAATCGCTTGGAGGCATTTGAAATGTGGCTTCATAGGAGAATGCTTCGTATTCATTGGACCGATAGGGTCACAAATGCAGAGGTGTTAAGAAGAGCTGGAATGGACAGAGAACTCCTGTTGAATGTGAAAGTGCGCAAGATCTCATATCTGGGTCATGTAATGCGTGGAGAAAAGTACCACATTCTGCGTTTGATTATGACAGGCAAGATAGAGGGACGTCGAGGGGCTGGCAGAAGGCAGACATCGTGGCTGCGCAATATACGAGATTGGACTGGAATGAGGGGTGTGGAGAAGTTATTCCAGACAGCGCAGGACCGAGATGCCTATGCCAGAGTGATCGCCAACGTCGGGGGGACCTGACAGGGCACCTACAGAAGAAGAAGAAGATATATAGGTACATACTTGAGTACACCTAAGTGATAAAAAATACCCAAATATAATATAACTATTGATATAGGTACTATTAAATAATAATAATTAAACCTTGTTAACAGAATAGACAAAAACAATATGGCGGACATGTTACGTGAGTAATTGCATGAGTACAGTAGCGGATTCGGTGAGCGCGCGCCCTATGACGATGACGCGTCTTATGACGATGTTTTGTACATGGGTATAATCAGTTTAAATAAAATGTCATTGTCTTGTATATGTCTTGATATCGCGCTTCAGCGATAAACTCGCCCATAGCACAAAAATATGTGTTGAGTGGTTATGATATCATGTTTTTTTTCTCCTTGGATACTATTTTTGTGCAATACCTAAACATTTTTATTATTATTATATGTGTATAATTTTTGCGGGTAGGTAGAGTCTACTTTTAGTATATTTATTATTCTATGGGGTCTACGTCACTTGATAATTAATTTAATAGAGTTCCCGGCAAAGAATAGGGTATCACATTCTTTTTTTTTGTAAATTTTCGAGTGTCCTTAAACTTACCAGTGGCGTAGCTAGGGTCATCTGCGCCCGGGGACAAAATCTGCGCCCCTTCTCAGAGTCCCCAATCTTTGAAATTTTCGGTTTATATGGTTAATTTTTGAAGCATGAAGCATTATGAAGAATAATATTTGAACCCGAACTGATCTTTGTTAAAAAGAAAACGCCATCAGCAATCCTGCATTGTGGATGTGTCATTTTCTTTATGAGTAGAATGGTGCTCCTTAATGCTCAATGGGGGCGCCAAAATCGTATATGTCAACTCAGCCAGCTGGTTTGAAATGAAGATATTTGTGGAGCTCCAAATTTTAATCTTGCAATCGTATTTGGGATACATTAGTTTACATAAAAAAAAAATAGCTTCAATACCTACTCATTTTAGCGCCCCCTAATGAAGCGCCCGGGGACATATGTCCCCCCCTGCCCCCCCCAGCTACGCCACTGATCCTTACCATAAGGCAAATCAAAGAAAAAACACTAGAATATAACAAAGTAACGTACATGTTGTGCTTCATTGACCTCACCAAAGCATTCGACAGGATTCGATTGAAAGATCTTTTAAATACTCTCTCTGTAAAAATACTACAAGTACCAGCTTCTATTATGTATCTTCTATAAGGAATGTGAATTGAACATATGTAGGTGACCAAATAAGTAACACAGTTTAGGTAGACTCGGCAGTGAGCTACTATTTTCTTATGATGTTCTTGTACTATTTGAAATTATATTTTGGTTTATAGTAGGTATGTTATTTTTATATTGTTTTCATTATCTGATATGCATTGTTTTGATTTGACTGTTTTTTTTAATATAATTTTATTTGTAAAAGTTGTTTCAGCCGTTTATTGCACAAATAAATAAATAATCTTCGACCACAGGCTGCAGCTGTTGTACGATATCTGGAGGAACAAACTAATAAAGATATGAGAAAAGCCTAGTAAGGTCCGCATCTACAAGACATGTATGCATCCGATATTGGCGTAGAAACAAGAGCGGACACAGGGACGGCACCCACCAGGACCCCCAAAACGGTGAAAGGACAGCTGAACCTCCACATCGCAAGAGGACTTTCCTGCATGAATAGACTTCGGTTGTTACAAAAGTTTAAGAAGGCCAAAATACCAAATCGTGAAAACAGATAAAAAAATCACATAAAAAAGTCTATGCTGCTGTCCTACCCCCCCCCCCTTCCCCCTTTTACACTAAATCTAATATCTTTTTTCCTTATTTGTTATAGGTAATATGTAGGGGCATGTACGTACCTATTAAATTACAAATTTTGAGAACAAGCCGATGTAGGCAATTTCATCGGACAGGTACCTAAGTAAGTGGCGAGGTATATTCAATGTGGTAGATATAAGAGGAAATTATTAATTCGAGTTACTGTTTGTTCGAGTCTCACAGTTTGTTGATAATAATATATCTATACTTTATTCAAATCTATACACCTTAGTGATGTAACGAATATTAGTATTCCCATTCGCGAATATTCGCATATTTCAAAGTATTCGCATTCGCAAAAATACGCGAATGTTTTGCGAATAATATTCTGGTAATAAAGTATCAGATATTCGGTAAAAGTACCGATTACTTACCCGGTACATTGTAGAAAAAGGTACTGCAAGAAAATATTCTTTAAGAAAACCGAAGAATTTTAATTTTTTTTTAAATTCCTATAACATTTTGAAAATTCGGCGACGGGGGTGGGGTGGAGTGGGGGGTAGAAATGAAATTTGAATGTTTGAGCAATCGTAGAAATTTAAGCAAGTCAATATTCGCTATTCGGCAACACATATTCGCGTTCGCGAATAATTAAAATCACACATTCGTTACATCACTAATACCTACACCTATACATAGCTATGAATCATTTACTTGATGGGAAGATGTATCTATACTTACAGAGATACTTCCAAAGGGTCACGAAAATTCAGAAAGACGATGAATGTCATTGTGATCGTACGAATGATATACGGCGTGTATCGATCCAAACAAAAACAACCAAAAAATGGAAAAATCGTTGCTCGATATTTTTGATTTTTTTTACTCTTTGCCTGTTAATTGCCTGATATGTTGAGACTTTCAAACCAGTATTATTATTTTTTTTACTCTCAAAATTTTACTAAACATTAATCGTATTCTTATTGATAAGTGACAGGAATTATATGAGTGATATCGGAGCGGTTTTTGGGATATAGAGTTTTTCGCGCGGGCTGTTTTTGTAAAAAGAAATCAATACAAAATTCGTAATATTTTTTTTGTTTGTAACCGTAGCGAAATAATTTAAAAAACATTATATTGAGTAATAATGAGACTATATTTTGGTATATATTGATATTCTATTATATATTTTAATAAATACCAAAAATTCATCTCAAGGTCATTTGATTTTTTATAAAAAAAGATGATTTTTACACGAAATTTTTAAATATAAAAAAGTAAGAGTCACTACTGAATTTTTTTCTCTGAATAAATACTTTATAGTACCTACTCTCAGATAAAGAAATATGGAATGTCCAAAAGTAACGCTAATTTTTTTATAATTAAAATAATGACACCCCTTCGACCCAAAAATCCATATTTTAAGACTATATATCTAAGAACCGGTTAATTTTTTTTTCATGAAAATTTGAAAATAGTGTTAACTTATTACAGTTAATAAATCTCTATCTATCTATTCCCTCACGCCGTATCCCAAGTGGGGTAGGCAGAGAGAACGGAACGCCAATTAGATCTGTCCTTACATACTTCTTTCGCTTCCTCTACAGTCATACAATTTCTCATGCACGCACGTCGGTTTCTTTTACTCAAAACACGGCCGTCCTTGAGAATTTGATATACATGTTCAAACCATGTAGTTCTCGGACGCCCGCGCTTCCTCACACCCCTCCTTTCAGCCAAGTATATCCTCTTTGTCATCCTTTCCTCTTTCATTCGTTCCACATGACCAAATCATCTCAATTTATTTACACGCATTCTATCCACAACACTCTTCTTGCATCCACTCATTCTTCTAATATCCTCATTCTTCACTCTATCACGCAACGTTTTACCAACCATCCTCCTCAGCGATCTCATCTCCACAGCATTTATTCCACTTTCGTCCTTCTTCATCCATGTCCACGTTTCGCACAGTTAATAAACCACAAAAATTATATTTATATAGTCCAAGTGGTTTAAAAAATATGGTGTTTTGAAATTTCCATACAAAATGAATAGGCACTATAGGGGAAACGTGAGCCATACTGGGCTTGTATTTTGTATGGAAATTTCAAAACAACATATTTTTTAAACCACTTGGACAATATAAAAATATTTTTTGTGGTTTATTAATTTAATAAATAATATAAATTAACCGGTTTATTGATATATAGTCTTAAAATATGAATTTTTGGGTGTCATTATTTTAATTATAAAAAAAATAGCGTTACTTTTGGACATTCCATATTTCTTTATCTGAGAGTACTATAAAGTATTTATTCAGAGAAAAAAAATCAGTAGTGACTCTTACTTTTTTATATTTAAAAATTTCGTGTAAAAATCACCTTTTTTCATAAAAAAATCATATGACCTTGAGATGAATTTTTGGTATTTATTAAAATATATAATAGAATATCAATATATACCAAAATAATATATAGTCTCATAAGAATACGATTAATGTTTAATAAAATTTTCAAAAGAAAATATTCAGTCCCTTTTCAGATATTTGGTTTCAAAATTTGCATTTTTCACATAAGTGCAAAGTTCGACTAGTTATAGAAAAAGAAGGACTTTCTTAAATTCATCTGCATTGCTTCTGAAGATAGTGACACAAAATATCTCTGTAAATAAAAAATATGAATGATGAAAATTGTTGTTTTCATTCTGAAATGATGATGCGAAAATAAGAAATTTTCAATTTTAGAATTGTGAATTTTGTAATTTAGTTATTTTTTCGATAGATATCGATGATTAAAAATATTTTTTAAACTAGAAAATTTTGTACTTAAAATATATTTTTTATAATTATCTTGATATGTTAATAAATAAAAAAGATACAATAATTTATCTAAAGATCTACTTTAATTAAAAATCACCCATGGCACGTTACAAAAATGGCCACCAAAAAAAAAATTTTGAGAGTAAAAAAAAATAATAATACTTGTTTGAAAGTCTCAACATATCAGGCAATTAACAGGCAAAGTATAAAAAAAATCTAAGACATTGAGCAACATGGTCTGGTTGTTTTGAACAGGAATTAGCCGCGTACGAATAGCACCTAGTCGATTTTATAGCTTTTTAGTTCTTTCCCGTGATAAATAAGAAAGTAAATGAGTAGGTACCTTCTACGAATCTATTACTAATTCAGCTCAAACTAAAATATCTACTGACCAAATAGATATTAGACATTTTAACATCATCCACACGTTTATAAATTTTTATAATCTCTCTTTTATTTACAAAAAAAATATAAGTAGATATTAGTAAAATACTGTAGGTATGAACATATTATTTCGAGTAAGGCAAATAGACTCGCGTGTATGAGAAAATGTATGAATGTTGAAGAAGCGAAAGTATATGTAAGGATTGATCTATATAGCGTTCCGCTCTCTCTGCCTACCCCACTTGGGACACGGCGAGAGTTTAGTATATTATTATTATTATTTCATTTCATAAATCAATGAAACTTATTCAGCTTTTATTCCACGTTCTTCTCGTTTAGGTATATTACTGTTTAAAATTTTACAAAAAGCACATCAAAACTACGTCACATATCCGCGAGATGAACTTACTTTTATGTAAGTGCCTACCCGTACAGTGTATTATGAAAAAAAAAAGAAGGAAAACTTTTCCATATCCAAACACCTTATTCAAGTTCATAATATATTGTAAATATAAGCGAAGATTATAGGTAGATATCAAGTAAATGGACGCTATTTTTAGAAGACGCTGAAATCTTATTGGTGGCCGTGAACGAGAGGGGCGGCCTTCAGGTATGACCACACCTTCTCGTCCCTATACAACATACAGGTTGTTTGTTTACTAAACACAACACTTGTTGTTAGAACCTCGTGCGTGTGTGTGGTGTCTGAATTGAGTGCAGTGTATAAAAATCAACCTAAAATTATATCGAACGCGTTCATTTTGGATATGAATAAAGTGACAACATTTAAAATTAGAAAATATTCTAAAATTTGACAGTGACATTATAAAGTATACTTTGAGACTTTAGTGTGATTATGTGTTGATGGATATTTAATCGCTGTTTTTATATAATACATTATTTTTGATTGATTGCGTTTTTTTACTGTGATTATTAAAAATGAGCGCCTATTTAATGAGTGATCAGATGTTGCTCCAAGCATCACATTATAATCCAACTTACCAACAAATACTGATGAGGGCGGCCATGTGCAATTATTCAGGTAATTATAAAACATAACAATATAATACTTATAGGTACATTTTGTATGGAATATCAAGATACATTTTATTTCTCGATGAAATACATAGGAAATTTTCAAGTTAGGTATTACCTGCAATACCTGCTATTATTTCGCCAGAAATTTTGTTGACAATGTAGATAGCAGTGGCGGGACTAGACTTTTCACATCGGGCATGCTTTGTAAACATATACTATACAAATACAAATTATGTAAGTAGGTACGTGTTTTCTCAAGATACTCATTAATTACCCTAGATTTTCAATCGAGAAAACAAAAGAGTTCTTGTGGCGTTAAATAAGAACATTAAATTAAATCTTCAACGGTCAAGCAAACCAATCAATATTATGAATGTAAGTGCATTTGTTATTATAACATAATATCTTAAAATTCAAATTAATCAATAAATTCGTGTTTCAGAGGTAGGTACTCGACATTCAAAACTCAAATTAAAATTGATCGCAAAATTGAATACGGTTACATTTACAAAATATATTATTTCGTGGCCGTAGTGGAGAATTCAAAACAAGACTAATGTTAAAAATACAATTTTGAAGATTTATTTTAGGGCATGCGTTGCATATTTGCATGTATGGAAGGCACGCCACTGGTAGATAGGTACGTAAAAAGTTGGTTAGCTGGAAGATATTGCCTCCAGGCAATAAGCTCGCCAATTGCTCATGATTTTATTCTGATCAATAAAGTGTTCTTATTATTATTATTATTAAAAAGTCCGCTGGTTACAACCAAGTTCTAAGATTTACCTTCCATTCTACTCCAGGATATCCTGTTGACTTATCACATATCTTTATTCACATCATTATATTGAACCCGAGGATCAACTTTTTTCACAACATTTCGTATAAAAAATATTTCCATTCATGGCAATAAAATTACCAAATAAAGTAGTGTAGCAACACCGCGAGATTTTTAAATTTCGATTCTTGTTTAGAGGATGGTAAGTAAATTCAAAATATCACACGTTGTAAAAGTGTTCATAATTTATTTATTTATTTGTGAAATAGCATTACTACAAGAGGGTTTACAATTGATATATAAACATTAGGCTTCCGTTATAAGGGTAATAAAATGTGAAGGATCGGTATGGTACTGGAAGACATTGCCTCATGGCAATATTATGTAGGTACGCCTTGTGTACAAAATTATTATTTTATAATTTTTTTTAAAGTTCCGATCAACACCGTGCAAAGAAATGGTCCTCCACCCTTTTCTGTAAATTTTCAAGTGTCCTGTAAAAAGCAGGTATTGGAAAGACATCTTAATTCAGCGATGATATTTGCCACCTATTAATTTTTGTTGGCACGGAGAGGAATGTTTGCATGTTTATTGTGTGCAGCTGTGCTACTGGCTACCCCATATTACGTGATGGTATTAGTAATAGTAAAATCAGTAGGTTCATGATTATGTTTTATTAGTATTAGTAAAATCAGTAGATATGGATGCGATTTCGCAAAAGATTTCACACTATTTTCATGCACATTTTTAAAAGATAGAAATGGATTCAAAATAACCCATTTGCATCTTCAAATATCTTCACAGTAAGCAATATGCCTGTGTCATGAGGATGGAGTAGATCGACAATAGAAAGAATCGAATCTGAGACCCCTCGAACCTCTTTAACATTTCTTTGAGCAGCACAAGGTAAAAACGAGCTCTCTCCATTCAACGCAATTTATATAACGCAACGATAAGAGGTTTCTTTCAGTGAGCACGTGGGCATTATATTCTTCAAATTTTATAAATAAGTAGGTAATAGGTATATTTACGTGGTTATCCATCTTGACACTCTAAATAAGTATTTATATACCCACTTGAAACTTATGAAATTTGTTTATCGGGTACCTATGTATGTACATGTACAAAGATATTATGATACCTACCAACAAAATCTGTAAGCTTACGTTGCGTGACAGTTTCATATAAATTTTATCCAATATAAATTACATCAACGCGCGGTCCAGTTCAAACGTTTAATATTCTATAAGCAACAACGCCTAAACCGCGTTATTTTATACCTACGCATAGACGTTCCCAAAGGGGGGGGGGGGGGAAAGGGACAGCAGCCCAAGCAGGATCTCTAAAATAGAAAAGTTAAAAATTAGCAAATCGTGAAAACTAAAACTATAATGAATAAGGTCCACACATTTGATAATTATCAGACTAAATACAAGGTGGGTCTTAAATTATTTGATAAAAATGAGAAGATCGTGAAATATATAATTATTTCAAATTCCTATTATCTCCTACCTAAAAAAATGCCTGGTACGCCTATGTACCTACATATTTAATATTAACGCTTTACTAAATATATTATACGTAGGTACCTTTATGAGTTTTATTTTGTGTTTTGTTGATTAGGTCAGGTGCTCAAATTAATAATATATAAGTAAATATATTATCAATTTATTCTCGTGATTGGAGAAGCCGACACTTTGTTTGGTATTCAACGGAGCTGTTAATATTTAACTAAATTTATTATTAGGAAGTATCCAGCAAGCGGTACCCATATTAGATTTAGATTTCACAGAAAAATAACTACACGTGAAGCTGTCATTGCGGTTTATATGTATGACTTTGTTTATATATAATGAGTTACAATCCATTGGATTGGTCTGCAACGAGTTTGGACTTTCTTCTCCACTCCTTCCTATTCTCAGCCAGTCTCTTCAACTCCATGTATGAGCCACAGCTCATGTCCCTCATCAGTTGGTCCATATAGGCGTCTCTCGGTCGGCCTCTGCCATTTGTGCCTTCGGTCCTGCCCTCTGCGATTGCGATGAGCAGTCCTGGGTGCCTGATGTTGTGGCCGATCCAGTTAGCTCGTTGTTGGCAGATTCTTTTAGAAGAGAGTATTTCGAGGCCTTCTGTAGGTCTCCTGGAAGCTTAATTGGACAAAGTACACCTCGCGAAAAGGATGGGTTGCAAGTTGAAATCTCTTTTTTTATTAGCCTTGTATGATAGTTAAAATTCACCTTTAAGATCAAGATCAATATTCTAGTAGTTTTGGATAAATTAATACAACTTTTGGTATGTGTAGGTGTTACCTACCAGAAACCTAAATATTCAATAAATTGATTGCCATATTCTTACCGTAATATTCATTGAATTGTTTCTATATATTTGTATCGGCAATGAGGTTTGGTACCCATCCTGAATGTCTTAATTTTTATTGGTACAGAGAGGACACTTGTGGGATATACCGTAAAGGTATAGTAGTAATCTTTTTTTATCTATCTATATCTTCACGCCTTATCTCGAATAGCGTAGGCAAAGAGAACAGAACGTCATATAGATCTGTCCTTAAATACTTTTGCTTCTTCTATAATCATATAGTTTCTCATGCACGCACGTCAATTTATCTCACTCAATACACTGCCGTCTTTGAGAATTTAATCCACGTGATCAAACCACATAGTTTTCTTCTTTCAGACAAATGTATCCTCTTTGTAATCCTTTCCTCATCTATTCGCTCCACATGTCCAAACCATCGTAATTTATTTACACGCACTCCTCTTGCATCCGTTCATTCTTCTAATATCCTCATTCCTCACTAGTTGTAGAAGTTGCTTGTATTTTTTTTTTGTATTCTATCGTTTACCGAGTTCAAGTGCAACTATATGAATCAATGAAATAAACCCAATGCTTTTCATAAAAATCTACTAAAATCTAAGACCCGTAAATATTGTCAATAGATCTGAGCATTGTCATCTGACACTATTTTTTATCAAATTTTCATATTAACATTAACACCAAACATGCATGAATATAAGCTAGTTCTATAAAAATATCAACTAATTTTGCAGAACCTCAACCTCCAGTTCCTGAACAGCTGGAGTGCGAAATGGAACTACTCAATGCAGACCTGTGGAAGCAGTTTCATAGTCTGGGCACTGAAATGATTATAACAAAGAATGGACGGTAAGTCTTACATTCTTCACTTGTAGTAAGTACTTGCATGAGTACGTCTTGGTAAATTATTTTAGATAGCGTTATTTGATTAATGATCGATATAATCAAAAGTAATTGAATCTAATAAATAGCGATCCTACCTCTTTGCGAAGGCTGAAGCCATAGATATTTATTGTCAAAACATCACTTGTCTCAATTAGAGTGTAAAAAGGATTATATGTCTATGGTTAAAAGTAAAAAGATAAAAACCTTATCAGCAAAAGCGTATGGCAATAATAATATAAAGTAGAGCTAATGGCACCTGCATAATGCATTTCTATTTAGTTTATTTACCGCAATAATCATATTCAAATAATAATTAGTCTATTGTCGCCAGACTATTGACTAGACTTCAGGATAAAAAATGTAGAAAAAAAAAACACATTCGACAGTATGTAAACATTACCAGGCGTCAACTTCATACAGTACTTGGAGTTTTTTTTTATATTTGTGATAAACTAACTCACTTCAGAATTCCTTAGGGTACTTTCTCAAGTAGGTATCTGTAATAGCAATTTGTTAAAAGCGCCCGCAAGAGATAATGTATATAAATTGTAGTAGTGGTAGCTGATTAGAAACACATTCGTGCATGTCATTACAGAGGTGTGTTGTGTACTGTTTATAACAAACACTTATGTGGATAAGCCTATCAGCGATACGTTTGTCATATGTAGATGCCTATATTCTTATGTGAAACTACCTAATTACATAACATACTTAGACACTTACACCTTCATGTTATTTATTAATATAATTCAGTAAATAACATTCTCGATATATATGAATTAATTACTATTGGATATTCCTGATATTTATTATGTATTACATACTCGTACAGACATAAGTGCAAGTTGCAAATTACTAATTCATACCTAAAACGTACAAAAATTACAATAAAATCTGAATTGTTACGGATCAATAATATATATGGTAAATATCTACCGTTTGCATTCCAAGAAATTATGTGTTCAAATAAATAGGTAATCAAACCACAATTCATCATACCTACGTTCATTATATATAATTGGTACTTAAATATATTAAAATTCAAATCTTACCACATAATTATTGCACCGAAAAAAATAGCTTTGATGATTATGCCACGTGGTTTGAAAACATAAAAGTTTCACTATCATCCCTTAATCTGAAGATTATCTCCTCATCTTAACTTTTGTCTCAGAATATTATTATTATTATTGATCCCCAGTATGGTGTATTATTGTGTTTACAGCCTTTTTCCATTGTAAACAGGCGTCTTTTCAAGTGCTTGCCCACCTCACCACTTGAAAATAATAATGGAAATAAAAAATGTTTACATTTTTTGTTGTCCCTAACTGGTTATAGATAGTAACATAATTGTAAAACTTTACTAACTACATTTTGTATTTTTATAATAGTGAGGCGAGAGTCGAGACGCTACTCATTTACTTTTTTGGATCTTAGGTTTATAGTGTTTTAAAACGCATAAATTAGTTTTCACTCTTTTTGGTATTGAATGCCAGACCAAACTATTTGGTTTTTAAACATTTTATTTTATATGTATTTTTTTCCTGTAGAGACCTATGGTAGAGTAGAGACGCAGTTTACACAAAAAATATACCTACTTCTTTTTAAGTCTTGTGTTAGGTCCTATGTCAGTTATCACTTCTTAGGATTCTCTGTCCTGTGTTGGTTTAAAGAGCTTTTCAATTACCCCTCAAAATTTTACTTGACAATCTATAAGTCATCTACCAAGTAACAACGCAAAGAAATGAGATCTCATAATTAATAGGTATAGGTGACGAAACTTGATGTTTTTTTTGTGAATCACTTTTTCAACTTTTATATGATCATATTGTTTGATTATACCGGTAATTAAGCCCAGGATTGTATACATTCAAAGTCAGTCAATTATTCATTGTACTATCAATTTTTGTCATATTATTCGGTTGACACCTGTCGGCATTGGTGGTTGATCTAGAAACGTATTATTTTTTCTCTGTAAATATAAGTTCAAATCTTATTCTTACAGGTAGAGCTGTATGTTATATACCAGGTGACCATATTTAGCTTTAATACTTAATCCCTTTAATAAATATATAATTTGTAAACATTTTTGCAATCATTCAACAAAATAATAATACAAAGGAGAAAGCAATTAGCTTTTATTAGAATGTGTACATATTTACACGAAACTTAACAGATTTTAGTAGAAATATTTACAAGAAAACAATAAAAGTTTTGTTGTTAAATACTTGACCTTTAGTATGGGTACAAAGCTAATTTAAAATACAAAAGATTTTTACTTTTTGATTTTTTTCCGGGAAATGTGTTCATGTCTCTAACCGCATGATAATGTTGTGTTTATTTATCCTTTGATTTTAATAATACCTTATTTTATTCATTCATCAGTATTGCTTATGACGACAAGAGAAACATCACCTACCTGTGATTCTTTCTCTTGTCATTTAACTAATAAATTACTTATTTGTTCCATTTATGAATTACTTAGCAAATGTTTTGTAAGATTACCTTGTAAAGCAAATCTTTCTGGAAGGAAATGGGCAAATAAACTTTTAGGTAAATGTAAAATAAACAAGAATGACCATTCTCTAAAAACGAGGACCGACAGAAATTAAAAACTAGTAAATAGAACGAATTGAGGGATAGGCATCCTAGAATAATAATAAAAATTAAATTACTGAGAAGCATATGGCTCTAAACAAAATTCGAATTCAAAATTGTTCTAAAACATCTAATTCATAGATAAAATCGCTGAAATAAAAATTCTAATCGAAATGATGTGATGCTTTCTCTTTCTTCTCTCTATTGTCATTCATAGTTTCCCACATAGAGATGCTTGTCCTTTATTCAAACATTCTTCAGACGTCAGAAGAACATTCCTAATTCAAATTTTAATTAGCTCTGTACTCATAGACTTACTAGACTGGCAATGCAAATTTGTTCCATAATTGTGTATTAAAAGTAATAATATTACGCTGTTTCATTCCATAACATTAAGATGATAATGGTATCTTTCCTACTAACGCTGAGCTATAGGACATCCTTTATGCCCGAAACTCATAAAAAATCTGAAAAAAACAAAAAACACAAAAGTCTGTGTATAAAAATGAGAGAATAGCTATTTAATAAACAATTTTGATTAAATATTAATGAGTGACACCGACTGACGTTTCATTACATCTTCAAAACAAAAGACAATCAGGCCCGTTCCGTTACCATAGCAACACATATATTTAGTCAAGTTTTGTTAGTCCACTCTTATTATTGTATCTATGATTGAACATAAATTATAAATATATAGGTAAGTACCACGCAGGAGGAATGTATGAGATGATGTCATAGATAATATCAATAATAACGCTTTTGTTATATTGACTCAAGTACGTGTAATGATAATAATATGCTGGAGTAAGTAGTTTAGTAACTATATAATATCACACGGACGTGAATGGCGCCTCCTTATCCCCGCGGCGTTCCTGTAGCCAGTTGTACAATTTAGTTTTCAACAATTTATATAACTGCGTGTATTATTTGTATTACAGTGTTGCCAGTAGATGTAAAAGTAATAAAGCTGATTAGTAACGTTCTGGTTAGTGTGTTTCCTAGCAAGATCGAAAAAAAAAAAATCGACCGTGAATCCTAAGGCAGAGCGCTCATAGTTAGCGGATTTATTTGAAAACAATATGATTGTTACATGCATATAGCTTTTCTTCATCAATACAGTCCCAGAAAACGTTCCCACCCTTTTCTATGAGTTTTCGAGAGTTGAACAATAGCCAGATATTTGCAAAACATAACTCTTCTTCTTCTTTTCAGTTGCAATTCAATATAAATAATCAACTCGGAAATAGAATATAATTTTTGGAGAAATGGACTGAAGTTGTGTTGATGAAATGCAAAGATTAAATGTACCTATTAAGATACATATTGTAAATAAGTAGGTATATACCTACCATTCCTACAATATGTTTGAATTATTTATGTTTGATATCATAAAGTAAAAAAATAATTTATGAACTTATTTATTATTTATTGAGATATAAAATCGATAACATAGTAAGGCAAACACTCGTAAATGCGACAATTTACGAGTTTTCAAAATATGCATAATATCTTAATCGAGGTGTCAATTATCCAAGTTAAAGTCATGAATTTGTTTGCGATTGTATAATATAAAAATAATGAACACCCGAGACTTAACTAACAATAATAAAAATTCAATTAAATAGTATTTAGTATAACTAGAATCAAACCCGACTTCACTCATAGAGAAATCAACAAACTGAATTGCAATACTGTAAAAATAACATAAGTAATTCTCTCGTGAAACGGTATGAAGAATATGAATTTGATCTTATTACATAAAACTATATACATTTGTCAATACATCGTATATGCCTATTACATATTCTATCAAATATCCACATATCTAACCTAAATTACATATTATTTTACAATTAAATACGATTTGAAGTACAACGATAAACGTAGATATCTACATTTCCATTTAATCTTATATTTGCATGAACCTTTTTATAATTATGATCATTGAATATTTCTTGCATACTAGATGGCATGGAATTAAGATATGACCAGTGATACGTTATAACATATGACAGAATAGTTAGAAACAAATAATAATCGAACGTACCTACTACATAAAAGTATGTTAAACATCAGGTTTAAGTCATTTAATATCTTCAAGTCAGCGATGTGGTATCTCATCCATCCTTTATATCTGAACTTTTATGACGGAGAAGATGACTGGGATGTTTTACATGCAGTTAGTCTGTAGGTTACCCCACTTGTGGACAATTCCATGATGGTATGAATGAATGAATTACTAACATCTTATCCTAAAACCAATTCAAAGAATGGAACTTTATATTTTTTATTTATTTATTTTATTCTTCTTGCACATCATCATTCACATAACAAATAAAACAAAGCAATATACACAAGAAAAAATGTGATGATGTGCAGTGGCGAGATTATCACTATATAGTGATTTCTTCCATCTAACCACGTCACATTAACACTAAACAGAAATAGAAATAATAATAACAAAAACACAAACATTATAAAAATTATATATTGCTTATAATAAGATATGTTATGATAAATGTAGATATTTTAAACATACATACACATTTACTAACGTACTGATATTATATGAATAAGCATTACGTAACATTATAATGGTTCAATATCAGAGTTTTCCAATTGACTCAATTATTTGTTTGTGTCTATAAAGACCGCCCCTGTAACCTGAGCTTTTGAGTGTTGTAATAATAATAATAATATGTAAAATGCTTATGCTCGAGTCTGTCCGTCCGTCGGCGCGGCGCACTCCAGACTCTGACCGCCTCTGTGGGGAGCCTTTTGTTTTATGGTCCGTTTGTCGCCTTACACAATGACGCCCTAGGATCCACAATACACATCTTCAAATATGTTTTTTGACAATATCCACTCATCACGTCTATTTTATTATTATTGACTTCCAAGTGGCTGATTGTCGATAATTCATATCATTTGGTTATTGTGTTCCCTTTTTGCAAATACGTTATTTTTTTTAGTTTCACATATGGCGTACACACTTATCGTATTGATTTTGTAAATAATTAAAACTAATTATATATCTCCATACTTATATTAATTTATACCATCACGGCATTTCCCACAAGTGGGATAGCCAGCGGGCTAACTGTACATATAAAAAAAACATGCAGATTGTCCTTTTTATGCTAATATTAGTTGAATATCTGATCTATTCTAAATGGTGGTATACATTCTTATCAAATTTTCATTACAAAATTATCATTTTCTATATAACAATATAATTCACGCTATCTTTCCATATAAATAAAACATACTTAATTTTACTACAATTCCATAAGACACATAAAAAAGTATATCCTTCATCAAACACTTGTACCTAAATAATTATAAAATACCAAAAACTCTGACATTTTTAGTCAAAGTTCTTTTGTTTTAATAATATTATAGTACTGTATTCTCCTTTCTCCGATCAGCGTGAACGAAAAACATGATATTTGGATACTGTCTTAATATTCGTATATATTTAATATGTATGGAGAATGTAAAATAATTATAGTATACCTACCTATATATTTGTGTGTGTATTATGAATGTTCCTGGATGGTACTACCAGAGCCGCGTTAGGGTCTCCAGCGTTACAGCGCCTCTCCGTGGGGAGTCCTTTGTTTTATGATGGGTTTGTCTTTTGGCTCTTGAAGCAATTTTACACTCCCATAACCTCTAGCCATCCCTGACCGACAGGGGTCTCAAACCATATTACTAAAAATATCAAAAGATGAGGTTGCGTTGATTGCTAAATTACATAGCTAATGTGAATGATCAGATTGCGTGAAAAAAAAATGCAGATATAAGAAGAATATTCTCGTACTTAAATCTGTAATTTGAACTTAAAAAAATGTATTTTTTATAGTTTTATGATTACTCTAAATTCAACTTACATTTTTCTTCTTGTTTTCCAATCTCTTGAATTTGACGATGTGGTAAATAGAAAATAAATAAAATTTAGTCAATATTAATTGCTCTTTGAAATACATATTTAAAAATATGGTTAGCACCACAAAGAATAAATAAAATCTTATCATATTGTTCCTTTACATCAAAAATTTATGTTAAAATAATTTAAAGCTATATAAAATATATATTCTCTCTTTGTTGGCCACCTCTGCGATTGTTGTAGAACAGGATAATTATACCATAAATATAATAATAATATGATTGTACCTATAACCAAATAGGTTGATGGTTTAGCACCAAGTAATTGTTAGGAATGTCTTGTTAGCTCTACATAAAACTTATAATGGGATGGTCCAGTTCAGACTCTAAAACAACACACAGAATCAAAATCATCTAAAGCTACACAACAATAAACATTCATTGAACGAGTATAGACTATAGAACCAACTACAAGACATGTACACGTAGATTATTGCTCGTGCATACATATGTGCAAAATAAATGCTCATTTGCCATTATAAATATTATGAATGTGATCAAATTACACTATTATAAGTTACCCATATTTGTTCAGTATCTATAAACATTTTTCAGCCTATAAATCTAATCAATGAAATACACAATTATAAATTTATAATATACTTATCATAATTATACTTACAGAGAGTTTTTGAATGGCATTCTATATATGAATTTTAGAAGTAATTTAAAACGAAGGACGAGTGAAATATTGCGCGATTTTTTGTTGATAATAATTTTTCATTTTTATAGCCATCGTATATTTGGAATAAAGTAATTTCGATTTGAACAAATTGTTAATTTAATAATAATTATGAAACATAACAAGAATTTACATGTGGCGCCATCTTATATTAGAAAGAATCTTGACATTAATGGGCTAATGATCATCTAAAATTTAATGCAAAATATTAAATTTTTTTTACTTATATATTTATTTATCTATTGTAACTTTCGCGGAATGTTCCAATGTGGGTAGTCAGTGGACTAACTCCATCTATAAACATATAAGAATAGATGACATACCTCATCACTAAATTGGAGTTGATTAAGAATTCACAAGAACATTACGTGGATGATGGATCGTATTAAATTTCAAAGATTTTTTACAAAATCCACACTAAAACAGTAGGTGGATGCTGATACATTAAAAAAACGTTCATCAGATTTTAGTTTACGATTTGTGAAAAATATATCTAAATTCTAAAACTTAGTAAAATATCCAAGATATGAAGAATATTACCCAACAGACACCTCATCCGCACAACCAACAGACTGTGTAAACTCCCTTTTGTATGAAACAGGAAAGGTGTCCCGATGCTTACAAATCGGCTTAGGCTGGTTTAAGTGCACTTTACCCATGGTACGTTCACCAATCCCACCAATTCCTGTTTCAGACTGTCATGTTCATTGGTGAACGTACCATGGGTAAAGTGCACTTAAACCAGCCTAAGCCGATTCGTAAGCAACGGGACACCTTTCCTGTTTCATACAAAAGGGAGTTTACACAGTCTGTCGGTTGTGCGGATGGGGTGTCTGTTGGGTAATATTCTTAATATCTTCACTCTCGCAGGTGTGAAAATCCAGCTAAATGCGAAAACTTCGTTTAACATTTATCCAAGATATGGTTCAAAAGTTGAATCACATAATTATGTACACTTCGAAACATCCCAATTCATAAATTCATTGATAATATTGAGAATAGAAAATTTAATAAAGTGATTATATATTTAGGTACAAATTAAATATACCTAATTTATTTATCTTGAATAAAACAACGAGTTGATGGAGTTGGCCTCTCTCAGGTAGGAATATAATTCAGGAATAGGTATGTACCAAAAGCTCTGGGCTGTTTGTCTTAATATTACATATTATATTATATAGGTATGCAGTTATACAAACAAAATTAAATATATTATTATTTTGTGAAGGTAATAATTATGTATAAAATAGTTTCTTCTGCGGATGATCATGATGATAATATTATAGGTGTATGTATGTGTGTGTGTTCTGTATAGGGTGCCCACTCTTAAACGTAGTTCCTTCTGTGTGAAGAAAAAAGTCGAAAATCGGTGGTAAATTCTATGTGTACGAGGTCCGCAATTCTTATTCTTTTCAAAGATCATCATAAAACATTTTTGTATTTTGAAAAAATGTAGGTATGTTTTTTGCTATAACTGTAGTAAGAAACAAGTAATACTTTTTAAGAAATGATGTCAAATGAAAGCTAATTTTTTTTTACATTTGAAGATATAAACGAAGCTAAAATAAGTGCATTTACCACTATAGAAAAATATTATGAAAATGGCCCCTGTATCTTGAAATTGAAGAATAGCAGACTCCAAGTTGAAAGGTGAATACTCCGTTGATTTCTTACCCTTTTTTACAAATGTTAAAGGAAACATTGTGGACACCCTGAATACAGAGTAATATATACATGCACACATACACATCCACACATCAGTTAAGGCAATATAATAATATTATGAAGATTGGTAAATCATAACAAGATCCCAAATTGGTTAACTGGGTGTGAAGTTTTAACAGGGTTGAGCTGCTAGTTTAAACATGAATTTAGTTAGTTTTTTTTATTAATTTCTCGATCTGAATATGAATAAACTTTGGATATAGATGAATACTGTGGTACACGCTTTTTTAATCTAATATTGTGTGATCAAAAGGAAAAATCAATAGCTGAAGAGTCTCCATAAAATATAATCCAATTTTCATCACAATCGAGTTTATGCCCCTGAGCACCTACCGATTTTTTACAGGTTCCAAAATATAAATAAAAAAAATGTTTTCATGAAGCACATACTTGAAAAAGAATTAATATTGTAAAAAAATAAGCGTAGAGTATGTTCGATTTTCAGTTCAAAATAACATGGGTAAGATAGGTCGCATAGCCCACACAATATAATAAAAAAATCATGTATGTGTATAAAATATATTACATATGGATACTGAATCTTCTTCTTCGTCAAATGTTATGTAGGAAGAAGAAAGGCTGTTAATCGTAATTAATTATTAAGAATGTAAACATTATAATATACATTCCATAAACAAACAATAACACCAAAGATAATCACCGCCAACAGATAAAGGTGTAGATAGTATGTAAGATATTACATACTTATAAGATACGATATGTCTGAGTTATAATGACTATAAGTAATGTAGGTATTCAATCACAGGTACCGCGGTTATGAATTATTATTACTATACATACATTGTCGTAAATAGTTAATGAAAAATTGATTTGGAATGTTTGAGCCCTACTAACCCTGGTTAGTGTGAGGCGCCAAGTGCCGTGCCCCGCCCGCTGTGAGGGCCAGACATCCCTCCCCTAACGACGCCTCTGGTAATTATTCTTCTATCTCCATCTCTCCTGTCTTTACTCTTTATCATCCCAAATTTGAATTATTAGTCACTGTTATTTTAAATTATCATCATTCTAGACTCATATGAGATACCAATAGTAGAGCTGAGGAGTTTTTTTTAATTTTACTTCAAGGGTTTTGTATTTCTTACTCTAATTATTTTGCTTTTATCTGAACCCCACTTTGTTGCTTGATTTAACATAGTTTTCTTTTAACCAAAGTACCAAAATAATAAAACAAAAAATAACAAGATAATTTTTTTGATGATGATGATTCTGAATGATTTTATTTTGACGCCGTTTAACAGTCCCTAGATCTATTGACTCCACTTTAATAGATTAAGCTTTTCCCAAACTCTTTGATCTTTGAGAATAAAAAACAAATCACAGTGAATAAATCCGTGTTATTTTTTCATTGATACGACTCGTTCTTAATCCCACCTCTACTATTTCACTTCCATATACCATCCATCCTAATATCTCATGTTAAACAAATATGAGTAATACCTTCCTCTATAGTAACAACGCCCGTTGTAGGTACTTACCTACATACTTGTCTACAAAATAATGTGTTTTATATTACCGTCTCGAGTTTCGCGTCTGCTCTAACACCTTTCTAAAGCGTTGATTTTATTACTATGGCTTAGTAGTACTTCCATATGATAATGAATTTTGATGAACGCAACATACACATAAATTGGATATTTTCTCAAGCATGGGAATCAATGAATCCTGTCATGTTTGGTTATTATTTTTAAGTAGTTTTACAACCAGTTATTATCTTTTTCTCAGTTTTATTTAAATTGGGTACATTATTATTATGTGACTACGTAAAGCATGAATTTGAAAAATAAAAACTCTCTCAGTCGATTGCTTATATAGACATTGCCTTTCTGCACATATATTTTTTTGTATATTTCTTGTTTTTCTGTAAATATGGTGCTTTCTTTCGATGATTGAACAGCTTTTGTAGAGTTATATCCTCCAAAAAATGGACCTCCAAGTCTTTCAATCTTGTACTGTGGATCGCCTGATCACAAAGTCAAACATTTGACTCCTCTAGATCTCGGGTAATTATATCTACGAACCTTTATCTTAGTCTACCGAACTTTTTTACCTACGACACTTCTTTAGATTTTATATCTATATAAGTAAAAAAAAATATTATATACCTAACTTAGGCTTTTTGAGATCTTTGCTTCGCACAAACTATTACCTACATATATACCAAATCTTTATCTTGCTAATAGATGTTCTTAAAAACAATCGTGAGATTGCCTTTCAGTTTTCTCAAATACTTACATAGTTATATGATGAAGGTTTCTCTTCCGTTTGTGAATAGTCTAGTCCTTGGGTAAGTGCTAATCTCAAGGATAATACAATCAGATACCTACTAACACGGCGGCTAAATATTGGATATTATGTACATTGTACATATTTTCTAAATAATTCTGCAACTTTGCTTTGTACATTATTTTATTGTTGTTCTGATGTTATTATTATATGAATACCACTTGAGTTAATCCCAAAGACAAAACCCAAAATAACACTTCTTCTTTTGTTATTTCAAGTGGATGAATAAATGGCTCCTGCACTTGAAAATGTTTTTTATAAAGCACCTTTTAAAAGATTTAACTATTATCATTGCAGACAGTTTTTACCATTTTTATGATATTTTGGTTAAACATTTAAAAATAATAGATAAACATGCCTATGTATTATTTTTCTTAATAAGGAAGATAGTTTTGTGTATATTATTATTTTATTATTAATTCTATTCAAAAGATTCGAATGTTTCTCGATAATTTATTATTCTGCTTATGGCACAAGCGAATGATCGCTAAAAATAATTTAAAATCAATAAAAACGCTGTATACAATAAAACTATAGTCTTTTTAAACGCCGATGTAAGAATAAATAATAAAAAAAAACATGTTTATTCCTAAATATGCCAGTACGCGATAATATGTTTTACATTTTTTCGTATCCGCAGAATTATAAAAATAATATGTCGCCTTACATAAAACACGGATAATAAAGCATTTCTTATTAGGTGCTTATAATTTTAGCACCTTTACAGATCAAACATTATAAAACCGAGTTTGGGACTTAATCGATTATTAAATCAATTTAGTCAAAAATATACCAACGCCCCCCGTTGTGACAAAATATTCAGACCGCCATTAACGATACAAAAGACAATATCCCTCTTTTTGTATTTCAAATCTCAACATACACAATATCAATAATTTACACATTTTTTCCTGATAACATCAGTAGTAGTAGTAGTAGTAGTAGGTAAGAAGGGCGATTGTTTTTTTTTATTATTTCATTACAAATTCATAAAGCTTTTGTTTAAAAAATATGATTATGTAAATGAATTAGGAATTTTTCACATTAATATAAATTGTTGTGTCCAATATGGTGTGTGTATATATTTTTTGGTATGATTGGTTTAGTTTGACAGGTTTGTTTGATATTATATTATTTTAGTGATGGTATTTACACCCGCACCCCGCCCCGCCTCGCCCCGCTACTCCCGGTCCTGGTCCTGACTTCTGACTGGCGCCACTGACTTATATAAAACAAACATCATTAATCTGACTCAAACTATTGTGCCTTGTTATAATTTGGGGTTTGGTTTATTATCACACTAACGGGGAACTTATATTTTCATTTTTTTTTATGTTCATACGCTTACATAATGTAACTACATAAGTAAGGTACCTTATAAATGAAATCAATATTAAATGAATATAAATATAAAACGTATATATTGATTATAAATTTTTCACCCATATCCATCTCTACTTCAATTGTATCAACATAAATAAAGGTAGGTAATATACTAGCACATATACCATAGAGTATTATTTTGCACACACATACATCACGCCGCTTCCCTCGTAAAGTAGGCTTTCTCCTATCCTTGCACACACTTTCGCTTCCATCACTGTCATACAGCATACTCTACTGTTCCACATGCTCAACATGTATCCGTCTTGGAGGATCTAGTTATGTATATGATTTTGTCATTTGATCCTCGGACGGTTACATCTCAAATATATTTTCTTGGTCAAAGCATTGTAACTAGTTTACATTAATCTTAGTAATTTCAACCAACTTCCATTCCACATTTCTTTTGTATAGGACTGTAACACACATGACCTCTTAGAATTTTTATAGTGTTTATAACTCTAATATAATTCTAATATAATATAATATAATTCTTGCAAAATAATGAACATGGAACAAAAAATAAACTTGTTTGGTTTTAAAATATCTGTCTTCCTCTTGGTACTACTATATGCTACATATTTTTATTAATATATTAATGATAATTGAATTCACTATTTTTTTCATTATTTGTATTAGAATAAAATCTACATGATGATTTGAAATTGTATCAAGTGTGAAAAAATAATAACTCCATTATACTGGGAACTTTTGTATGACAACATAGTTTCAACTCGTTATAATATTTTGTTTTTTGTTGCGGTCCATCGCATCTTATTCCTTTCCAAGCCCTGGGGTAGTCTCTATACTATAGGTACCTACATACTCACCTCAATTTAGTATAGTTATAGGTGATACTTTGCACATTATGAAATTTTAATCACAGAAGAGTCAGATACTTCATTTTTATTTCATCTTTGACTACATTTCTATAGGTAATATGCGATGCAACTGTTATTTGTTCTTGATGATGACCAAGGGCGTATATAACGCAAGATTTATTCTACGCGTAGGTATAGGGCAGATAGGTCCACGATATTTCTAATTTATCAAGTATAATTTGGGTATGACTAATAGGAGAACAGCTGTTACTTCGATGCTATTTTTTATACTGTGGTGCCATCTTTGCCTACTAAATTTTCTTGGGACTTGTAGGAGGGTGGGCAGTTGCCTTTCTTCGACATCTTTCAGCGAAAAGTGCAATAGGATGGCACCGGTGTTTGAATTTCAAACCACATAATTCTGTTTGAAAATCATCAGACCACCGGTCAACTTAACTAATTTAGTTCGGATACAAAAATAATTTACTAGTAATGTTGACAGGAGATTTAAATACATATACTACCGATATCCTGAATAGTGAAAAATACCATATAACTGATATTATTAAGAGCTTGGTCCCGGGGCCACCACACAGAATATAATATTTAATGAACGGCCCCTTTCACGGTTCAGAGTCTGGTTAACTTTTTTGTATTATTTGTTTTCTTTTTCTCCTATAAAATGTCCGTGTGAAAATGGAATGATTTACTATCAACTGCGTGTTATGAACGCAATAGGCACACGCATTATCAACACGTCGCATTGTGCTCACACTTAATGCATTAGACGTAATGTATTTTGTCATACTTTATTATTATTTACCAACATACATCTTTCTCCCATTATCTTAATTGGATCAAAACCCTATTACACCCGAATACTTACTTGTTTCAAACACCCCTACTCATTTTGTACGCAGACTAAGTCTTTCACTACACACATATTTTGACACCTATTCTTGCGAGCTTTTTTCTGAGGTAACCCATCGACCTTCTGTTCTCTTCCGCAAAGTTCTAAAGATTTTAGGAGCTTAAAACGTACAAACAAGTATCAATTATTCTAAAAGAGTATCGTCCCGGTATCAGAAAAATTACGATAAAAACATTAAACAGTGCTTTTTAAGACCAGTTGTATTTTAGCTGTCTGTGTATAAACAATATATTTTTAAATTTTGGTATAGGTAAGTATTAACAAAAACCAAAAAGCACATTTGAATTTCGTTTTTTTTTATTTTACGCGGTAAAAAGTGAATTATGACATTGCATTCCATAATATTATGGAACATCTAAAGATTCACAATGCATATTTTCTTTTGCCGATGGTGCCGAGCATTTTTCACACAAAAATGATAATATCCATCACTATTATTTACTCGGTGAACTTAAACCCAATACAGAAGTCTGTAGTTTAACACTCGCTTATTCTTCCATAACACCAATGCAGTTCTGATGGTAATCTACTTTTGATCAAAGTGTAACACATGTCCCAATAAGATATCATTATCTCAAATGTGTGAGATAAATCAACTGGATGTGTGTCTACCACAAATTATTATACGATGTAATATTATGTTCTATATTTATTCAGGGACTAGAGCTATTAAATTAACATTTTTGTGTTTTATGTACCATCATTACATTTTATTAGATAATATCGTGAAATAGGGAACCTGTAAGTTTGTACAGGGTGTTAGTTACCATAGATCGGCAGGAGCAGGATGATAAAGGATATCGATGTGAATCGAAACAACTCTCATAATTATTTTTGGCTTATTGCACATTGCACAATTTCTGGGAATTCCGTATTTTTCTGGTAAAGTGAATTAATTTTTATTCTTAATTTCTAAATAAAATATATATAATAGTTATCGTTTCTTTAAATAATCGAACAAATGTAAAAAAAATATGAATAATAAAAATATTCAGTGACTTCATTTAAAAAATGAGATAAAAAATAACTTTTTATCTCAAAACCTTATACATTTTTTCAGGTATATTTTTATACAGGTGATTATTCTTTCAATGCCCCTTGTGTTTATATATAAAATTTTGAAAATATTACTTCAAATTAATTTTTGACTTACTAATATAAAACCTTACTATATAATACAAAACCTTACAGTTTTTACGACGTGAACACCCTGTATAGTATTATATTGGATGTAGGTTTTCGAAAATATTATATTAATATCTACACCTTTTTATCATACATGTTTGAAAATAAAATATTTGTTTTTCTTAACAAGAAATATAATTAAGTTTGTAGATTTTAGATGATTGATAAAACACCCTATCTAACAAGGCAAACAATATCACCTGCTCGCTTTTGGATGATTTTATGTTAAGATTTTAATATTTTGTTCAAATTTATTAATATTCATTGGTTTCCACTAGTGAGGTCCATTGTTTTATATTATCTATCTACCTAATCAAGACAAGATAGTTTTTATTTGTCTGCATCAGTGGGAAATTTATATCTACCTAAATGACTTTTTCAAATACTTGTATTTGTTATCCTTTCCATATGCAGCACACAATATGTTTACGTATTAAATTACATCTCTTTTTCTGTGGTTTTATTCACGGTCATTTTTATTACACACCTACACTATGCAGTTCAGTTGAACAATTAAGAAACTAATCAAATTTATAATAAGATCAACTGTAAACTGTATATTTTACTAAAATAATTATTCATTCATTCATACCATCACAACATCTCCCACTAGTGGGGTAATAATACCGCTTGTAATAAACACGCAAATCGGCTTTTACGCGCTAATAAAAATTAGACATTCAGTATGGGTGGCATAAAAATAATTTTGATATTTTTCAGGTAGCTTTGACATACCTATATTCTATCCATTTCTTGATAGAACATCACGTGTTTGTAATTACCAGGAGTCATTGCAAATGCAAGGTTTCCATTTTTTGTGTATTTTACATCTTAAAGAAATAAATCGAGGTTTATCATATAAATCCGCGGTTCGATCCCAGGTGCCGGCAAACTTCCCTTTCACGACACAAGCTTTAAGCTTACTGTGAAAGGTGTATAAGGTTGTATTTGGGTTTGTAACAAAACCAAGATATATCTTAAAAAATATATTTACTCCTTAATTAGGTACTTGTCAGGGATTTCTTCCAAATATTTTTCAAAATAGTTTCACTAATATCATTTGTGTCAGATGGCGTCTAATTTTTAATCGTATGCAAAAGAAATATTCAAAACATCCAAAGTTTCTTCCCACACTAAAAATACCAAATAGTGATTCCCGGATAGCCCGAATATTTCCAACATTCAGGAATGCCAAACTGGTCATCCCAAAGAAACAACATTCACTTTTTTACATGTAAATATGTTGGAGGGAAACTACACTATGTAGAATTATGTCCAAAATTACTTATGAACATTATTTTGAACTCCTGCTCACTATCTTTTTTATGTCATATTAACCTATACCAAAAACACATTTTATTTTGTGATATTTATAGATAAAAATATAAGTTATAAGCAGTATAGCCTACATCACATCTTATACGATTTATTGTACACCATATTTTCCTGGGAAATGTAAATCCTGGCAGTTTTACTGTTGGATCTGGTACTAGGTTTTGGTTTCTTACTGACGATAATGTGCAAAGTTCTCTCCGCCTGTCTTCAGTAGAAACTGTAGTCCAAGTGTTGACCAACAGTTTTCCAGAAAGGACGTCGTGATAATAAGTGGTTCGGTAGAGGTATATCTATAAGTTAACACGTGAAAAATAAATTAAACTATATATTATTGTAAATACTTTGAACGGCCATACTAAAAAATAATCTCGTAACATAGTGCAGTTTCGCTCTGACATACAGAATTATAACGACGTGTTAAAACAAAACTGTCTACACATTCCTCACTTCCACCAATCACACGGCGACAATTAAATGACAATCGGCTTATCTGCTTACCTTTTGTTTTTGAAAAAACTAAATTCGTTATCAAGATCAAATAAAATACATCGCCTAAGTATGTTTTACCGACATTGACACCGTATTCATGGACGATTTTATTCTACGAGTCAGGTGTTTTATGACTAACCCACGTATTATTTTTTTTAAATTAAATTACCGATATTGGAATCATAATAAATTTTACAAAACAATTTCTTACACCAATTTATAATTTTACTTTTCCGAATACGAATGAAATATTATTATAAGTTTTGATTTAATTAAGCGAATTGGCCATTTTCATTCCAATTAAGCAAATAATATAATCTATGTATATTTCTGATATGATATAATAAAAAAATACAAATTATAAAAAAATAATTGTTCAATTTAAAATCGATTCGATTGATTGTCTCGGAGGGAACAGTTTATATATTTATTACATACTGTTAGTTTACTTTTCTAAAAGATGGCGTGATGTTATGGATAGATAGATTATATCAAACGGCTTACATCAAATAGAGCAAACAAGTCCTGCTTCTATGATAGGGCTTTAGGGGTCGCAGGACCCGTCATCTGGAACCGACTCCTCGAGGACCTCCGTAAAAACCAACCGATAACAAGGAGCAAGTTGAAGACATCGCTCTTCCAACATAGTTTCCGCGCCCTTGAAATGGATGCTCCATTAAACGGCGCTGAATAAATCATCCAACACAATACATGCATACATATATTTTTTGAGGTTGGATGTTAATTGATTAAATTTAGTCGTGGGCTAAATTGAATAAAGAATACGGTCGACATACAAACAAAATAAAAGCAAAGTAACAATCAGCTGTCCAGATTGAAACAGCGCGGATCGTTTGACATTTGATATTCTTGGTCGGATTGTTTAATGTGTTTACTATCTAATAGTCATACCGGCCTAAAAATACTTAAATTGAATCAAATCACAGTTACGTGAATGTTGCATATTTATCGAAAGGATACGGAGGATGTAGGAGAGAATTAATAATACTGTGTCATGATATATTGAACTTTTTATAAAATAGTTGATTTGGATATAATACTACTAATGGTAAATATAAACTAAACCACTTGTAGAGTGTAAGATTACAATCAATTAAATGTTATTCTTTTTATTATTATTATTATTCTAATATGTTGCATTAGTCATCCCTTTCTAGCTACTGGAATTTGTGTTTAATTGTTTCTACGATATTTGATAAGGGAATGATACACGGACATAAAAAAATCAAATCACCACTGATTCGGGTTTAGTTTTTGTCAGCTTACAAATAACTTAACGTTTATTTGTTGTTCTTCGAATGGCTAATAATTTTCAAACTTAATAATAATCGATGCAATATTAATATAAAATAATAATATACTAGCGATCCGCACCGGCTTCGCATGGGTAGATAGTTATAAAAAATAATAATTTAGTTTTAGTAAGGTTCCCTATTTTTTTTTTTTGAAAATATAATATAGCCTATGTCACCCAGGAATAGTGTAGCTTCCCAACAGTAAAAGAATTTTTCAAATCGGTTCAGTAGTTTCGGAGCCTATTCAATGCAAACAATCATTTCTTTCCTCTTTATAATATTAATAGATATAGATTATACTTCCATCTATTCTAACCCTTTTCGCTTCAACGCTTCTTTCAGTATTACAAGGTGGAAATGAGCCTCTTCCATTTATTTTTCCATAGATATAATTATTTCTGATGGTTTGGACATGTTGAGCGAATGCACGATGAAAGGATGACGAAGAGGAAGTATTTATCTGAAAGAGGGGGTGTGAGGAAGCGCGGACGCCCAAGAACCACGCGGCTTGATCACGTGGATCAAATTCTAGAGGACGGCCGCGTGTTGAGTAAGAAAAATCGGCGTGCATGTATGAGAAACTGGATGAACGTAGAGGAAGCGAAAGAAGTATGTTAGGATAGATCTATATGGCGTTCCGTTCTCTCTGCCTACCCCACTTGGGACATGGCGTGAGGGTATATTATATTTGTATAGTATTTTGCTAAGAGAGAATAATTTCATTATTTATATCAATCAAACGCACGATTGTGTCTTATATTGATAAGCACTTTACCACATTTTATACTTATAAAAAAAGTCAATTCTCCTATAAACATCATGCTTTCATACAAAACTCTTGCACAACGTTAATAATTTTACCCTGACGCAATAACAGCAACAACAGGAGAAAAAAAAGTTAGACATGTTTAAATTATTTGTTTTTCTAAAATACTTTCGGCTTTTACAAAAGTCTAGTCGCTAGTCGCTTTTATCAGTCCACAAGATCTGTGTACCTTGGCGAGACCTAACCTAATATCTATCATGCATATGATATATACCTACCTGTGTATCTTATGAGATATTATGTAATGTATGTAGGTATGGTAGATTGGAGTATTTCGAATGTTTTGTGAGAGATCGCATGTCAAATCTCGATGATGGGACATAGAATGTGGAATTACCTGTCCGTGTTCGATAACATCTAGTCACTGCGGGCGGTCTTCTTTGCGGACCCGCCCTTGTTAATAATATTTAGTAATAGTATAAGTATATTGTAGTGTGGGTGTTGTTTACCCCCGGATTAGCGAGATGTTATAATAGAAGCGAAGGTGGATGATGATGATGATGGCACATATGTGGTAATTGGAATAACATACAATAAAATACACCCCCCATATGGTGGATAATGAGGGTTAGAAAAACATCTGAGTAGCTGTGTTATTCGTATTATTATTATTATTATTTATAAATAAATAAAGCACATTAATATGATGACTTTTTATTTATACACAAGTATGAACAGTCTCTCGTATTGGTATAATGTAACTTTATTCATTTTAAATAATACTCAAAATAAGTATACTTACTGTCCTATACAGAGAGACAGAGAGAATGGAACGCCGTATAGATCTACGTACCCTTACACACTTGTTTCGGATCTTCTACATTCATATTATTATAATATCTCAAACACGATCGTCAATCTCTCTTACTTCACACACGTCCGTCCTAGATAATTTGATCCACGTAATCATAAATAAGTATATCTTCTTCAACTTACTTTGCAGGTAGGTACTTTGTTATAAGTCGTGTGGTTACTATAAGAGTAATATTTGTAACAAGAGGTTACTATAAATTGTATGGCACAGAAAAGATGTTCTTTAATATGTCAAATATTTTTTTTTTAATTAAATAGATATAGGTACCTATAAAGTTTAAAAAATATCGTATAGGTTTGAAATAAGAATTCTCAAAAAGATGGAAGTCCTTGAAGGTTTCTTCATCATACTATAAATAATTTATTATTAAATTTAGCAATTACTAAATTAAATATCTACTTACGTTGTTTAGTTATTAAATTAATTATATTAAACATAATTATTCACTATGACATGTAAATTGTTTTTTTTTTATTTGGGTTAATTCTTCAGCTTGCTACATAAATATGTGTGTGTGTTTGCACATATACATTATGCAAGATGTTATGTGATAAATGCACGAAAATGAATAATTTGAAATAATCACGAAATGTTAAAAGATAGAATGTTAATAGATTTTTGTTGATGAGCTCAGTGTTGAGATATTAAAAATCCTTAATTTTAAATAGATACTCGTACCTACTATATCATAGAAAAGTTCTGGAATCCAGACACACGGCGCTAAAATTCTGTTCCCATCAGTTTAAACTAAACTGAACTGATTATATCGACCTACAATATAAAAATATATTATGTTTTCACATCTAGTCTATTCGGGTAGGTATAAGTATCAATAATTAATAATCTTATGATGAACAAGGAGATGAAAATATAGATATAAATTCTATACAAAAAATATGTATATGTAACGATGTTATGTGTTTCACAATGGAATCACGAACTGAATGTATATTTGTTTAAAAACAATACAAAAAAACAGTAAGGAATTTCATTTAATGGACCAATCCTTTTCACGAGAGATGTGAATGTTACATCGATTTTTCCAAGTCACCATCATCGATCAATGAAATGTTTGGATATAAATAGTAAATACCTAGGGAACTTTTGTTGTTTCTTGCAATATCATTACCTACCAACATTTTACACCAAATAGATAATGTTTGAATTCATGAAAAAAATTGCGAGTATTTTTCAATAAATTACTTCATCTTTCAGTAGTCAAGTTCTTTTTTGATAGAAAAAACTTCATTACATAATTTGATTCTGAAAGATTTCACAAAATAAGAAATAGACTATTTAACTATTTAAATCCTTATAACTAATTAAATAAAATGAAATCCATAAAGAGGGTATACAAATTTTAAATCAATAAAACGATGTATTGAACACTTTTACTATCAATTTTGAAATCCCTACTTCAATCAGTCCCAAACAATATTATTTGTTCAAAGATTTTTTTATACCACCGAAAGGTTACCATATTTTGTAAATAAAAATAATTATTAAATATGGGTGGTATCAGAATGAGATGTGATGACATTCTCGTTATAAAATAAACTATAAACTAGGTATACCGTACATTATAATAATAACAATATTAGTTTTTATACAGTGGACCTACCGGATTGATAATCATAGATTGTGGAATAAATTACATGGTTAAGATTGTGCATTGTGGTTTTGTATAGGTACCTATAATGCCTGACAGATTTCCGGCTATTTTTTAACGAGAGATTAACTAGGTTTTCGTGCGGCTAATTATTATTTGTTACTTTTTTCACGTTTCCTTTATCAATAATAACGAAAGTGTTGTTGTATGACTTCCCTTCATGTTAACATTTACACGTGAAGTATTATTGTAGAAATAAGTGACATGCGGAGAATAGCAGAAAAATTGAAAGTTAGTTTTATACATATTTTTATTTCCTGACTAGATAGACTATTCAAAACACCAATGATTCTCACGATATACTGTATGTTCAAATAAGAGATCAAATTTTATTTTTAATTATTAGAAATCCTTCAAATAATGTTTTATGATTTACAAAACTTAGAACACACAATACCAATTTGTTTTATTGGACGTAGAGCAAATATATTTTGAACATTTAAAGCTATTTTTAGAATGTATAACATTATAATTATAGTATTGATCAATATGTTTATCTCACTGCCATGAAATAAGTGGGGCAGCCAGCAGACCAGCCGCATGTTAGTTGCTTTTTATGTTAATAAAAGTTGTGAAATGCAGGATCGATGCCGCACTTCATCGCTGATTTGTATGATGTCTTTTTTGTCGAACGATTTTTATGATTTTCTTTTTTATTCGAACTATAATGCCCTTATTAACATTTTTTTGATACAATATTCTTGTTACTTGTTCTTTTAGAAAAAGTTTGCCAGTAATACATGTCTAGATGTTTTGTTTAAGTTTTGATGTTATGTTATGGATACCCATATTTCTTAAAATATTTACCATACGTTATACAGTATATTATTATATTGATAGAGGCGCAACAACGAAATTACATGTATAACCAATTAGGCATGTAGACATAGGAAATCGTTCTTTTATCGGCGTTAAATTTATTATTAAGATGGCAAAAGCCATGTTATGTTCTGTTATGTCATATACTATATTATGTAGTAGGAATCTTTGAGACAACAAATCGTTTTAACAATGGTGACAGACTTTATAGTGACGGTGACATATTTTACATGTGTGTGTAGAATCATATTATTCTTTTAACATAATAATAATAAATATGATGAATATCCTTTGGATGACTTGTGATGTAGAAGTAGGACTGGTAAGGGTAACTATGTCTGTTGGTGTTATTTTAGAGGCGACAGTCGTCCTTTCGAGTCCATTATCACATAAAACAATATGCTATTGAGATAAGAAATAAATATTTCTAAAAGATTTTCACTTAGAGTGCTATATCTGGACACTTCGTCAATGGATGTGAAGTTATTTACAACACCTGCTATTTTTTATTATAAGAAACTGCTGGAGACTAATTTTGTATTAAGTATTCATTTAATATCTACTACGTATCCTGTTACAGTTTTTGTATTTTTCTTTAGTTTTTCTTTCATCTTATATGGGACAAAGCGTTCATTCATAAGTTCATTTTTATAAATGCACACCTAGATGCTTGCTTTCCTTTGATCATTATCTAAAAACATTTGTTTCAGTTTTGTGTCTTCCCCTCTCTTTCTCTCTATAGCATCTCAACTTCCTATAGTGGCTTAATTAAAAAAATGAATTAAGTTTGTTTTCCGTATTTTAAAAAAATGACATTCAAGATGTGGAAATGCCTTTCGCTATTGAAACTATGTTATTCAATTATTCCAGAAAGCATTTCACGAGTTTGAAATCTCAACTGAAAAAATGTATTGAATTATTTAAGATGAGTATTAATTAAAAATGCATACGTTTTTATACACATTGGAAGGAAGCCAGATAAATTTATTGTTTTCCATTATTTATTATACATTAATTTTCGTTTTGGAGAAAATCAATATTTTTGGTAATTGATACAAAACTTAAGTGGTCAAAATTAGGCGCCAAATTATCTTGACATCCGATTCCACACACCACTAACCTTACACGACATTGTCCTTGGTACCTCCTACGAAAACCGCAAAAGATATCCGGACTTGAATGAATGAATTTCCGGTTCACTTGTTTTGACTCACTCCATTGTTTTGTTTTACTCTTGATACTGAAAGTTTTTGTTTTATCTTTTGTATTTCATTCATGATAATATAAATATTTTAGTGATAGTATATATTTACGGCTGTTTACTTCTTGATTCTAAAACAATAATGTGTGTTCATTTATTTATTTTACGGTACAAAACAGATGTTTGATTCATATAATAAGTTAAATCAGCAAAATTCACACAATTAACCAAACATCTAAACCGTGTACACAACATCATTAGATACCATAGATTTATATGTACTAAAGTACTAGATATGGTGTTTAGAACAATGAATCACAATTTTCATGTTCCTTTTTTAAATATTAGCAATTTGTAGTACTAGCAGAGAGAAGTAGCAACTTTAGAAAAAGGATGTCAAGTATACACTGCATAAGACAACATCAATATGAATGCAATGAACTTTTTTCTATGTGTACGGATATAATATGGTTACAATGGTACAATATCGAGTCCTTTACGAAGTACTCTTTTACTCATGTGATGCATCCGTATTTCTCTCTCACTCATATATTAACAATAAGGAAGCAAGACTTTTATCAGGTGTTCACAACATTTTCCGTTGTATGTCTGCAAGTAAAGAGAGAATGTATCTAACTATTTCATACACAACCTTTTTTTTTTAATGACACAACAAACAAACATGTTATCACCAAATATTATCAAACACGCATAAAATGAAACAATAGTACAATGAATTTTTTATTCTTATTTGAAAATTGAATAAAATCTAATATTTTTCCTACATAAATAAAACTTGTTCTGCTCCCTGCAGATTGTTTCTCGGAAAAAGTAAAAATTGACAATAATTTATTGTTTTTATCTGAATGGTCGTATAGTCAAAAGATATAACTTCATGGATATATGCACTTATATGACATTGAATAAAAGAGTATATTGATCAGAAAAGAGCGAGAATCGAACTTGAGACACTGGATTGCTAACGGTAAATATTTTTTTGCCTTTCTTTTATATAACTAAAAACTTAAAAATGTGTGACAATATTTACTCCAAGTAATGGGCTCACCACCTGTTCTGTATTTTGTGTGGTTTGGAAAGGGTGTTTTATTTGTTTTTTGGCGCATGATCTTCCACTTATGCTTCCAAGAGGAGCGTGGAGAGTTTTGTGATGTGGAATGAACGTTTCGCTCTCCTTATGCCTCATTTAGGGTCTTAGGGCGACATAGTTACTCCATACTGGGAATTTAAGATACTTACAGAAAATTTAATTATAGTTGATAAAATACCATTGAGTTGTATACACCTGAATAGTGCATGTGTAACATGCATTTTTGTAAGGAACGCTACATCTTACTCGAACGATGGTCAATTTCGTACTGAACAAGGCAAAAATGCAGGTCGGCCGATCGGCCGACCTGAGTTGGAACATCGCGGCTAAGCTACCAGCACTTCTATACGAAGTAATATAATTCTATGTTAGATACACGCATTCAATCTCATATAGGTGTTTTATTTAATATTGGTTTCAAAACACATTTTCTTCTTCCTTTGTAAAGCTAATGGAAATTTGTGTTTGGACACAAACAATAGAAAATCTTGCTCAATAGTTAGTAGAAAATAAAATTGGATGTAAGAAAAGCATTCTCATATGCATACGTAGGTACCTACCTATATACAATAATTATATTATCTTTGCACTACACATACACCTACTATTTATATCCATAAAATAACGTTTTTTGGGTGAATCATACCATGTAGCAAAAATAAATGAAGTAAAATTTGTCATTACTAAAATAATTCAAAAACTTTTTCAATATACAGATGACTTCTACATTCTGAATAAAGAAGGGTTTGAAATTAGTAGGTAGGTAGGTACCTATATGAATAAAACAAATTACTAAATAAAACAACGAGAAGATTGGTCAATAACGCCGTCCATATAATTACGGACTACATAAAGTTATGCTTTACATTTACAAGATGTATCTAAACAGACTATCATAATAATAATACTTGTTATATACTTTACTAGGTATTTCTGGATAAAGTGGAGAGGTATTCCAGTGCTTTCAATATTATACCAAACTATGCATCATATTATAATATTAGGTTTTTATATTATTTGTTTTATCATTTACCCATATTATGAAGACGCGTCTAATATGTTTATTGCGTCGGACAGGTGCTCCGATTCCTCTGTTGGGTGTTTGTTTAGCTGGCAGAAATACTGTGACCATAATAATAATTTTTACACGTTTGTTAGGATTTAAGATAATGCATATTGGGTATCTCACTTGTGAAAGATGACGTGATGGTAGGTACCTAAAATTAATCAGTATGTAGCAAATGTATTTATACCTATGTCAACACGACGTCTTCACAGCTAAGAAATGTTCTTTCTATATCATTTATATATAAAATTATGACGAACTATAAATTTAAAATGTTATTATTTATTATCTGTCTTTAACATATATATAATATAATGGGTTACAATCCATTGGATTGGTCTGCAACGAGTTTGGATTTTATTCTCCATGCCTCCCTATTCTCAGCCAGTCTCTTCAGCTCTACGTATGAGCCACAGTTCATGTCCCTCTTCAGTTGGACAATATAAGCGTCTCTTGGTCGGCCTCTGCCATTTGTGCCTTCGGTCCTACTCTCCGCGATGGCAATGAGCAGTCCCGGGTGCCTGATGTTGTGGCCAATCCATTAAGCTCCTTGATGGCTGATTCTTTTAAGGAGTTGCCTTTTTTCGCCTACCCTGGTTAACACTTCTTCGTTTGCAACGTGTTCCGACCAATGTCCGACCAACGTCTATAACACCACATTTCAAAGGCCGCCAACCGTCCGCTTTCACTCTTGCTGATGGTCCACGTCTCGCAACCAAATAACATGATATTCTAAATAAATGTTGTACCTACATATAGGTATGTATGGATTAGTATTTTGATGGACTGTTAGGTACCTACGTAATTAATTAACAATTAGGTACCTGACGCTCTGGGTAGGTACCTATACATAATACGATCTAAACTCACGAAAATGGTCATACTTACATACTTTACACTCATTGATTAGCATCAGTAACTACCTTTGAATTATAATTATTTACATAACATTGAATACACTAATTAATTAAATACATAAATTTATTATAAAAAACTACACCTTTTATGTGTGGTCTTCACAGTTTTGTGAACAAATCATTAAAAAAAAAACTATACTAAGTTCTTGTAGAAGGCATTTTATGTTAGTTATATGTATTTTTTTTAATTTTAAATTAAACAAACATAACAGATATTGTTGTTATAATTTTTCATGTAATATTTATCACATTTAAGCATCTCTCATTCTTATAATATTACATGTGAATATTTACGCGAATAATATACCGTAAACATATTACCTATACAAGTAATTATAAACCTATTACTTATATTCTATGGAGTATTTTGTGTAATGAGAATATTCAATTATAATTCTTTTTTTAAATTTATTTAAAAACAGAACTATTTGTCTGTTCGCTCTAGCTGACATCTAACCACTATCTATCATTATTTTTAATACACATTTTCAATTATTATTTATATAAAATTTGCAATAAAAATTTAATGAGTAACCTTACTATATAATGTTCTCTGTGATTTAATAAGAATTGTAAGCACTTTTTATCTAAATTATAAGATATTATAAAGAAATGAGTAGGTATGTTAAAGAGAACATAAATAATAAACTAAAAATAAAATGCTTTGTATTTTGTATTGCATTTCCCCGGGACTTCATCGGCAGCGAGCCCACTGGAGGAGCTTCCGATGATGATGATGAGAGCATAGAAGTCCTATAAACCGCCTCGTTGTTATATACAAAAGTGTTTTTTTACGAATTCAACTTGAACTTCCACCAAGTACCGTCGGTCGACAGTATTGACTATTGGGCATTTGAAAGTTATTTTTTTATTTTATTGAATCTTGTACATTTGTCATTTAGTCATTTTTGATTGGTGTGTTTTAATTACCGTACGTATCGCGTTATTTACCTACATAACGTATGGTCATCCTATTTTTTAGAGTGCATGTTCATATAACATAATATTATAATTCAAACAAAACTTGGCGCGAGTTTTCTTCGTTTACTTGTGAAGTGTTTCATCTAATTGCTCCTATTTCACAACTAACAACCCACAACCAAACACTATACCTACACAGCTGCGGCGGGTCCTCCTTAAGAGCGCTCTCCTTTTATATTTTAAAAAGTTTATATTTTTTATCATATTTCATTAAAAAATCTTCAAAAAAAATGTATACTTGCTAAACTTTAAACAATATAGTCCATCATTGAGATATCATGGATGAGAATTAAGAAAGAATATCGATGTTGTTTATGAAGATATTTTTCTATAATTTCACCGTACTCTCATTTGAGCTACTCACCAGCCGCCACTGCTACACAGATCCATCAATCACTCCACAATCACTCCAAATACAAACACACCCATCATCCCATATGATGACCACACACATACACACCCACACCCACTCATCCATACACCAATTATTATTATTATTATAAGTATATTTTCTGTTGTTAATATTAGCAAGCAGGTGATGTGTGATGGATAATCACTATCACAAAATAGTTTAAGACTAGGTAGAATTATAGTCTTCGCTAGATGTCTTATAACTTAGAATTTATTTACTCTTTACCGTACGCTTATTACAATTAATTATACTAAAATAAAATTTATAAAATCCAATAGAATTAACTGTATTTATTTATTTATTCATTACAAACATACGCCAACAGGCAAAACATATACATCTAAAAATACACATAATAGCAAAGGACATGAGCATTGTTGTGCTCCTTTGTAGGCATAATTGTGATATTTCCTGAGCCGCCCCTCCCAAACCCCCACCCACGCAGGAATCCCTCCAAGTATCCACTGAGACCATAGACCCAAAGTATACCTACAGAAGGTAATATGATAGTGATGGTGCGATTTTTTTTTACATTCATATGATTTGAACAAAAGTTTTATAAATTCATCGACTTCTTCTTCATCATCATCATCTCTGTCGGTCCCTCAATCCTGAAGATCGTGACCATCATGCCTCGTCCTGTAAACCATCTGTCTCCATGTTGAGCGATCCTCCGCCATGTGTAAGGCCCCGTGAAGTGAGCTCTGTGTGGCCTCCTTAATTTGGTCGACTTCTTCTTATATTTCCATAAAAAAAATAAAAACGTTAAACCAAATGTAGCCGTTTTGAAAGTTATCGGAGGAAAAACACATTCATAAGATTTCATATAATTTGCTCACAAGTTCTTTGAGATAAAAATCATTAATGTTTTGAATCTTTAATTTTTTTATAATATTAGTTCAATTTTTGTTCAGGTATACAGTATTCATTAATTTCATTCTGTTCAAACTTATCAAAAACTATGCACACTGATAAAAAATATTTCTTTATTTGAAAATTTTCCCATGAACTATAAGAAATTGCAGTCGTTAGAAATACATTTTACAAAATTTTGATATCAATAAAGTTATACGAGTTTTTATTGGTCCACATATCTATTACAACCTAGTTAATATTAAAAACGTCTTGTTTCTGAAAAAAATGATGAGGGATCGTACAAATAATAATAAAAATAATAGTGATGATTTAAATATGAAATAAAAAAAATAAAACAAGTTTTTTATGGGTTTTAGTTTTTTTATAGTTTGAAATTAGGTGGAGGTCTTTACGTATACCTATACCTACTAATAAATATCTTAAGGTTTAGCAATCCAAATATCATTAACTTCACAGGTCCACACCACCTTTGCTATACACGAAATTATAAACCATCGTATTTGTACAGCTGTCAGGATGATTGCCTCCAGGCAATTTGTTTTAACAAACAGTGAACAAACTGATTGTTATAATATATCTATACCTACATAGGTAATACCATAAACGAGATGCACGAAATGATCACCCGTACGAAATGTTATGAATACATTATTATCATTATTGAATATTTATGAATCAAACATGTAAGGTACCTACCCACCTACATATTACTTTATTTGTAAAATAGCATCACAAAGTGTGAATCCCTTATTCAATTTATATTCAGGTATTTGACTTTACATTGTAATAAGTCTAACACATACAGTATAGAGAGTTTAACACTTAATAGAGTTCGTCGGTAACCTGGAGGGATTATTATTATGATAATTAAAAGATATATCTGGGTTTTGTTATAAACCCAAATACAACCTTATACACCTTTCATAGAAAGCTAAAAGCTTGCGTCGTGAAAGGGAAGTTTGCCGGCACCTGCGATCGAACCGTGGACCCCTTGTTCATGAGGCCGAGACTCTACATCCAGGCTACCGACGAACTCATTTAAATAGTTAATATGGGACAGTTTGTCATTAAATAGCTAACAAAAATTGTTGAGTATTTTAAGTTTGTGTTGAATATCATATCAATGTATTAATTACTATTAATCATAGGTATTTTTCTTATCATTCACAGACGCATGTTTCCATCTCTAAGCGTACAAGTCAAAGGACTAAAAGCAGGGGAACAATACGCAGTAGCCGTGGAGATGATTCCTTTGGGAGGAGCAAGATGGAGACGAGCTGGTGGAGTCTGGGCAGCTGGTGGTAGCGCAGCTAGTCCTGGCAGTGTTCTTGGAGCTCAGGGAGCTGCAGGAGTCGCCTTACATCCTGACGGACCAGCACCTGCCTCAAGATGGAGTCTTCCTATCAATTTCAACAGATTAAAGCTTACCAATAATGTCCATGATGCTTCTGGCAATGTAAGTACCCATATTAACATACTCAGTTCCTTTAATGACTTCTCGCCCTATGTCCTATGAAAACCCTAAACTTTCAAGTCCGTCGTGATAATATGTTTGGAATTCATAGCAGATTGCGATGTAAAGGTCGCAGAAAGCTAAATAAATGTAGAATATTTAAATTAAGCACTCCATAAATAAAACCAACATATTATCATCTTAAGTTTTACAGCTTTGAATTCATTCTATAATAGATAAAAAAAAAAACTACTTTCATTATATTAACATAATTATTTAAACGGGATGAAATGTATACCTGGATAAAATAAAATACATTATTATCTCCTAGCTTTCTTTTTATAATGCATGGAATTTAGACCACCTAACAACGACCCAAATATTTTATAATTATCACTATTTAAACACGTATCGTTATATTAGTAAGTATGTATTATCTGACCGAAAAATGTACGAAAAGTGTTGTCTGTTTGCATAATTGGCGAGGCGCCATAGGAAATAGTATTATAGTAGTGTTTCATTTTGAGTATCTACAAATATTATATTATGTAGTAGGAGTGACGCAAGGATGCATATTTCTATAGTAGGAAGTGAATAAAACAGGTCCCGTATTGCTACCGTGATAAGGAAGCTATGTATTCAGGATTTCTAAAATATGAGCACGTAAGAAAAGTTTTATGAATAATGTTTGATATTTAGTTTTTGATTGTAATCTACAGTTTCAATGTTCAATAAAGGATACATAAATTAATATATTTTAACGTGATTCGAACCAGTTTTTTTTTAATAGTATAGAGGAGTTTTCTTTCACTTTAATAATATGTCTTCTAAATTACACATTTATAAAAAAAAAAAGATCAAGATTTTCAGACTTCAATTGTTTTAGATTGATACCAATAGTATGTAAAGTATGTGAAACAATAACTAATATTTTAATCAATTTTAGAGAAGCAAATGTATATAAGTAGATATTTTGAAAATGAATAATTAAAGCTTACGTGAGTGAAGATCTTTACAAAATATTACTAGGTATATGAAATATTTAAAGGTTTATTTGCTCAAGTGAGTTAGTATAGGTATACCTACTACATTACGTGTTTATGCGAAAATTAGTGTTGAGTAATGAAAGAGTCATTTTTGTTTTAAACTGTTTATTGTTACCCATATTATGTAAATTACACTATGTAACAATTAGACTGGATTTAAAATAGGGCGGTATTCATCTGGAGATAGACCCTGATTCCTGTAGAAAATGATATGAGTAGGTATCTATGTTAGTGTAATAGTAGTTAACTATGTTTGGAATGTTTGTTAGAAGGGGCGGGCTATGTAAAGTACCACAGTGACTATCTGAATGTAACAAACAGCGCCAGCGTCTGTCTCATGATAAGAACCATAAGGAGTGTACAATATAATGCGGTAGGAGCAAACATCAGAGAATATTAAAATATTGGTGTGTAGGGGCACAACCTGAGCCAATTATATACTTACCTACTGCTCACGTAGCCGATGTTGTTGGTCGGGGGAGACTCGAGTCCCTCGTGGCGCCTTACACTTGTACAATAGGACGACAAGTGCAAATACACCAGAGATTACAAAATGTACATATGGGTGTTATGCTACTTATAATATTGTACTCTTTGAGAGATATTTTATGATGCATATTTTATTGAATCATATTATACAATAATTGAATCATGCTAATATGTAGTTATACATAATTCTGTAAAAAATAGCCATATGTATTAGAAATGATGCCTACATGGGTATTAGATATGAGCGCCGCGCCGGCGCGCCGCCGCCGCCGCGTCTTTCCCCGCGCCGCCGCCGCCGGCCGACGAAGTCGACGCGCCGATTAATATCGAGCGAACGCGAGATCAGTGTGATTACCATTACGAGCGCGTGCACGTCTGCGAGTTGTAAAAATGGCGGTGACGGCGACAGAGATTGACATTTTTAAGAAGAAGTTAAGTGAAATTAGTGTGAGCGAACTAAGCAAAACTTCATCAAAACATAGTTTTTGTTGGAACTATTTCGGACAATTAGTTGTAAATATCGACGGAAAGAAAAGAACAGTTTTGGGAGAGCAAATTTTTTGCGGGGCGTGCTTAAAACGTGAAAAAGATAATGATTCTGAAGTTTTGTTTTCCAAGTAAGTACCTACCCTCTAATAATTTTTAAATGTTATATCTGTCTGCTTAAACGCAGCTGCACCTACTTGCAAGCTATAATCTGCTTTTGTAGGGCGAAACTTCAATGTTACTTCGATTAATATACATAATACAATACTAAACTCAGTATTGTAAAATTTTCAAAGTGGCCGCCGCCACAAGATGGCGGAATAAAAGCTTGTATTTTAAAAATGTTTTTTTAATGTAATTTTTTTTTTAATGCAATATTATTTAACTAGTGCCTTGTTAGTTGTTTCATACTAAAACTTTAAGAGCCATAGTTTTATCGTGTATCGCTCTAAATACTTATGCGGTTTATCTTTTTCTAATTTTTAACCATTAGTTAGGAGAACCTAATCGAAATAATAGGTTAAATTGAGATTCTAGTTTACTTTATTTTTATTACAGTGGATTTTTCACTTACATTTCATTTTTCAGAGCTAACGTGAAAGTCTACAGCAAGAATATAGCCACTAGTAATCTTCTGCGCCACTTAAAAGATGAACACAACTTGGAAGGTCAACTAAAGGCGAAAGTTGTACCAATCAAAGAGTTTTTTTCCGTCCAAAGAAAGTCGAAGCCTGTTTTAAAAAGCGGTAAAACTGGTGGAAGAAAAGACAAGTGGCTGCTCTCACGGGATCTAGCCCTTTGGTTTGCAAGATCATTAATGCCATTCGACAGCATAGATGATGAAGCCATGAGGGATTTTTTAAAAAAATATAATATTGTCGAGGCGGATGAAGATCTACCATCACGCCAAAACATTGCCCGAGAAGGCTTAGAAGACGTCTATAATAGCATGTTAGCATATGTCAAAGACATTATTCAACAACAAAATATTCAATTTGGGGCTGTGACATCAGATTTATGGACAGACCAATTCAGACGCCGTAATTACATAACCTGTACTTTTCATTTTATTTCAAACGACATGCAGCTTACGAAATTTACCCTAGCAACAAAACAAGTTACTGGGAAACATTCTGGTGAAAAAATTAAAAAGGAAATTCAGGACATATTGGAAGAATTTCAAATTCCACAGAGTGATATTACTTTGGTGACGGACTCTGGGAGTAATATGAAAAGAGCTGCAAATCTACTAAATATGAAGAATCATCTTTGCCTTGGACATGCTCTGCATAACCTGGTCACCGTTGATGGTATCCAGTGCACCGATGAAATTCTTACACTGATCACCAAATGTAAGAAGATAGTTAAACATTTGAGATACAGAGCACCGCAACTAGAAGCCGCCGCCAACAAAGAACAACGTGAACTGTTGTTGTCTCTTGAAACAATTGGCGAACATTCAGAAAACACAGACGATGACAGCGATAACACGTCAGATGAAGGCGGGGATGATTTATCGTCTACAACAAACCTCACAACTGGTGCTCCTCCAACCATCAAGACGAGTACGCCTACTAGGTGGCACAGCATGCTAATGATGCTGACAAGCATTGGTCACAGTGCGAATCGTCGGCCTATTAGGGACATGCTAATAGATATAGACCGCAGTGCTCTTTTACTCAATGAGAACGAGTATAACTTGATTTTAACCCTATCATCATTTTTGGACAGATTCAAAACAATCGTGGATATGTTGAGTTCCGAATCGCAATCTACGATTAACTTGGCGTTGGTTTTTAAATCAGAAATAAGGCGATTATTAGATGAGTGTAGCGACAGGGAGCCACTCGTAATTACCAGGATGAAGAATAATATGTTGCGGAAATTGGAACACCGCTTTCCTGCCACAGATCTGATTGTTGCGGCCACTTTGTTAGACTGCAGATTCCATTCAATCAAGGAAATTGACGCATGCATGGAAAGCCGTGAAACTACCAAGGTAGAATTTTTATCAAAAATGGTAAAATCTATTCTGAAGGATGAAGATGTTACTGACCCAACACCTCAAGGAAGCCATAAAACACCTGAACCGAGTACCTCGAAGACTTCTTTCTTGATGGATTTGGCAAAACTGCATAGTAGCGCACAATTTGATGTGGACAGCGATGTTGAAAATGAGTGCTGGAAATATTTCAGCACAGCCACAGTTAAAGATCTTGAGCCCTACGATGATAACGTGCTTGAATTCTGGAAAGACCGAAAGTTCTCATTTCCTTTGCTGTCGAAATTGGTTCGTGCAATATTATTTGTTCCAGCGACTAGTACCCCAAGTGAAAGGGTATTTTCTGTCACTGGTCAAATAATAACAACTAAAAGATCCCGTCTAAATCCTTTGAGGATCAATCGTATCATGTTTATACACGACAACTATGGTCACTGCAAAACTGATGCTCCATATTAATTATGTTTTTTTTTTATTTTTTCATTTATTTTCGGTTACATTAAATATATTTTTAAATACTTTTAACATTTAATTTAATCTCTTCGAATTGCTTTAATTTTAATCTCCTTTGTTTTTTTTGTCTTACGAAAAGAAGAATAATTCTTATATTTTTATCATTGATCTCAATTTAGTTTTATTCTCTAGATTTGCTTGTGCAGTGTTTATTGCTCTGTGTAATTTATAAGAATGTAAAAAGCTGTTTACACCTTGATTTATTTAGCAACAAACGTTGATTTTGCAATGTTATACATAATACACACCAAGAATCAATAGATTCTAGAACCTATTGATTCTTGGTGTGTTTACTTGTTGAATTTTATATAATTTTATCTCTTCTTTGTAAATTGTTTTAAATAAAACTGTGGTTGAGCAGAAAATAACGCATTATATTGATTTTCCTATAAAAATCTGCCTTTCATAGTCGCGCCGATCCTCACACTTTAAGAACGTCGATGTGGCCCTGAGCGAGACAGGACGCCTAATCATATGATTCCTCAGGCTTACTCCCAAGGAAAAGGTCCATCTCCTGGATGAGATTGCACCGCTAAATACACGAAGAACTGTCGCAGCCGAGGAAGAAAGACGAAAACAAAAAAGTTATCGGGCACGACCCGACCCCCCCCCGTACCGAGGCTCAGGTCAAGACGCAGCTTCCTATCGAAAACCAATGAATTGCACACCACCTCGCATGAAATAAGAAACGAGCTGTGACGAGAACAGGTTGGGAAGAACAAATGGTTAAAACCAAGCGAGACTCTCCCAACCGGACTACCAGACAACACCTCCCGTACGGGATTTGTTCAGCCCTGAACAGACTCAGAACGGGTGTGAGTAGATGTAAGGTTAACATCCAGAGATGGAAACTGCTGGGGGCGAGCAGGATGTGACGTGCGATTGTGGAGAGGAGCAAAACGCGGCGCACCTGTTGGTGTGCCCACTCATGGGGGAACCTTATAATGAGGAGGACCCCCTGACTGCAAGCAACAAGGCTGTGATGGCTGCAAGATATTGAAGAGGGTGCAAATAGGGTCTGGACATGGAAAGTAAGTATAGTCGCGCCGCCGAAACGCCGCCGCCGCCGACACTCGCGAGTCGGCGCGCCGCCGCCGACAAATTGTCTATCGGCGCTCATATCTACATGGGTATACATAAATAAGAATTATAGGATAAGGGTTTAGGAACAAACTTTATTTGTTGCTTATATTCTGTTATGCTACCTTTCAAATTATTTGAAAGTTTTATTTTTTAGATAATTTATACAGTAGGTACCAAATTACATCGAAATATGGAGCACCTCGAAAGTTCAAGTGCTTCTGGGTGTTTGTTTGCCAACACGGCTCGCGTACATACAAAACATAGTAAATGTAAATTTTATAATATGCACTACCTATACAGTAAACTAAGATGTGTATCTATATAATTATGTCTCCTTTGGCTTTATATATAGATATAATATAAATGTAAAACATCAGCATTTTTAAATATAAACATAGTATCAGAAAAAGAATTTGAGATCGTCCGATAGAATATAGATCACCATATCAAATCGAGCAAATATAATTGTTACAATCTTGCACATGAAATATAAATGTATAATAGAATCAGCCCTTACATTTTACATTATAATCATTTTAATTTCCACCCTACTTGACACCGACACAGTCCCGCAAAGAGGAATTGAATAGAAAATAATATACATATATAATATCAATATACAGAAGCACAACAGTACATCAAGTGGTTCTTCCTATGTTCTCGAGTATTTGAGTATAAAATTATCTCCTTTTTGAATATGCCGACAAACTTATTATTTAATCAATTGTATAAACTTTTATTTATTTATTTGCATTCTCTTTTACATAATACATCAGAAGCCTCTTCTTAAATATTACTTAGTTTGTTCAGTATATAATGTGCAATGTATTTATATTTGTAACTGAATTAGAACCAATGAAATTTTACGCTACGCTGTGACACAATTTTCCAACAAATAAAACGTTTGATTGTATTCTATGCATTCCATCTGTTCATTCAATGAATTTGAAAAATGCGCACAGTTTTTTTGTTATAGTAATTTATGTCAGTGATAATGATGGATTTAGTTGCGTAGTTTGGAATTGTGATTTATTCAAGTACTGTATCATGTATTAAATAATCAAATGATGCAAATTACCTTACAATATCATACAATGCTTAGGAATTACGTATTCGATTTACCTATGTATCGACAAAATTTTGTTAAGAAGGTAATAATTATTATTCATATCTCATTTATTTAACAAAATAATATTAGAGTCTAAATTTTGAACACAATTATAAGATTAACAATAAAATTTAAATATAACATTAAATAACAAAAACCATAAAATATTAAAATAAATTTATATTCAAAATGTAGAACCCCAACATTATTCGAGTTAATTCTTCCATGATGTCCTATGAAAATAGTACAATCATGGGAGATCACTAATTACAGAGCTACAGCGACAAAAACCTTCTTACTATCCTGGTGGACGATAGAAGTACGGCCTTCTGCATGCTGTATTTGAGCCTGTCATCTACTCCCAGTTTTCTGAGATTGCTTGACAGACTCTTAGGTATTAAACCATTCACAGACAACACTATAGGCACGATGATTGTGGTAGGTGTTCTCCACATATCTTTGATTTCGTGAGCAAGATCAAGAAATTTTATTATCTTATCTTTATTATTATTACTCTAAAAATATCACCCTGCACTGAGACCATAACAGCTTTTGGGCAAGGCGGTCTCAGCAAAATGTCCTCAGCAATTAATGCCCTTTCTTTGTGTGTTAATTAAATTTTAACATTCAATAGATTATTAATTAGAAAGATTACCCGAATAAACTAAAGGTAGGTAAAACTTACAATAAAAAAAATGTGTCCCATATTTCACTAACGTAACTATCTATTTGATATGAAAGAAGTCGGGCGGTAAACTTGTAAAAAGTTAAACAAAATTGCGTAATTTAGCTACAATAACTCAAATTAATAGCTGAATGACAGAAGATCAATAGGAAGTAAAATACTAGAGACATTATTTATTTCCATAGTAGGTACTTAAAGATCCCAGTAGACACATGCCGAAGATGTCATATTTCATAATACAAAAGCATGGCGTATGGCGCCAACCACTTAACACTAAAACAATAGTCTATCCATTCGGAACCGTCCATTGACCATCAGAACAGTATCCTAAAAGCATCACAACACAAGGATCCTAATAAGGATAATAATAATCATTATACTGCCTGCACAATCAACATCCTTCAGAATGTATTTATGAATCACTTTTGTTCTTTCAAGTGGCTCCAACAATACAGTGTAGATACCCCATCAAATATTATGTCTACGTGGATTATTGTATTTTTTTTTCTTTATAATCTTCTTTTTTAAAATGACTTGGCACATTTTTCAACCGATTTATCGCCTCTTTATTGCATTATATTATTATTATTTATACCTACTACTACTTCTATTATTTATCTCTCAACAACATAAATTCCTATTTTTTTATGTGTCGATGCATTACCGGAAATATGATGACTTGAAAGTAAAAGTTAATTAACTACAGATTACTCACTTGATACTAAATTATATTACCTGAATTTCAAATACTTAGGTACTTAAATATAGGTACAACTAACTTACGATATCAATTTTTTTTAGTTACCTATAGATATCAATCAGATACGTTTTTATTCCACTGCTACATGCCAATAAAACTCAATAGTGTATTTTTTCGAGGAATCCACCTAATTGACGCCGAAAAGTATTAAAAAATTAATATATTTTCATTCACGTCAAGATAGTTTCGGCTCCGAGTGTATTGAATTTAAAAAGAAGAAAGAAAGACTGTAATATAGAGTTTTGACTGCTGTATAACTCATTTTTTTAGGAAATGAGAGATAAACGTTAATATTTTAAGTTTTTTTAGGCTATCGTTTTAATTATGAATAATGTTATAAATCACCTAATGCTATTTACTGACTTGTGTTTTTACTTGTTCACAGATTGTGCTGACCTCCATGTGTAAATACCAGCCCAGAATCAGAGTTATGAGGGTGGGAGGAGGCTGGCCTGCTGAAAAGTGTTTTACGTTTCCTGAAACTGAATTCATTGCAGTTACAGCTTATCAGGTAATTATGAACATTTGATTTTGATAATTACTAATTATTTATCGCAAAACAGCCTCTCTAATGAATAAAACCATCTTCAACTGTATAAACACCTTAAGATAACAAAACTCTCAAATAGGAAATTCAAATCAAATATTTTATTTTGTAAATTTCATGCTTCGAGTCTTTGTACGAACACCCGAAGAAATTATAATTATTATATATTGACATCTTACATAGGTTAACTTGTTTATTTTTTATCCTCTCTTCAGAATTCCTCTCGAATATACGGCGAAAACTGAAAACCATTAGCCTACTTCATTTAAGTATTTATGCTTAAATTATCAACATAGATCAAAATATTATTATTGAATACGAGACTTTATAGGTAGTAGATATCATGAAAAAACTATATCCGATGGACATTGTATCATAATACAACCTAGATAATGCATACTACAATCTAAGTCTGTATAATTTTTTTTAGGTATGAAGAACCACGTGTGGTTATTAAATCCTTATCAAACAAAAAAATCTTTTATATAAAATGATAAACCTCGAGTGTCGCTGTGGGTGATGGATGGGTCGCGAATTGTATCAAAATCAAGTGCAAAAAATATTTTAATTCTCATCTGCGTATAGGATGTATACAATATGTATCGCTAAAAAATTGTATCAAATAAGACGCATCGTAAGTAAAAAGAACGATAATTTTAAAGAGTACTCCATTGTAACAATATGTGGGCATAATTAACACTCGAACCGTGAAAAAGGTACTAAAAGCGCTACTCTTGATACCTACCCTTATTTTACTAATACATTATTTTCAAATATTGTATCCATTGTCGTATGAAGTTTACTGAATAAAAAAAGTGCATGCGAATATTAGTTTTTGGTTCCCATGGTGCGGTAAGATGAAAGGATCTTGTATAAAATGATGATACCACGAGTGTTGGTGGCTTATTACTCATAAAATAATACCTATAATATCTAAAGTAAAGTAGCAAAGATTCGGATCTCAACAAAGCATATGGTTATTATATTTATTATTTAGGATTATCCCCAAGTCGGCATCCCATTCACATATTATCAGTCTATACTTAATATGGCTACATACGCGGTAGAATTTTTCGCATGAGATAATCTAATATTCTATATATTATTATTATCCAGGACACCCCTATTTTACCTAGCTGAATTTTTACACATTACAGTATTTAAAAAGGTATAAATAACTTTTGGTTGCATCAAACATTATTGTAGCGTATGCAAAAATAATGACAAAGTAGCTCATAAATAGTTCGATTCCTTATTAATTTAACGGTAAGCACAGTTTTATCCAAAAACAGCAAATTTTGAAAATAATTGCATAGGTATCAAACTATTCTATAACATCTGACCTATCCTTTACACACGTTTGCACATATTTTTTAATAAAAATCTATCACACATAACATGACAATTTCTTTAAATATACCTAATATAAAACTTATTGTAACATGCATTTGATTTTTCGTGTTATTATCTGTATAAATTATAGCGCAAAAATTAACCATTTGATAGTTTAATATCAACACGTAAGAATATGGCGATAAATTAAAGTTTCGCAACAGAATTTCTACAATTAAACAACTTTTCAATGATATCTTATTAGTATGCATTTAGATTTTGAATAAATCGTTAAAAAAGGTTTAGTGCTTCTGTAAACGCCGGCGACATTGTGTAAGGCGCCTGGTACGCACATACACAATACAAAAAAATAACACTTGTTACACCATCTTATCCGTATCTCCTCACAGACAAACCAATAGACCATAGACCACAGAGGAATCTATAGTAGTCTGGGTACTACAAAGATTTAATATATAGATTAGTCGTCATCTTAATATCGTTTTCTTCTAATTAGTCTGCCCTCCGTCGATTAGCTGTTTGTCTATGTATTATTGTCGTATAATTGTCTCTTTACCTCAATGTACGTCGTCATTTTTTTCATATGTCGCGACTGAAAAGGGCCGATCGTGAAATCTGATACCAACAATAATACATAATTCTCTTTCCTTTATTTTTATGACGGAAATGTTTTTATTTTTCTTTCAACGACTGTATAAATTAAGTGTTTGAAAGGTGATCCTGGTAGATATTTTAAGTACTATTTTATTAGGTGTATATGGACTTGTAAATACTTCCGATCAATTTGATTTCAATTGTCAGCAACTCTAGATGAGAATTGGTTGATTATTTTCTCTCAGTATTGTCTATGATTCTTGTAAGTAAATTATTATTTGATCATATTTTTAATCATTCTTTCTTTATTCTTGTCCACAGAATGAACAAATAACTCAGTTGAAGATCGACAACAATCCATTCGCCAAAGGTTTCAGGAAGTGCGGTCAAGGAAGGTGCAAAAGGAAAATGAGATCACAGTCTCCTGATGATGAAAACAGATCAGAAGAAAATCCATCTAGTAAAATGAGGGCTGGAAGTCAATCACCTGAAAGATTAACAGCTGAGAAAGGAGAAGATAGACCTGGCAGTCCAACCGATAGATTAGATCAAAGTAGTTCAGATAGATCCAATACATCTTCACCAGCTTTGGATATGAGTATAAAATCAGACGAATGCAGAGTTCCAAGAATATCTTACGAAGAAACAATTGATGTGACTGGTTGCAGTTCATCTAGTTCATCAAGATCTCCCACCAGATCACCATCATTGTCAAGTGAATCTTCCTACCAACAGAGTGTAATCTCATCACATCCTGAAGACCATCCGCCACAACATTTCCACAATGATGCCATGAGATATAGTAATCTCCATTTCGCAGAATGGACCAGTATGTTATATGGCAGACATTCTTGGATGCCGCCACATCTCCCACTTCCTCCCAGCTTCCACTATCCTTCTGCCGTTCCTAGCTCTGCCTTCTGGCATCACCCCACTCCCTCTATGAAAATACCATCCCTTCCCTCACCTCCAACACAAGCTTGCAGGCCGAGGGATCCTCCAAAAGGCAGCACATTTACGATAAGAGCTTTAATAGGAGAGAATTAATAAGACTTTAGTATAAGAATTAGATAATAATATTTTTCTGTCACATTTTAGATAGGTAGGTATATATTTTTATATTACCAATCCATTTACAACTTATCTACGTATTATTATTATAACCATCACAAAAATTTACTATTTTTCAAACATTGTACTACCTACCTCATCTTGTATTTTGTACAACTACTACTGTATCCCATAAGTGGAGTAGCCAGCATATCAAGACCGTGGAATAAACATGTGAACTGTCCTCTGTGTACCAACAAAAAAATTAAGACATTCAGGATGGGTGGCGAACCTCGCTGAAATTAAGATATAAAATGTCCTTATTTTTCGAAACCTGTCATTTACAGGACACTCGAGAACAAACGTAAAAGAGTGGGAGAACAATTCTTTGCTGGGTACTCCATTAAAAAAAAGTATATGGTGTATGTTGTACATACATTAATTGAAAAAAGGTGATCATTAAACATAATATAACATGTGATAAAAAATATTTATTTTAGATTAATTCGTCATACCTATTATTTTGAAAAACATATACGTAAATAATATTTGATTTATCTTTTATTAGATTAGACAATAATATTGTAGTGGTTCGATATGCTATTGTTCATAATTAAAAGGAATATTTTAAACATACATAAATTTTATTATATTACAGAATTGTTAAAGTCTTAAATTGCATGTACCTTTGTAACTGATAATAAGTAAATGCTACCTATAGGAAAATAATATTATGATAATTTTAAATGAGTATTGTGAATCTGTATTTAGTAGATAATAAGTTCAAGTGCAAATAACTTAGATAATAATGTTTATTTAGTATTGCTGTATGTAAAGTTCCTATTGTATGTTTTATCTTTCTTATTATAATTTTAATGTGAAATTATGCGATTATAATTTACTTTGTACACAATTTTTGTTTTTTTTTTTTATTTTAAATTAAAATATAAAACCTATATTGTGATTTACAACTGCCTAAAAATGATTTTCACTACTTATCCTTTACATCTGTAAATTTTTCAGCGAAAAGTTCATCATGAAATTTTAGTAAAATTACGTATCTTTTTGCTCATTAGTCAATGAATATTACAAAATACTCACCTGATACAACCCTGGGTTCGATTCCCAACTAAATATACACTCAATAGACATCACAAACACTAGATACCTATTAGTGCAAAGTATTTCATTAAAAGTATATGAGTAAGAATAAATGAAATATCAATTTATTCATCGTGAATTTGGCTATTGGAAAATATTACGTATAAGTTTTAGCAAACATTATGAGACAATTAACATCTACAATTCAGCGATAAGGGATGTCTTATTTCTTCATTGGCACGGAGGGGACAATCTGCATGTTTATCGCTTGAAGTTGATACGCTAACTACCCTACTAGTGAGATAATTATTATGCTGTGATAGTATAGTACTATTTTCTCAATATCCACTATTGATGACACACACCTTAAAAGCTCAACTTGAACTAATTTTCCTATTTTTCCGTACTTTCAAAGTGAATAATTAATTTATTCACAAGAAGAGTCATACATATTTTAATAGTTGGAAGACATCGCATTCTAGCTATAAACTCGTCCTCTGTACATTGAATTGTGTAACTGATAATTTTATGGTAGGTACTTTGTATTGATTTATAATATCGTAATCAATGTACATTGATTAATAAAATAGAGTAGACATCAAAAAGACACTAAAGAGTGGTCCTTATAGAGAAAGACAAATTTCCCATGAAAAAAAATAATATTATGTACCTACACACAAACAAAACAATATCACAGAACATGAAGACAGTCAAGGCACATAACAAAGAGTAAAAATAAATTTGACTAGGTATATCAATCCTACATACATTCATGCAATTTATTATAAAAGATTAATAATTACATAAGTACCTACATATTATTTCTAACTCATTTAAATTTAAAGAATAAAGTTTCATTTTTGTAATTCTCTTTGAAAATCTCAAAAAACAGTATAACTAAAGATGTATGGGGACCAATTCTCATATAACATGGAAACCAGCCTTTGTAGAAACCAAGGATACCTTCCGTTTTCAACATCTTCACAAAGCAATCCATTAAATTTTTATACAAGGTACCATTACCTGCTTTGTCTTGACCTGAAAACAAATATCAAATATTGGATTACAGATTTACTGTTTTGAAAAGTGTTTCTGAAAAGGTGGATGCAAAGAAATTTGGATATCGTTCTGTCCTATAGAAGTACAGGGTTTAAGAAAGTAAGATAAATTTGATGAACCTTTGTACATATGAACGGAAGCATAAAATTCTGGCTAGGTTAATCTGACCTTTTTGTTTTTTCTTTCTACCCCACTAAGTGAAAGGATATATCAACATTAGATAAACGTCTATCAAACTTGTGTGAGCGCTGGGTAGATACTAAAATTCTTAGCTTTAACTAGAGAATGACATTGGTTTTAACGCCGAATTTTTAATAAAAAGATTTTGTAGGCACATTGTCACGATTTTCTCAAAGAATGACTGAATAATTTTATTTATCAAGAAATACTATAATTATTTTGTTTGTGTGAGGATAGTGTCGTCTGGCCGGAATTAGGAAGGGATGAAGATGTTCTTTTATTCCGGTATTGCTTCAGTTTTCTTTTTTTTTATTGTTAAGAGTATTCCGTAAATGGATTGATTTTTTTACCTTGATTGTACAATCTAGTGACACCGACATCAAAAGGTGACAGGAGAGCTGTCACAAATATCCCAGAGATGTTGATGGTAATGAAGGTGGTTAACATGGACGAATCCTGTAGAATCTTTTTGTCTATAAGGAAATATTTCCATTCTAAATAAGACGCCACTTGCATTCCAGCACCTAACATTGTTCTGGGCATGGATGCTGTGAGACCACTGTACAGCCCTGGAAATGAGATAGGTACATGCAGTTTATGGAAGTATAGTTTTGCCCTTATTGATAAAGAATTATCATTTTTTAAAGACGTTGTCTGAGAAATATTCCATTACAAAAATCCAATTTTCGATAATTCAGAATAAATCTATATTTTCCAATACCTACTTGGCTAGTTGGTTAAAAATTACAAGAGTTCTCGAAATTGATAATATTTGTTTATATTAACGGCTTTGCGGCTATTAAACATAGACTGTTCATGCTATAATACCTATAAAAAAAAGAAGCAATGCACAGGTTGGCAGAAGAATTCAAGATTCAAATCTTTGACATAGAAATACCTACGAGATTCCAATTAAGTCATCAATCCAGGACTTGTAATTTTTTTTCTCTCATCTCAAAATTTCTTACCCGTGTTTCTGAAAGAAACGAAAGGAGAGAAAAAGGTTATATAGCTACAAACCTCTGATTCCTTGTTCTTTGAGGATACTCCGCAATCCACTGAACATTCCCGTGAGTTTATGCTGATGTCCCACAGCAATACTGGGGGCAGATTTAGACTGCATCTGAACTTTAATCAATTGGAAAGGACTAACGCAGATTGAACCAATGGTTCCACCTAGGCTGGCTACAAAGACACTCGGAAATAGTTCAGTTCTATTTGATGGCGAATTTCTAAGAAAGCCGTAGTTGTCTGCCATTGAAATGGTCCCCAAACTGTGTGCAACAGAAATATGAATTTATTATATTATACAGGTACAATACAGGTGAGTTAGGGCTGACGGACGACCCGTGGTGTGCTTGTGGGACGGGAGCTCAGTTTGCGGGGCATATCCTGTGGGAATGCCCAATGATGACGGATGCGAGGGATGTAATGATTGATAGTTTGAGTGATGATACTCCCAGACCCGTTTGGTCTGGGGAATTAATGATTTGTCCGAGAAATTTCAGAGCTTTCTTGGAGATTGCGGATGTCTGGGTGTCTCGGTGGGACCTTCTGCGTGAGCCGGGCTCACCCCCGGCTTACCTGGATGAGCTTGATGGTTGCTTTTGCCTTGTGTGATCGTGGCTGTCGCGGGCGAACTCGTTTCTTCGTTTTTTTGTGCTGTCCTGTCTCCCTTGGTGGAGAGTCTTAGGTCAGGGAGGGATGTCCCTTGGGGAGGGAAACGTGTCTACGAAGACTCCGGCACCGGCGACCCTCGGGTTCACCGGCATGAATACCAAAAGAAGTTTCCGGACACCTCAACTCGGCTCTCTGCTCATTTTTATTTTCTCTTTGTTTTCTTAAATTTTTATTTGTTGTTTTTTATTTCTATTTTATTTGAATATTGATTTGTTTTTCTAGGTTAAGGAAATGCCTTTGTAAATATATTGTTAGTTTTATATTGTGAATGTATTTGCTTCTCTCGGCTAGAGGGACATCGAAGGAGTGTAGTCAAAAGATTCCACACATGGAGGTTTTTGGCCGGCCAGCCCCTCAGGCTGCCCACTATGGCGCCTCCGGTATGGATAAAATTTGTGTAGTGTAGAATTCGGATAAATGGAAGTCCCCAGACTTCTGCGCTATCCGGGTGGTCGGTGGGTCTCATTCAATGTAGGTATAATACAGTGGGTGCATCAATATTATAGTTATTTGACAAATTTGTTATTCAATCAATAAAATATATCCCCTATTCCTTGTGGAGTAGGTAAAAACAACGAGAGATAGTTGTGTTAGAACCACGTTGTTTGTCAAGTAAATATTAAACGCCCGCACTTATTTATACCTTCTAGTTTTAGGTATTAACAAATTATTAATCGGTTATTAATTTCAATTCATTATGTATTCTGGAATAGTAGGTAATTTTGTAGAATTGAATAATTGGTATAATTTAGGAATGTAGAAATATTTAAATTATCTTACCGAATTCCATGATAGATAAATTGAAACCATAACGCCGGTACAATTCCTTTATAGAGAGCCAAAATTCCTTCATATCGGACTATTGTCTTTAATCCTTGAAATGTGTCTTTATAATATATTGGATACGTCCCTCTGGGCTTTAATTCACCTTGGAGCTGTAATCTAGCCTTCACCACCTCAAAAGGATTGGTAAAAAGACAGGCACATACCGCGGCCGACCCGCCAAGAAGTCCTTCCATTATTCCACCATATTATTATTGTAATCTTTCATTATATTATTATTTATTGATCTCCTTATTAAATTAATTACTATTATCTCTTATAATAATTGTATGTACCTATATATTTATTTATTTTATATGAATTGGGCTATTTTTTTAATTGAGTGCTTTTTTGACGTTTCTTTGACATATTAAATGACATTTCGATCATTTGAATTTGGAATAAACTTTTTAATCTTTGTTACATATTATTGTCCTACTTTTTTATAACTCACCTAATGATACTTTAGTATATATATTATTCTATGATGATAGGTTGCTTATTCATGGTTGAATTCAGAGACTTTGCCAAACAAAAAGAATCATTTGGTCTAAATATCAACTAATTCAAATACGATTTTTTAGTTGGCGATTTATAATAAATATCTACCTATAGGTATATTTAAATATTATTGTGCATAGGAACACCTATTTGTAAATTTCATCAATTCTCTCGACTCGAGAGAGATCGTTCATATTTTTAGGATACTACTACTACTGCTATCCCATCACGGCATATTCCACAAGTGGGGTAGCCAGCAGACCAGCCGCATACAATAAACATGCAAGCTATCCTCTCCGTCCCAACAAAAAATTAAGATATTCAGGATGGGTGGCAAACCTAATCGCTGAATTTGAGGTGTAAAATGTCTTTATTTTTTCGACCATCTGCTTTTTACAGAACACACAAAAACTTACGGAAAAGAGTGGAAGACCATTCTTTGTCGAGTGCTCCACAAAATATCTTCAAGACATATTATTGATCGAATGCATATTTTGATTTAAAGAAGCATAAAAATATGTATTCGTGTATGGAATTAATACACAGGAAGGTACCTATATACATATCATTATTACAAATCATAGCACGCCAAATTTTCTTTCGATTTGCAACTTTAATATAATGTAACGTTTGATTGATTTTCTGAATTAATTGGATTTTTTTTTAAATTCAATTTTAGTTTAGAACTTCGATCTATTGACAAGGGAGAAATTAAAAGCGGGTATTGTATGCACACGTATTTTATTGCTATTCTTATTTGTACTAAAATACAAAATTATCTTAATATTATTATTAATCTGCGAGTAATAAATAAACATAATTTAGCAGAAATCATCATTGTGACTGGGTCGAGTTTTGGAAATATTCCAACATCAAATAAAATTATTATCTATGTCTCTGTATTTGGAAGATCCTTTTCTTTTGGGTAAAATTATGGACAATGGCAACAAAAATAAGAAATAATTCAGAAATAAGTCCAGTTTACCATATCTATCTGATTGACATAATCGGTCGATGGAAAAGCGAATAGGACCCAACTCATAATAAAATTAAGATATTAGACTAATCCATGGTCGTATCCAACTTCTTTCTAGGGTGAGAGAGCAACTTAGCAAATTTTTGCTATTACAACTATCAATTTAATGTATGGAGTTTTTTAAGCCTCAGTTATCACGATTAGTTGCGTGTTCTTATTTATTTATTTATTCAAATGGTTATTTATTAATTTATTATGTAATATTATAGTATAGATACAAGTAAAATTCTCTCTCGCCGCCAGATTTCAAGAAATTCTATATAATAATTTGAAATGTTCCACATTCCCTACGTTTTTTGTTCAACAATATTAGAGCCACCTATATTTAGTCTGACTTTTAGCTGGAGCAGCTTTCAACTTTAGCACTAATTTTCTATACTTTTCCCGTACTTTAATACTAATTTTACCTACTTTCCTACTATTTTCGAGGTCCCAGGGAGGAGAAACTGCAACTCCTTAATTCCGATAACATTCCTTCGCGCTATTCTATTCTTATGAAGGCCATCCACTCGTTTGCGAGTGATTTAGGCCAATCATCGCGCTAAAACATTAGTAAAAATTCCAACAAAATGAAAAAGCTTACTTTAATATCTACATATTACGAGTGATTTAGGCCAATCATCGCGCTAAAACATTAGTAAAAATTCCAACAAAATGAAAAAGCTTACTTTAATGTCTACATATTACATACTAAAGAACACAAGAAACAGCCATTAGTATAAGGTACATTGCAATATAATTTTTAATATTTTTTTTTTCTATTTTGTTCTATAAATTAAGCGTTTTATCCATCACTTCTTACTCAAAAAGTCTCTCAAAAGTTTCAGCTGATCCCAAAACACTAAGACGAGAACTGTATGCGGTCCCAGTCTTAAATATGAAGGACCAAGACCTTTATAGAATCCAAGAACTCCTTCAGTTTTCCCCATCTTTATAAAACAGTCTGTGACTCCTTTGTAAAGGAGTCCTCCTCCACTCTTATCAGTTCCTGAACAACAACAAAAAACATGGTTTTGATATTAATCGACTAATTAAATTTCAATAAACAAAAAAGTTAAAGCTGATAAGAAGATGATAAAAGAGCTTTGACTAAAATAGAAGGGATGTGCAAAGGCTTTTTATATGTTTTTTTTAGACTTTTAGACTAGTTTGATATGCATTCAACTATTAGAATTATTTCGTTCATCGAAATAGCATATATAATTAAAATTTATCTAAATTTACGCTTCTTATTTAAGATAATAACGACAAAAAGAAGAAGACACGAGCCAACAAAGTCCACAAAATGGATAAAAAATATATATAAGCGTCTAAATTTATATTTCAGCTAAAACAAATAGGAAAAAATCATGAATACTTACAAATACATAATTTTCAAATCTTGTTTTAGAATATTCCCTACCTTGATTATAAAGCCTAGTTGCAACGACATCAAATGGAGTCATAAAAAGTGTCATTACTACTCCTCCAATATTAGCTGCAACAAAAGTTGTGAGAAGCGGGGAGTTGGGGAAGATCTCTATTTCTGTCAAATAGTCCTTGCAACAAGTAAAAGAAGCCATTTGAGTGGCAGAACCAACAGCAGCTCGGGGCACAGAAGAAGATACTCCTCTATAAAGGCCTGCAATAAATTAGAAAAAGAGAATGTTTAAGCATTACGAGGAAATTCCTAATTGAACGCATTATGTACGTTTTCAATTTTCTATTAAGGGATAACGAAGGCATCTATAGGTGCGTAGCAAAATCAATCAGAAAATACCCAAGACACAAACCGTTATGTTACCAGCAGAGACATCTATATTGGAAAAAGTACAAACTATTGATAATATAGCTGATGCTCGAACCTGTTGTAGTCGGAATGGCGCAAATAAACTCACGGAAGTAAGAATTGCATTTTAATTAACTTTATTAATTACCTTTAATTCCATCGCTTTTGTAAATTGATCTAAGGGCGCTAACTGTTCCTCCGTGCTTATGTTGATAGCCAACAGCTATTGTGGAATCTGCATGAGCCTGCATTTGTGTTTTGATCATGTAGAATGGACTAGACACAACAGCGCCCAATGTGCCCCCAGTTGCCCCAAAAAACAAACTTGGCAATATTTTTGTATTGCCGTCAGATGATCTAATGAATCCATAATTATCGGCAAATTGATACACTCCTAACCTGTAAAAATGTCATTTGTAAACAATTAGTTCATCCAACTGATTATTCAACCTAAATTAGGATTACAAGGATAAAGTAAATTGTTTGTGATAAATCTACTTAAAATTAAACGAAACTACCAAAGTTTGATTTAATTTTAAGTAGATTTATCACAAACAAAATAATATCAGACTTTTCAGGATCATTTTACTTATAAGTACCTATTAAATTTTCTTACCTAAACCCATTCAATCCTAGTTGAAACCATAACGCCGGCACCAATCCTTTTTCAAGAGCAAGGATTCCATCTGTTCTTGCAATAGTCCAAAGACCATGAGCAAAATTTCTATAAAATATTGTATATTGTCCTCTAGCCTTCAGTTCTCCCTGTAACTGCATTCTAGTCTTAACTACTTCAAGAGGATTTGTGAAAACACAGGCACACATGGCTGCTGTGCCTCCAATTAGGAAGTCCATGATGCCTGCAAAATGGTAATAAGGATGTATTCATGACGTATGCATCAAATATATTATTATTAGACCTATTATAATAACTTTATGATTTAAGTTCATTATTATATACATCTTGTCTTCATTACATACATACAGTCTTGAAAGTTCAAGCAGAAGAATTCTACTGTCGACCTATTCCCCCGCCATGACAATATATTCCTTAATATAAGGGGTACACACATATACATATGTATTTGGGTTCATTGTAAATTCAGATTAATCTGTAAGGCATTCCTAGTAAATTACTAAGTAGGTATAATTATAGTAACACACATAAACACCTACCCAAATGAACTAAAGTTTACCTGGGCACTCCTAATCTCAATATTACAGAATAAAGAATATCTCACATTACATGATACCAATAACGGCATTTACAATTTGAAGATATTCTGAAGTAAAAAAATGTTATTGTTTCTCGTTATTTTTAAATGGAACTTTTTATTCATTAGATCAGTGGCTCCCAAAGTTGACTGGTTTCCGACCCATATAACAAAAATTTCCAATCTTTGGACCCACCTTTTAGCTGTCTTAGAGAAAAGAAGTCATAAATATTGGTAAAGCAATTATTCAATTATTCTCTAGTGGCGAGTCATGGAACTACTTAATGGTCAGGGCGCACTCAATATTCTTTCGCAACCCACCGGTGGGTCGCGACCCATAGTTTGGGAAATACTGCATTAGATGGTAATAATTTGTTTATTTTAAACTCAATAACTTCATAGGACGCTTGAACAAATTGAAATAAAAAACAAACTGTTTGTTTATAACATAATAATATATTTGGTTTACATTTTTGGTAAATAATTTGTCACTATACATAGCAATACACATAACATTCAGCAAATATTTTTAGTATTCAATCGATAAAATAATATTCGTTGTGATATTAGCACCAATCATCAGTCAATAATTTTGATATTCCTAATTTTATTTTTTTATATTTTAACCATATAAAGTATAATTTTTTATGGTTTCTAAATTGAATATCACTTGTTGTTAATTATTTATTTAATTTTACTGACAGCCAACTGTCCCGAGTGATCAACTAATAAAAGTAACACACAAGTACCTACTTACTAAAACGACATGAAATATTAAGCTAACTTATAAAAATAATATCTGACATTAAAAAAAAATAACACAGCTACATATATGTAACGAATAAGTTCCGCAATATAAAATACAATTCAACGTAAATTTCTTTAGTGTTTGCATATTAACATTTCTTAAATTTTTCTCTAAGATTTGAATGTTTATTGCAGTTAGAATATAATTATGACAACTATGTGTAAGAAATGCAAATAAAAAAACTAAAACACCAAAGTATATCTTAGGAACTAATACTGATCACAATCAAAATTCCACATAAAATTATAACACTACACAATAAGTATGTAATAGAGTAAAAAATCAATGGATGAAACTTATCTAATATAAATTTTTTCAGTACATTTTATCTTTCAAACACAAACCAACTGAATGGTTTACCTAAATACATTGAAAAATACAATAACTAATTCTAAATTTCAAATGATAAAAATAATAGTAAAAATTGTGCGATTAATTTCATTATTATTAACTTTTGGACATACGCAATTGGGCCTATCATTTGAGCTAATGCCCTAAAAATAGAAGATTTACTTCATATTTTCTGTGACTCTTTATGTTTGAGATAATATTCATGCAGATCTTTAAGTTTGTCCCAAAAAACAAGCAGCAACACTGAATGTGGTCCCTGTCGGAAGAATGAAGGTCCAAATCCTTTGTAAAAAGCCAAAAGACCTTCTGTTCTGCTAATTTTCACAGCACAGTCAGCTAAACCATTGTAGTAAAGGCCTTTGCCTTGGGCGTCAGTGGCTAAAATAAAAAATATGCTAATGAACATTCTGAATATTTCATGTAAGATTTTTTTTGCGATGGCATGATAATTTTTACTACTATTGCTAATATTATTTATATATCACAACAAAAACACACATGCTTGGTTAAATAAAGGATTATTATTAAAAAATATGAAAATTATTAAGTAAAGTAATTGTTGTTGCCACACATCCTGAATGCCTTTGTCTTTTATTGCTTTGGAGAGGATAACTTGCATGTTTCTTACAAACAATTGGTTCATTCATTGGCTACCCCACTTGTGGGAGATGGTGTGATGATATAATAGTAGTAGTGATTGTTGTAATTAATAAATTAATATTTAGATATATTTTAACATGAAGGATGCGTGAATAAACAACACTAAAAGTTTAAAAACATCTCACTACAACATAAATAATTTGCGTGTAAACAGTTACTTGTGAGAAAAGTCTTAGCTTGTAGTTAATGATATATTAATTGTTGACATAATTGAAAATGATCATAGTACTCAAAATAGGTGTAATAAAGCATTCTACTCTAATGTAGTAATTCTAAATGAACAAAACCTTGATTGTAAAGTCTGGTAACTATCACATCCATGGGCGTCATCACAATTGCTTTAATATAACCACCTAATAAACTTGCCACAAATACTAACGTTAAGGGGTAGTCTGTTAACCAGTCTTTTTCTTTTAACAGTTCTTTTGCTCTGTCAACAATTGAGGAAAAAAGTAACAGTGAGAGTTTTAAAAATATATATTATATAACATAAAAAAATTGTAAATATTGTTTATTTTGTCAACACCTAGAGAATAATATTCTCCTATAAATAATATTATATTATAATGGATCAGAAAAACCTGAACAAAAATTGACAAATTGCAATGCTCAGTTTTCAAGAATGCTTTTAATGATTATTAACATAGATCATTCTTATAAGATCGTTAAATCTCAAAATTAGAAGAATTCTGATATGGTAGATTCACAAAAACTTTGAACAACTGCTTTGAAACTCCTGGAAGCAGTTTCCTCCTGTGTTTTCATTACCAAAACAATAAAAACAAAAAGTATAAAGATCGATATGATTCATTACCTGCTGAATGTAACAATTTGGGCAGGAGATCCAATGGAATTTCTTAACATAGTAGTTGTGCAGCCTCTCCATAAACCTTTCAATCCATGTTCGTTGAATATTTTCTTAAAAGCTCTATAGCTACCATAGTGTCCATGCTGATGTCCAACAGCTATACTTTTATGTGAATACGACATCAATTGAGTCTTCACTAACATAAATGGACTTCCAAAAAATGCAGCCAGACCTCCAGATAACGATCCAAAGAAAATACTATTCAATACTTTACTGTTACCTTGACTATCTCTTATTAATCCACAATTATCAGCAGTTTGATATATACCTAACCTGAAAAATAATAATAAATCTATACTTACAAAATAATTTGTAGTCATAATAAAACGAAGGTACTTATATGCGTATAAAGATACATAATTCAAAATTGTGTATTGAATACACTCGTTAAGTGTGATGTCATCTGACATTTTTACGCTTGACATTGTCTTACTTTGTCATTCAAAAGTAGGTGCTAAAAAGCAGAATTTTATTAAGTATTAGGTTAATATTGGCTACATTGACTTAATACATATTAAAATTCTGCTTTTTAGAACCCATTTTGTATGGGAAAGTGAGACAAAGTTTGATAGTTGGAGTGCGAAAATGTTAAATGACGTCACACTTTACAAGCGTACAATATAACAAAATTTAATCACAGTTTAATCTATGAAATATTTACATAATGATTATAAGCAAGTACTTTATCATTCCAATACTCTTTTTGAGTGAATCTTATCTTATTTGTTACATAAATTAATTATAAATGGTGCTTAAGAAAACAAGGCTTATGAAATCAAATATAATTTAAGTAATGCTTTCTACAAATCGTAACTTTACTTCAATAAAAAGCTTTATTAAATATTATACTGTTTTATTCACATAATTTGTTTGATATATTTGACTCTATGATATATAAAACATCTTTACTGCTTGCTTACACATGGTCGACGAATCCCTGAAACCTATGTGCATTTATCAAGACTTTACAGGAGACTAAAAATACTGTTTTGCTCGAGGACATTTTCTATGTGTCTGATTTGTTACGTGGAAGGTGTCTCAGAAATTCTATAGTATATGGAATTTCTAAGCATGATTTAAGAATCATTGGAAGTTTTCACCAATTATCCAAGAAAAAACAGCATGTAAGGGATTTAATGTGTTTTAGTAAGTTTTTACATGGATATCTCAGGGTGTAGGTAATTTCATGGTAGATGCGGCTCAACGAGAAAAATAATTTGGTATCAATATCTCATATTTTTTAATAATTTACAGATGGGAGATTTCATGGATCAACTGACGATATACTGAGCATGCAACTAATAGTACTATGTTAACATAAATCTAAATAATTATACTGATTTGATGGATGTATTTAAATTTGATTATATATCTGTAAATTAAATTTAATATAAAATGACAATAACTTACCTAGTTCCATTCACAATCAACTGAAACCATAAAGCAGGTACTAATCCTTTTTGCAAAGCTGTCAAACCATCAGCTTTCACTATGGCATATGTTCCGTGAAATATATTTCTATAATGTATGGCATGCTGGCCGCGAGCTTTTAATTCTCCTTGCAACTGCATTCGTGTTCTTATTACGTCAAATGGGTTACTAAAAAATCCTGCGCCTACACCGGCGAGTCCCCCTATGATGTAATCCATCGTGAATCCTGTCAAAATGATCAGTCAATCAAAATGTCAACATGTTTTTAAATATAAAAAATATTAAATTAGTAAATATATTCATTAGTTAACATAATATTATTTTAATACATTACTAATACATGCTTAAATAAGATTATTGATATTTCGAAACTTGAAACACATTTCAACTTTTCATCTAAAAAAGTGTATTGTGTTATTAGACAATGAAATTAAACAAAGCAAAATTAATGTACTCAAGAGTCATCATGGCTATTTTTAATGAATTTGACTGCTCATTGTGACAGAATAAAAGTTGTGAATTAATTCAAAAGTTAGCTATTAATCAATTCAGCGATAAATTCAATTAATGAATGGACGTGTACCGAATAATCTAACGATAATAATAAACCAAGCCAATGCGGAACTTCTTGTATAAAAACAAGAATGTGATGTTCAAAACAAAGTATCGAAAATAGAACGTACCTTTATAGATTTCGTTGACTAGTGATAACGTCCTATTTTTTTCTGGTGATATTGTAACACAAGAGCATTGTTTTTACGTGATAATGTTTAAAGTTGATTTCAAAATTTTCCTACATAACCTACAAACACATAAAACCACATCACCTGACAGTTGACACAACTCAACGACAGATGAATGATTTTCATGTTTTCCGCGTTTTGACGTAGAAGATACCACTCATACAAATACAACATCTATGACGTAACATAAAGTAGGAATGTGCGAAAGCGATTTTTCCGCTTGCATTATTGGTACGTAAAAATACCGAACGAAATAAAAAAAAAACTGTATCATTATGTACAAACATTTTATTATAATACTTCATGAACTTAAATTACTTGTAATGATTGGTATTTACAATATCACAATTTATATTTTTCGTACAATCTTTTTAGATAATCCCAAAATATAAGCGACAAAACTGTATGTGGGGCAGCCCTGAGATATAAGGGTCCTACACCTTTGTATAGACCATAAAGTCCTTCAGCATTAAAAATTTTGATACCGCAGTCGATTACACCTTTGTAAACCAGTCCTTTTCCAAATTTATCAGTCTCTGAAAAAAAATACCTATAGGTAATAAATTAGCTTTGAGCGTGACCAATCGGCATTGAGAGGTGATGGATAGGAGGGAGTGGAGGCGACTTCTTGAGGAGGCCAAGACTCACACAGGGTTGTAGCGCTACTGATGATGATGATAGATAATAAATTACATACAAAAAATATTTATCAAATTGTCGGAACAAATTAAATACCTTGGTTGTATAGTCGAGTTGTGATTACATCAAATGGTGACATGAAAATAGCTAATGCAACCCCACTGATATTACTTGCAACAAATGCACAAGCAATTGGCGAATCTACTAGAATATCATTTTTCTTCAAAATATCCTTTGATCTGAAAATATGCAAATAAAAAAAATCATTAGCCGCATGTAGATACATGCACAACTGAAAAGTTGGCATGAGATAACTATCTATTATTTTTCTTTACCTCGAAAAAGTAGTCAATTGTATAGCACTTCCAGTTCCTGCCCTCGCTACAGAGCTCTGCCATCCTCTCCAAAGTCCTCGAATTCCTCCTTCTTTATAAATTTGTCTAAACGCACTCCATGTACCAGAATAGTGATGTTGATATCCAACAGCTATAACTTCACTAGCACTAGATTGTATTTGTGTTTTTACTAGATAAAATGGACTACCTAGAAAAGCGCCTATCGCTCCAGAAGCACATCCATAAAAAAGGCTTTTAAAGGCGTCAGTCTCGCCATCTTTATCTTTGGTCAATAAATGAATTTCTGCCGAATGATATAAACCCAACCTTAAAAAGATAAGCCGGGTCAAATAAATTAAGTATAATACACAATTGAAATATGTACCTACTCATATCACTTCGAATTTCCTAATCACACACTATTTTATACCAAAATATTAGAGCAATAATATTGATTCAACGTTTATCAAAAGAAAATGAGAAATTTCAACAAGTACTTAATGTGATCTCAATGAAAAATAATACAGTACTTTTTATTAAGCATATTGGAAAAATAACGTACCTGGTGCTGTTACAAACCAGCTGAAATCCTAATGCAGAAACTAAACCTTTTTGTAATGCCAAAAATCCATCATTCTTTGCTATTGTATATATTGCATGAGGGACGCTGCGATAGTGTACAGCATAGTTTCCCTTACTTTTTAATTCACCCTGAAGTTGCATTCTAGTTTTCACGACATCCAATGGATTGCTGAATAAACCAGCGCTCATTGCAGCGACACCACCAATTATAAATTCCATTATAATTGATTTATATTTATTACACAAGTGTTAAATTGAGGGAAATACTATATTTTAAGTCATGTTGACCCACCAGTTTTAATTTTAATTATGTTGTCACATGTTTGTTTGACGCTAAAGATGATAAGAGTATGCGTACGTTACATTCGAATCTCACTACCAAAGTTATTATCACTATATTATATTATTAATATAGTTGGTATCTACATGTGAACGTTAGTTTTAGGTTAATAACTGATAACCATGGCTCAATTTACTAGATTCATTAAAATAGTATATATGTATAGACTTCTTTCATAAAATATGAAAAAGTTTTTTTTTTAAATTTTATTATTTACAAGCCTCACTTAAATAAAACAAAAAACTATAAGAACTTAATACCTATCTGATGGAGAGAAAAAGTAAATATTTTGGTGTTAAAACTCTTATGGCCGGCTCCATTATAATTAGTCATTTTAAATTTTCGCGGGAATATAATTTCCAGTAGTCACCATAGTAACTCAAAGTAGGTAACTAAATAATAATTTTGAATAAGATTTTTTTAATTTTTATGGAACCGGTCAAAAATCTTTATGGAGCCGGCTGTTAGTACATAAAACCGATTCATTTGAATTGTTTTTTGGACGCAATGAATTAAAAGTTTATATTCATAAAAAAGTAGGTGGTGTTGAAAATAAGTCTCTAAAAATTTTCTCGGAAAAAACTTGTAGTAGTAGTAGAACATTCACAGGTAAGAGAGAATGCAACGTTTAATTGATATTGGAAGTATCTTGAGATAAATGACCTTTTTGAGTTTGTTAACCAGTTAAATAATATATAATGCAAAAAATATTGAGGTAAAAGTGGCAGTGGGTAAAAAAGACGTTCTTTTTTACCAAAATTTATGAGAAATTCTATAATGGTATGTTGGTAGCACTGCCACCGTTTTATGTGGCAGCAGTGGCCCAAGTGGCCTTGCGTAATGCATGGATGTATGTAGGTAGGGGATGGAACGTTTATAGTAATTTGTATGAATGACAGCGAAGCCAAAAAGTGAGGAAGGGAAATCGACGGTGGCCATTTTGTAGGAAATACTTTAACATTTGTATGGGCAATGTATGGAAATTATTCACAGTATCAGAAAACATTATATTTACTTCTTAAAATAATTACAATGCCACATAACTTAATGTTTTCATATACTTGATGAAATAGGGAATAGGATGAGTAAATAAAATTGAGTATTTCATTTCAAAATCATTATTTATTTTTAAACTTTGTTTTCATATACACACAATATGGAGAGAATGAATGACAATTGAAGGATATATCTAAATGAATAATATAAAACACACGAACTTGCAAATGAGCGGGAAACTCAGGATATTTCGTAAGAATGACGTTTTTCTCCAACCTCGCAGAAAAACGAGATGTTTTTGAACACAAAACACTACGTTTACTTGGTGTCAAATATTGGATAATGTCCAGTTTCTCCTTTCTGGATCCTTTGGAAAACTACAAAAAATGATTTTGTTTATAAACATGCGATAATATCATTAACCTGATCAGATTTGTATGCATGAAACATTTCATTCTAACGGGTAAACAAACCAAACATCAGATTGTAGGTTCTTTGTATTGTCAGATGACAGAATGGAAAACAAGTTACATGATGTGTAGATATAGGAGAATAAGGACAGATAATTATATAGAACGTTTATAACATTATTATGATCATTTATAAGTATACGAATTATAATATAAACGACTTTAAAATCGCAATATATTAAGATAAAAACTACAATACAAAACAACTTACCGAAAATATGACAATCCTGTTTCCTGCGAAAGTTGGATTGGATTTATAACCACAACCATTTATAGCGCACATCACCATGTTAATCATAAGATGATTCCTATTCTTCTAGATATAAAAACAAAAACCGATATGAAAAATTCAACTGATGTGCAAAAACTTGAAACATTTTTAAAACAACTAAACATACAAATTAGAGATGTGTAACACTGCGCTGCGCCGCGCAATTGCGCCAACTCAATTCACTGCGCCGGATGTGTTAACTCACTTCTTCGAAATGTGTTGGCGCACAGCGCAGTGAGCGCAGGACCGGCAAAATTCGAAAGGTGTTAGTATTTAGTTGCCCGCTTTTTGTTGAGTTTTTTTAAGTTAAATAAGGAATTAAAAGTAGAATCAAGTGATATATATAAGTGAGGACATGAAATATAATGAATATATAAATAAACCTTACTTACATACATACAATACAATACCAACTTTTTTTATTAACTCAATGATTCGGCTGGATTCGGCGCAGTGAGCTGATGAGTTACTGAGTTGCTTAGAAAGGTGTTGTGTTACCAGCAAAGTAATATAATTAACTATAATTATAATTAACAAACAAATTATAATTAACTTTAAATAAATGGGAATATGTATAAAACTAGCATCACTTTCAAAAATATTCATATTATCCGTTATAAGTATCTAAATAGAAAACAAAATTGGCAAAAACAAATCCTTAAAAAATATATTAAGTACGTACTATTATCTATTATTATTATCTATTCAATACAACTGTATAATTTATTATAAATAATTTATTATAAAAACGATTCTACTAATACATTTACATGCGTAAATACTATGCATTTTTTTTGTTTATGTATAGAATTGGCACTTTAAAAAAATCAGACTTTACCTACTACAACTCATTGCTCGGCACATTCCATTTTGTTGCGCCATGGCGCAATTTTGAGTTAACTCAATGAGCCGGCGCAGTGAGCTGCGCCAGAGTTACTGAGTTGACGCATGGAATTTTGTTGAGTTACCCATGTCTAATACAAATACAAGGGTTGGTTCATGGGAGCATAAATGTCACTCGGCGTCGTTTGACCTGAACGACCATGAAGTTGCAGTGAGTGGTGAATGTAATCCGGATAATCGTGAATAACTTAGAGCGTTTTATGACCCAATGTTATCGTAATGGCGCCATTATTTTTTACGTCTTTTTATTATTTTTTTTATTGCTTTTATAACTTAAAAAAAAAAAAATTTTTTGGATTTACTTTTTGTTATAATTTCTTAAATTCGACGACGTGTAAAAGACGTAAATTATGAATATATTTAAATAATTAATATTTTTATTATTATTTGACTGGCGCCTTTTTATAGTAGCATTCAAGTACTTTTGTGTTTCTTTTAAATGATAAAAATATTTTTGTCTCTAACGAAGGAATAAATTATTTTAATAGGTATCTTTAAAATTAACAGTTAAAGTAATAACTACTTGATTAGTTTATAACTAATTGCTTTATACTTTTTTTTTTAAATTATTCCATTATCTAACTTTCTGAGCTTGTATACTTCCCAAATACTTGTTACAAGTTTATATCCTAAATTTATCCAAACGAATTCACTGAATCAGCGTCAGAAATTATAATTACGCAGAAATCGAATATATTTTCTGAGACTATAATTCTTATTTTGTTACACATTTTGAAAACATAGTAACATACAGTACATGAACACTATGAATGCGTACTGGCATTGTATAGGTACTTTCAAAATATGCGTCGTCGACTGATCACTCGGTGACTGTCTGAACGCAGCCCAAATGCGACGCACCGAACAAAATTTATTTCTTACAAAATGGTCGTCATTCCCCTCCCCGCGCAGCTACAAAATGTTTACCAAAGTGTCTGTCCATTACTCTATTTAGGTCCATGGCGTAATGTCGTTATGATGTCGTTTTCTATGGTTATTTCGTAAAATACGCGCGAGAAATGTTAGGTGAAAATAATTGCAATTCTGGGTTTTTATTTGTACAAGATAATCTTTCAAGTTTTCATTTCTTTACGAGATGCCGAAGCGTTATATAGGAATAAATTATAATATCACGGCAAATATGGCTCATTTGACATGTGTGAAGAACGATAAACTGACAGATACTGTCATCAAAACATTAAAAAATAATAGTATTTACAATGTGATAGATTTCCTTCAACAAGATACAGAAAGATTGACGAATATTACCAAACTTCCATTTAGAGAAATTTTGGAAATACGTCGTTTTATTTTTCAAAACTATAGTAGTGCAATTAATGCATTGGATTATCACAAACACATTTTAGGATCATTTGCAATATTACCTACATGCATTCTCAGGTAAGGATGTATTTTATTAATATAATATATAAGCTAGTATAATATATAAATAGAATAATCAAAACATTTTTATTTATTAATTTTCATGGACATTAATTTTAGCCTTGACAATTTACTTCAAGGTGGCTTAAGATGCTGTAAAATAACCGAAATATGTGGCTTACCAGATTCCGGAAAAACTTTATTATCCTTTAGCATAATATGTAACATATCAGCCATCTTAAAGCAAGAAGTTTTATATATTGACACTAAAAATGATTTTGAACCTTCCAAATTCAAAGAAATTATGCAGTTAAGAAGTTCTAATGAAAACGTGGGTATAAACATATTTTTTACTAGTGCCATTAACCATCCAAAGAGTGAAGCACATAAATAGATGTTATCAACCAGATGTCAATTTAAATTTCTATAAATTTTGCAAAATTTTGTATGATATATTTCTTCTATTCACTGATTTCGTCAAATTTTAACATCAGCCATCTAACGATGTCAAGTTTCAATTGTAAATATTAATCATCAGTATTGTTGTGCATATTAAACACTGTAGTTGCACAAAATATTATTATTATTTTATAAAAGTAGGATGCGAAAATGTAAATGGTGAATCAACAAATAAAAATGTTAAAGTATGTTTTTTGTAGAGCATTGATGAAAACCTGGCAAGGATTAAGATTATTAAAATATGGGATATGAACACTTGTTTGTCTTTTCTTCATCACGCCTATTCTAACAAGAACATGATGGAGAATGTGAAACTAGTTGTGGTGGACTCCTTGCCTTCCCTGGTGCTGCAGCATAGAGGAGAGAATACAAACAGAGAATGTAAGAACCTAATAAAATTTATTTTAAATCTAATGTCAGTCACATATTCTATATACTTCTTGATTTTACATTAATTTTATTAACATCAAATCAATGACATCACAATCCAATGTGCACGTTCAAAGAATAAATATGGCGCTTTAGCATAAAATAAAACGTAGATAGGTATATCCTAAGAGCAAATATTTTTGTTATAGATGGTTTTTTTTACCATTAAAGAATTATATAGATTTAAATATCTCCACCCTAAGTAATGTGCTTGTTGAAAAAGCAGAGTAGATTCTCCATCCTGAAGTTATAGGTTTTGAAAAATTCCATAATTTACTTGGAATCATAAAACTAAATTCTGCAAAAACACCCCATGTTTTGAGTTTTATCTATATCTATATTATCTTGCATTAAATTTGTTATGTAAATAAGGTTGGAAAAAGCAGTATTTATTATATGGATAATATTATTTCCCAATTGATTGATTTTTCGCTAAATTGTAGTTTCTTTTTTCTAGGCTTTGGTCACTTGAATAATTTTGTCAATATTGTTAGAAGAGTGAGTGCTGAATTCAACATACCATTCATTATTATTAACTTACTAACAAGATGGGTGGAATCTTTTCCAAATCCTGGTAATACTAGTACATAATTCTTTGCATTGTTTCTTTTAAGTTTATATCTTAGCGTATCAGCTTCAGCAGAGAATTGAAGACTGCACTTTTTGCCAGTGCTGGATTTGGTTAAGCAATTGTTGCATGTCTATTCATTCATCCATACCATCACATTATTTCATTTGTAGATTGAATACAAGGATTATTTTTTAATTTTTGACGCAATCGGGTTCCTGAGACTGGATTTACTTACTGAGAAATGTAAATGGTAAAAGGAAATCCTCATATCAACTCTCCAGTTTCAATAAACCAATAACTCAAAATTCAAGATGTAATGTTAAAGTTTTGAAGCAGTCTGGCGGTCTACTCAAAACTCGAAACAAATACGTGATTCTAATAAAATAAATAAATAAATAAAATAATCTTTATTGTGAAATAAACAATATAACACAAATGGCGGGTTTATTGCCTTTAGGCAATTTCTACCAACCAACCAAAAATTTTAATAGAAATTATTAAAATTTTGGAATATTTTGTTTGTGGAATTGAGAGAATTTCAATTTCTGCGTGTAATAAGCCAAAAATCTAGATTTTGAAATTTGAAAAATCCAGCTGTGGAACCTATGCATTGTCGAATTATGTATGTGTACTATGTACAACATAACTCCCTAGACCCCACCTTGTCAGTGAGGGGTCGTGAGTTCTATTTTCGGAGAGAACAAAATGTTTCTGCTCGTTTCCAAAGTTGAATTGATTGGAATGATTCATCTAGAGTGGTTTAAACTCTAAATATAAATTCATATAATTTCATACATGTTATTCTTTCTATGCTATAAAAAATAAGACCTCCAAGACACATGGCATATCTCGATGCTAAATTGTAGTTTTAAATATCTTATGCACAATGCTTACAGGATACAGAAAAACTTACAGAAAAAACTTTGGAAAACTTCCCTATTCTGAGAATACCATGGGATATTTAATCAAACTTACATAATTTCAGGTGACCCAACTTCAACTTTCACCATCAATGGTAAACCTGCCCTCGGAAAATATTGGAGTCACATTCCTTATGTCAGTTTAGACATCACCAAGTTATCTAGCGAAGATGTATCCATTGCTATAAGAAGCAGTAACATGTCACACGATATTGATACAATCAATATGAAGATATCATCCAATGGAATAACATAATGAACTTTTTTCACAATAATTTGTTTTCAGTTACTATTGTATTTGATAGCTTTTTATACTTGTTAAATAAATTCAAAATGTATATTGACATTCGTTTGAGGGTTACACAAGATCTAAGTAAATATATTTTAATAGAACTTGTAGTGGTACCATTTTATTTTAAATCACCAGATTTTTATGAACTCACCCATGTTTGTCTACATCCATTGATTATGGACATCGCATAAACAGTGATAGCAGATGTAAAGCATCATTATGAATGTACTAAAAAAATCAAATCGAAAGTAGGTACTGCTAACACTTACTACATCATGGAATAGAGTTTGAACTTGTACTCTCGTATGGAGAAATTGGTCTATGGAAGAATATTAACTGCTGATTGCACAGAGAAATATCAACATTCCATTAGTTACTATCTACTACAAGAAGTTTTAAAGAGATTTTCCTTTAGCGGAACTGGCTGTAAAGGAGGCTGACTAAAATAAGTTTCAAAATTCTGGGAGTTTCTACTACCAATAAAGTTTTTTCCTGCGAAAATTTAAGGTGACTTATTTTTTTATGGAATCGGCAGGAGATCTTAAATGGACTGCTATGTACACAAAAGTCAATGAGGGATAATCCTATGCATGAATAAAAAAATGGGTAATTTTTAAATGATGTTAAAACCAACTTCTGCAACTCCTATTATTAAATTCCGTAGGAACATACGTTTCTCACTATCTTGAACGTTTATATTTTTATTTTGGGATACGATTTAATTGCAACATTAGAGAGTGGACCGGAATCCGGATAGTGGATGACCTGTTCAGAGCAGCAGAACCCTTGTAGGTTTTCGCCGGAGTGATCGCCAACGTCGGGGGGACCTGACATGGCACAGAAAGAAGAAGATACGACTTAAGCTGAAACAGGTAAAAATAAAAAGCAGCTTGTATGAAGTTTTTTTAAATATTTGATTTCAAAATAATCATGTATTGCTTTCTCCGCGCTAAGTAATGTTACACATACGGTTATGCTGCGAAATATATTCGTGGAATATACGATAAATATTTTTTGAAATTCAATATTCTTGAATTCAATATGCATATTCAATATGTCTTTTGTTTATATTATATTGTGCATAATTTTGATCAATATAATTTCAATAAAGATTTTCAATTTCAACGGCGATGAGATGTACATAGTTTTGTTTCGTCACGTGCGATAATAACGCATAACCGTAGGCATTGGTCTTGCTCGAAGAACATGCAGAGTTGCAAAATATTTTTTTTTGCACAGAATTCCAAACGAAATATAATATGATATTTTGATGTAGATCTACGTACTTTTATTCCGATTTTATGTATTTTTGTTCCAAATCTACTAAATTACCTTGTTAGTCAAATTAAAGAATTGTCATTTTTGAACATATCACTTTTCTTTTCCAAGATTAAATTAGCAAATCCAAAGAGAACTATAGCAAATTGTGAAAACTGAGAACTAAAAAAAAATATGAGAACAAATCTGGGATCCCAAAAAATAGGTCCTCACTTTTCAAAATATCCATGGTAAATTTTTCATTAATCTACGAGCTTTTATCCTAAATTTATATAATATACTTTTTTGTCTGAACTACGTCTTTTTCAAAATTCAAGTTGGCGACACTGGCTACGTGCAAAAACAGAAATAAATTCGGACTGCCGACTGACGTTGACGTACAAAAATCACTTGAAAACGAGTGTTGCGGGCCGTGGTTGTGTGCCGGGCTGAAGCGTCGTTTTCATGTCGCAAAATGCGTCCGCGAATAATTGAGCATTTATGATAATAAATTTTAGTAATCTTTAATTATTGTACGTAATATTGTCCCAGTGTTAAATCAGTTGATTAATTTCTTCAAGTCGCGGCATATTTGACACACAATGGATTCCAAATTGCCAAAACGCGTTTTTAAAGTTGTATTAACTGGCGGTGAGTAAAATGAGAATACGAAGCACATGGTTTTTCAGGAATGTGTTTTAATTATTATATTTTGACTTATTATAGAAAATAATACCTTGATAATGTATATTGTATAGGAAAATATTTGATTTACTGGTATAAGTATTTGACTGATGATGACGTTCTCAATGTATTGTAGAAAAACAGTATTAGCGATTATAAATATTTTCAGGTTTGACTGTCACAATGCACTTTAGTATGATTTTTGTGCAATTTGACGCAAATAATGAGCCTGCAATGTTATGTTAACAGAGACACACTTAATATAGAAACTGAGCCTGTACAGTGAAAGATTGACATCTTGTATTTTTATTTAATTATTTTTATACCTTTTTAGAGGTGTTGGTTGGTTAACTCCTACATTGGTCTGTGCCAAGACTGCCAAGTTTTGTGTACTTCAGTCATTTCAAATCACATTGTAGATTATCCTAGTGTTATGATAAAATTTCTAAATAGTTAAATGTTTTCCATCAATGCCATATTTTATGTTTGATTTATTTAAAACATTGTGTAGTGTTTACTAATATAATAATCATTAGACTATATAAAAATCCTGGGTTTGTAAATAAGTCAATTAAAAAATTTATACCATTTTTTTTAAAATACGTGTACCTACTGAATATAGGAAACAGAAGATATCATTTCATAAAATTAATCATAATGCATAATAAAAATGTATTCAAGACATATCACAAAATGTTTATATTTTATTATATATATCTAAGTTCGTCGGTAGCCTGGAGGTAGAATCTCGGCCTCGTGAACAGGGGGTCCGTGGTTCGATCTCAGGTGCCGGCAAACTCCCCTTTCACGACACAAGCTTTTAGCTTACTGTGAAAGGGTTATAAGGTTGTATTTGGGTTTATAACAAAACCCAGATATATCTTTTTTAAAAAGTGCATCGCTTAATGCATGTATATTTATTAAATTCTAGACTGTATATGATAATTATTTAAGGAGTATAAATATAAGATCTAAAGTATTTTTTCGGCAATAGTCTTCAATTGTAAAATTACAGGGCCTTGTGGAGGAAAGACAACTGGACAATCTAGATTATCTACATTCTTTGAAAATCTCGGATGGAAGGTAAAATCTCTTTTATTAATTACTACTAAGATTTTATTTATGTTCTTCAGATATGCCATCAATAATAATATTTATACTAATTATTAAATCTACAAATAAAATCAAATAAGCAAATATAATCTATAATATATTTGTTTGGATGATACCAAAGATTGTATCATTAATTATTTTGGAACTGTATCGAGTAAGCAAATAAGGTATATGATATAATTAAAGTAAGATTCTTTGTGACTGATTTGGATTGAAAATAATTTACCAAAAGATGGACGCTACAATTTGGAATGACCAACAAACAGGATATAAAGATTGGATAACAAATTATAAGTGCAAAGCAATCTTATTGTATTACCAGTATTAGTAGATGTGTAGGTAATATTAAAATTAAATTCCTTATTCTGTTTGATCAACTGTGTCTCCCAATATTATTCCCCCTTACTCTTTATTCAAAGAACAACTCTTATTATTAGTTGTAATTTGTGTAAATTTTCATATGTTCTTTTTTTTGCTTTTACTTCAATAAGTTTATTCAACACAATGGATTTTTTTATTAAATTTTTTATTGAAATATATGGCATGTCTGCATTAAATTTTTATAATATTATGCTAATGGAAAGCCTTAGGCATTCCATAATAGAGTATGGCTCCACAATGGGTTTATTTTCAGGTATTCCGTGTGCCAGAAACAGCCACCGTTCTGCTCAGGTACGCTTGGTCATCTCAAGCAACCAATAATACTATGTATCCATTTAATTTTATTTCATTTGCCTCATTCACTCCATCATAAAACGACATATATTTAATTAATTACAGATAATATACATTGATTCTGCGCGCACCTCTCAATCAGCACTTATTTTATAGTTTCTTTTTGTTGTGACGTCTTAAAAGATAAGGTTGTTTAATGAATTTTATCTTTGAGAGTGGAAATGAAGCGCGCTAGCCAGTAATAATATCTTAAATGTTCTTTTTTTGTATATAAACTCGGTGAATAAGCATTTTATTATTTTGATGTCATTTTATTATCAAATTATAATTATTATTCAGTAACTCTTGAGTTCAGTAATGATTTGATTAATATTCTGGATATATGCTATGCCTAAAGAAATCATTTGAGCATTAAGATACTTTACAGATTGATTGTAAAACATATTTCTTATATATCAAACTTTGCCCTTCAATATTTACAAATAAATTTATTTATGTCAGCTTTTAATGGAGTTGTAAATGTGGTGTTTTTTTTTCTAAATTCAAATTTCAATCAGTTTTTTTACATGGCATAATATTGCACACACATATGAGTTTTTCATTGTTTTGCATTTCTATCAGTTTATGTCAATTTAAAATAATTGTTAAATCATTCAGTAATCATGAAAATGGTTTGATTTTTTTCTTTCATTTTAGATTAGTCATTTACACTTTGCCAAATAAAGTCCTCCCCACTTTTGCCAAAAAATCAATCATAAGATACAATAATTATTTACACTATAAATTTTTTGCCATTTTTTACTTCTTGGTATAATAAATATTTCAAGTGCTTCATTTTAATTGGTGATATTAAAAAAAAAGTTTTGTAAAATGTTTGGCAGAGTATATTTATGCATTCATTGGTTTTATCATAAACTTGGTTAATTCTTTTTTTTTGTAGAACGAAACCATTGTTTTTGTTTTTATTTTCATCTATTGCCTCTTAAATAATATTATTATTTTGAAAGTGTTGCAACACTGTAACTTCACCTTCCTACATTTCACCTTAAGGTGTATGTAGATGTTTTGTTTCTCACACTATATATACACATAAATTGCATACATTGTAAATGTCTATCTACATGAGTTGTTTTTGTTTTCAGTGGCGGCATCAAGTTCTCAGATCTCAGTGCGGATGAAGGTAAGATTGTCATTTGTTTTATTAGTTTTTACATAGTTAAATGAACATTTTACTAGCCTTACCAATAGTAAATTTTAATGTCACTTGTAAATATTGTATATTATAAACATAAAGGTTCGTCTGTAGCCTGGAGGTAGAGTCTCGGCCTTGTGAACAAGGGGTCCGGGGTTCGATCCCAGGTGCCGGCAAACTCCCCTTTCACGACACAAGCTTTTAGCTTACTGTGAAAGGTGTATAAGGTTATATTTGGGTTTATAACAAAAACCCAGATATATCTTTTATTAAAAAAAAGGTATAGTCAAAATGTAGCATATAGCCATTATTTCATATATTTATTTTTTAATATCTGAGATATTATTCATTATTTTATTTATCTGTGTATTGTTTTTATGTTGCCTTAACAGCTAAATTTTAACCATGTAGATTTTGTTGTTCTAATATTTTTGTGTGTTGTAAAACACCGCATTTAAATTTACCTATATTGTTGTGTGTGTAAATACTTATTCTATCTATCATATTGTGACTTTATAAAGTCACAGATAAATAAAAGTCACATTGTACTGACTGACAGATTTTTATTTATTTATTTATTCTTTTTGTGCATCATCATTATACAACATATTATTTTAATATACCTACTATTTAATTTAACATTGACAAAAACAAACTTGCATTATTAAGTTGTTGTATATTGTAATTCCTCATTCAAACTCAACAATGTTCCAACTCGAAGAACAACATTCGTTCTCACTTGGGAATTTTACCAGTATCTTCTATTAGTTCCATGTCAGGTTTCCCCAATGTCGACTATCAAATTGGCATAGGTCATTCTATCCTGTGCCAGGTGGAATAACTCCTTCATATTCGAGATTTAAGTTAAATTACTCTTTTTGAATATTCTTTGCAGTGGCAAAGATATGGAATAATGCTAAGGAAGATTGAAAGTCATTGTTTGGGCTTGAGAGTCCCATCATCTGATGCCATTCGTTACATTACACGTTATATCAAATTAAAGTCAGTCAATGCATAACTGTGTTATCTTTTGAAAGTTCTATTTATTTTTTCACTTTACTTCAATAGATATTTCTATGAAGAATAAAGTGTCAACAAATCAGCAAACCATTGCTATGCTTTTATGTGTCTTAAACCCAAATAGATTGAAGTTGACATTACTGTTGCATGTAACTATACAAATCTGTTCTAGATGTTAGTTGTTATTTTTGCCTCAGGACAAATATAATATTACCATACTCTGTAATCCAATATAGTAGCAAAGTATTTGTAGTCACTACTTATATAATGGAGGGCTTCTTCTACCCACTAACTATATTTTATAATGTTACACATACGTATATTTATATTATTATTGTGATATAAATATTATACCCAGGCCAGCTTTAGTAGCTGGAGGCAATCCCATAATGTACTGGTACATACATTATTGTATAGTGTGTTGACAATGATTTCTGTTTGTATTTTCTTTCTTCAATTTCTTTATCCAATTTACTTCCTCTCTTGTGTCAAACTATTAGGCATGATATGATAGAGATTGTACTTCTTTTATTATTCAGAAATATAAATATGTACTATTGATAGTGTTTTCCTCAATGAGCAAAAAAGAAAATTACTGCTTGGTTTGTGTCCTTTTATTAAGATATTGACAATCAAAATAATGAAAGACTTCTCTCATAGTAATGATCAGTTTTGTACAATAAATAATATGTGTTTATTTCATTTGATATGTTGAATCAGTATTCATGTATAATACTGAACAATGATCAAATTCTCTAAATTAGTATAATCTCCTTGACTAATTTAGTTCAAATAAAATTTAATTAATAATATAATAACTTAAACAATTTATGTGAATATGACATTCTGTGGGATCCACACCAATAATATGGACAGTAAATAATTACATATATGGATAATTTGTATTTGGCGCCGTTTAATGATCCGTGACCATCTCAAGGGCGCCGTGACCAAGTTAGCATTCAGGAGATACAACGTTTCGTTAATAGATAACCATATCCTGAATAACTCAGTACTCCCCAGAGTCTGCAATTAATGCGGAATTTCGTTCCACCATAAGTGAACTTGTTTGTCAAATGTGTTAGCGTAAATGTATAAATGGCACTTATTATATCGAATCTGTTCTCATCGGGGATAATTATATATAAGTGGACTGAGATTTTCCGTTTTGTACTGGAAATTAAATACATAAATAGAAATTATACCCTATACTATGACAATTCAATATAATTATGTCGCCCTTGTGTGAACTTTGAGCTTGGGCTAGGAACAAGGTTGTTGCGACCTTGACACGGTATTCTGTTTTCATGACCCCTCAGTGATCTGGTTACCGCTGGGAAATACTCGGTCGAGTAGAGATGCTGTGTGCCACACTGCCACCACACTAAGGGAGATGAAATTAAATGAAAAGCGGCGGGAAATTATTATTTCTCATTATATAAAATCACAGCACAAGACAAGCAAATGAATGGAAATATAAGCAAATGTGTATTTTCAATTATACTCATTTATTTATAGAAACAGAGTAAACGTATTTACCGCGTAATTAAAAGTCATTTAAGCGGGAATTTAAAAGGTCGTTAATTTAATCTTCTACTATATTTTCACGATAATATTTTACATGTTTATTTATTCTCTACTGTAACTTACTACGATTAATTTTGCAGAAAAATAATCACATAAAATATAATCTTTAGTAATACTCGTGCCTATAGCGGGAGAGTTTATTGACGCGGGGACCTTGCATTTTCAATATAAATGCAGTTAGTCTCCTGACTACCCAATGGTGAGTTTATCGCAGAAATCGCGATTTCTTCCAAATAACTAATTCATTGGTGATTATTGTCCGCTTTGACAACTTAATAAGGGTACCTAATCAATTTTCTTCAATAGGTGCGTCCAGATAGTAGGATGCGAACGTCAATTAATCATCAATCTTCAACGATTCGGAGCATTCTTCGAAGAAATATTCGAATGAATGCGTTTGTTTCCCGTCCTTATACGGGTTACGAAGGCATTCATTCGAACATTTCTTCGGAGAATGCTCCGAATCGTTGAAGATTGATTGACGTTCGCATCCTCCTATCTGGACGCACCCAATTGGAAACATTTAAAGCAATAGATTTATCTCATTCCACGTGTTCCATACGTTTACTTTATAATTACTGTCATTTTCGTAACAGGGCACTTAGAAAAAGGCTCCCGGAAATCCTGTAAACGAATCGTTATTTGTTGATATGCTATAATAATATGAGGCTGAAAAATCTGTAAAACTTATTTCTGAAATTAGACTGATTCTCGTATTTTTTCTGTATCCATTGTTTTAATATGTTCACCGTAAATATTCCTTGAACGTGACTGGCGATTATTCACGGCTATTTTAGTATCGATGACGAATTAGATTTTTGTCATAAACGTTACGGTTATGAAACAAATCGATGCTTTCGGCACTGTTCCCGTTATGGAGAAAATAGTCTTACCTACAGAAGTTCCGTATTTTCCATAAATTTTCATAATAATTCCTACTTTAGTATAGTATGCTTCCAATATTGAAGTTTTCAATCTCGTGTAGATCATAACAAACATTCGAGATTTCATTAGAATTAGCATAGATATTTGAAATTTTGATTTAGGCTTAAATATTTAGGTTCATTTCAGTAATCGGGAATAGAACTCGATTTTGTAGCTATTGTTCATTTACTAATTTCGTGTTTGAAATATTTAATTATGTAAAAATTCAAACAAATCTGACTCAGATTTCTTTGTGTGTTTTTTATTGTTTTAATAGATATTTTTAATTGAAATGGAACTATTGTTTTCATATTATATAACTAATATTAGGTCCTTACATATGAAATTGGCGTTTCATATGGCAGAAATGAAAACGATTTTTTTTTATGAAACTATTTTTTTATTTAGTCAAAGTATGTACCATGGCTATCTATGCACTTTTGCCATCTCGAAGGTAGTTCATTGATTCCTTTACTAAAAAAAGTGTGTGAGCGAGAATCAATAAAATCTTTGAAGGCCGTTTGGACAGCCTCGTGAGAATTGAATTTTTTTCCTTGCATGAAGTTGTCCAAATTCCGAAAAAAATGGTAATCAGTTGGAGCAAGGTCCGGGGAGTATGGTGGGTGTCGAAGACATTCCAGTCGCAGCTCCCGTAGTTTTGCGGTCGTCAAACGTGCCGTATGTGGTCGAGCGTTGTCCTGAAGCAGCAGTACCAATTCATGCGGTACCCATTTTTCAAGTTTTTTCACTTTTCCAATTTGTTTCAAGTGAATCAAAATGGTTTTATCACTCACACCGAAGCCTGCCGCTAACTCTGACGTGGTTTGCGATGGATCTGCTTCCACAATTGCTTTTAATTCTTCGTTATCAACTTGTGTCTCCGGCCGTCCACGAGGCTTGTTCTGTAGGTCAAAATTTCCAGAACGGAAACGTTGGAACCAATAACGTACCGTATTTTCTTTTGCAGTAGCTTCCCCATACGCATTGTTAATCCTACGAGCCGTTTCTGCAGCACTAGTGCCGAGGTGAAACTCATATTCGTAAATATAGCGATATTTTAAGTTCTCCATATTGTGAACAGAACGATGTGAAAGAAAAACAAATGACGCGATAACAAATAAATTTCGTAATTCGAACACAGAAATACATGGTCTTAAATTTGAAATAAATTTGAATTTGGAATTCCTAGCCGAACGCCACATATTTTGAATCAAAGTTGCCAGTTCGCCAAACGCCAATTTCATATGTAAGGACCTAATATTTTTATTTATTTAATAACTTCTTTATACCTATTAGTTATTGCATGTGGGCCTACCTAGTATGAAAATCTCAAACACGCCACTGGTGAATACCCATACTTTGTATGCACAATATGACTGGTCAACACTTTTTAGATTTGGACAATCCCTTGTTCACTTAAAAATATACCTTCACCTGAATATTAGAATTGTCACAAATACATACTAAAGAGCGGTAATTTACTCTAAAATGTCATTTGTACTCGAAGTGTTTACCCACGACTTACCCCTGAAAATAACAAAATAATAAGCCCAGTATTTCAGCGTTCGCATAGAGAGCAATTTAGCCTTATCACAGAGAATATACAAACGATCATACAAGTAGGTACTTATCTTGATATAAAAATTGCTCTCTTTCACCAGTGTTTTTTACAGCAACAAAAAAATATTTTAATTTTCATACACAGATACGTCTTGTTTGGTTCCCACCCAACAGTGACATCAATTCAAAGCAGAGACGATGTGGGAAGCGCTCTTATGTCTTTCAGTATGTTTCCTTTTGATTGCGATTGCAAAATGCATGTTGCATTTTTAATGTCATTGTTTCATGCGCAGTTTCCGTTAGTTCACGTTAACTAACAACGAGATTACATTTTATCCACATTTACGCGCCACGTGAACTTGAAATCTCTTTTCACGTTTTTTTTTTAAAACAGCCAGCCACTCCTACACGTCTTGTGCTATCTTATCGTATTGTGTACATATTATGCTAACGCGTACGTCATAATACAATGATTACTTACTAACTAACTAAAACTACTAATAACAATAGTCGATATACATATATGTACCTTCATAATAATTATGTAATCATTAGTGCGGTATTCTAAAAATACATTGGCGGTAGCCGCACCTGAAAATTCGTTGGACATTGTAATGTACACAACGTGTATCCGCAACTGCGAGGGATATTACCTCTGAAATTAGATTAGAATACTAATAATAATAATTCATCTTTATTGCACAAAAAAGTATAAAATAAAGCAAAACATTGAAATATTTAATTACGTGTTATGGGCAAGTTTATCGTAGAAGTGCGATATCTTCCAACTAAATGTCAAGCGAAAACAAAAAGTAAACTATGATTAAAATACCGAAGAAATCATATAATATATACATAAATATAGATATTAAAATAAATATATGGGTACCTACGTAATACAAAATACCTAAATACAATATTAGTATCGATACGCGACATGACGCTAATGTTGAGTAAGGAGGGACGGGATAGAGGGATAGGGAATGGGCGGGACTGCTCATCGTGTTTGAATACACGAAAATATATTTAAAAAAAACGGTGTAAAGAACAGGGAATCTTAAACATGTAAATGCAACAGAAGACTAGCGACCCTTGACCTCCTTGCTGAAGGTATAAATAGAAGTATAAGTGCGGATAATCATTCGTATTTCATCTCAGCGCAAAAATTACGGGATTCTAACTCATTTCGTTATCGTTTATTGAATACGTCATTCAACTTGCACTTTCAGTTTTTATCTTGTAACATTTTGGTAATATGAGGTGCAGACCAGTTTACTCACGATGCCGTGGAAAAGGTCGGTTTTGGGAGTAATTTATTGTCCTATCCACCATTTCGGTGCACAAAAATACTCCCTAAATTGCTCCTGTCCTGTCGCATTTCTTCCCGCCATTTCTCGTGTGAAATGGAATCATTTAAATGTCCTACACATGTGGAAAGGGTGAAAATACATACTGTATTAGTATTATTAATGGCAATCCACCCGAAACAAATACATTTCTTGATGCCATATTTCTCAGATTCTTTATTATAGAAATCAAGCAAACATACCTTATCAAGGTGATTGAAATTCTGATTGAAAATATTTCTACTTAAATTAAGTCCAAATTTTATCCTCCGATAAAAATCATAGTATCTACTTAACACAAGTGTTATTTCAGTAGTTAATAATACATTTATTTAGTTATACCTATACTACTGATTGTATTGATGTAAAAGCGTGTTTCATATTCATTCATAATAACATCTTATTTATAACCCAGTGTTAATACATTATTATATTTACATAACAACGGCGTTCACGTTGTACGTAGATATTATGTAGGTATCCACTCTGTTGATTATTTATTGTATTCCATTATACTCAATGTATTGTCAATTTTTCTTGTTGCGTGGGCAGAGAAAAATTACACAACGAACTACTGTAAATTGTAGTTGATTGTCTTTTATTGTGTTGTTTTTTTATGTAATAAAGTAAAGTTTATGTTGATAATGATGGTAGAATTGTCTTGACGCTCTTAAACCGTTATTTGATAAACACAAAGTTGCTGATGAAAAACCCAGTCTTCAGTTCGATTTGAAAACTATTGTTGTTTTGGTATTTGAAAACATCTTCATTCATCCTCTCGGAAGTTTATAGCGGAGACGCCTCCTTCATTCGGAGGGATTATGTTGTATGTGTCATCTCTACCCACGACATTCTTAATGCTTTGAAATAGTTTTGACGAGAACGGAGTGTCGTCCAAATCGTAGGGAACATTGCGAACGTCACGGCACTTTAGCTGTTTATCATTAGTATAGAATTCTTCCATTCTGACATCTCTATAGAGATCTTAGATCAGCAGGTACGCAGTAATCTCCCCCCCCCTTTTTCCTTTCCCCTTGATTTTTTATTATTATTATTGATTTGTGTTTTTGTGCTAGTGTGATGATTGAGTGAGCGAGCGAGACTGTATATGTAGGCATGTTGAGATGACGGGAATGCTAGGTACCTATGTTTTTTAAATTAATTGTGGCGCATGGTTTTGGATGATAGCTGATCTCTGAAAGATTAATCTTTTTTCTAACTTTATATATGTAGTTATTGTCTGTTTTGTGCTTTTATCATTTATAAAATAAAATCTCTTGATATTCATCATGTTTCTATGAAATCAACTGTACCTATGCAGATTACGGTGGTGACTGACGTGTTCTCCTCGTTTAACCTTGTATAGGTGAAATGTAGTGTCATCTTTATCCATCCGTTGTTAGCGTCCTATACATAATTTCATTGCTTTCAATTAATTACTATTTAAATATATGCGCAATTAAGTATCTTATACTGCTGCTTCAGAGATTTAATCAAGTTAAAAGTGTTGTGATACATAGGGGAGTAACTGTTTAATAGCCACTCTCAACCTGCATCATGTTTGTGCATCGCGTAGATACTCGTCGTTTATACTTCATTGAGTATTTCAAGGACAAGGTCTATGTCGCAATCGCACTACATTTTGCACAGATAATTAACTTGAACTAGCCACACATAAATACACATTCCCAGTATAAATGGTTGATCACGTTCATAAATATGTACCTATGTATTTTTATATATCCAAATAACCAAATACGTAACGGAGAAACGAATACCTTACCTACATGAAAATTTGCATTATTTTACCTTATTCCTGCAAAATAAAATTGTACGTTATTTATTGAGGAACAGCAATATTAGCATAAATGTGAATTTTTTTAGGTAATTTTAATTTACTGTTTGTTGTCTTGTGTATTGAAATCAGAGCGTCTTTGATTTAAATACAAAAGACAATAAGCATTTTTCTAAAGAGAGAATTTCTAAGAAATAAATTATGTATTTACATGACGTTGCCAGAATTTTTTCGCCATTTTGCAAGAAGATAACAATATTGGTAGTCTTTTTGCAATTTGATGATTCTTTGGTTGAAGTTGGGTTTAAAGCTAGTAACAAACAATATATTTATTATACTACACAGGCGGTGTTTTTCCGTTCAATGAAGCTGGATCTATGAGAGAAATATTTACCTAGAATAATTTGAGCATTATAGTACCACCCTTAATCAGCTCCCTGGATAGTAGGACTCCTACGCAGTTGAGATAATTTTTCTCTATTCCTAGGAGATGCCGACGAAGCTTGAATATACCTTTGTTTATTTTCGCAATTTGTAAATAGAGTATAATATCTAAAGACAAGGTACGTGTTCGGTGTGTATATAAACTTGTTTTATATTATCGCTTGCACAGAATTTATCTACGTATTTGAAGCTGAAAACCTTTATCTGCTCTGATCTGGCTGAGTAAAAAAAAACATCACTGCTTCGTTTACCGCTTACTTTTAACATTTTTTTTCTTGTGACACAGGTTATTGTACAGTTTTAGTTAATTTAAGTAAATCGCCAAAATGGGTTGGCATAAATATTTGACGTCAATGTTTCTTTAGTAATTTCCAATTTGGCAAACGGAATCTTCTGAATATTGACGTTAACCTATTGTAAAACATAAGTTTCGTCGATCAAACATGGGTAGGCACTTATAGTATTTCCCCAGTATTCAATAAATGAATTAATTGATCAGAGGTGCATTAAAGGTGTACTGACTATTGAGTATTATTCCATCATACATGTCTGATGCCTGTTATGAAATGTGTACACATATGTTGGAGCAATGCCTTTATTTTTTGTGTACACAATATTGTGTCGATAAACAACATTTATTGTTATGTTTACTATTCAGTTAGCACTCTGTTCTACTTGGCATGTGATTCTATAATCGGTGTGATAACTTCACACATATAATATTGTGAATAATGATAGTACTATTAATTTATTACTTCATACTCGATTCATAATAATAATAATATGTGGTTAACTCGGCATCAAACGACAAGCACTGTTACTTTTCAGATATTTTCATGCGTAGCTAGTTGTATATTTTATCAAATTCAAGCAAACAGATCTGTACATAGTTATTCCCAAATTGGGACATTGTTTCAAATCACTATAGATATTTTCCTTACTCGTGTTTATGTATTCGTATATTATTTTTTTACTTAACATTAAGTAAATCAAAAGAACAAGCAATAAATCTAGACAAAACCCAGTTACGAGATATCATTCAATGTTCACATCCCATTTATATGTAAGAAGGGAAATAAAAAACTTTTCATTTCATTTATTATTTATTTCATATAGCATTCTAAGTAGCAGTTCTTTCATAGTATAGTATCCCGATATGGATTGTTACTTTGTTTATTTTTTCCGAACATGGATGGGCAATGGGCATCCCTAATTTCTATAAATATTGTCACATACTAAAATTATTTTATAATCGATTATCATGTTAATGAAGAACAACTTTGTAGTTCGATGTCATCAATTTGCGAAATGGTGTCGATCTGTCGATCGACTTAGAGGTCAGATGATAGACAGTAAAATGTAGTCAAAATTTGCTCATGTAAAAATAATAATCCTTGGTATTTTTTTATTTCATTACCTACTTATCGTTTTGTTTTACATAATTATTAACATTCCAGGCTGACGTAGGTTGGTGAACAAGTAAATGTGTTATTTTATAAATCTATTTGTTTTTGTGGTGTAGGAATTGTTAATAATAAGTAATATCGTTTCCAAAATATTCCATCGAAGTGGGCGATATTTATTATATAACCAAATTTATTCATAATGTCCCCACAAATAGGTTTATCTTTATATTGTTTTGCTATATTTAAAAGTACTCCTTCTTGCTTCGTATCTGAATTGAGAATATATTGTTTTTCTTAGTGTTATTGTTTTGAATTTCTTATTATTTTATTAAGGAAAAGTGATAATTGTGGATTATAGATGTATTATAAAACTACATTTTGATTGGTTTTCGAAGTTAAATTCTTTCTTAAGAGCTTTAGAAAGATGTGGAAGTAGGTCACGAAGTCGATAGTAAATCAATTGAAAAGAATGAAGCTTCTTTTATCCTTATCTTACCAAAAGGAATGTTTAAAGTGAAAGAGAGAATCGTTTCATCAATATTTTAAACTGTCTTAGTACGCGCATATATCGTCCCTCGTCTGACTAACTGTCGTAACTGACTTTTTTGACAAAACTGAGTTATGACCGCCACCATGTATTTTGATTTGATACGCATGTTCTCACCGAAGATCACAGCTGTAGCTGCTGCTGTTATCCTGGAACAGCTTTCTGATTTGTTGTCGTATCTACGAATTAATCAAAATAATATCTCACTAACGGACGTAAGTGCAGATACTACAGTTAGTGTGATTTTTTTATAAATGAAAAACATATCCGATGTAGGCCCTACCTTGAAATACGACACTTAATATAGTCATTAACTGGGAATAACTTTTCATTTATTTTCACATAGGATAGCATTTTTCTCTGTTGGAATCATTTTAGTAGAGATTCTCAATATCCCGATCATAATTTAGTATAGCATAAAGTAGGTACTGAAAGAATTAATATGTCAAATATTTACGAAGTGCGGCCACATGATTTTGAAGTTGACGGCTCATTGAGGGAAGTACTAAGGAAAAAATCTTCCAAGGTCAATAAAAATAAACAAAAATAAACAACCAAAAGATCACAGAAAGGAATACATGACCCAAGTATCCAAAAAAATTGTTGCAAAGTGGATGCTAAAACCTGCGTGAAACATTGAAATTTGTTAGGCAGCATCTCGTCAATGTTACCTTTTTAACCAATGTACTCCCGAAATGATTTGAGAAGATTTTTGGGGTCTTGGATCGATACAATTACAACGCGAGTACATCGTTATACACAACAAAAATTGGGACGAAAAAAAACTGCTGGTTTGAATTCTAGAAGAAATTTTACAATTTATTAGCATCTTCTGCTAGACGGACAGCAGATATGCCGAACATTTTTTTTAAATACACTGAGTGTTGGAAAAAAAACGGTTAAACCAGCAATCGATAAAATTACTCCGACGAGGATTTTAGGAAAAGAAAATCGTGGCGGGCGCAAAGCATTTTACATTGAAAGTGATCTGAGAATGAGACGCAATATTGAGGAACAAATTGAGAGATTTCCAAAAGTTGAGTCTCACTATTGTCGTAGACGACATGAAAATACTTGCATAGTGACTTGACATTGAGAAATGCACGCTTTGTTTCTGGATACTTTGAAAAACAATCCTGAAAAACTAAGTTTTGTATCATACAGAAGAGTTTTAATATAAAAAAATCTGTCTTTCCATCTACCGAAAAAGGATCAGTGTAGCTTGTGTACGACATATTGCGAAGGCTCAGAAGATGTTAAAACTAAATTGAAAAATCAATAACTTAAGCATGAAAATAAAATAAAAAAATACTTGTTAGTCCTGCTAGAATGGTTGGCATAACAAAGGCTCAGCAAGATTCTGCAACACAGTGTGCTACGTTTGATATGTAGCAAGTTATCAACTTACCAATCAGCAATGAAAATGCAGTTTTCAATAAAAGACGTTTATTAGTATATAACTTTACAATATACGATATGTCGTCTGATGAGTGCTATCGTTTCACGTGGCATGAAGGTGCAAGCAAGAAGGGTTCCTCTGAAATTTAATCTACGTTTTTCTTTTCTGAATATGTATGATGAAAAATGTTATAAAAAAATATATTTATTTGCCGACGACTGTAGCGGTCAAAAAAAAATTCAATAATCGCTTCTACCCTAATTAACTTTATAAATAATTCAAGAAATAATAATGAAATAAAATTACGTTTATCTGTTCCATGTCACGGACAAAGTGAAGGTGATTCGGTACACAGTGTCATTAACTATTCGCTTAAGAAAAGTGGTAACATTTTTGTCCCTAGTCAATTAGTTCCTATTTTCAAATTAGCAGGTAGAAACAAACCTTTCACCGTTACACCCCACAACTATTCAGATTTTTTGGATTTTAAGAAATTATCAATTGAGCTACGTCTTCTCTCCCTTCGAATTGACGACACATGGCTAAATGTAAACTGGATAGAGATGACGTAATTTTCAGTAGAAAAACACAGTCTTACTAAGTTTTCTTTTAAAACTAGTGATGGTGAAACGAATTATCGTTCAATATCCTTGAACCGACAAGTATCTAAAATAATATTGCATAACGAGATTTCTCGACTCAAATCCACTCCATCTAAAATTTCCCAGGCAAAATATGCTGACTTGATGTCTTTGACTACTGGCGATACATCGATGATAACATTACTCAAGGAGGCTGAGTTTTATAAGTCCTTCCATCACTAAATTCGTTATTTTGAAAATAATCACGAAATTTAATTTTAGAGTAAAAGAAACTGACGTGCGTGCATGAGAAATTGTATGACTGTGGAGGAAGCGAAAGAAGTATGTAAGGACAGATCTAATTGGCGTTCCGTTCTCTCTGCCTACCCCAATTGGGATACGGCGTGACGGAAAAGATAGAATTTAATTTAATTTATTAATATCTGATGATGAGGATGAGAACTCTCGAACACCATAATCTGTATACTAATTTATTTTCTAGTGATTTACTATCATTTTATTTTCCATAAAACTGCTGTTATTACATTGTAAACACTCTTGTTAATTAATATACTTTCTCATATTATAAAATCGTTTTGTTTTAACCTTTGACTCTTAAAATAGTTAAGTCCTATCTGAGCACAACTAAATATGGCCATGAAAAAAAAATCTCACAAAGAGTCCTATCTACTTTGACGGCGCATAAAAAAAAATCCAATATACTTATGGAAATTAATTTATCATAAAAATGATTCAAAGATACATAAAAATACAAATAAAATAATAAAATACATTTAGAGTCTTTCGTATTGCTGGGAGAGACGAAACTATGCACGCCAAAACACTAAAAATGCTCTCCTGAACAATTTACATTTCACCAGTTACGACAGTTAGTCAGATGAGGGACGATATTATGTAACAATGTAACTGCACTTATTTTGTTTTATAAAATATTATTTTACTAGTTTCGATAGTTAGGTATTATCTATATTATAATGCCCCTATTGGCTGGCTTGTAACGCTGCACTTGGAGGGTATTTACAGATAAGCAAGTGGTACGTTAACTATTTTTTTTTCAAACATTCTTCGTGTTTTGTGATAAAATCCCAATGTCATGTTCCAACATTTTTCTAATTCTTTACCAGTGCGTATACGATGCTGTAATAGCTGGTATGTTAACTCAGTTGTTAACCAATACAAATATGCAAGAAACTCTTGAAACTGATACATGAGAGGTTCACATGTAAAGGCTCATCGATCTTGGAACATTGAAACAGAGTAAACAGCACTTTTCTATATCTAATTGATGCGTTTATGGCACTAAATCAGTTTTTAGAACTGTTTTATTCGAGAATAGAATCAGAATTTAGTTGTAAAGATAGAGAATACTGCAGTGTAGCCGGTGAAAACACGCATATTTCTGCATTCACGATTAAATATTTGTGAAAAGTGAATCGATGTTCCTTTGCATGTGAACACTTCATAATTATGTTCCCACATTAATATTATGTATGTCAATATAATATTATCTTTGTTTAATATGTCGTGTATTTTTATCGTAATATTATGTATTAATTTTATTTGGGAAACCCGTTGAAATAATGTTATGAGTTTATGATAAGTGAGGTCAATCAAATGACTTCTTCCGATCTTTTCTTCTGTATAAGCGTTTTTATTTAATAATATTACTTATAATGTAGTTAACTATACTATACTATACCCTCACGCCGTGTCCCAAGTGGGGTAGGCAGAGAGAACGGAACGCCAAACAGATCTATCTTTACACACTTCCTTCGCTTCCTCCACATTCATACAGTTCCTCATACACGCACGTCGGTTCCTCTTACTCAACACGCGGCCGTCCTTGAGAATTTGATCCACGTGATCAAGCCACGTGGTTCTCGGACGCCCGCGTTTCCTCACACCCTTTCTTTCAGATAAGTATATCCTCTTTGTCATTCTTTCCTCTTTCATTCGTTCCACATGACCAAACCATCTCAATTTATTTATACGCATTCTGTCCACAACAGTCTTCTTGCATCATGTAGTTTTCTTAACTTTATTTAAGAAAATGAACTATTAATAACAATATAAATATTTTTAAGTCCTTACACAAAGTGATAGACACACCCGTAACATCCACAATAACGCGATGATTTTGAAACTCCGAAGTTGACAAAGGATATATGTACACGAAAGTAATTTCTTTTGGATAACTTAAATAACTTATACAAAGTTTTAGGTTAAGGTTAAGCTTAAGGCTGAAATCAATAACCCCTTTTGAATTCCTTGATATAGTTTTTTATTCTTTCGTCCATAACATCTCTAGAATAAAGGAAGGAAACGAGCATCTTTCATTAAAAAATAGACGTCATTTAAATCGTCTACGATGTATCATCCCTTGCTACTGAATACTTTATCTTAATCAGTGAACAGTATTTTATGAAAGAAGGAAGATCTTTGTTCCAAACAGTACCTTAAGAAGAGACAATAATTATTTCAATTTAATATTATATCAAGCTAAGGAGTTTATTGTCTCATTTCCTAACTTGAACTATTTTTTTATAAATCTTTTATAATTTTTTTTAATAAATCGAGTATTGTTTTATCTATGAACCTTTTGAAATTGAGCATCAACAATAAAATGCCACGAAAGTATACAGTTACCCTTCTAATTGAGGTTGTGATCGTTTAGTGGTAAAATATTATAAATTTAAAGTGCTGAATTTAAGTGTCAATGCTAAAAGAGAGAGTGCTCATGGTCTGGGATTTATTCCGAGGTCTGCTCATTTGTTCTTTCAGTGAATATAGATCAGTGGCGGATACAGATGGGGGGCGCCCCCCCCCCTTGCGGGTCCTATTGACGATGTCTTGTATATGTGTATATTTTTCGCGCCCCCCCCTGAGTTTTTTTCTGAATCTATAATATAGATACACCATTGAAATTTAACGTCATGCTATCTAATTTCACATTTGAGCTAATTGTTCTACGTCACTATATTCTTCTACTAACTTTTTTGTATTTATTTATCTATTTTTGCTCTTATAAATCAAACAACAAATACAACAAATTATTTGTTGTTTTGTTGTAAGTCGCAACATACTTAGACAGGCATCAATTTAATAATTTAGAGTCCGAGTACTTTCCAATATACGTGAAAATTGCATGGAGGAAATATTACGCCATATTGAGAATCGAATTACCGTCATTAATTATTTTATGTTAATAATTGCATGATAATCATAAATAATAATGCACCATCAATATAATGTTATTATGATAAAAAATATCCTATCATTTGGATATCTCTAAATCTATTGAATGCTAAGTGGAAATATTGGCGCCATTATCAAATAAAAATGTTAAATACCTATGTTGCTTCTAAGAACTGTACTCAGTTCCCTCTATTTCATTCACCGATATCTCTGAATTGATAAAATTGTCAAATTTACCTATTTCCTGTATATAAGTAGGTACATAATAAATTTAGCTGGTGGAGGGTTTATAATCATTTTATATAATCGATAATGTACGCTAATCCTCGATACAAACAACGCTTATCTTAAACTTTTGAGTGGTTAATGAAGGTCTTGAATTGAAACAACGTCTGTTAAGAAAATCATAAGGGTGCCTACAACATATTGATTTATTTGAGTTAATTTATTTGCTTTTGATTTTCACATTAAAGTTCTGATAAAAGAGGTATGACTTATAATTTACTCAAAAAGGCTATTTTAATAGAATAAAAACTTATTTAGCAAGCTTAAAATTATGTATCCCGTGGAGCACCCGGTAAAGAATTGGTCTCCCACTCTTCTCCATAAGTTTTCGAGTGTCCTGTAAAAGGCAGGTGTTCGAAAAAATAAGACATTTTACATCTCAAATTCGGCGATGAGGTTTGCCACCCATCCTGAATGTCTTAATTTTATATTGGCACGGAGAAGACAGCTTGCATGTTTTATATGCAGCTGGTCTGCTGGCTACCCCACTTGTGGGATATGCCGTGATGGTATAGTAGTAGTAGTAGTAAAATTATGTAAAATTTTATAACACCAATATTATTAAGTTTTGAAAGTGTAATAAAGCGCCGAGTTATATCGGATAATGTAATATCAATTTATTGTTAGCACGTGTTAAGGAAAGGTCATTAAGGTTAAAGGTTCTACACTGTTATTTTTGTTTTATACGTGTCGAGAGCATTGTCTTTATAAACGGTCAATATTTGCACGTTTTGTTTGTTTGACAACCTTTGTATCTGAATAATGTGAGGGAAAATTCCACGACATTTTACCATTTTCGCCTCTCATAAACCGCCTTATTTACTTGCTTAAGTACCTGATATTTGTTGTGTACTACATTAATTAATGTCGCCAGCCACGTACCACGTTCACGGTCATGGACGCCTCGTGACCTTCCGAAATTGTTGCCCACACACGCAACTCTTTTACGTCATCTTTTTTTAAACTTTTCATATTAAAATTATAACTGCTACTTCTACTATACCATATCGGCATATCCCACAAGTGGGGCAGCCAGCAGACCAGCTGCATTTAGTTAACATGCAAGGTGTGCTCTCCGTGCCGAGAAAATATTAAGATATTCTGAATCGGTGACAAACCTCATCGCTGAATTTAAAATGTCAAATGTCTTGAAAATATAAAAATAAATTAACACGATATCTATATCTAACAGGTAGGTACATAACTATTAATTTAATAGTTATTTCATTGAATATTTTTTTATGAAATTAGTTTTAAATTGTTTCTAGTTCTATTGTGACAAATACCAACAGTTCTTGTTGTTATGTTTAGTATTTTGATATTTAATTTCATTCTATCAAAATGTCTTATTATACCATCATTATAGCAACTCCCACAAGTGAGATAGCAAACGGACCACCTTTATATAGTCCTCTTCCTAGTCCTCTTTCTAGTCCTCTTCTCGACAATCCGGTTTTCATTAAAATCACGGTAAATCATTACTATTACAGGTACTTTATTATTGGGAAATTATTCAACTTGTTATTGGCTTTTTCTAAATTACCTTAGAGTAAAAGTACTCACATTTTTCAGAATAGATCCTAATTCACGTTTTGTTCTTGAAATAAAATTTGAGAACATATTTTTTCAACGTTTCCAGAAAATGAGTATTCCTTATTCGTTTTATTAACAATACTAGTGTAATATTGTTGTGTATTCATTTATCGAACTCAACGCTCCTCTTGGGAGCACAGGACAGAAACCAGCCTCTTCCATTCAGAGCATCTCTGCGCCAATTGCGTCACCCCTTTCCACGACATTTCCTGCGCTCTGATGTCGTTTTCATAATAACGGTGTATTGTGAAAGAGGGACGCCCTGGCCGACGGAACCCTCGCGGACGAATGAACAGTTCTCTTTTTGGGTATGTTTGTGTATAGTAGATAGTAATTTTGCTTGAATTCCCTGTACCAAACTCTTTATTGATTCAGACGAGAAAATTGCGCTTTTCAATTCTTTGTTATGTATTATAAGATAACTTCTTATTGTTATATCCGGTCCCGTATTCATGCTTTCGTACACAATATCTAATAACGAATTCAATATGGATATGTTATTAAGTTTTCACTATTACATACAGTATGGTATTTGCTTACCGTATTGTTATCGAAGTAAGTAATTTTACAATACTGATATTTGAATGTTTCCATTGTGATTTTTATTCATTCTGTTTTTATTCATCCACTTATGCTCACGCTTGATCAACACAAAATAAAATGCAGATAATAGTATATAATAAAATGAGAAAATAAAGCAACAAAAAATAACACACACACATCATCAAACTGGCAATGCGGGTGTGCATTGTCTGATGAAAATGAAATGTTAATATTGAACTTGTTCCACGTCTATGTTTTCGTTCATTTTTTTTTAAAGAAATGTGAATATGTATTTAGAAATGTAAAATGAAAAAAGTAGTTCATCGCTTTTATGAATTTCCCGATATAGAAAGATTCCCGCTCCTTTCTATAAGTACATATTCGAGTGTTGTGAAAAGGCAGGTACATAAAACATCGTTTATAAGACAAATTAACATCTATAATTTAACGAACTTATTTTTAAAGATTTTATTTTAATCTATTTATTCTTTACTGTACATCGATTACAAGCAAATTTACAAAAAATACATACAAATCAAATACAATCATAAAATCAATGTACAGAGGGCGAGTTTATCGCAGAGGTACGATTTCTTCCAACTAACACAATATATTTTTGATTTGTTTATTTGAAGTTATTTTACGATTCCTCTGTCATCTCAAGGGGGCCTGTTACAAGGGTGGCTTTTCTTTTTCAGGCGAAAATATATAGCTGAATATTGTAAATTCACATCATAATATTGTATATTATACTAAGTTTATATTAAATAAACGTTCGTTTTTGTATTCACTTCTGTACTTTCTTTGGTAGCCTAATATCCCCTTCAAGTAACTAACGATACTGCATAGAGAAGAAGGCATTTTCCCATTTCTTCCCTTCCCTTTTTGCACCAACATTTTTGGTGTGTGGCCACTAAATCTAGAGTGCTCCCTCGGGGCAACATTTCTCGCTTTAATGCGACCTTAAATCCTGTTTGTGCATGTGTGTGTCGTTATGGAGAAACATATCTCCAGGTACGGCACGAGGTATGTGGCGGGCGCTGCCCTTTAAAAAAAAAATTCACTGTTACAATTGATACGTTTTTTTGCGTACAGTGATCCAATTTATTTTTATCAATTCATTGCTGATACCTATTCGAATGTATTTACACACTTGTATTTATTTAGTACACTGTCAATCGCAATTTTCAATGTTTTTAATAATTTATCGCTTATCTTCATTTAGGTAATTCTTCATTGTCCTAGTCTACACTCTACATTCGGAAATGTGAATTACATACATTTTATTTTTAAAGTCTCATGACAATTCTCAAAAATATTTATGTTCTTTGGTGGTTGGACATCGGTTTGCTTGAATAATTTAATATGTTAACCGCAGCAGTATCTATAACTAAATATTATGTTTTACAAATCATATGAATGCTTTAATCTATTTACATGTAATGTATGTTAGTGTATATTATATACGTTATAGATCGATACATTTGTCAGGCTAGTAACAAAACAATGCCCTCTGTGTAAACCTGCATCCGTTAAAGGTGTTAATGGGTTGAAAATATTGTATGTACCTATATATATATATATATATATATATATATATATATATATATATATATATATATATATATTGACAATATTACAGTTTTTGTAAAATCATGTCAGAAATTGCAAATATGCTCTGAATTAAATCTGGTTTAGAGCTGGTATCAAAATAGAAGAAAAATCCTATGAATATTAAGTATATTTTACGACTCTTTACTTATTTTGTATCGCATAATCCTAGTTTTACAAGAGTTATATACTTAATTACCACTGACAGTAACTGTCTTGACTGTAATGGAAGTTTTTCATAATATTGTAACTAAGTGGTTAAAAATCTCTACTCTTAGAGTCTTAATTAACTACTTAAGTAACGTGGCCTGAATATTAAAGATAATTTATTATAATTACTACTAACAAAAAACGTTAATATGTTTTTCAAAGTTACAAATCTCGTTTTTGATGACTCTTGTTAAAATTAATGTAATACATTCGTTCTTCTTATATTTTCTGAAACTTAATGTGTGCGAGTAATATTGTCAGTGGCTGTAATTATGAATTATACCAACCACCAATAGCGGCACAGAGAGGATCACCTGTGTGCTCATCACTTGCAGTTAGCCCACCGGCTACCTTGACTCGTAAAAGATGCTTATAATATTGTTGGTGGATAGATAAAAAAAATATTTTCCCGTTGAAATTAATTGAAAATTATGTAGAAAAATCCTTCTTATATACCTGAATAATTAAAAAATCGGGCGACTTTTATTTATCCGGTTTTTCCAAATTTCCGAATTCCAGTGAATATTTATTAAAAACACAAAGTTGGCTTATGGTAATTGCCAACATTTTATAGACAAATGGGATTGACAATATTCTATAGACAAATGTATATAGAATATTGTCAATCCCTTCAGCACATTTACATGTTTTGTAATTATTATGAAATATAAAAATGATTATGCGGGATATGCAAAACTATAAACATTTATATTTATGGTTTTAGGTGTTAAAGGCAAAGTTAAAGACCCTATAGTTCAGGAGATGTTATGATTCTTGAATGGGTCCTTGCCGTGGTTTTTCCATAAAACGACGCATCATAAAAAAATTTGACTTGTTTATTATTATAATTCCGTCTTCTTTTGTTTGCGGTTGTGGTTAAGTCTTGAATAGGTATTATAATCTAGAAATATGTATTTATTATTCGTACAATATATTTCAAAATATTTGTGGTTGTTGCGATTACGAAATGCGTTTTGAAATGACAGATTGCGATAACAGTTTTTTATTTGATAAAGAAACTATTCTCGAATTTCCTATGACGTAAATGTAGTTTGAAAATAATGTTATTTCTATTAAAAAAGCGAGGCCGAATAAAAATGAAAAATAGACCAAAACCTATAGAAGAGTTTTTTGATATCTCGCAATATTTCACATGAAAGTTAGTGAATTTTATTTTTGTTTCGTTAAATTCATTTGTTTTTCGTCACTTTTTTATATTTTATCATTATTTCCGTTATATTTTTGTGTTATGAAACTAAATATCATAATTATCTTCTTGCTTAATTTCACGATAGAACACCCGTAATCATGAGGAACTTAATATCAAGTAAAAGACTTGCCTTAATATACGAAACTTTGATTTATCTCAGTTTGAGAATGGTGTTGCTTGAAACATTGTTGCATAACATCATCTATACCAGTTGTAATATTATATTTTTGTTATTTTTTTTTGTAGGTTGTATTCAATTTGTAATTCACATTAACGTTGTAAATGTACTAGGAGTTTTTTAAGCTTTTACGTTATTGCTTTGTCTAGTCATTGGAATATCCAGTGAAATGTATTGAAAATAGCCGCGTACACACTGGTCGGCGAACGCTGCGAATGAAAAGTTTTGTCTCTCGTTTATTTTCTTTGGCTATATAGGAAAGGAATGAAAAAAAACGAAAAGATTTTCTATCGTTTATCGACCGAGAGAAGAAAAGTGATACAAAACCCTTCGTTCACTGAGCAGTGTGGACACGGCTAAAGTTGTAGTAATTCATCATAAGGCTCAGCACGCGATCATCTTGCCTGTTTATTTTATTTCCCATGATGATAACATTCACGATATCAGACAATGTTACGTGTCTATTTTGTTAATCGATTTATTTTATTTATCCGTAGATAATAATTTCGCCCCATGTTTTACCTTTATTATATAAACAAAATTATAACTGATATTCATTAAAAAAATACTAACGTACTGAAATAACAAAGTTTATTTTATACAATTCATAATTAACTTTTTAACCTTTTAACGAAACCTAAATTCATGAAGCAAATTTTATGATAATTGTAAAGGATAACTGACGTTTTGTATTCTCTTTCACGATATACAATCTATTTGATAACGATTTCAGAGCGTTGGGTTGATCGTGAGAAGAGGTGAGTTTTTAGTTGTAGAATCGCTTTGAATGGAGGAGACTAGTTTTCACCTGTGCTTGTGCTGCGGAGTTTTATGTATCTAAGAAATAGATTTAGAATTCTTATATTTATTTATTACACAATATATCTGAACGGGGAATGTTTTCAGACTATGTGAACATATCTAAACATCGATTTTTTTATGTAGATATGTAGTATTTTACCTGGGGAATAAAAATCCAGTGGAATTTTGTGGATTTTTAAGTACGAAACTAATTGTTTGCATTTTTCGTAAGCGTTTTGCATGCCACAAGTATACTTAAATTTTTACGTTCGACTGATTTGTAGGTTAGGTTTGGGTTGATCTTGTGTTATTTTATGCAAAAACACATTTATTGACAATCATTACCTACATTATCATATGATTTTTGAGTGAAAATCTATATTATTACGTGAATATAAGTAGAATATTTATAAATTTAATTTTGATGCATTCACCTTATCTGCAATTTTACCATGAAGCTAGCTGAAAGTGGGCACATTTACCGTTTCAGTAAAAATCAGAGCACATTGATAAGTATTTAGTATCTGTTGATGATTTATCGTCCAACGCTGTTTGACTATTTTAGGGATTAATTAATTATAAATGACTGTTTTAATATTGTCACTGCTATTTTAACCGTCATCATCGTGCCAATATTTATTTGATCACTATCAAAAACTTAATGTTAATCCATTCATAATGATAGATAATAATCACAAGACTACTTTTTCATTCGTTCATTGACCGGTGTCTTATATAACAATCATAATATTTGTATTATTTAAATTGAATATGACAACATCGTTATAATTAATTTGTTCCCCGCTATTTTGATTGGCGTTATTAATAATGAAGTCTTCTTCACATTAGGTATTCATTGTGTTTTTCTACCATAAGATAGATTGTCTTGTCACTTAAATGTGAATACATAATATGTTCTAATATTTAGTTTTCTACTCTCATAGTCTTCGTCACAATAAATAACAATGATGTCATCATCTTACTTGTGTCACGTTCAAGTTGTGAGTTGTGTTTGCAATCATCTTAATATAATATTATGTCCATGCATCCAGATATACTCATTAACCTCTATCGGTGCTTTGAATATCATTTCAATATTAATTTCAAATCTCTTACTTCTCACATGTGACACGAAATGATATATTTATATAATATTATCAACTTAAATATTAAGTTTCGCATTTCAAAAACATGTAAAAGACAGGTAGGTGTTAGAAAAAAAGAAATGTCATATATTTAATTCAGCGATGAGGTTTCCCACTCATTCTTAATGTCTTGATTATTTGTTGTTTGAATTGCATTTTTATTACACGGTATAGCTAGTCTGCTGGCTTCCTCAATTGTGGGATGTGCTGTGATGGTGTAGTAGTAGCATTTCAAAAGATTTTCAATGAAGTTACAGCTTAAACGCCTAGTCGTATAGAATTTTCATCTCTTTTTATTTAATCGAAAATACTTGTTCGTATTAAGTATAAACATGTTCTTTGAATTAATGCGACTGACTTACTTTTCTTGACATTATAATTATTGTTTGGCTCCAATTCATCTGGATACTCTATGATTAATCAATCTTTGAATCACAAATCCTAGGTAGACTTTGTAATGAATTGAATACTGTATAATGCATTGTGTCTCTCTTACATTCCAATACCATCACGTTACAAATTGATGTTATGTGATTATTAAGTTGCAATTGAATTGTTAGTGTGTTATAATAGAATAATATGTAATAATATTTTATTCATCATAACTTCGTATACCACCACTATATTTAATAGAATGTGTTATAATATTTTATTCATCATAACTTCGTATACCACCACTATATTTCATAGAATGTGTTATAATATTTTATTCATCATAACTTCGTATACCACCACTATATTTCATAGAATGTGTTATAATATTTTATTCATCATAACTTCGTATACTGACGTATATACCGACGGAGCTAAAACCATAATTAACTCATTGGATTACTGCAATGGCATCCTCGCAAATCTTCCACAATATGATTCAGTCCGTTTTTAATGCGGCTGCACGTTTCATTTATCAACTGAATCGCTCTTCACACATATTTGCCACCCTTCAATCTCTTCACTGGCTCAGATGTCCGGAGAGAGTTGAATTTAAAGTGTGTTTGACAGTATTTAAGGCACTTCATGCTATGTCCCCAGAATATATCATGGAACTCTGTGGTAGACAGGCGTTAAGTCATAGACAGACAACACTTAGGTCTTGTCAAGATATAACAACTAAATTGGAGGTGACCAGTACTGTATCGAAACCAGTATACGTGGAGCGTGCTTTTGCAATATCTGCACCTGTAGTCTGGAACAGGCTTCCACAAACGATCAGAGAAACGCAGGACATATCTCGTTTCAAGAACCAACTGATAACTTATCTATTCAAGAAATCTCACGTTATAATTCAGGCACAACCTTAGTTAGCAAAGAGCGCCTTTGAGGTGGATTTTTTTTCACAAAACAGCGCTTTACAAATCATCCAAATAATAATAATAATATACCACCACTATATTTCATAGAATGTGTTATAATATTTTATTCATCATAACTTCGTATACCACCTATATGTAAATGTGCAATGAATTGATCATTGAAATTAAATTGTCTCTCGTCATAGACACATAACCATGTGTAACCCATTTGTTTGATTTTTAGTCATGATTCCACACGCTGCCGACCTTTTCCACCTTCACGATTCAAGCACATTACTTATTGTGAGGGTGTCTGGGGTGTATTCGGGTTTATATCTAACCCAGATTCATCTTTAAAATAACCGCAGTATTCAACATTTAATTGAAACATTAAAGTGATAATAATGATACTTTTAACATGATTGATTGATGTCATAATGCAAACAAGGCTATACATAGTACATTTATACGAACTACTTTCAAAAATACATCAAGATAATTTCTAATAATTTTTGTCTCGTAATTACTGCCATACTTGTTGGACTTTTTTACGATGATCATGTATAATTTATTATTGTGAGACACGAATATCCTTGAAATGTTACTTACTTCTGAGTTCTCCCCTACCTTAATTCAAATTCTATATTTTGAAGATTATATCAAGTAAATTATTTTATTTCATAATTGCGTGATGGAATTTATATTGTTACGGAATATTTAAGTATTAAGAATAATTTTTGTTATTACCGTTGATACATTAATTCCCATTCGTACAACGATGACTTTAGATATTTTTATTTAACCACCAATTAGTGAAAGCTATGTTTTATTCTGTCTGTGAAATATGCTTTTTTTTATTTTTTAATGGCGGTTTTAAAACTTGATTTATTGAGCTGAAATATATTGCTAAAATACATTCAAATTAACCATGATTTTCATCAAAAGTTTCTAAATTGTGAAAGCTAACAAAATGTCAGCTATTGATAATGTGATGTCGTGTGTACATAAATAATGTTGTATGATGATAAATGTTTTGTACGATTGCAATACATAATCCATGTTTATTTATTCTTATGGTATGGGTGTTGTACATGAGCGGTGTTACAGGGATCCGGCGGAGTGTCGGAGAGGTCGATCTATGTGCCAACTGCGCCTCCAGAGCCTATTCCAGCGAGGGTGAGTGGAGGGAGAATAGCCCGGGTGACGCTCACTAGAGAGAGATTTCTTATTATAATCGTATTATTTCCCACGAGATTGTATACCACTATGCAATACAATTGCCACCAGACGAGTTGACGAAGTGCTACGTCAATAATTATTATTTTGATAAATTTCATTTTACTTTTTTTTTGTTTTTCTATAGTTTATTTTCTTTAATCTATTTGTTTTATGTTTTCTTATTCATAAAATTCTTGCCCCTGGCATTCTTAAGTTTTTGAAAATAATTGTTTCATAATAGAACTTCTTCATAACTTATAATATTCTAGATGATATTTTGTATTCCAAGTTTTAGTCTCATATTATTTAAGGTTTTATAAAACACGAACACAGTAAATTATACAGCTGATATTTCGTCAAGAATTTACAATCCATATTTCGTGACAATAAAATTTTGTATAGTAAATGATTTATCAACTTTTCTATTGGAACGAAGTGGGCTACTTGCATGCTTGTTACTTGCAGTTGGTCTTCTAACTACCCCCCCCCCCCCCACATATGGGAATTGCCGTGATGGTGGGAATGAATGAATGAACCTTTTTTATTTTTAATCCAGTTTTTTATTTATTTATTTATCTATTCACGGCCTGGGTTTGAGTTTGTCTAAATTTTTGTATTATCAATTTAGCCATGTTTTTGTTTAATTCTTGAGTTATTTGTTTATGCATTTGTCAACTCGTCTGTCAGCAATAATGGCTTGTGTAGTTAATCATCAATATTGATGTGGTTTCTTTGAGTACCCCTAGTGTATCATACATACATATGAATACAAGGTAAATGTATTGATCATAATATTGTTAGATGTGCACAACACTGTCGATGTTTACACATTCAACTGTTTCTAGAAAATTAGATGAAAAAACAAACAACGAAAATCACCTGTTGTATCATACATAATCAATGTATCTATTATTCAATTGTTAAGATTTTTATATTATACACAACTTCTAGAAACGGGTGTGTGAGATCACTGCTATAATTCGGTGTTGTTCACCTTTGTTATTATTGTCTCCCACGAAATATTCAAAATATCAATCATTAACATTGCTAATGTCAATAATATTTACCTTAGAAGCAAATATAGTGTTGGGAGTTGATTCAATTGATTCATATTGTCCACATATGGCAAGGAAATAATATACCTACGTAATATTAGAATGTGTACATCATTAAGGATGTATTTTTATTTATCTGTTTCTCTCTCTAGTTGGCTTCATCTAGGCTTAATATCCGCCTCCTACTCCTTCTCTCCTAAACATTGTTGTAACCCGTATTATTATTATTATTGTGGTTTGGTAACACACTCATTATATTTATACCTATATTAGATGATGCATTATAATTACACACAATATAATATGTATCTATCTGCCTTCATACATACATGGGTGATGACTGGTGACGTTCAGTATTACATATTATGTATTGTATGTGTTTTGCTTTCTCTCTTATCGTATACAGCTTGTGACGGCACATAATTATATTATTATTACCCTTTTTTGTGTGTTTTCACGTGATTTTTATTTACTAATATCATCATCACACACACACACACACGTATCTACAACATCCAAACACACAAATACACCCTATTGTTCCTGTATCCACATCAGTTGGTATACCAATATAATATTCTTGTTCGTTTTTGGCGTAGTCTCAAGAAAGGAAATGTCGTTGAACACACACTGTGAACATCCGTTTCCTTTTGCAGATTTCAATTCTATTATTGTTTTACTTTTATATTAAGACGACTGACTGTGACATGTCGGACGTTGTGTTTTTCTTTAGAAAGTCTTCATATTTATACACATACTTGGATTTACCTATAAGATAGTAAAATATTTTTTTTAAAGTACCTTAGATTCTTCTTCATTTGATACAAAAAGAAGTAGTTAAAAATATCGTTAATTTGCTGATACTTATGAATACAAATTATTTTTAATATCTCACAGTTCGTACGTAATTTTATTTCTTTTTAACTGGGGTACCTTCAGTTTCTGCGAAAATCAATGAATTATATCATACCATTTTGAATTAATGATGTTGTGATTTTTTTCCTCGAGGCTTACAAATTACGCATCATTATTATTCTAATGAACATTTTTTTCATTGTCATTTTTGCAAATAACTTCAAATTGCGCCAATGACTACGAACAGTGAGCAGTAAGTCGTTTTTATCATTTCTGCGAATTATTGTAATTTAAATAAATAATTCAATGTTATGCAAATAGTATGTCGCTGACTTATCATTTTTATTCAAATTGGTTAAATATAATAATACTCGTTATTATAATGAGATTAGATCACATGACGTCAGTGTCAATTGTAGCGAAATCATGGGATTTTTTCGATTTGTAAGTAGCATTTCGTCAATTAGGCGATCTGTGTGCTTTTTATACTACCTACTCGGATTATGAGCGGATATTGTGTTTTTGTAAAAGATAAAAAATAGTTACCGATGAAATGTTATTGAATGTTACGCAATTGTAGCTAAACTAAACATAGATAGCGTTATGACATAACATTAAACTCTGTAATAATATTATAATGTTACGTGGAATTGCCGAGACGAATCGATACATTTATCTGGTTTACGAATACAAGAAAAGAGTCATGGGGAAATCACGTAAGTAGTAAATGAGGTTATGCGATAATCTCTAAATGTTTTTTAGATTTTGATTCTCATATAAATAATAGTTCGACCGGTTTTTTTCTCCCTGTGGCCCATTCAACTTTATTTTAAATAATATACTTTCCCCGTGAGAACGATACCAGAGTATTATTATTGTCGTGGGAAGAGGAACTAATGAAATTTATTTCCACCCCTTGTTCCCTAGAGGATTGTTAAAGGGCGAATAAAATAAGAAAATAGATAAATTGAGATAGAAGTTAGAATGATATTTATGAACATTCTGGCAAATGAGTAGATTTGTTAGAATAATTAGTAGTTTTGAAATTCCTCCGCAATTTATTTGCCAGAAATATGTGAATACAGTACTTACATGTTTTTTGTCTTCACAACTTTTGTTTGTTGTCGTAATATTTCCATCTAATTAGCTGTCACTCACAAATTTCAACAAATAAGTTTTGTCATATTTTTATTTTATTAGTATTTTATTATTTAGATATTAAATAATCAGTTAATTGTAACGTGCGAGATATGAAAAATGTATTTTGAAGGAGATGTGAAGGACTCAAACTACCTCAATGAGATGTCGAATCATAGGTATTAAATATGGATAAAAATAAGCAATGTAATGAGCAATTGTCGCCGTGAGACATTGTCTGGTACATCAAATAGTTTTATTTAATTTCCACGAATGGAGTAAAAATATTATAGAAAGATAAAGAATTTAGAACATTGCTTTATTTACTGAAAACATTGTCACGCGTGTCTGGCCGCTATCTACATTTTATATTAGGTATAGTGTTTCTACTTATCTTTTTTATAACAATATAATAGCAAAGGCGTATATAAAAGGAAAACTGATAAACGCAATATTAAACAAGCGTAGTTACTTAATTACAAATCATATCTGCATTGTACTGCACCTGAAAAACAATTAAATGTTAATATTATTTATTTTTCCCTATCTTTGTACACTATTTATTATTTGATCGCATATTTTTTTGTGTATATTTATTATCTTGTTCATAATAACTTCGTGGTCTACTTACGTTTATTTTCGTCATTATTATCAATACTTATCTATAATCGGCAATCAGTCTACGCATTAATACGTTATAGTAGTTAAGTAGCCATATTATACAGATAAGATAATAATTTATTTTGTTTTTGAGTAAAAGTATATCTAAAATTATAAAACGGTAACTTTTAGATGACATTTTACATCTTTAGCATTGAGGTTTTCCACCCATACTGAATGTCATTATTTTTTAGCAGGTAGAGGATGTTCTGTATGTTTTTTTATAATGTGCAATGAATCCTATAGGTATTGTACCCGTGTTTATAAATCTATCCTTTCAAAAACGGTTCTTCTATTTAACACTTTATATATTGCCATCTTTTTGGTGATCTTCCAGGTAGACGAAACTCAGAGGGTATCGCGTTGTCCGCGATTTGTGCGATCTTGTTAAATCCAAATTTGCTTTTTTATTTCCTCGAATGGGCATATACAACCCAATACAGTTCAAATATCCATTTGCCAATACAACTAAGAACCCAAGTACAATCTTATACACCTTTCACAGTACCTAAGCTAAAAGCTATTTCATTTCATTATAGGTAAATAAATAAATATGTACATATATTACTGAGTGCAAATTCAATTTGTAGATAATTGTGTTTAGTGTTTTCATTTCGTTTGTATTAGGTAGGTATATATAGAAATTAACAGAAGATAATGAATATGTCATGTCATATGGCTGGTGATACGAATGTACTGTATTTAAGTGATGTACAACTAGGTGGTAGATATGATCGTATTGTTATTGTTTTTATCTCACTGTACATTGCCAAACGATAAATCACGTTAATTAAATTTCACATGCATTATTGCCATATTTATGATACAAGCGCCATTACTTGTTGCCCGTTGACATATTCAATTGTTTCCGTGTTAATTTTTTTAAGGTATTTTTATTTATTATTTAAAAATTGATAGTCGAATGCGTCTTTCTGTACAATTACACTTCGTGATTCCTAGACTGGGAGTTCGCGATTTCTATTCTCATTTGTATCGATTCTATGTTCAGGTTCCTAGAAGACTGGCTTGCTTTCCATAAAATGTATATGTTCTTGATTTTAAAAGTGAAAACAATTCAAAATACCCGAACATTCATATTCTCACGTGTGATGTTATATTTGTTTCTTATTTTTTATTGATATTTTTTTTATATCGCCATTATCTTTCAATGCCAAAATTAATAATAGTGACGTTAAAAGATAATGACTTTCATTAACATCAATAATAAGAATGCATTCATCACATGACACATGATGGGAATGCATCACAATGAAATTGTTATCAACTTTATTTGCTAAGTACTGTAGGTACCTACTGTGATTTGTAAAAGACGTGGGCTTAATCAACACTTCATTACATTGGCTCGTATCAAAACCATGTTCTTATGTGTTTTATTCTACTGTTATTGCTCATAGTGCAAAAATGAATGTTATAGGAAGCTATTAACAATATTTGATGTTTAAATTGAGTTTGAACTGACAGTAGTGCATCTGCTATCATGCTATGGTAACATTGCAGCAGCAAAGCCACATACACTTACTTACTATACCATCACGGCATATCCCACAAGTGCGGTAGCCAGGAGACCAGCTGCATGTAAGAAACATGCAAGCTGTCCTCTTCGTGCCAATATAAAATCAAGACATTCAGGATGGGTGGCAAACCTCACCGCTATGTATGTCATGTGTCATAAAATTATTATTAAATGTGTTCGTTTTCAACATGGCGTCACTCAGAAAATAACGTCAAAGTAAAGAAAGACTGCGCAAATAACACGAGCGAAAAAATAAAGGCAATCGAAGTAAACTACATATTTAGTGATATATTTCCCAGCTTGAAATTTGATTTCCTTTCCGTAGAACAAAATCTCTAATTATGGCTCCTGGGTTGCAAAAAAACTTTTTTCACTTAAGATAGCGGAAAAGTAAGATTTTCGAACGGTTTCGAATTGTCGCGTCGGTCAGGTAAATACATTAATTTCAATTTAATTATTCTGGAACACGAATGTGTTGATTTCCTTGTTCGCCTGGTAGAAGTAGCGGCTATAAAGGATACAAATAAACGTACTATACGTCTATTAACAAACTGACATATATATATTATTCATGTGGGGATTACGACTGTCTAGTCATTGTTATTTATGTACTTGTACATATGTGCATTATTATTCTATCATGTCACGTGGTCTATAAACAGATTATTGTTATTATCTATTATTATTAATTAATTGAATCGTATACAAAACTATTAAGTGATTATTTGCACAATGCCAAACACTATTAATCATAATATGTAAATGTAACATACATATGATATAATTTAATGTGCTTAGGTAAGTACCTACCTATACGTACTTACTGAATGTTTTTGTTTCAGTTAATCGATTCACAGAGTTTCATCTTAGGTAGAAGAAGCAAACTAAAAATTATTAAGAAAACATCGACATAATAAAACGTAGATTCATCTTCTTACTTTTACTCTTTTTTAACACTCCTCGCGGAGCTAACAAAAATTCCTTCATCAAGTACCTACATGAATAATAATGACACAGCCGAACGTTCGTATTCGTACCAAAATAAGGATTTTTTAGATATGTTTTTGAACGCAATTGCTTGATTTTTTTTACTTGGGTTTGAAAACCTAAATAGTCTGCAAGTGCTTTAGCCTTGAAGATCTAAAAACAACGCAGGTAACTGCTTATAAATTCAGTTTTTATTGTTAAGATTTCGATAAATCGTTAATGGTTTGACTCATATCAAGAGGGTTTCAGGTTTCATTCCCGTCTGGGTCATGAAAATACTTGCTTTTATTACGTATAATAAAACTGTTTTCATTTCTGTCGGTTGCTAACCGTAATGCTCATATCGCATCAATTTAATTTGACTCGTTTTACTTATTATCGAACTGCACGTACACCATAAGTGTATGCACACATTTATATTGTACTCGCATGCTTTCTATACTTATATAATGATATAGCTGCCCTCTTAAAATCGCGTAATCGGGGCGGCAGCTAGAAGAGTGATCCAAAGATCTATAGGGCCCTTTTTTCGGAGAATGTTTAAATATATTGTCCTGAGTCTTACGTAATATGCAAGACTGGCATATTATGCCCGTACAAATAAAATTGAGATATGTTGATTCTTTACGCCAATATCCTTTTTTTGGATCGATGTCAATTATGTTGACATTTCAGTTTGAATTAAAATCGCAAATGTTTGTTTTTTGGAATGAAAATTTTTGACATTCGATTAATAGTCGTATAATGGGAATAATATTGAAGGAGATACATTTTGGCTTATGGGCCCTTGTTCTAGAGTCAATTATTATTCTGATGTAAATATTCCGACACAAAAGATCAATGAACTGAAACTTGAAAGAAAATCTAAAGACTAAATATTTTACTTTCTATTTCTGTAGGTACACAGTGTGTGACACATTCTCTATATATGTATTTAGTTTCTGTCAATCGGCTCTTTCAAATAAAACTCTTATATTGTTTGTCCATTAATCGGGTATGCAATAACTGGCGACATTGTAGGTTTATTTTTATTATCTTACAGTTTTTCCTGCTTACATCCAGTTCTCAGTGTGACTGCAGATAAACTGGAACCACAAATACCTCAAGAATACGTAATATTTAATGTGTATATTGTGTGCAGTATTATTAAACGAGCTTTACTATGTAGTTATAAATACGAATGATAACAGTGAGTAATTTATTACCAATCGTAGTCTACTTGCAATAAGAGAAGAAACTTGTTATTTATATTATGTCTGTCAATACAATATTGTCTTATCGATTGAATACATCGAGATTTATGTATCGTATTGTTTTATTTTTTCTGTGCATTGTTTTAATGCAGCGACTTAATTACAGGTAAATAAAGTCTTCCAGGTCTTATGGCTTCCATTCTTTCTATAAGTTTCGAGTGCCCTGTAAAAGGCAGGTGTTGACAAAAAAATACATCCCAAATATTAAATTCAGCGATGAGGTATGCCACCCATCCTGAAAGTCTTACTTTTTCGTTGGCACAGAGAAGACAATTTGGATATTTATTAATGCCACAAGCCTGCTAGCTAACCCACTTGCGGGATATGCCTTGATGGTATAGTAATTTATGTAATTATCATCAGAATATAATTATCATTTCAAATAAACGAGAAATAGGTAAATAGAAATTTGCGCATCATGTGTTTGTTATATGCGTCAAACCATGTATCAAATTTCATAAATAGTAATATAGATGTGTAGGTATTGTTTTGTCTCTCTATGTCACGTGTTATGTATGAACTAATGAGAAAGAATTCTCGCAATCTAGTAATCCGATGTATAACCTCGGACTTTTGAAGGGGTGATCTCGGGCTCAAAGCCCGTTGTTGATCTCTTTTATCTTCACAACACAAACATATTTTATATATTAAAATGTAGCACCCTTTTAACGAAAATGAAAAGAATGCAAAATTGTATTGTGCACTGCTGTCTGCAACATGCCATTATAACTAGATAGATGGCCGTGGTGCTACGTGTATCAAATGCGTATGTATTATATATTTTACATTTCTCGTGAGCAAGGCCGTATATTATTATTATTATCATCTTAAAAATGTCAACCTGCACTGACACCATAACAGCTTTTGGACAAGGCGATCTCAGCTGGAAAAAAATTAATTATGAAATCATTAATTAATTTATTGTTTATAATGGAAAGTGAAAGAGTCGAGAAACTGAAACACTAAAGTAGTAAAAATTTCAATCACTTTTTAATTCAATATCTATAACCGTTAATACGAGGCATGTTTTTTAAGTAAGTACTGTTTTGGAATTAAAAAAAGACGTGCAAAGATATCGCAATAATTTTATTTTTACATGAAAGACTGTACCTTAATCTACTTTTCTACATAATTTCCGTGAATATTGAGGCACTTGTCATAACGTGGCACCAGTTTTTGAATACCCTCCTCATAAAATTCTGCCGCCTGACTTGTTAACCACTGTATCACAACTGTTTTGACTTCGTTATCGTCTTGAAGACGCTGACCACCCAGGTGTTTCTTCGAGTGCAGGAACAAATGGTAGTCGCTGGGCGCCAGATCAGGGCTGTATGGAGGATGATCTAGAGTTTCCCATTTAAAAGATTTCAAGGAAACCAATTCTTTGACCGTGGACCACGCGTCAAAGAATTGGTTTCCCACACTTTTCCGTAAGTCCTGTAAAAGACAGGTGTTCGAAAATGAAGATATTTCACATCTTAAGTTCAGCGATGAGATGCCGCCCACACGTGTCTTAAGTTTTTGGTGGCATGGAGAGGACAGCTTGCATGTTATTTGCAGGTTTGGTGGCTACCGTACTTGTGGGATAAAGGGCATAGTTGCCCTGAAGGAATGAGTCCTGCATGTAATTTGCATAATATGGAGGAATGGAGGCAACGTAAAGAGATAGTCGAAAAGTATATGTAGAGATTGACAGTATGCCGTAGATGTTGAAAAACTATGACATTAAATACCTATAAAATACAGAAAAATTTCCATAATGTTGATACGCAATAAAAGTGCTTACCTAATAATCACCCTTGCTTTTTCTGTCACGTTGTTTAATGCCGAAATAATATAATACATGTAGGTATACCTACACGTGTTAATTAAAAGAGTACAGTATTTATGTTAACTGCTGTAGGTAGGTATATTCATTCGCTACGCTATACGGGGCTAATTGATGTACTGCTTTGCTTTGTTACGTCACTTAATTATTATATTGAGCCGTGGAGCACCTGGCAAAGAATAGTTCTCCCACTCTTCCGAAAGTTTTGAGTGTACTGTCAAAGGCAAGCGATCCAAAAGATAAATTAAATTCAGTAATGAAGTTTATCACCCATTCTGGATTTCTTATTTTTTTGTTGGCACAGAGAGGACAACTTTGATATGTTGCGTTACGCGGTCTCTTAATAATGATATTACATTTATACGTGTATTCCAAGCAAGCCTTTGGAAAAATTCTTGACTACTTCAGGTATATTGAAGATCGTTAAAAATGCAGTCCGCATTTCCGCAAATATCTTATTCACAGTTAGCATTAGAGCAAACAAAATAATTTTATGTTTTTAGAGTGCTGTTAGGATATACATAAGTTAGCGTAGAAATAAATTCCGATAGTACACCATTTAACCTTTTTAAAATTAAATTACACCGGAGATTAAGCTGACATTTTATCATTGTTTTTTTCTTCTAGATTTTCCGCTTCGATAATTTCTAAAGATTAATTTTATTTCTGCTAACTTACCTGGCATCCGCTAAAATGAGATACAGGCAACACACGTAGTTTACGTAATTGTATTCTGTAAGATAAGCTACGTATATTTTGATATAAATTGTTTGTGGAAAGCGTTCTCATTCTTTTGAAGATTAACCACCCGGAAGATACTCGATGGTTATTTTTATAATAAGAAACAAGTCGTTTCTAACATAATATTAGTTTTATAAAGTAGGTATCGCTCCATTTATCAAAAACTCTAACAATCGGTTCACGTCTTTCCCAGATTTTTTCTGTCATATCTCTCTTTTGGGATAGTTTTAAATAGAGCTAAAATGTAGGTATTTTCACAATATGCACCGATGATATCGTACGTACCACCTACCTACACATTTACGCACATATCCAACTAGATTTGTTTCATTTGTTGAATGATCGAGTAAAATACAATTCTCTCTCATTTTTGCCATTATTTTCCTTTTGGTGTTGAGTTCGTTGTTAGTTTATTTACTTGTTTACTTTTCACAGATATCTGGTAGCACTTGAAGAAATAATTTATTTATTTATAATAATACATACGGCTTACGCCTTTAATACATAGTTATAAACAATAATTGTACAACACCACCATCGTATCAAATTAAAACTCAAAACAAAAATAAAATATACTGCATCACTTCAAATTATAAAAATAAAAATTAAACACATTGTGTAGAATAATAGGTAGAATATTAGTATTTTTCATACAGTCTTCAGACTACAGTCTTGGAGGTTTTGCTTAGTGACTCTTTTTATCACTATTTGAAATTGAATTAGTTGCTTTTCACGAAGGACTGATTTTACCATAAATGACATCGTTATTATTTATCCCCTTCCTGCGTGATGTATAGGTGTGGGTGCACGAGGGAGATAGACACCTTGCAATGTCTGACGGCCGTCATAGTTGACAATGTTATTATTGTATTACACTTGCACAGCTTCTTGGCATTATTATTATTATGACAATATCTATAATATGATGTATTTTGTGGGTTGGTACATCACTCGACACCACTGTTCATTCATTCTGCAAACAGAGTCGAGACTGCGATACGTAGACACATTTTATTAATTTCCCTTTTATTGGACACGGAAAAACCATAGAAGTTGGATGCAATTTTCTAAAGATGTTCGTAAATCAATTTTCGGAAAAGGTTTACTTTATGGGACATTTAATATTAATTATTTTAAAGAATCAAAAAGTACCTATGCAGCGAGTTTAGTATAAATAATAACAATAACAAGAAGCTCGTTAGCTGATAACATTCATGAATTCAGGAGAACACCTCAAGAATGTGATATTTATCACTATTGTTTTTTGTCGAGCTATATAAAAATAGTCACGAAAGGTCAAACAACATCCATAATCGTTATCACAGTTGTCGCATTCTTAAATATTTAAACTTCTGTAATTTCTTGAGAAATTCAAACCGTATGTACCTATTGTTAACAGGTTATCTTTTCAATTTATATTTTAGAGACTTCTATTACGGTTTACTAGGCTCATTTCGCATATGCCAGAAATTAAATTTAATATTTTTATTTCCTTGGCATCGCGCTACACTCAGAAGTATGTATTAAAAGAACAATAAATTGTGGAATAATATTGTACCTACACGAAAGTTCCACTCTGTTTATATTAGTTGTCTCTGCCAAAATTTCCCGTATTTTCTTCTACACAGCACACACGTAGGTACACATGCATTATAATGTTATGACGTTAAATTGCGGAGAATAACGGGCATACCCGCATGTGTACACAATTTTTAAGTGGGTGTGTGTGCTATCTCACTACACTAGCGTAATTATTAGGCACCTATTATGTTTGTATTTTATATAATGGGTACCTACCTAATAGTGTTGAAAAAATGATAGTCGGTATAGTAATTATTTATCTATTTTTAGCTTCCTCGTGATGTACCTACACTAGGGGAACGGTGCAGGTACTTTTTTTGCTATCTCTTGCTTCTTATTAATATAAATTATTTTTGTTTCACAAGCTACAGTTGGGATAGCCAGCAGACCAGCCGCATTCAGTAAACTTGCAAGTTGTCCTCTCCGTGCCAACAAAATAAAAGACAGCAAACCTCATTCCTGAATTTAAAATGTATAATGTCTTTATATTTTCTAATTCCTGTATTTTGCCGGACACTCAAAAACTGTGGAAAGGAGTACGAGAACAATTCTTTACCGGGTGCTCCATGGGATAAATACCACTTCGTATTGAGTACATAATAATTATGATATTACTGTTTGTATTATTTTATTCACCCATTTTGAAACAGGTCAGTAATTCATTATTTTAATACAGCAGGGGTCGTCACTAACTGGAATGATTTTTAAGATTTATCGTTAAGTTTATTGTCCTTGCATTTGTCTCGACGGTCAGTGATCATCACAGACACGCGATCAAATATTTAATAATGATCTACAACGTTTGACGTACCAATTAATAACTATTGCACAATAGCAATTTGATTCAAATGGGTGCTGGGAATCGTGTAATCCAGTTCTTTCTGGTTTTCAGTAGTTTGCGTTGAAAGTAAAATTAGTCCGTAAATATATTTATTTTCATATTTTATGTAATAGTTTTAAAATATTTCACGTTAAAATAATAATTAGACAATTTGTTTCAAAATATTACATTATAATAATAATAACAGTTAACAATACCATTTGTTTCAAAATATTTTAATAAACAACATAATAATTATTATTACCTACACGATAAACGTAATAAAATAACGTACCTAATAGACATCGCTCTCCCAAATACACATAATATACAAACAACCGTCGCAGAAAAAATACGTAAGTAAATAGGTATACGGCACTAGCAGAAGAAATAAAAAGTATTTGGCTTTCTAGGTCCGTTTATATAATACCTTTAGTCATGTCAGCTACAGGGGTAACTCCGAAATCTTAAATAAATATTTTACAAAAATTAGATTTATCGGTTAATTTATATAATATAATATTGTAAGAAAATTTCTTGAGATATTGTTAGAAAATTCCTGAACACAGATATTTCAGGCACAATGCTGGTATTGTGAACCCGCGTTTTGAACCTAATCCTTTGATGTCCTGTACATAATATATCTGGATAGGTGATTTTTTTCCGGCATTAGACTGTTAAGTTTTTGTGTGACCATGACTGATCTTATGAAGAATATTATCTGTTTGTATAATGCTGAGAAGTTCTGCCGCCGCGTTAAAAAGAAATACAGATACAACAATATAATTATATAATATGCTATTTAATAAAACATATCCCCCTTATGTGACAAGTCTCGTGTAGATGAGGAATAATAGTACCTAATCTAGACAATTTGTTTCCAAATATTTTACATTATAAAAATAATAATAAACTAGATATTTTTTTTAATAAATGCGCTTTTCTATGGAAAAACTATTGAAAAGGTTCATTTGAGAATTATGCATTTTTCATGTCACTTATTGTGTGAAAATTCCCATGTACGTAGTCAGAACGTTGAATCTTTCGTGCTGTGATTCCTTGTCGATATAATTATTACTGTTAGTACAATTTAATTAAATGATGTACCTATATATATATAAAAGCCTCTTTAATTTTTGGGGATTGCTTTGTTTACAAAGAAGGGATTTTTTAATGGCAGGTATGTGGTAGGAATATGAAATTAACGGGTCGGTTATTTGAATTGAAATTGTTTTTCCAGTATTGAAAAGCCGTAACAAAAAACTACGTGCCACTGAACATAGTGTTTATGTTGAATAGTGTTAGGTATAATTGATTATTTGAATATGTACCTATGTATATTTATAACTTGATAGAGAATATTATATTATACATTAAGTATGGTGTAATTCCACTGCTTCAGTTGTAAATATTTTTTATTAGATATTGCGTAACTAGCGATAAGCTCACGGCTTAATAATTATTATCGTGCCCCATATTTATTTTTCTCTGTCGTCGTATTTTTAAAGAAATAATAATATTAAAACTTTCAACAAAATGCGAAAGATCAACTTACTCTTGACAGTTCAGTGGCTCGTGCACTATGTCATAATAATACTATTTTCCTGGGCTAGTTGTGTTGATAATATTAACTCAAATGTATAACATGAAATGTGCATTACATTTACTTATTCTTATTTGCCATTTTGTTTCATCGGCGCGTTATTTTTGGAAGACTAAAATTGATTGTTAAGTAGATACCCATGTGTTCAATCTCCATTGAATTGAAATGATTGAACATATTGCGTTTTTATTTGATTATATCTGAATCTAAGGTAAATGTACTTATTCCCGATCTGTACAGTTAATAATTTTCCTCGAAGATGTTGCTTCTTAAGTGGGTGTTATCTACTTTTCCTTATTAATGAACTTTCATTACTGGGTTCTGTTATATTATATTGTATTAGTAATAAATTATCGATGAATGAAAAGAGCGGGACAATCATTTTCCTTAATTCGATTCATATTTTGTTTGGTAATGCCTTTTACAGTGCAGTCTGTAATTGAGATAATTAGTATGAAGATCAGTAATAATATAATATAGGCTTAATGATATTGGATACAGGGAATGAAAGTTCAATAACGTCGTATCGGATTAAAGATGGTGGATGCAAAACATAAACAACTTCGCTGTCATAATATTCGATAATTTGCCAAGTGGTCGTGACTTTTTAATGTGCTCCTTCTTTTTTCAAACCGTGTTTGTATATTTTCGTGAATGCTGTTGATTAAAAGCTTATTATTGTTTATTCCAGATCATTAAAATTCCTCTCTGAAAATATTGTATTTAATAAAACAAAAATCTGAGCCGTTTTTCTGTGCTATTTTCTCACCTGTGATTGATGTGTCTATCTACGCATTTGAGTAATTAATTTATGTACGCCATAGTTTTTTTTTTATTATTCCCAATTATTTTTCCACGGCACAATCAATCGTCCGTTTCGACTAAAGTTTAGAATGTCTCCGTATTATCTCTGTGTGATATTTTTATGTCGTCATCTTATTTTATATTAACAAGTTCGGGAGGGCAATACCCCATCGCCCTTGTAGTCTCTGACGACCCTGTGGCAAATATACTAATAAAAATTGGAACATTGTCTGTGGCGTTGGTAAACGATGTAGTTTTTTTCGCGTTTATAATTTCGCGTTATCTTTCATCCAAAATAAATTACTGAATATTTAATGGATTATTATTGTATTTCGTGTTCTTAGATGGAAATGAAACAGAGAAAGATTTTCATAACAAGTACCTGACTGTAAGAGCCGTTTGTTTATTATGTTTTCCTTGTGGCGGGAAATGTCTGTATGTACCTATGTAGAACTGTGCAAACTTTTATTTGACTATTGTTTCCACATATTTATATGTACATAGTAGACATAATAATAATGTACCTCTTCTGGTCTATTCTCGATCGCTCTCTTCCAAGTTTCCCGCGCAACTCTCCTCCGCGGCCCTGTCTGTATTATTATTATTCCTACTTATTTCTTCTCCTTTATCTGCGACTCATGAAAAGTCAGAGACAATCTGCTGCGTTCTATTTTTGAATTGAAACAAGAGATTTTTGTATTATGTTACGGACGTCGCCTGATTTTTCTAACCTTAATAAACGTATGGAACATTTGGTAGACATTGCGATAGTTCCGCATGAGATGGAAAATCTCGCTTTTTTACAAACTGCCAAACTCGTGTATTTAAGACATAAATTTTCGTTTCATTTTTCATTCATGTGTAAATATTTCATATCCCAGGGCTTAATATACCAAAAACACGTGGAAATCATGTTTGGCTGGTAGATATTATCGTAGACTGTATATATATATATATATATATCTTTGATGACTGCTATTATTTGTAGTTGTGTTAAATGGACAGTTTTGTTTATTTGAAATGTTATTTGATAAATTATTGTCGTAATCAAATATATCAAGTAAACTTAAAGATAAAATTATTAGCATGATAAAAATTTACATAATGAAGCTATAAATCATAACTACTTAAAAACTCTTATATTTTTAACTTTATTAACTTGATGTTTACAGTAAATTATGTTTTTTACGATTTTTTTCAGTAATTGTCGCAGTAAACTTGTGTTCTAAAAGTATGATAGGTCGGCAACATTGAAATTGAAGGAAACCTACCATTCGGCTGGGTACTGTAAAAATCTAGGAACTTCCAAAATTATCTTGTTCTTACTGGAGGTGCCATATAAACTAATTTATTTATTTATTTATTTATTAATCAGAGACACAAACAGAAAGTTGACAAAATACACACAAAAAAATAAAAACAACATACATTGATTCGGCCAGGCCAACCCCCCAATTAAGTGTGTCTACAGCATACACATATTAATGTTAACAAAAGAATGATAGAAAAAAAAAAAAAAAAAAAAAAAAAACAATCAAACAAAAGCAGATCACAATCACCGCAGGCCCAGTACAAACTGAACCTGCACCAAACAAGCACCGATCAAAAAAACAAAAAATTTCAACCTACAAAGATACCAAAGTTGGAGGCAACACTCCTTCTGAACACCGTCAGTGAATGACAAAAGACATCCGCACCATCCACGCAATGTGAGCATAAAACATTATATAATCTACACATTCTGCTGATTGGACTATTTTGACTGACATTGTTACTATGTCTGTCCATTAAGAAAGTTCTTAGGTTACGTAGGCGGGGATTTGCTGCATAAAAATTCAATGAACTGACCGACACAGTATCTACATTACCATTGATCATTCTATGAAGCATAGTGAGATCCGCAAGTATTCTCCTGTCCCTCAGTTTATCCATCTTAAAAAAGGAAAGACGATCCTCGTAACTTTTCAAAAATCTGCCCTGTCCAGCCCTATATGACAAACCTCTCGTGAAGCGTCTCTGGACCCTCTCTAATGCATCAATATGCACCTCGTACATTGGGGACCATATCAGCGAGTTGTATTCCAGAGAGCTACGAACCAAGGAATAATACAAAATCTGGAAACTGTTTGTTCTTTTAAATTTATGCGAAATACGTCTTATAAATCCCAGTTTTCTATTTGCGCGCATGATGATATCATTATAATGACCACGAAAACTAAGTTTTGAGTCTAATGTGACACCCAAATCACGTACTTCGTTCACTTTAGGTAAAGTTTCGCCCCCCAAGACATAGTTAAATTCTATAGGTTTTCTTTTATTTGTGAAGGTTATACTGTGGCATTTTTTAATATTTAATGACATCTCGATAAGAGTCATGTGGTCTTTTCTATAAAGCTGGCAAATATTTGAAGGGCAAACAACTTAACATATCTTCCTATGTTATGACAACTGACTGTAATAGTGGTTTAACAGTAGTTAGCATGGTTTTTAGCAATAATTTATAATCCATGATTAAAATATGGGATCAAAGAGAAACAAACCAGGGTGATTTGGGCACATGAAAAGAATGAATGTAGACAGAATGACAAAGAAAATATATATGGCTGAGAGGAGTAATGCTTGGTAACGTGGCCTTCCGAGGATCGAATGGCTAGACCATGACACCTTTCATTCGCACATTCGCTTCATTTTTTCAGAAGAATATTAACCTTAGAACATTCGGTTGTTGGTGGTCCGTGTCCTGCATATAATTTTCTGTGACAAGCATATTCTTTACGATATTTTTTTCTACAATACATACCTAGTTCAAGTAATTATAATATTCATTGCAGGCAGGGTGCTTTAATTTGCACTGTATTTTAAATATAGCAATAAAAAGCAAGACCTTCATAGCTCGTCATGTGACTAATCAACCACAGCTAGCTCTATATAAACCTTGTTGCGATAATCCACTTTATGCTGATTGTTATATATAGTAATTGGACAATTAATAATAACCTGAATTATAATATTATTGGCCATGTGATAATATTATGTTCAATAAACCATTATTATTATTAATGCTTTACTGGAGAATTTTATGCATGATTGTGTTAAAAAATACAAATCATTCACTTTTAATAATGACCAATGTGTGAACTAAAATATTGTACATAATACATTAAATTTAATATTTGTATTTTATTATTAATAACAATATTAGTTATATTAATATGCACAAAGTTCCTCAGTGGAACGAATGATTTTTTCTTACATAATTTATTTTCTTTATCATAACATACTTTTCAATAATTCTGTGTATATATTTTATATGAATTATTTGTCGATTTTATATTTACAATTAACCATTGTATTATATTGTGTACGAAAATTTAACACACAAAACTACCATATAAGGTTTAGAAAAGACAATGTTACCTTATTTGGTAGTGCCCCGGACAGGATCTGAACCTGCAACCCATCCATTTTGCAAGGTGCACTTTGTCCAATTAAGATACTGGGTGGCATGCCAAAGGCTCCGATATTCTTTCTTATAAATTCCAAAGACAGCTTCAGACATATTTATGTAGCCCGATATCTCAATTGAACAAAGCACACCTTGCGAAAAAGATGGATCGCGAGTTCAAGTCGAAATTGTTGTGAATATTATTAAATAATCTCCAAAGCAGAAACTTTTGCTTTCCGATCAATATCAAAAGCAATTTTTTGTTATATTTTGTTAATTCTCAATATAAGCTAGATTGTAATTATTATTTAGAGGTTACTCATTATTATTTCATTTTGTTACAGCTTTCAAGTTCCAGGAGAACCTCCTGAAGACGATGATTCAGATTGAAAACACATTCGCTGAGTTGGGGAACACGTGTGACAGAAACTGTCTCATTATATGTGATAGAGGAGCCATGGATGCTAGTGCTTGTGAGTTGAAGATGTATCACTTATTCTAATACTAATAGAATACAAAAATATAAATATATGTAATAAGTAGCTCAATGAGATTGTGCCACCATTTTGTCTATCTATTCTCTCACGCCGTATCCCAATTGGAATAGACAGAGAGAGCGGAACGCCATATTGATCTGTCCCTACATACTTCTTTCCCTCCTCTACATTCATGCAAACTCTTATGCACGCAAGTCGATTTCTCTTACTGAACACACAGCCGTCCTTGAGAATTTGATCTATGTGATCATGCCACGTTGTTCTCGGACACCCGTGCTTCCTCACACCCCTTCTTTCTGACAAGTATTTCCTTTTTGTCATCCTTTCCCCTTCCATTCGTTCCACATGACCAAACCAACAATTTATTTAAGCATTCTGTCCACAACACTCCTCTTACATCCACTCATTTTCCTAATATCCTCATTCCTCACTCTATCACACAACTTTTTACCAACCATTCTCCTCAGAGATTGCATCTCCACAGCATTTATTCCACTTTCATCCCTCTTCAACCATGTCCAAGTTTCGCTTGCATACATTAGTGTCGGTACTAGAATGGTATTGTGCACCAGCATTTTCACCATGTTCGATACATTGCTATTGTTGAAAATAAGTCCTGCATAGAGTATAATAGCAAATTAACAAGTTCTGTGAGGAATTTAGAAAAATATAATTTTAATTTTGACATTATGGATTACTTTATTTTTGTGATGTAAAAGAAACATAAAAAAATTTATCGAGTTTTTAATGAAACTGACAGTAATAATAATGCAAGTATATTTTGTTATGTCTGTTATTAAGATATATATTTTAAGCTATACTTTTAAGTTTCTAATATGAACTTATTACTTTCAGTTATATCTAAGGAGAAATGGGAACAATTGATTTCAGCCAATAAATGGAACAACGTGGAGTTGCGTGATAACAGATATAATCACATTGTGCACATGGTATCTGCTGCCAATGGAGCTGAACATTTCTACTCCACAGAAGATCACGCTTGTAGAGATGAAGGTGTAGAACTTGCCAGAGAACTCGATGTTAAAGCTGCAGCGGCATGGGTTGGCCATCCTTACTTTGACGTCATAGATAACTCCACAGATTTTGAATCTAAGATTAAACGCATGATTGCTAGTGTGTGTCAAAAAATAGGATTAGATATTGGTGATAGATTACTGTGCAATTCCAGAAAACTTAAGTTCCTTGTCAAAGGTCCATTGCCATCTGATGATGTATTTCCACCTTTCCAAGATTTCGATGTTGTTCATAACTATTTGCAAAGCAATGTGCGTAAGACACAAGCTCGTCTCAGGAAAAGGGGACAGAAAGGACACTGGTCATACATTCACACGATACGTAAGCCTCAGCTGTATGGTCAGTCTATTGAAGTGAAGACACAACTCACACACAGGGACTACATTAACATGCTATCACAGAAAGATGATTCTCACTTCACAATCTACAAGAAACGAAGATGTTTTATCATCAACAATCAATATTACCAGTTAGATATTTACAAAGAACCTGGTCACCCACGGTAAATAAATATCAATATTTGAATTTTAAGTATAAACAACATGAAATAAAAAAAAAATAATTTGAGGTGGTCAGTATTCTGATGGTAGAGACTCAAGACTTCCAATCAGGAAGTTGCGGGTTCGATTCCATCTGCTGCAGACCTACTCTATTTTCAATATATAGGCTTACTGCTTTCTATGAGGGTTTTCAGGTGTATTTCCAATCTAGATTCATCTTTAAAAAACTATTTTTCTTGTTCTTTTGTTAAACGTGCTACAGCTTCAAGTTTCTTGTATATATTGATTGATTATTGTAAAATATGTTTAAACCTTACTGCTAACGGCTAAATGCCGTTGATGATAGAAATAAATAAATAAATATATTTCAGCTGTAAAGGTTTGATGTTGCTGGAGACATACAGTGCCCACGAGAAGAGCTATCTCTTCGGTCTCCTCCCCCAGTTCCTGAACATTGAGAAAGAAGTCACTGGTAACCCTGATTATTCCATGTTCAACCTCTCTCTAAAGGAAGATTGGAAGACATCAAAAAAATTTTGTCGGGAGCTCATGACAACAGGTTTGTACAAAGAGTAAGTGGCTGTAGTTTCATAAATTACTCCACCTATTTTTTAATATTTATTTTAATGCACATCAGTTTAGACATTATTATATGAGATAGTCTTAGAATGGATACGCTCCTACCTGACCAATAGAAGGTGGTCTGTAAGAGTCGAATCTGGCTCAACTGATGAAGACATCGTAACTCAAGGAGTTCCACAAGGATCGGTTCTGGGTCCAGTACTTTTCATATTATACATAGGATGCATTGACCGCCTGCTAGAAGAGTGTGGCCTGCGAAACTATGCATACGCTGACGATCGTGTCCTCGTAGGCTTCTGTAGCCCGGATCAAAGAGACAACTTGGTAGCTACCACTGTCCAGTGTGTGGCAAAACTCTCGAACTTAATGGCCCAGAGACGTCTTAAATTGAATCCAACTAAGACGGAATTTATGTGGGTCGCCTCTCCTGGACGGCAACATCTCTTAGACACCAAACCGATCTCTGTCTCCGGCACTGATATAACACCATCGCGCACCATATCTGTTCTCGGCGTCCTACTGGATGGAGCACTCTCTATGGAGGCTCAAGTGTCAAAGACAGTGAGCACAGCTTTCTTTCATATTCGCCAACTGTACCTAGTATCAAGACACTTATCTGTAGACGCGGTTAAGAGTCTAGTCGCCGCCTTCGTCGTCTCCCGTCTAGACTATTGTAACATCATATGTACAGGACTGCCCCAGATCCTTCTGAATCGTCTCCAAATGGCCTTTAATGCTGCTGCCAGGACCATCTATAGAGAGAACAAGCGCTGCCACATCACACCACTGCTTAAGGAGCTACACTGGCTTAGAGTCCCAGAGAGAGTGGAGTTCAAGCTGTGCCTCACGGTCCACAAAGCCTTGAACGGCACAGCACCTCTATGCCTCGCTGAGCTATGTCCCCTCGACGAAACTCTGAGGCGACCACTGCGATCAGCTTCCACCGCTGTAAACAAGCTTGTGGAGCCCAACAGGGCAAACACTTCCAAATTCGCAGAGAGGAGCTTTAGCGTTGCGGGGCCAACTGCCTGGAACCGATTACCAGCGGATTTAAGAAAGAACCAGCCCACTGCAACGTTCAGGAGTAAGCTGAAAACACTGCTTTTCAAGAAAAGTCATGGCGATGGTCACGGATCATTAAACGGCGCCAAATATAAATTGTCTTTATTATTATTATTATTATTTTATGTTTTTTCTGGGAACATCACTGACTTTTGCTATTTCGATCCCAAAGAGAAAAAATATACTAGAGCCATAAAAATATTTTTTCCAATTTGATGAGCAAATGGCAATATTTTACAATTTTCACTATTTTACTATGTCCACCAAATAACCTCTCATTTTTTTTATTGACTATGTGTATATTGCGAGTGCTTGTTCTTATAGTTGTCAATTTTGTATTGCAGTAAATGAAGATAGTATACCCAACGCGTTGCCCATGTTACCAAATGGACAAAACAACAATTCACATCCGACATCACCCAAGAAGATCACAAATGGTTCATCACCTGAACGTTCACATCAGATATCACCCAAGAAGATCACAAATGGTTCATCACCTGAACGTTCACACCAGATATCACCCAAGAAGATCACAAATGGCTCATCTCCTGAACATAAAATGACAAATGGACACCATCACCACTCACCAAGTAAAACCAATGGAGTAACGCACCATACCATTTCCAAGTGCGATGTGTCACCCAAGAAGTCCAATGGCTTACACCACGACGAAAGGAGGCCCATCAATGGAAAAGTTTGATTTGTATTTACGTTCTTTTATCATTTAAATATTAATGTATTTATTCTTTGTGCACATTTCATGTTGAAATTCTGCCAAAATATAGTATTTTACCTGAACTACTTACATAAATATCATTAATGTGTAGTTGTAAAGAAACTAATAAAAATGTGTTTCTTCTAAACAATATATTATGTATCATAATACTGTAGAAGTATAGTAATTGTGTGGAGTCACACTGTCTATTGTTGCCAAAATTATGGCTTTTTAGAGATCTGAATAATAAACAAGAACCAGCATGATTTAAACAATTTTACTATTTTTCCTGACCGATCTCGCAGTCACCATTCTGTACAGTATTGATAATGTATTATATATATGGGTTTATTGTGATTTGCATAAATGTGTGTGTTAATAAGTATAGATTGAAATTAATTGTTTTGTAAATAATTGTTTCTTCATTGGAATGTATTCAATTTAATGTACATTTTTTATAACTTTTTTTTTAAATATCCACATCAGTATGATGAACACTTTCTTACCTTTACTGTACAACTAAAGTGTACATTTTATAAGATTGTTTAAACTCAATTGCTGACTGACCGATTAATTGGTGGCCTGTGTGCACATTGTATTTGTCACATTATAAAAAATAATGACCAATGTGTACATGTTTTTACCTAATCTAAAAATAATGTTTTGTAAAGAAATTATTATGTAAAATACAAAAGTTATTTTATAAATAAATTTATAAGATATGTATGACATTTGGTACACAATGATCAATCATGATGTTGACAGCTTTTAAGACTTGAATAATTATGCACATGTGAGAAAACTGTATAGGTTTTTAAGTTGAAAAACCTTCATATCACAATTTTACACTTTATATTTGAAACTATGAGGTGTAACATCTCAAAAAAATATTAAAAATCTTGTTGTACTTAATTTTCCATAAATCAGAAAATATATACCTAATTGTGTACTTAATTTTATTTGTGATTTCATACTTCTACTTTCAAGAATTTGTTCAACAATTTCCTGTTCCATCTCTCATATCTTTGTACTGTTGTCTAAGTTTTTACCTTTTCTACCAAAGCCAGTGATCATATTATAATGTAGCCTCTAAAACATACACATACATACCTTCTTCATATCACAATTCCTTGTTAACTTATTATTATATTACACAGCTCCATGATGTTGTTATTATATACATATTTTTATGAACTTATAAAATATACAATCAAACAATCATTTGAATGTTTACCATCTAATTAATGATTAGTACTTAATTTATATAATTATTATTGTCATTAAATGTGATTTTTCATTGTTGAATATTATTACAAATGTAAAAGAGTCATGTATTAAAAGATAAAAGAATCACTACAGAGGGACATCCTATACAGATATAACTTGTCATCTATTATTATACAGATCAGCAAATAAATATCTAATATTATATATGTGTCATGGTAATATCAAGAAGCGTGTTGTTATTATTATGTACCTCAAATAAAGAGATGCGTATATTTTTATAGGAATCTTATCTATTTGTATCATTATAAAATGTTTTAGATCATCTTTATACCTTATATTACTTCTTTTGTATCATAGATTTTTTGACAAAATGCATCAATATATATTTTCAATTCGTTTTTTGATGTGTCACACACTTAGATTTTTACATTTCTACCGCTTTAATGAATCCGTGGGCAAAGTCATTAGATCTGGTTATGGATCTAAATAGTAGCAATTTATTAATTTTTCTTTTATTAGATGCTTTTATCACCAGAATAAATAAAAATTGCTTTTTTCTGTGTCCAATGTCCATCAGCATCAAAAAAAAAATTGTAATTAATTTCTTTTATTATTTTATTTGGGTAAATATAATGCCATGTAACTGAAAATAAGATCAGAAAAGTTAACTTGACAAAGTTTGGTCATGTGGAACGAATGGAAGAGGAAAGAATGACAAAGAGGATACACTGAAAGGAGGGGTGTGAGGAAGCACGGGTGTCCGAGAACTACATGGCTCCATCATGTGGATCAAATTCTCAAGGTTTTGAAAAAAAGAAATCGATGTGCGTGCTTGAGAAATTGTATGAATGTAGAAAGAGCAAAAGAAGTATGTAAGGACAGATCTATATGGCGTTCCGTTCTCTCTGCGTACCTCGCTTGAGATACTGCGTGAGGGAATAGATAGATAGAAAAGTTTACCGTAGTAAGTTTAAGTCCGTGTATGTGGGGAAGCAAAATTAAGTAATTTGTATGAAATAGCCACTGTGGATGCGTATTTATTTCGGTAGTTTTGTATATTAACATTAAATTCAATTTACAAAAAAAAAAGAAAGAGTGAACTGCCTATTGCACAGCATCGTCGCATTTTGTTGTCGCTGTTTTCTAAGCAAAATTTTTGAGCCTTGCCCATCGACTAATGTAAAGTGATTCTGTTTTATTTCTCATGTAAAATGTTGTGTTGGTGTTAATTTAACTTCTTTTATTAATTAAGATGCATTTTGTAGTCAGATTTGTTTGTTCTATGTGTCGTGTACCCCACGGACATAGTTATTGTGACACTAGTCGACTTGTATTTGGCTCATGTTTTTTAGTCAATACAAAGTATGGTATAGACTTTATTTTCAAAGATTTCTTTATTGTGTAGTAGTACATAATGTTTAGCATAAAACTCAGTGTAATATTCAAATATTATAAACTAGTAGCATACATATATTATTGTTATGATTTGTGATTGAAAAGTTAAAATATATAAATCTAGGAAAGATTAACGTAGCGGTACATTAATTTTTTAATGAATGTGTAATGTTATTAACATCTTATCTAGTTCTAAACAAAGAGTCTGCTGGTCATGAGAATATTATTTTATTTCTGTTGATATTATTGAGAAATAAACAAACTGTAGTGCAACATTTGCTGTTTTATTTCTTCCCGTATTTGTGAATTGAACTTACTGTCACTATTCTGAAGTCATTAAAATAAAATGCATATCATCACACCACTTTACTTGTTGGGTAGGCAGTAATTAACGTTAACTTCTTCCATCCTTGCGCACATCTTTTGTTTTCATAAACTTTTATACAACTTTTTGTGTGTATCACAGGAGGCATCTTCACTTACCTGTTGCACTGCCTACTTGGCAATTTTGAGAGTAAATATTATAAATGCCATTTTACAAAATGTAAAATAAATCGACAATAGTCCAAAATAACAAATTTTGTAATTGTTTTATGTGGAGATGGGTATAATTATATTAATTGAAACTAATGATAATTACTTAAAAATTTATTAAACGTAACATAGTTCCATATAACATTTCCATATCAAGTCATTTCACATTTTTGGTCTTATCATAAAATTTCATAACTTTCTTACTAGGCACTATTCCGGGAGTAAGACCTGGTCGTTTTTTCCGAGTGACTTTTTTATTCTCCCACTTGGTGTCAGGATCCACTGGAGGACTGTCTTCTAACCCTGTAACTGCTCCTGTACTCTGTAATACTTTTGACTGGCTTCCAGAACCATCCGCAAGTGTGACCTAGAGAAATAGGCAGCAAAGTTAAAAGCTGAAATTATCATTCCTTTTTTTTATTAAAGATGAGTCTAGATTTTAAATAAACCCAATTGTACCTTCACACTGGGCAACATACTTATGTCAAGAAGATGGAGTAGATCAGCAGAAAGAGGAATCAGACCCTAGATAAATTCCAAGACTAAGTCTACCGATCATCTAACTTTCAGTAAGTATCTAAAGGTATTTGAGAAACCTGCATGAAGCAGGTATTCATAAATGCTGTATTTTTTATGACACAAAGTCGAAGTCCTGAATGTTGAACAATACATTGAGTCTGTATCTTTAATGTTTAATAGTATAATTATTAGTCTACTGCTTACCCTAGTTATGTGAAATGTATATTTGAGCTAAAAAATATTACCAAAAAATCTATGGGCTTTTATCTATTCATTAGTTAATTGTTCAGTGTTCTTGATGTCCTTCACTTTATAAATGACACTGTCCAAAATTTCATTACAACATTTTGCCTGCTTGAAATAGCCAGTAGATTGATAATTGCACAACCACTTATTTTCTTTAAACCATTGAATAAATAATGAAGGCATTATCTTACTACTGAACAAAAATTTATCAAATAATAAAATATTTATTCAATCATTAACGGCTCAAGGCATTTTACATTTATATGGTTAACAATGAAATACAGTACATTCTCCCAGTTTAAACAACATAAAAATTTAATTTTACCATTGAAAACAATCAAAAATATTATTTGGAGTAACCAATAGAAATAAGTATAATTTTACAATATGTCACACAATGTAAAATTACACCACAGTTATGATTTCCAATTTATGAAAATCAGTAAAATTAGTACACAAAAATCATATGAAAATAGCATTACTCTTACCTGCTTTTCACTTTCTTTATCAGCTTGATTTGTCTGCAGATCTGTGTCGTGTGCAAAGGTACAATTATGTCCAAAATGACAACGTCCTTTTCTATAGTTCCAACATATTTTCTTTCCGTTTATCATCTCTACTTTGTCTTTGGTTGGTACCTAAACATTCAAAGCCTATGTACTTCACGATAATATGATACAAGAGAGTTCTGCATTGTGCATAACAATTATAATATGATTGAAACTGAGCACAAGACAAAATAACAACACAAATGATGATGATGGATGATTTCTACGGGTCATTTAATGGAGAATCCATCTCAAGGAAACAAAATATTAGTACATCAGTCAGTACTCATGCAACAAAATATTTTGTGAAATTTATCTGACTGAAAAAATATAAATGTGAAAAAAGTAGTAGATTTTTTCTTGACATAAATCATGTTACAATAAATTGTGGAAATATTGTTAATTCAATAACCAAGACATGACGGCAATTAGCATGCGAAATTGTGTTTAGAAAATAAGCACATGGTAAATATTTATTTGCTTTCTTCAAAATCATTCCGTAATTTTCTACGCTCAACACAGAATAATGTAAAGTCAACCTGTACCATTTTGACATGTTTTTCTAAAATAGCCTTCTTTGCATTCTCAGCTTCTACAAATGGATTGGAAAATACTGAATTCTTTGAGGATGATGACCCAGCAAAATCTGGCTTCGGTAGTTTGGATGGAGGTGCTTCATTTTTTCTATAAAAAAATGAAGAATATTTTTCAAAGATATAAGTATTTCTATGATATTTTTAATGCTTATTAACTTATACACATTAATATGCTTCTAATGATATTGTATTATGTAAGGAAAAATGTTTGTGCCATCCATTATTGATTATGTAAATAAATATAAAATAAGGAATAATATAAACATTGATTTTTTGGTAAAATTCTAAATATCATAAAGATATTAAGTTATTTCTATTATCAACAGTTTTCTTTAAAATAAGCAGAAATTTTGAGAAGTAAGTGAGAATATGGGGAAATGTAGATGTTTATTGTGCTCCAATACATAAAAATCAAATACGACTTTGTGATTAGTAAATGCTAATGATTTTAATAAACTTCATTGGTGTAAATATACAAGATAAAACAGAACATACGTTTTACTGGAAGGAATATCCTCAGATTCTTGATTATCAGATTCTGAATCACTTGAAGAGGTTCCATAGTCTGCCACTAAAGAAGCCATTTCTAACATAAATCTTTAACTGAAATTGTTAATGAATTTGCCTAATATTAAAAGAAATTAATGAAAATAGAAACAAAAACAGTCTTCGAGATAACTGAAACAAAACACATTGAAAAGTGAAAACACCCCCAACCCAAATTCCCAAATACTTTTAACTGTCAGAAAAAGAAACAGAGATGGGCAAGATGCAAAAAATAATTATGAAAACATTTCAATTTTTGAATCAAAAGCAAATAACCTAACATGTCAATAGTTTCAAATATAGAAAAACGAAAAAACTTATTCCATATGATTTTTTTATTTTGAATAAAAATTTCATAAAAATTATTGAGAGATTGCACTAAAAAACAAAAGCACAAAACAGTTGATGAAAAGCTCTCAATTGTCTATGACTTCCAATTTTGCAAACACTGTAGCCAATAGAGAAAAACCAATGTAATGAAGAAAAAAATAGAAAAATTTTATTTTATTCGGTAAATAAAAAAAAAATTGTAGTTCTACTACTACTACTATCCAATCACGGCATATCCCACAAGTGGGGTAGCCAGTAGATCAGCTGCATATAAGAAACATGCAAACTGTGCTCTCCGTGCCAATATAAAATCAAGACATTCAGTATTGTAGTTTATTCCATTTCAACATTTTTTCTATTGGATGTTTGGTTTCCTTCAAAGTTTCAGTTAGTTTGTACAACAAATTACAAATATAGGTAATTATATATTATCCTTTACTGTAAAGGCTATTGATAATTGAGTTACAACAGGGGCATATTTCACAAGTGAGGTAGTCAGTAGACCAATTGCATGTAAAAAAAACATGCAAACTGTTCTCTCCACGCCAACAAAAAGTTTGAACATTCAGGATGGGTGGCAAACCTCATCGCTTAATTTAAGATTTCTTTATTTTTCAAACTCCTGCCTTTTACGGAACACTCGAAACTTACAGAAGAAGTGAGAGACCGTTTGTTTGCTGGTCGCTCCATGGAAAAAAATTAAGTTATACATAATCAGTTTTTTTTAGTTTTTTAATTTTAGTGTTTTTTTTTTAGTTAGTTAAGGTTCGTTCACATACGTTCACTTTCAGTGATCACTCCGGATGATCCTCCAAGATGAACAAGTGTGAACAGGCGGTGATCACTAGCGATGACGGAGGAAAGGGATAACCACTCGTCATAATTTCGATGAAAGGACCTTTCACTGAAACGACCATAAACAAGTTTCATCTTATTATTTGTTTAATTCTCTATGAATTTGTATTGAATGTCAGAATCATGTACAAAATTATTATGCAGTCGAGGGCTATATTTATTTATTTTAAGTGTTATTTTCCATGTTTGAATTTGTTTAATTATTTTTGTACGAAAATACGTCAAACTACATACGACATGACTGAGAGTGTTGATATGGCAGTGAAAGCATAGGATGAACCAATGTGAACAGACGTGTTCACTTTCGATGAACAGGTTTGACCCTGACACTCTGGATGATCATCCAAAATGAAGCAATGTGAATGCTACTTTAGTTAGTTTAAAGTAAAAAAAAAAAAAAGTTTAGTTAGTTAGTTTAAAGTAAAAAAAAAAAAAAAAAATAGTTAATTTAAATTTAGCAAATTTAGTAATTTTAATAATATGATTGATCATTATGTTTAACTTTTCTCTTATCTTGTCTTACCCTATCTTATTATTATATTTCTTTGTTTTTGTTGTTGGTTTTGTGTGTTTTAGTTGCTTTGAATTTTTTAAACTGTGGTAATATAGGGGGACTCTTTTGGTCCATATTTCATTTAATTTTAATTGTTGTAATACTTGTTGTGTTGACTGTTTGTTCCCTTCGTGAAAATAAATAAATAAAAAAAAAAAAATAATCAATTAATTATTATGTTATACCATGGACTTATTATATATTTTAACACAAATACATTTATATGTTGTGCCCATGTGTTACACACACAAGTATTTATGTATTACATAATTATGGCTGTAGCATATTATTTATTTATTTATTCTTCTTGCACATCATCATTACATTACAGTGTTAACAAAATAGTATAATTTTTTTTAAAAACTAGGACGATATGCAGTGGCGAGATTATCACTATAAAGTGATTTCTTCCATCTAACCACGACACATTGACATAAACCTAGTAAAAACTAATTTACTTTAAAAAAAACATATAAAACATTAATACACAACAAAAGAAAAAAAAAAATTTAAAATAATATTTGACACACACCCAACATGAGGTGGGGATTATGGATTAGAGGAGGGGAGGGGGGCTAGGGAACGGATACTGAGTTAGAAGATAGCATTTTTTCCTTAACACAAGATTTAAAAACATTGAGCGATTGTGAAACTCTATGCGAAGAAGGAAGATTGTTATTATTACAATACCTATAGTAAACATAATTATATAAATATGAATAACAATTTATCTTCATTGAATAAGTTTATTAGGTATATGATAAAATAAAAGCCTAAAAATAATATCAAAATATGTAGTTAGCTGCCCCCTTAGAAATTTAAAAACAATATTTAAATAAGTAAGTGATCTTTGAAAGATAATGTTAATTAAGGTTTTTGAAATATTTTTTTAATGTCCCGCCAATTCCTAGATATTTGATTGGAAATATGGAAACTCTTCTACTTCTTTCTTTTATATGAATGACATCTGTGTTCTCTTTTACACATTCTAACACAAGACAAAACGTGTAATATACGTAGATTGTTTTACACTAATACCATCATACCGGGGACAATATCAACCAATCAGACAATCTAAATAGAAATTTTAATAAGAAAAGCCTCAAAAACTAGAAAAGTTTGGAGGGTGAAGTTGGCGGCCCTGGTGACTCCATTTGTGCGCGAAGCTGCTCGTGTCGGCGAGTCTCCATGGCTTTTATATTTTGATTTTATACAAGAGTCTAAAATAGTATAAGTGAAGTGAAAACAATAAGTTACTTCCCTTTCCGCGGCGCCGACGATTATCAGAATGGCGTCAGACGAAGACGTAGATGAGTCTTTCGCAGGTAAATAGTCAAATAAAAAATCACTGCATGTCATAGGCCAAGCCGAATAGCGGTATCATGTGTTTACTTCCGATATCGGCAATTAACAATTACTAATTTAATATTTACACCTTTTACAACATTCTCTCATTCATCTCACCCTCCACTCACTGCATTCATGATGCGTATTGAATATGAAGTGCATCATTTTGTACATTTTTTAATTGCACTTGTACTTTATTACATTTAAATTATGTTTTGACAGAATGAGCATGCACCCTTCATTACTTCCTTGACAAGATGGACGCCGACAAACAAAGAGATTAGCAATGATAATTGCCGCGAATATCAATTACTTTGGAAGACAGTGTATCCCTAACCTAAAACTTAATTGTTATTACAGACATTGTAAAAAAAAATGTTTTGTATATTTCAGGAGAAGATGAAGTTGAGGATGGTGATCAGAACCAAGCTGGAGACTCTGGAGAGTCAGAAGATGGACAGCAGAAGGTAAACAGATTGCAATATTTATATTCTCCTGTTTATTGTCACTAATTCTTAACCATCATTCTTAACTATTATTGTGGAAATTTTCAACTCAAAATTCATTCCTGTCACTAAAAGTGTTTGAAACGTTAAAAAAAACAGGTGTTTTGTAAATATTGTTCCAAGTTTAATTGTAATTTTCGAAGGAACAGATTTTACAGTTGTATTGAGATTTAACAGTTTATTTGTTACAGCAATAACCATGAGCAGATTTGTTAGATATTTCTGTATGAATTAGTGTTAAGATTCTAAACGTAACACACTACATTTTTTGTTTTAGTTTAGAAATGGTTCACCAATATATTCATTGCTTGTACGGTTCCAGAAAATTGTCGAATTGTTAAGACTATGGTGCTAGCGATTTTCTTGATTAGCTGTGACCATAAAAGTGTGCTTTTAACTGTTTAATAAGAAATGAAGTGGTTGGTAGTGGATAGTAGAGCCTCGGACTTTCATTTGGAGATCCTAGTTTCAAATCTGTTCGCTCTGACTTAATGTTGCTAGTGTAACTGCTTCCTGTGAGGGTGTTTTGAGGTTTTATTTTGGTTTAGAACAAATTCAAATCAATATTTTAAAAAATATTTGAAACCTGTAAATTTATAATATTAATGCAAACAAATTGTAATAAAGAAGAGTGCAAGACAGAATTCTTACCTCCTACGTCGTAGTGGGGAAGATACGTAAATGCAACATAAGTGTATCAAGTTATTGGAAACATGCCAGATCAATTGCTCAAGCTCCTAATGAATGTTGCAGATTTTTTCTGTATAAAGTGTTACTGTTATGGATGAGATACAAAATAGTTTGGAAATGATAACCGGTTTTATTCTTGCTTGCAAATTTTTAATTGTTCTGTATTAGGAAGGTCTTCGTAAAACATTGCATGCGAAACCTTTGATTCAATATTTTCAGCTCAGTTATGGGATACACCACCCATCCTGAGTGTCTTAGTCTATGTAGCACGGAGAGAATGTCCTGTTTTTTCTTTAAATACAGTTTGTTCATTAGCTAACGTATTTGTGGGAGATACTGTGATACTTAGAATTTAATACAAGACTGGTCGCTAAGCATAATAAAATTAACCTTTCTCTATCTATACCATCACAGTATATCTCACAAACAAAATAAAACAAGGGTATTTGCTTGGAGTCCCTGGTGAAGAATAGGTCTCCCAATCCTCGGTAAATTTTTGAGTGTCCTGTAAAAGGGAAATATTTTTAAAACATCTTGAATAAGACATTCAACATCTTCAATTCAGCTATGAAGTATGCCTCTCATCCTGAATGCCATAATTTATTGGTCCTAAGATGACAACTTGTATGTTTATTACATGTAGATAATCTAGTAACTACCCTACTTGTGGGATATGCAGAGATGGTATAAATCAGGGGTCTCCGAACTGCGCTGGCTAAATCCGGCTTACTAGTTTTGGTTGCTCTTCGTTTTATTCTTTCAATAAGATGCAAAGTAGGACAACCACACCTGAAATCCATCCTCCAGCAGTGGTCGTACGTACTACTACTACTATACCATCACGGCATATCCCACAAGTGGGGTAGCCAGCAGATCAGCTGCATGTAAGAAACATGCAAACTGTCCTCTACGTGCCAATATAAAATCAAGACATTCAGGATGGGTGGCAAGCCTCATCGCTGAATTTAAGATGTAAAATGTTTTATTTTTTTTGATTTTCGATTTCCGATCTTGATCATTGTAGGTAATATATTTTTGAAGATGTTTTAAAAAATGCAATGTGTCAGATTGTTTATTTATATCAAGGCGCATTACAGATGGTCGTCGTACGTATTGGTCGTACGTATTTGTATATATTCAAGAACATCTTGATACTCATTTGAATATCAATTGTATGGAATTGGCTCCTCAACAATTTTAACCCTTTTAGTGCCAAGGAGCGCCATCGCGCTCCTGTGTATACATGCCAAAAGTGCCAGGAGCGCGATGGCGCTCCCGATATCAATATGTGATAGGCGTGCAGCGGGGAAGGTCACATGCAATTTTTTTTTTCACTTATTTCATATTGTATATATAAAGTTCAACATGGGTAAAAGCTAAATAAAGTTTAAAAAAGATTCCGGGTAAAAAAAAAAAATTTAACCCAAAATGTCAGAACTTGAAAATAGTTCAAATAAGACTGCTCATAGTTCAAGTTGTGAAGAAAGTGATGGTAGAAGCGACATTGTGGTCCTGTCAAATCGCATGATGCTACTTTTGAGTGAGAGTGACTTAATTTGTGCCCTCTGCAAAAAAGGGCCCCATGGGGTCTGTGCGGAAAAGCACATATGCACATTTTTTTTTTTATTTCTATTTTCGTAATAATTTTCTTCCACAATATTTTTTTCCATCATTTTTTTTTACTTTGAATATCCATCTTTGAGGTTTCTTGAAGGAAACACTGAAAGAATTTTGAAAATCGGGTAATTTTCGGAAAAGATACATTTCTTTTCCGAGATAAGGGTAAATGACATAAAAAACTACGGTTTTCTTTGGCATTTTTAAGTATACGTGAGAAAAAAACAATGGCACTAAAAGGGTTAATTATGTGCTCATCCCATCTTAAGTTTAAATGCAACCATCACTCTTAAGTACACCTGGGTCTCAACAGTCTGCAACTTAACACCATTGACGCAATACAATATTTTTGGGCTAGTATTTCTAATGTGCAAGACAGTGCATTTATCAAGCTTGAGGATGATCAACCAGTCATATTATTTAAGTTGTCATGTAACCGTAAATAACTCACTAAGGAATCAGCAAAGAACTTGTGTGTCATCAGCAAAAAATTCTGACTTTGATAAAATTACACTCTGGAGGTCTAGGATGAACAGGACTGGGCCAAGAATGGAACTCTGCAGTACACCACTGAATACACTGAGATTGTATTGCCCACATGCACACAAAATTTTCTTGCTGTTTAAATGTCTGTGATTTTTTGAAAACAGATGCTGGAATGGTGCACGATTAAATACCTTTTCAATTGGTTCTCTATCATCCCACATTTGTGTCCATGAATTTTAGCACGAGATATGGGATTTGAGACAAAATCTTCTTGGAACAAATCTATGCTGATACTTAGTAATAATATGCTCATTAGATAGGAAGGTTGGGAGATTGTTGACTATTATTTTTTCCATGCATTTGGATATGGTTGCGTTTACCCACGTATTCGGCCACTTGCCGGCACAAAAGAAAGCCGTCATGAGGTCACTCGTGGCTGGCACAACATAGACTAACACTACCTATTTCTGCTTTTGACCACAGGATTTTGTCAAGTATCTATCACGGTCTTAACAATATACAATAGTAATTAAACTAGCAAATTTAACAAGTGTATGTTTGCTCAGGACCCAAATTCAGCGATTTTGAACTTACTGGAGTAATCAATATGCCTCTAACGATGGAAATTTGGAGACACCTGGTGTATTTGATAGAAAATTGATATATTGTCAATTTTTCAACATGCGCTTATGATTATAATCTTGATACAACATATAAGTCGTGGAGGAATATTGTCATGTTGTTAGTATTGTAGTTTTAAAGTACCGAGTATAGTGATAGGTGTAGTCTAGTTCTCGTGACATGGCATGGTACTGCACACTGCCAGGTACTATTATTACTACTACTAAATACACTGTAATTATTTTAATTATTATTGCTCAATATTTACTGACTACCTAAAAGTATATTATCCCTACCTCCTAAGCCATAATTAGACAACTCGTCCAAGTGTATTTCTGTAGTATTGAATGTGTATTAGCATATAATATTTACTGACTACCTAAAAGTATATTATCCCTACCTCCTAAGCCATAATTAGACAACTCGTCCAAGTGTATTTCTGTAGTATTGAATGTGTATTAGCATATAATATTTACTGACTACCTAAAAGTATATTATCCCTACCTCCTAAGCCATAATTAGACAACTCGTCCAAGTGTATTTCTGTAGTATTGAATGTGTATTAGCATATAATATTTTTTGCATATACCTACTTGATAAAATATAATTTTATCGTTTATCTGATAAAAGTATTTGGCATTTATTATTTGAATATCTGTTTATTTTGTTTCGAGTTAGTTTTAGCACTCTTTAAATTTTAATATGAAATATTAATTTTGTATGTGCTTTTCTATGGGAGTGGGGTGCATCTCAAATCTTGTAATAACATGATTGGCCAAAAGCTTCAAAGTTTACAGCAGATACATATATAATATATATTTTAATGAGTGGTTCAGCGGTGATGCATGTCATACATTATGGGCCTTTTACACTCAAAATAGCTTTGATGAAATGAAATTCCTTAATCAGTTTGTCATTTTTTTTGTTTTCTTTTATTTTCTTTTCTTGTCTATGATCATTGTGAAGTGTTTGATATTATGGTGAAGTAACGAACTATTGAAAATTGTTTGTGATTGTTATAAAATAGCAAATTATTTGTATTATTTGACGATTCCAAGTGCTAAATATATGGCCTACGGATAATATGAAAAATAAATAAATAAATAAAAAAAATAAATATGGATGGCTTAATCTTTTGTAAGTACAGAATGGGTATCTTTCATGTTTTTTACATGCAACTAGTCTGCTGGCTACCCGACTTGTGGGATACGCTGTGATTGTATAGTAAGATTAAAACAAAATGTTAAAAACTTAAAGTTTTAGTAATTCATTTAGTATGTTCATCAAAGGCAATGAATTTACTCCCGTAAGCAAGATATCACTAAACAGATATGGTGCAATAGTTAAATATAATAATATTTCAGATACAATATTAACTCTTTAAAATCTTTCCTACTCTACTTTGTTAATATTATGATACATATCCAAATGCCCTTTTATTGAATGTTCTCTAATAATCTGTTTGTTAAAATATAATGAAAGCAATAATTATTGTAGATGTACCTATGCGTATCTAGATTTGCCTTATTATTACTATGTTAATACGGATGGATGACTTCTGTTTGTGATGGTGTGTCTGTCTGTCTGTTTGAATTATTACCAACATGTTGTTTTGAGGGTTTATTGACCTTACCATCTTGTTGCATTGATTACCTTCCTTTCACTTGCCTCACTAGCCTCATACAATTATTTTGCACTTGAATCATTCAATTTGTTTTATTTGCCTATATACACCTACAAATAGTGTAGTATTGTATTTGATAATAATTTTCATTATTATTATTATTGATCTAGGTTCGTTAACCTCTTGTATGTGGCCTCCACCATTAACTTCATAATGAATTCAAGAACTGAGATTTTCCAGTTATCAATATGAGAGACAAATAAGCGGTCAGGGTTTTTAGAGCTTTAAAATTACATACACACAAATCTGTTTATTACTAACAAATAATTAATTTTTCATATAAACAATTTTAAATTATAAATTGAATTAAATTCAGTGTTTATTTTTCGTTGGGTGATCACATTATTATTTTTCAAAATCTATATCATCACATCATTTTTCAAAAGTGGAGTACTCAATGGACTTACTGCATGCAATGGGTGTACAGATTATTGTCTCTGTGCCATAAAATATAAAACATTCAAGATTGATGGATACATGGGAATTATTTTGATATTGATTTTCGAAATATTGTGTATAATGTATGTTTGCTAAACAAAATGTGTTACTATGAGAAAATATTAATGTGAACATTTTTCTGTTTGTTTTAAAGGAGGAGGATGACTTTTCTCCTGAAGATGGTCGCAAGAAGAAGAAGGGGAAGAAGAGGAAGGCCAAAGGAGATGATAAGAAGGGCAGAAAGAAAAAGAAGAAGAGAAAGAATGACAGTGAAGAGGTAATGTGAACATGCATTTAATTCTTACATTTTTAATTGCACATAAAAACTTCAAGTTTTTAAACTCAATTTTCCATTTTAGGTATGTAATAGATTTTAAACAAAACATTTTTTATCTATGATATGAATCAATGAATTATAGTTGCAAGATACAATTATTTGTATTTAAAGTCTTTCAGGTTGTATAAGTACAGAAGTGAATGCACATGTCTGTTTAATTATTTTTGCAGGAGAGTGAGTTTGGTGGTGAGGAAGGGGGCGAAGGGGGAGACAGTGATTATGCTCTGAGCAATGTCAAGAAGAGGGGGAAGGGGAGACCCAGTGCTGGGAGACCTCCAGCCACACCCACTGACTCTGGATCAGGTAAAATAAACATCTTTAAATGGGAACATTAAAAAATATTTAGAGAAAATAAAGCAAGGCAATGGAAAACAATCATTTAAACAATGTGAAGAAATTATGTTCCTTTATTTCAAAAATTAAATTATATTAATTTTTTAATTGCATATACCTATTGCTATATCGATACTGTTTGTGCTCCTCAAAATTGAGCATAGCTTAGCATTGAGGAGAGTGGATTGTAACGAAATATTGAACATTTACAAAAATGTGATTTGTTTGAAGTTTTACATGGAAATTTTACGTTTATTTCAATGTAGCTTTTGTATGCTTGCGTAAACAAATTAATTGATATGAAGTCATACTTTTAGCATCATTTTCTTTTTGAGAAGGAGAGATGTTTAATGAGTTAAATGTTTGTTTTAATAATTATTCAACAATATTATTGCAGGCATGCCAACTATTGAAGAAGTCTGTTCTTCATTTGGTCTCTCTGATGTTGACATCCAGTATTCTGATGCTGATCTCGAGAATCTTACAACATACAAACTTTTCCAGCAGCATGTCCGGCCATTGCTCATCAAAGAAAACCCTAAGGTGAATGAACCGCATATTTTTCAATAAGATTTGTCAACCGTTCTGAATGTCTTGAAATATATATCATTATTGTACGACAAATATAGACCATGTGGTATGCGTAGAATTTTGAAGTACTTGAAATTAACTGTCTGCTACAACTATTTGATGTATTATGCAATAAATTTAACGTTTAAATATTATTATTAAATAGAAATAAATAGTTTGAACAATGTTACATAGCCCATATTAAATATGTTGCAAGATTGGTTGTTAATCCACTCATAAGAAATTGCTCAAGAAATAGACATTTTACATCTTAAATTCGCCACCCATCCTCGTCTTAATTTTTTGTTGACATGGAGAAAATTAGCAACATGTTTATTGCATGCAGCTGGTTTTCTGACTGCCCCACTTGTGGGATATGCTGTGATGGTGTAGTTGTAAAAAATGGTGTGATGGTATAAGTAGATATCTAATCACAAATTCTTATAAGTCACATTTGAAATTTCTCACTTCAGGTTCCAATGTCAAAACTTATGATGTTGGTCGCAGCTAAGTGGCGTCATTTCAGTGACACAAACCCCCATTTGGGGGGTGGATCCACAGTAGGGGGAGGTTCTGAGGAAAACACAAACACATCTGTGTCATCAGAATACACCAAAACTCCTCGCAGTCGCAGGGAAAAGGATAATAAGGTAGATACATCTTTGACTTAATTCAATAAACTATGAAATCAGCCTATCAATTTATTGGTTTACATGAAAAGTTAGCTCGAGTTCCTAGATATTGTTTTGTGAAAATCATCTTGATATTTTCCTGGTTCCACTAAACAAAAAGGAGAAACAAAATTTTAATAAATTATCAAAATTATCCTAAAAAAAGTTTACCACAATACTAGCTATAGAGAATTCAATCTGTGCCTATCGTCGCTGCTCGCTTATTTTTCAAAATGGACCGTTGTTCACACATAACTTCTACCCTCAAAAACCTGTGCTGGCTCAAGTGTGTAGAGTGACTTATGGTTTGCTGCTTCCAAATCAAAGGCAAGACACCCTTAGATCAGGTTCCGATACAGGTGTCGGGCTGACAGAAATCAGTGTAAGAGGGAGACCTAAATATCCCTTTCGAGCCTTCAGCTCAGCTAGATCATCCATATGGTAGGAGGATGTTCTTCCTGAACAAGTGCTTAAGACACAGTCTCTTTCTCTGTTTAAGAGTTGGTTGAAAACACGCTTAAATTAATTACTGTAAATTTTACAATTTATTGTTATTTATGTGTTTTTGCTTATAAATATATATGTATTAGGCTTAAGTCACAGGTATTAATACTATATTTTAGGATGTGCCCTGGATGTGGATTTATTTCACAAAATGGCGCATTATAAATTGTCTATTTATTATTATCATCAAAAGAATAAACATATGCTTATATATGGAGTGATGATATAAATATAATTTGAATAACTCAATATAAAAAAAATGGAATTGTTTTGATCAAAATATTAATGTAGTGTTTATTTATACCCATCATAAGGATTTTTTATGTTTCAGTTGTAATTTTTATTTCTTGATATAAATGAAATTGTAAATGTTTTTCAGAATGATGATGTAGAGGAGATAGAGGATGATGATGATGAAGAAGGTAGTGACAGTGTGAAGAGAAGAGGTAGAAGGAGTAAGGGAGGACCAGGCAGGAAGCCTGGGAGGAAGCCCAAGGTGCCAACACTCAAGATTAAGTTTGGCAAAAGGAAAAGGGCCAGCAGTGTAAGTTGGATTACATTATTTACTTTTGCAGAGTGTAGAAACTTGACCAATATCATATCATGTAAAATATGTTTTTTTTTTACGCTTGTAAGTATGTTCAATGATAGTGATCAGATTTGAAATTTGGTGGACCCTAAATGAATGTCTGACGAACATTATCCATCTTAAATTATATTATAAAATTAATAATATGTACTTATTATTGTTAGTGTTGCTATTGATCATAAATACATAGTATCAACAGTTTAGCACTAAACAATAATAAACATTCATTTTATAATAATGAAGTTAATGCCTATATAATCAATGAAATTATCCATCCTATTTTTTCTTTATTATACCTTGTCATTTAAAGGTAATTTAATTAATTTATTTATTTTCAGGAAGAGGATCCAGAAGGGAGTGGTGGTAACTCTGATTCTGATGCGGAATTTGAACAGATGCTTGCTGAGGCCGAAGACTCCAAACCTGAAGCACCGTCCACTTCTGGAAGGAGTTCTAGGGCTGGGCCTTCTGATGTCACTCCAGCTGGAGAGGAATCCAATACAGGAGGAGGTGGGGATGGAGCTGATCCCGAACAACCAAGACGAAAGGCCAAGACTAAGATTGGTAACAAGACCAAAAAGAAGAAGAAGCTAAAGACCACTAGCAAGTTTCCTGAAGGTCCTGATGGTGAACAAGAGCATCAAGATTATTGCGAGGTATGTGTGCATCATTCACATTTAGTTACACATTTAGTCCATTTATTAGTTTAATTTGTTTGTCACGAGTTGTGTAACATTACAGGTGTGTCAACAAGGTGGTGAGATCATGTTGTGTGACACATGTCCCAGAGCCTATCACTCTGTCTGTCTAGAACCTGAGATGGAAGACATCCCCGAGGGCCGTTGGTCCTGCCCGCATTGTGAAGCCGAGGGTAACAAGGAGGAGGATGATGATGATGAACATCAGGAATTCTGCAGGTAAGTCAAACTTAATATTTTGAACTGCTTGTTACTTGTATTCTTATGTGATTATTTTATTTTGTTAATTTTATTTTGCAGAGTTTGTAAAGATGGAGGTCAGTTACTATGTTGTGACTCTTGTCCATGGGCTTACCACACATTCTGTTTAAATCCTCCATTGGATGATATTCCCGATGGGGATTGGAAGTGTCCACGGTGTGGTTGCCCTCCACTCAAAGGGAAAGTGGCCAAGATCCTTACATGGAGGTGGAAGGAAGTCAAAGAAGCTGGTGCAGGAAAGAAGGGGGTGCAGAGAAGGAGGGAATTCTTTGTCAAGTTCTTTGACATGTCTTACTGGCATTGTGATTGGATTTCTGAACTTCAATTGGATGTTTTTCATCCATTGATGTTCCGCATGTTCACCAGAAAGTATGATATGGAGGAACCACCTAAGCTGGAGGAACCACTTGACGAAGGAGACAGCAGGTACAAGAGAATCAAGAACACAAGGACATCGGAGCATGACAAAGAAGAGAAAAAATTGGAAGAAAAGTTTTACAGGTAAAAAATTGCCCTTTTTAAAAAAAAATAGATATATCTGGGTTTTGTTATAAATCCAAATACAACCTTATACACCTTTCACAATTAGCTAAAAGCTTGTGTCATGAAAGGGAGTTTGCCTCTACGTGAGACTCTACCTCCAGGCTACCAACGAACTCATGAAGTGTCACACTGACACTACATGATCTCACAGATATGTGCATTCTGATGTCTCTTTATATTGTAGTATCTCACAGTCTTATGGTGATATTTTATAAAATTATAAACATGTTTAAATTACATAATTTTTACACAAATATTTTTAACGTTCGATGTTCTATATTATTTTTTCAGATATGGTGTTAAACCAGAATGGTTGATTGTTCACCGTGTTATAAACCACAGGACTAATCGTGATGGCTCAGTGATGTACTTAGTGAAGTGGAGAGAGCTCTCATATGACCAGGCCACCTGGGAGTCTGAGACTGAGAGTATACCTGGACTTAAGTTGGCCATTGAGTATTATATGGTAAGTTTTGGTCTCTTCACTTGTGAAAGTAAGTTATCAATTTATACTTATGACTTTTTCTGATAATGTACCTTTTTTTTCATAGGATTTACGTGCTGCATGCAGTGCTGATGGAAAGAAAGCTAAAAGAGGCAAACCAGGTCGCAAAGGAAAGAAGGACTTGGCTGATGATGAATCTTCCTTGTCAACTCTAACAAGACGCTACAATCCTCCTCCAGATAAACCTACTACAGATCTGAAAAAGAAATATGAAGATCAACCACCCTACCTTAATGAGACTGGCATGCAGCTTCATCCATATCAATTGGAGGGTATCAACTGGCTTCGTTACTCATGGCTCCATGGTACTGACACCATCTTGGCTGATGAGATGGGTCTTGGAAAAACCATTCAAACTGTCACATTCCTTTACTCTCTATATAAAGAGGGACACTGCAAAGGTCCTTTCCTAGTGTCAGTACCTCTATCTACAATCATCAATTGGGAGCGTGAGTTTGAATTGTGGGCACCTGACTTTTATTGTATCACGTACATTGGAGATAAGGACTCCAGGGCTGTTATAAGAGAAAATGAACTATCATTTGAAGAAGGAGCAAACCGTGGAGGAAGACCATCCAGAATCAAAGCCAGCTCTATCAAATTCAATGTATTATTGACTTCATATGAATTAATTTCCATAGATGCTGCCTGTTTGGGATCAATTGAATGGGCCGTGTTAGTTGTAGATGAAGCTCACAGGCTAAAAAGTAACCAGTCAAAATTCTTCAGGCTGTTGGCTGGATATAATATTAATTATAAACTCCTGTTGACTGGTACACCATTGCAAAATAACCTTGAAGAGTTGTTCCATTTGTTGAACTTCTTGAGTAAGGATAAGTTTAACGATCTAGCTGCTTTCCAGAATGAATTTGCTGATGTTTCTAAGGAAGAGCAAGTGAAACGTCTGCATGAAATGTTAGGGCCACATATGTTGCGTCGGTTAAAGGCTGATGTGCTGAAGAATATGCCTTCCAAATCAGAATTTATTGTCCGAGTAGAGTTGTCACCAATGCAGAAGAAATATTACAAATATATCTTAACAAGAAACTTTGAGGCTCTCAATCCAAAGAGTGGTGGGCAGCAGGTATCATTGCTCAATGTTATGATGGATCTGAAGAAGTGCTGTAACCATCCTTATCTGTTCCCTGCTGCTTCGGAAGAGGCCCCACTTAGTCCTCATGGTAACTACGAGACTCAGGCACTGATTAAGGCATCTGGAAAACTTGTGTTGCTCTCTAAAATGTTAAAACAGCTCAAAGAACAAGGACACAGGGTACTGATTTTCTCTCAGATGACAAAGATGTTGGATATATTGGAAGATTATTTGGAAGGTGAAGGCTATAAATATGAACGTATTGATGGTGGTATCACTGGCTCTATTAGGCAAGAAGCCATTGATCGGTTTAATGCTCCAGGTGCCCCACAATTTGTATTCTTGCTCTCTACAAGAGCTGGTGGTCTTGGTATTAATTTGGCCACGGCAGACACTGTTATTATTTATGACTCTGATTGGAATCCTCATAACGATATTCAGGCATTCTCTCGTGCACACAGAATTGGTCAAGCAAATAAAGTTATGATATATAGATTTGTGACACGTAATAGTGTTGAAGAGAGAGTTACTCAAGTAGCAAAGAGAAAGATGATGTTAACACATTTAGTTGTGCGGCCAGGTATGGGAGGAAAAGGAGCTAATTTCACCAAGCAAGAATTGGATGATATCCTTCGTTTTGGAACGGAAGAACTGTTTAAAGAAGATGAAGGTAAAGAAGAAGAAGCTATCCATTATGATGACAAGGCTGTAAGTGAACTGCTTGATAGGTCTAATTTAGGTATAGAACAGAAAGAGTCATGGGCTAATGAGTACCTGAGCTCCTTCAAAGTGGCATCATATGCCACCAAGGAAGGTGATGGAGAAGAAGAAGTTGATACAGAAATTATTAAACAGGAGGCTGAGAATACAGATCCTGCATACTGGATAAAACTATTGCGCCATCATTACGAACAACATCAGGAGGATATCGCTCGTACTCTTGGAAAGGGTAAGAGAGTCCGTAAACAGGTTAACTATAATGATGGTGGAGTGGTACAAACAGAATCTAGGGAAGATTCAACTTGGCAGGAGAATGCTTCTGACTATAACAACTCTGACTTCTCACAAGGTTCAGATGATGACAAAGAAGATGATGACTTTGATGAGAAGAATGATAATGGTGATCTGAGCAGAAGGAGTAAGAGGAGATTAGAACGTAAAGAAGAGAGAGATAAACCATTACCTCCTCTATTGGCTCGTGTTGGAGGAAATATGGAAGTTCTAGGATTCAATGCAAGGCAGAGAAAATCATTCCTCAATGCAATCATGAGATATGGTATGCCTCCTCAAGATGCATTCAACTCACAGTGGCTGGTTCGGGATCTTAGAGGCAAAAGTGAACGAAATTTCAAAGCTTATGTTTCACTCTTCATGAGACACCTTTGTGAACCAGGGGCAGATAATGCTGATACATTTGCTGATGGAGTTCCTAGAGAAGGTCTATCCAGGCAACATGTTCTCACTAGGATTGGTGTGATGTCTCTCATTAGAAAGAAAGTTCAAGAGTTTGAACACATTAATGGCTATTATAGTATGCCTGAGTTAATTCGTAAACCGTGTGAACCAGTTAAGCCACCAGGAAGTAGCACTGCCTCAGTGACTGGAGGTGCTTCAGAAAGTGGGGCTCCCAGTCCAGTAGCATCTTCAGCTACACCCACCACCAGTGCTGCTCCATCACCAGCCCCTACACCCACACCATCCACTGCAGTCGCAGATACACCTTCAACTGATACCAAGGATGCAGATAAAGAGAAGGACTCTGAAAGTAAGGAGTCAGTTCCTGATAGTACGAATGATAAGGCAGAAGATATCAAAGTCAAGAGTGAAGGTGAAGACAAAACAGAAGCGGATTCCTCTGAAGACAAAAAGGAATCAGCAGAAGCAGATGATAAAAAGGAGGAAGAGACCAAAGAAAGAAAAATGTCTGTGGATGAAGAGACAGGTGAATTGGAACAAGAGAAGACAGAAGAGGGTAGTGAGAAACCAGAAGAAGTTGTTACAAATAATGAGGATAAGGAAAAGACCGAAGAGAAAGAAAAACCAGCAGAAGTGAAAACTGAAGATAAACCAGCAGAAAAACCTGAAGCAGTTGATGTTAAGAGTGATAAACCTAAGGAAGAGAAGAAGGATAGTGATGATGATGATGTAGTGTTAGTCAAGGATGATGAAGCGGACACAAAGAAGGCAGATACTAAACAAGAGGAAGAGGATGCACTCAAATTAGAAATTAAAAAGCGCAAGTTTATGTTTAATATAGCTGATGGGGGCTTCACTGAACTGCACACTCTTTGGCTGAATGAAGAAAGGGCTGCTGCTCCCGGTAGGGAGTATGAGATTTGGCACAGGAGACATGACTACTGGCTGTTGGCTGGCATTGTTACACATGGCTATGGCAGGTGGCAGGATATACAAAATGACATCAGGTTCGCTATCATCAATGAGCCATTCAAGATGGATGTTGGCAAAGGAAACTTCCTTGAGATAAAGAACAAATTCCTGGCCAGAAGGTTCAAGGTAAGATAAAGTCTATTGACAGAAAAAATATTTTTCAGGATAAGAATATTAAATTATTTTTGTACAGTACTAAAGTTTTAATTATAATGTTTTTAGCTTTTGGAACAAGCTTTGGTTATTGAAGAGCAACTGAGAAGAGCTGCGTACCTCAACTTGACTCAGGATCCCAATCACCCTGCCATGTCTCTCAATGCCCGCTTTGCAGAAGTAGAGTGCCTGGCTGAATCTCATCAACACCTCAGCAAGGAGTCACTAGCTGGAAACAAGCCTGCTAATGCAGTATTACACAAGGTAACCAAACATTCTAATTGAAAAAATGTTTTTTTTTTGTATCATATATATGTATTGATAAATAAAATGCTAATTTTTACATACAAGTATTTAGTTTTCTGCCAGATATTGAGTAGGTATGTACTAATGAGTGACTTGCTGGATAGGGAAGTAAACCTAAGTAAGCTGAATATATAAATGTATGTGCTTCATCTCTACTGATTGTCTTGGTGTTTTAAAATTAATGTAATAGTTTTTACTATACCATCATGGCATATCCCACAAGTGGGGGGTAGCCAGCAAAGTAATTGCGTGTAAAAAATATCCAAATTTTCTTCTCTATGTCAGTAAAAAAACAAGACAATCAGGATGCGCTAAACCTCGTTGCTGAATTTTAGATTTTATTTGTTTTATGTATAAGTGAGGTTGTATGGACACTACCTGCCTTTCTCAGGGCACTTGAAAACTTACTTTTGTGTCCTGATAATTTTTTGTACCAAGGGCTCTGCGGGGTAATAGTTTCTAATGTTTATAAATGTATCTAGGTGCTAAATCAATTGGAGGAGCTGCTCTCTGATATGAAGTCTGATGTGTCCCGTCTCCCAGCCACATTGGCTCGTATCCCACCTGTGGCACAGCGTCTACAGATGTCTGAGAGGTCCATCCTCAGCAGGCTTGCTGCTACGGCTGGCAATGCAGCAACACAAGGTATTACAACTATAAATTATAAAATCTCACACCGAGGTTGACACACACATTACACAATATAATTTTAGAATGAATTCCTTTTCTTATGCCTAGAAATGTACATAATTTTTGCTAAGTTTATCTTACAGTTACGCACTAAGGACTTGAGACTAGTTGGTAATTAAAAAAATTAGGAAAGAGACTAGTTGGTAATGAATTAGCTTTATTGCTAGGGTATATTTCATATGATGAATGAGCTTTACTGAATGTTGTGTGTTTTCAGCCCAGCAGATGTCTCAGTTCCCTCCAGGCTTCCAGGCTGGCACCCTGCCAGGTTTCTCTCCGTCTGCAGCGACTGCATCTAACTTCACCAACTTTAGGCCACAGTATTCTGTTCCAGGACAACCAGCTTCCTCAAGTGCACAGAGTGTAAGTATTGTACTTAATTATGGGTTCAAATACACTATGTAATATCTGTATGATTGATTACTTATACATATATTCTGTTTGTTGTTTCAGTAAATGGAATCAGTTGGGGGAGTTGAGAATGGCCAGGACTTGTGTAAACTTAGTATGAAATGTAGGAAATCCACTAATTGATATTTTGATTTATATTGTGATAGATTTAAGCAGTGACTATATTATATATTATTATTATTATAGCATTAGTGTGAAGTTTATTTGTATTTCCATCAACATTTTATATTTAAGAGTAAACTTTCTTGGACCTAGAGATATTTTGGAAGATAATTTATTGTGTTAAATGCGTCTTTATTATTTGTCCCAAGAGTTTGATGATAATATTATGTAAAAGTAAAGTATGCGCCACATGGTCACATGGCGTGTGGAACATTAAATACATTTGCATTATTTATTCGTCACATTGGATTTTATTTCTCCTTTTCACATTCCATCTTCATCACTAATCTACAGAAGACCCACGAATCTCCCATGTTTTATCAAAAGCAAAGAAAAGAGTAAATGATTAAATTCTTTTGAAATATTAGATTAGGTTTACTGGAATTCATTGCTTCAAAGTGTGTTTTCAATGATTCATCTCTGATTAACATAAGTGAATTTGTTGATGACTCAAATCAGGCTAATTTTTTTTGTCAATTTCACACAGATCGAGCTAGTCCCGAACTAAGATTGAATCTTGTATTATGGGTACTAACGCAATGATACACATATATACAGTGCACTAAACACATATACATGTAACACCCAGACCCAGGACAATTAGTAAAAGGTCATTCTTCAATCTGCCCTGGCCAGGAATCGAACCCAGGACCTTGTGACTCAAAGGCAAGAGTGTTACCCCTAAGCCACACCGGCTATTTTTGGTATAACCAAGGGTGACGTTTTTTAGCAACTAAGCAGGCTAGATCCAAACAAGGGTTCTGGTCTGGATAAGATACACCCATTTTTCTTAAAATAAGGTGCTTCTGACCTTTCAATTTCGCTTAATATTACTTTCAATAAATCTCTTAATGAGACTTACATGATCGGTGCTTGTTTGGTGTGTTCAGTTTATACTGGGCTCGCGGTGAATGTACATTCAAGGTTTTAAGCATGAAACAATATTGATGTTTACAGTAAGAACTTAGTGGATAGGAATGATACTACATATTTTGCAAAGTAATCCTGGGAGATATAAATGAAACATTAATAACTAGAAATGCATTCATCTTACTTTAATTGTTTTATCATTTATCAACTTATTTACAATCAATATTATTGATACATAATTATACACTTATTTATCTTTGAACTGACTCAACAAAATACAATTTACAGTCTTATTATTGATTCAGTGATGAGTTCGCTGACACTGAACAATTTATATCATAGTTTACAATTTACAGATCGACTATTTACAGTAAAATTACATTTTTTGAATTTCTTTAGGAACATAGAAATTTAAGTAAAATATATTTTTAACAAAGAACTAAAAGTTATCTTCAAAGAGAAAAACACAAAGCAGAAAAATTTATGATTAAAGAAAACCATTGTAAAGATTAGAATACCTACAAAATTGAATGAAGGAGTGTTTCAGCGCCCAGATGGATATCGGAAAAACTTTTTGGTCTCACAGGAGATGAGAGTTATTCACCCATTTAACTAGAATGACTGATCTCAGCTGCGCTGAGATAATATCTGTGCGCCGGAGCAAAACTACACTGTCTCAATGGACTAGTCATCATATCTCACACTTTTTTGAAAAATTTCACAATATTGTATTCAAATGGCGTTGTTTTGCTTTAACAAAAATTTAACATATTTTTTTTATTTATAGCTATTTCAAAATATAACTCGTTTTCAAGACAGATGAATATGTCATTTAAAAAAGTATAACAAGAACTACTAAGTCACTTCGGCCGAATTTCAACATGATGTAGTTTCGCTCCTATGTACAGATGTGTGATTTAGTACTCAACTTTTCTATGGGTTTTTCATTTAGTTTCTAGATATTTTTTCTTGAGAAATTCAATAATATATTTAGAATGTCAAATGATATTGGTAAAAAACAGTGTTTTTTCATCCACACGATTCTTGATGACTTTTAAGAACCTTTCTCACAGTACACTGTTACTATGAAGGCAATATTGGACTATTAGAAATGTCATGCAGAAGATATTTTAATTTTTGCAGAATTGCTTGGAATGTAGGAGACTTGTTTCCATTTTGTGTCTTTTGGAGGATGTCTCATTGAAGGGTGAATGAATTTGATGATGACATATTTCTTTATAGATGCCTCATTATCTTTTAGTTTATAATAGGTATATGGATTATATCACTGGCAAATATGTGGTGTGTATCATGACCATGTATAAGAATCTTTTTCTTCTGAGTATGTGAGGCAATCTATGGTTTCCATGTGTTGAGGATCTGATGAGCAGAAGTGGTTTAGCATGTCATCATTGAGGCCGCAGTCTGATAAATTCTCTTTGCCGAAAGCACTCGGCATTACGTTTAGTGGATTTGTTTGGGACTTTTCAACTGAAAGTTAAAAGAAAAGTACAATTTAACAATGGCAAATTTTTTTGTTATACCTACAAGACAAATAATTCAGTCACGTGTACACCAATATTTTAGTCTTGTCACATGTGACAAAGAAACCAATGCTCTCTATGCAAATTTGCATTTGATTGGCATATTTTTAGATAATAATTAGTTATGCGTAAATCCTATTTATTGATAGATGTTATACATAATATGAAGATATCTCAAAATGTGTTGTTTTCCCCAGATAATGAAGTTCTATTACATGTATGTGTATCCTTATATGGAAGAGCGTGAATGTCTTGACTGATATATATATCAGAGAATGGGTAGGAATTCAAAGATAGGAGGTGCTATTGCAGGACAAGGAGGCCTACTCCAGTATGATAGCCGATTTGGGGAGTACCTAATATGGCACCCAAAGAGGAGAATGTTATTTTACCTTCTGATATGACTTTGGCAGCCTTTGTAAATCCAACAGTCTGCTGTAAGTTAGCAAATGTGCCACTGAATGAGTTGGCATTACTATGCAGGAGGTAACACAGAGACTGGATGGTTGTAGGAAGAATGGGACCCCTCACTTCTACTGAGTAATATTTACCACCATCTGAGTGAACTACACTTTCACGAACCTGAAAAAGGTAAGACCAACATTGAAATCATCTTGTATTTGCTTTATTATTCATTTATCTTATCCAACTCGCTCTTCAATTTTTAACAATTTTGTGCCTATTCGAGTGACCTCGTTCCACGACATTCATTATCTGCTATTTTTGCCCTACTGTCAGTAGAGCAAACTTTCTAGGTTGTCTGGAGCCTAGCAGACTGTAAATTTGCATTCTTTATGAATCCAACCAAGAACAACACCTAATCAGCAGTAATGAAGTTTGAAGGACTCCTATTTCTGATTAAAAGAATTATGAAATTAATCTAACTGCTAGTTCAATATCCTTTCATAATACAGAAAGAAAGATTTATTTCTTTATTGAAATAATAAATAGCTATTGCCTCTTAATTAAATTCATACTTTTATTTTGGTATAACGTATTATTATATTCAGAACCAAAAAAATACCTTTAGAGGTTGCAAAGTGCCCCCCTGGAAAGCAGTGGGTGCTAATAATGTGGGTGGTATTCCTCCGAAAGGTCCAGTGGCTGGTATGGATGATTTACAATTCAGCAGGAAGTTAAAGAGTGCTTGAGCATCTACACCTTGTACATATATCAGAGACTCAACACCACTATCAACCATACTCTCTGATGCCTGCGTTACACGGAGCTGTAAAGCAAATCACAATCAATAAATTTTCTGAGTGACAATATTTTTAGAAGGTTAAATATATCTCCGAAATAAATAAAAAGTTCTCAATAAGTCATTCTTGTTGACAACAACCTTATAGAGAAAAAAAAGAAAATTGTTAGAGTAATTTTACATTTTATTCACCAGTATAACAAATCAACAGTAAAATGATAGAAAATAAATGCAACAGTTAATAGTTTATATCTCTTTACCTATATACAATCACATCATCTTTACAATATCATAGCCAGTGGACTATCTGCATGCAATGAGCATGCAGGTCATTCTTTCTGTGATATTTATTTGGGGATGAGATTAAATATTTTGTATGTACCTGTGAATAATTTATTTTCTTAATTTCATCTTCGGCAACACCTAAACTCTGCAGCCATTGTTCAGATTCCATATCATCTTCATCGGCAGAGTCATTATCCTCTACTTGTTTAGCCTTATCATTGCACTCATTATTAGCACTGTTGGGTGATTGTCCATTCAGAGTATTGTCCATGGTATCGTAGCAACTGTCAAATGAACTATTTTTTGGTGTTTCGCAGTCTCCTTTATCTTCATTATTCATCTCTTCTGATTTTCTTTTTGCATAGTTTTTTCTAAGTGGCATTGTGAATTCTATATCTGGAAAGAAAAAATGTTTTTTAGAATAAATCAATAGCCCTCTTCCGTAAGTTGGAACTATTAAATTTTATTATTCTGGGCTACAGGGTATGTCAGTTTTGAGGCACTATTATGGTCAACCAAAATCACTAGCAACTATGTGTATGTATGAATATATATTATAAAAAATACTTCGGAATCAAAAGAATATTGATTACATTACTTTTTACATGTGATATTTAATTTAAAAAAAAAAAAAAACAGAACATTCAATTTCTGTTTGGTGCTGTCCAGTTAATGCAGATACCTTGCAAAATTCAGTATTTAGAATAAAATAATAACAATGAAGGATCAAATTTACCATAAATCTGTTCTAGGTAACTGCTAAATAAATCATAATTGATCAGTTTCTTCAAAATCTTTCATTAATACAATAAAAAAATATATACATAAATACCTTCTTGTTTGAGAATTTGTCTCAGTCCTCTGGTAGTTGGTCCAAGGTAGGCGCATGTTTCCGCTATGCCACCAATACCAGCTGCTTGGAACAGACATGTAAAAGTGTTGGCACATACATAAAAGAATGGACATTGTCTCGCACGGACCAACTAAAATAAAAACATTGAATTTAAAACAAGATTTTGAATTTTGAAAATTATTTTGTACTAATATAACTGTAGGGAAAATTAAATTAAAACTTAGATATCTTTTTAATACATTAAGTTCGACACTTACCTGAAAAAGTGATCTGAAACTCTGAGTCCATTCTTTGTGAAGAGAATCCTTAATTTCCTCGTTACCAATTATAAAACTCTTGTTAGAGACTTTTCCAGTTGTACGAGGGAAGAGATTTATCCAAGGGAGATTAGGATGTTGCCAGTAAAGGCAATGTTGGTGAAATCGTGAATGATGAGATGTATCCAGTGTGCAAGATTTGGATGTATCTAAACAACGAACAAAGCTGCAAAAATTAAACAGTATATTGAAAGAGTTTGTAAGATTTAGGAAAAAAAAGAGAATATTGTAAGGGTCTTGTAAATACCAGGAATCATTACATCACATAAGAGACATGAGACACGGAACATTTTTGATTCATTGAAGAGTTATCCAGGAGACATTCATCACAAATGAATTGTATTTTATTACATGCAGTAAGTCTGCTGACTATACCATGTCATAATACAAAGAGATAAAAATAGTATGAAAAAATACCCAGTTATTCCTGAAGCTTCTTCACTAGCTTTTAGTTTTGTGGTCCATGCAAATGGTCTGGGAGACATGAATCTAACTTTGGTTTTTAGAGACCAGTCTATGGGAACATATTTTTTGCGGCACAAACTAGGAACTTCCTGTAAAATTAAAATAAAATACACTTTGCCGACTTTATATTCACACTGGTTAATAATATTAATCAATATATTATTGATAGCCCAATTCTAAAGGCCACCAACACAAAATTCTAATAATCCAAAATAAATCTTGGTATAGTGTGCTGGCCTTAAAATGTCAAGAAACACTATGATGGCCAACAAAAGTAGGAATGAATATTTTATAAATGAATTAATAATAAAAAAAAACTCAAAAATTGCACAAAATATAAAGTACCTGAATAATGGATTTACATTATTATGTTTAGAATTACTTACTCTTTTCTCTTCTGGAATATTTTGTTCTTTGGTAAATTTATTTAAAAGACTTGTAAAAGACGTAAGTTTTCCATCACTATCTACCAATGAAGGTGTCGTGTTAAGTTTTGAATTTGATAATTCTAATAATTGAAACAAAGTGCTGTCTGAGGATTCATCCAAAATTGGATTGATATTTTCAGATTTTTCGCAAAATTTCTTTGAGTCATTTACAGAATTTCTGAAATAAAAAAATGTTTATTACAAACCAGGATAAAATAAAAATAAGACTTATATGATAAAATGGTAAAGAAAATAGTTACTAACTTTGAAAATGGATTTTTCCTTTTTTCACTCCCTAGAAGTCTACTAAAATTCAAAGACTCGGAACTCTGGCTCGAGAACACTTTAGATATATCTGAACTATTTTGGGATGGTTGTTTCATGCGTTCCTAAAATGCAAAAAAAAAATACCTATATAAAATAAGTTGATTTTGGTGAACAAAGACTTTTTCAAGAGGATTGCAACTGTAATATAATCAAATTTATTTCTTCCACATAATAATATAATAATGTGGAAGAAATAAATTTGAATTAAGAACTACCAGTGATAGAATTCTTAACAAATGCTGCAGCATAAGTTAACTTTAAAATAATAATGAATCTGAAGAAAGTTTTCATCATGCATAAACTTTGAACAAACGCATGTTTCAGATAATTTATGTAAAACACAGTTTATTAGATCTTATTACAGAGTAATTAATTAAAAAAAATCACACCTGTAATGCTTTCTTCTTCCGCTTTAGTTTGTGTAACTTCATTACTTCGTCAGGTTTCTTCCACACAGGAGAATCAGTTATTTGAGACTTGGAACAATCAGTCATGATTGATATCAATAAGAAATTTTGTACAATAATATTCAACTTATATTGGAATTCTATATTCATTTAAAATTTACACGCGAATTATAGAAAACAGGTTCGAAACTGTTTGCACCGATGGTAAGAAATCATCGTACCACATAAATGCACAAATTTTGAATCTTTCAATTTTTTATTGGCTTGAGCAGCTGCAAATGCATTTTCTAACGTCAAATTTTTATTGCCACCATAAAAAATGTAAACAAAACTTTTACGTAGTGAGTAGGCGAGAGAAGTAGTATACTTTACTGAAATTATTTACAAATAATTCAAGTAGGTATATCTGTCTACTATTAATATATATTTCGATAATTTTCATATATTTACGCACTATTTTAAATGTAAAATATGCTGTCCAAGAAATCACGCGCGTATCCGCTAAAAATACAAAATAATTATTTATTCGATATAGTCGATATTGAAATTCACATCTTCTGCATGCGATAGCTTTATTCAGTGTTTTTTGTTTTTAACCATATCAATTTTATATTGATAAAATACTTTACGGGCGTTTCATAATGGGCGTTTCATAAGACAATGTTATGTCTATGGAAGACAATTATGGCTATAGACAATTTTGAAGATTGACAATATTGTCATTTTGACGGATCAGCTGTTTTTGTTTGTTGTCGTGTCGTTTTCTAGTTGGATAGTTCATTAAATTAGCGATTAAAATTTGATTATTGACAGAAAACACATTTAACGATGATGAATAATTATTCAGAAGCTGCGATTGATGTTGTGAAACAAAATGCGGTGCAAAATAACTTGCAGATTAAAGCCATAATACAGGTACAAAATTGATGCCCTATTTTTTGATAAATTCAAATAATCACATTATTAGGTGCAAAGGTACAATATTGTTGGTTTTGATTCATCTGTACCCTATTTTGTACTCACAGTTAATAAATGGTATGACTTTTAAGTATGTGTGTTACTTAAGTTTTGTTTCCTACTTTCATAAACTATTGTTTCCAGGATATAATCAATTGCAAGGAATCATTAGATGAATTGAACAATCTAAACAGGCTCGGTAGAATGAGATTGGAGAGTTTCAGGAAGGATATTGAGATATTGGATCAATATGCTAAAGATCACTTTGATAAAAAATTATGTATCGAAGTTGAATCTTACAGACAACAACTCACTAGGTTTGTTAAATAAGCATATAAATAATGATTTTAAGCTCTTGGTATCATTATTTATGGAAATATATTGTATAATACACCATTAACGGAAGAAAATCAGTAAAAAATATCACATTTTATCCCTTGTTAATGGTGTAGCCAACTAGTCATACAACCACAAATCACTCACATTTACAAATCACAAAACAATACATTTCACCCCATCATTATTTAATTCTACTCTCGTCTATTTATTTAATGTTATCACTTTCTCACTAAAACAGCAGGCAGAGAACAAAAAAGTTTTCAAATAACGTATCTAAAGATACCTTCAGTGATATTTTTCATTTCAGTTTTCATCATGAACATCCACTGAGAAATCTGCTATGTGAAGTATTTGATTGAATATTTATGAAGTCATTTGTTTCAGCTCTCTTACTGCATTTAAGAATGCAAGCATCAAAAGTTCATTTGCAATAGAAAATGCTCAGAAGGAGGAACTATTACGATGCAGAACAAGCGGCGGTGAAATGAGGCAGAGGAAGAAAACTGATAAATCTGGATTATTAAAAATGTCTTCAGGTATAATATTATATTGGAAAAATAGAAACAAGCATTTAATAATAATAAACACTTGACTGTTAAAAATGAATTTGCACAAAAGGTGTACATAGTAAATCTATTTTTCAAAAGTTTTGATATAATTTTCCTATTCGCTTTGGCTCTTTGGAAAACCTTTGAATTGCTGACTATGTCCCTTCAGGATTTTCAATTCACATCTTAAATGCCTGCAGCCGGCTTATCCTACTCATATTGAGGGTTCACATAGACGATACATTTTTGTTTCTATTTTCCAGACGTGACAGATCAGTTGCTGTCCATTAGTAGGCAGCTTGCAGATACAACACAGAGGAGTGCAGACACTTTGGATACCCTCACCACATCCAGTTCTGGAGTTCAGGTGAATATATTGATATCAAACTTCCATAAACCAGCAACTACAAATTCTAAACTTTTGCCTCTACAAATCACTCATACCGGGTGGAATACCTTAAATGAATAATAATTACTGTCGACCAAAAATCACAGACAAATATATGCTTATAATACACAAAATATGTAAATTCTCAAATATTTTGTTACTGAGGGACTTTTTTTTTATCTTGTTATCTTCATTTTATATCATAAATTTTGGCACAGAGATATTTGTGGCTGTGAGATTACCAACTTTTTAGAACATTTATTTATGAACTTCACCTCTTTAAATTCATGGATTTTAGCTTGATTTTTTTTGTTTTCCAGAGAACTAAAGAAGAATTAGAGAACACAGCTGGCAACATATCTCAGTCAGGGAAGTTATTGAAGAAGTATGGGCGGAGAGAGTTTACAGATAAAATTGTTATATTTTTTGCTTTCCTATTCTTTATTGCATGTGTATTATACATTATAAATAAAAGAATTTTCTAAATTATTTTGTCTATCATTCACACTCTTTTTTACTCTATTAAAGATTCAGTAGACAATGTTTATTTGTATAATGGATTAAATTTATATTTTGACTAAAATGTATCATTGTTAAGACAAGACAACAAGGCATTAGGAATGTTATATAGAAAAAGTGTTTTAATTGTTACAAAATCACTCCGAGTGTAGGTTCCTTTCCTTACAATATTTTTCAGATTAGTGCTGAAGAGATTTCAGATTTATTCCTGTTTTATGAAAATTGATAGTAAGAGTGATTTGGCAGTGGTTAGCGTCGTTTTTAGCAATAGATTATAATCTGTGATTCTTACAAATATATTTCAATAAAATAATGGATCAAAGTGTATAATATAACATGAGTTTAATAAACACGACAAAAGTAACACATGAACGATAATTACAAAGGCATTGTAAATAACAAGGTAAAACACTTCCTTGAAAAAATTTACCATGTGAGAGGAAAAATGTAAGGAAGCCGCTTCTTTCCAACACAGAGATACCACTCCAACACATTTTCCTTCATGTGGTCCATTTCATTTGTTGATAGGAATATAAGCGGTATAACTTTTGCCAGGAAATTATATTTTTGCTCGACATTGGTTTATGGTCGGTTAATAAAATATGGTAAAGTTTTAATTTTTTTAAAACTTGGTTATGTCGGTGGTTTATTTATATGGTTCATAATTATCTTCCAAATATTTTTTTGTGACTTCATTTTTTATCCTATAATATAAAGGAGAATAGGTACGTATTAATTGACAACGAAAAAGATTTTTTTTATACACGAAACGCATCGAATTTTTAATCAAAGTCAAAAGTTTATCACTACTTCAAACCATTTATCAGCAACATTGAAATTCATACAATGAGTTTTCTTGGATACCTATATGCGTTTGATTGAAAGTCAAGAGGTTACATAGTTAAAATAATTTTATGATATCTATTGGTGCATTGATTATAGTACTGCTCTTGAATACAATCATAAGTCTCAGATTTGATGGATCATGGAATATTTCAATAAATAATTTCATTCTTAGATTTTGTATTTAATTTTTAGAGATGGGCACTGTTATAAACCTGGTTGGCTGTAAGAAATTGCTTTACAGTAAGGAATCAATAATTATTTGCCAGTGTTTTTTTTTTTTATTATACATGTAATTGGGATACGTTTTTTATGAACTTGATTTTTATATAACTATATTCCAAGATCTTAAAGATTCCAAGAATAATTAATTTTGAAGAAAACACATAAAGGAAAAATACATTTTAATATTTCAAAGAAATAATTAAAATAAATGATTAAGCAATTAACTATACATACTTCAAGATCAATGTTAATAAGATTGTCAACAAATTGGGATTTAAATGATTCACCAAACATATTTCAAACAAAAGTATAAAAAAACACACTGACGTTACGTGATTTCAATGTACGGTTTAGCATCTTTTAAGTGCTCATTGGATACAAAGCTTTTGATAATAATAATAAAAAAATACAAGTTAATTGAAAATTGTGACCAACTTATTACAGTTACTTTTCTGTTAGAGGGGAGAAATTTTTCAAAGATCTGGGACTGTTAGTACTAGGTACTGGCTTTGTGAAAAAGTTATTTTAAACTTTGTCGCGCTGGGGACCATTTTTAGTTCCCGACTCTCTGGAACTCTGTTGTTTACACGACTCTGTGTAACATATTCCAAAATTTAAAGAGCAACAAAAGTCAACTTTTATATTATTGATAAAATTTAAATATTTTGAATAACGGTGCATAGCTTGATATCATTATCATATTAAAATGAGTGTGAATTTATCGTTTCTTGGTATTTTTCTCGTGGCTGTTTTGATTTGATTATAATGTAATTTAATTAGGTATTATTATAATTTATTGAAGGTCTTTGCGTAATTTCCCCGACATACGTTTTGTTGATCGCTTCACATGCAGGATTCAGTGACTGACTGATCACAACACAAGGTCTGTATAAGGTTGTCTCAATATAAAACATCATAATTATTATTGGATGTCTTATTTATTAAGGCGTGGAGAGGATGACGATATACTTGAATTAGGTACACCTAGCTGATTTGCTGGCTTTGCCACACATGCGATGAAAAGTAATTTGAAGCGAATTCCTATTTTTGCACACTCATATTTCAAGTAAGCCCCTTGTAGCCAAGTATACGTTATATTATTTTTAATTTTGATATCCGTGATGAAGCTTCGCCAATCATCTGTGCAATGAGATTTGGAATATTTGTGCATTAATTATACGCTACATTTATACCGCGTTTATTGTGATGTTAAAAAGACGTTCGTTATTTATTTTCGGCGACCTAGAAGAAGAATTGCGGAGAGATGGATCTTTCAGTTTACGGAGTAATCTACAATGTTAAGGACAAAAGAGGATGGTGCATGGGGAAGTACATAACAGTTTATTAGAGCTTACGACCCTCAGCAACGGGGAAAACTGTAAGAGAGAATATTTCAAAAAAAGATACTGTTGTTGTTGCCTTAGGAGTGGGTCAACCCTGGTGCTTAATATGATAGGTATGTACTTATCACTCAACATAATATTATAGATATTATTATTAGATATATTGAGTCATGGACGCACAGTGGTAGATAATGTGCAGAACTGGGAACAAGTAAAATAAAATATCCACTGTATGTACTATACGTATCGCACATACCTACCTACATACTTACATAGTATCATAACGTAAGAACATTGTCTGGTAATGAACTTCTTGACACTTCCATACTACAGGCACTTCCCGAATTACGATACTCTCTCTTGAATGATACGCATTATTTATTGTACATTGGGTAGGATGAAATAAATCTCTTTACAATTTTGTACCAGGGGAAGGCAGTGAAGGAACTATTTTTTTTAGTATAGATTCTTTCATCTTGCTTTTAATGAACATTTTTGGCGTGGGCACATTCACATAAAGAACAAAGTATTGCAATATAATTTCAAGAATACAAAATTTATATTTTCTGATTTGAGATTCAGATTGTGTGCAGAGTAGGTACATGGGTCACCCAACGGCGTGCCCATTGGTATTTCCAAGATATCGTTTTATTTAATAAAATGTTTGGTTTGACTCCTACGAGAGTGGGCAGTCGTTGCCATTTTCCGATACTTTTCCTATACCTACTTTTAATACTAATTTTGTATACTTTCATACTATTTTCAAGATCCTACCCTGGGCACGCCCTTGACTATTCACCTGTTATCAATATATCTATTACCTATCCATAATTTTACAACAAGTTTCAAAACACAATCAGTGGAATACAGAAAATCCATGCACTATATTTCCAAATCGATCATCCAGCAGGGCTACTCTTGACACAATCTAAATACGATCTTAATCTAGTCTTGATCTTGATCATACGACGCACGAAGGGACTATGGTCAAAAACACCGCGCTACCACTGCCGCGCGATGGGTATGCGCGTATTTTTGGCCAAAAGTCACTTCGCGCGTCGTATGATTAAGATCGTGTTTAGATTTTGTCAAGAGTAACCCTACAGTTCCAAAGGCCAACAACTAGAAACATGTTAAAATCTTGGTCTATGGCTTATCAGGTATGTGTAAAAAGTGACATTCTTTCAAGTTCACAAACAAAAAACTCATTTTTTTAAATCTATTTTTACCCTCACGCCGTGTCACTTATAATTTTTTTTTATTCCTATCGCCCTATTATTTCTATTAGAAGCACATATTTATTTTGATTTTTAGGTAGACCGCCAAAACTTTAACGTGATATATTTTGAAATGATGTATGACAATATTATATTTATTTTTATGATGCATAAATATGTATTATAATTTCGAGTTGATGGTTTATGGCACTGGTTACTGGGGGATCGATTAGCTTAGGAGTGCCTGTGAATTGGAATTGTTTACATCTTTGTTGTTTATAAATGAATTTCTTCACATCAAACTATTCACAGTGCAATATTGTAAGTCTACAGTACTACACGTAAGCATTATTCTGCTACAGATATTGTAAACGATTAGATAATAGTAAAATAAATAAATAAATCACGGCAAAATTATTGAAGTAACAATTGTAATATTTCAAATTCAACAAAACACAGAAATCAGTCATGCTTTCTAGTTACGATTAATCGTCAATAGTATAATAGTTGTGATTTTTTTTATATAAGCTACAGTGAGCAGTTGTTATAAGAATTTGGAAAAAAAAACACGGAAAGAGAGACAATTAATTTAAGTAAAATTAATAATTGTGGTTACAAAATGCAGTATTTCAAAATATTCCTGACGCTCTTCGTCGTGCTGGGAGTTTTGTTGGTTTCAGTTCAAAGTGCTCCATTTTTAGAAGAACTTTTTGGAATACGTCCAAATGAAGGATATCATAATCAAGGAGGACATCATGGTCATGGACATAGAAGAGGACCGAAGAAAGCTGGGAGATCATACAAGGAGATTTGTAGGACAATTAATCCTAATCCATACGCCCAACCCGGTAAAGCTCCTTTCCCTGCAGGACCTATTTGTCCTTACTAAGTGACGATTCAATTGAAATTCCAAAATATGATATTGCAAAGTCCCCTGCCATAAATTATTATGATTGATTATCGTTTTTCAAAAAGTATAGGAATAAACACGAACAAGTATACTAAAAAATCTCAACGTTATCCTATAGTGAGCTAAAATGTATAGTTTCATTTTTCCTCAATTCAAACTGTTTGATTTTGACAAGGTATTTAGTATTTAACCGAGAATTTCTTCAAATATTTGAGGGTAAAGACTTTGAGTTTAACTATCTTATTTTTTAGTGTACATTTAGATAAGCCCCTTTAGGATCCAGAGAATTAAATGTTTTAGAAAACAATGTGTGTTTTTTAAGAAAACAAAAAATGTAAATGATATAATATATTTTATTTTAATATTGTTAGTATAAGTTCAAATATTGTGATATATAGCATGTAGATATTTTTAAAGTTAAGATATATATTTTAATATTTTAAATTATAATTGAAATCAATCGATTTGTTATGATTTTATTACCTTTTAATTACTAACCTACATAGGTACGTAGTAAATGTATAATTTTTTACAATCTAATGGATCATCAGAATCGAATCTACTAAATGAAACAATGAAAGCATAGTGTTTATGGATCGAGTTACTAGTAAATAATAATAAATGTTAGGTATTTACTAAAATTAGGAATTTAGCATTGTATTCTCATCATGAAGTATTTTATCATGAAGTATTTATTACGAAACGAAAAGGTTGACTCGTGTGCTTATTACGTGATGCAGTAAGTCCATTGAATACTCCACTGGGAGAAGCCATGATTGCACAGTATACGAGTATTAGTAATAAAAATGTAGTTTGTACAAGTATTAGACATTAATTTAAATAAAACACAAAGTAGTGTATGATGTGCGATAACTGAGTTGGTAATTTGGAAAATTTGATAAATTACTATGTATTAATATTTCAACGAGTAAAAAATGAGAACATATGCTAAATCATATAGACCAAACTCTAAAACAAATACAGATTAAACAGGAAAGTATGCATATGTAACTCTTCGAATAATTTGGAAGCGTGTAATTGTGTAAGTATAGATTTTCTGGTTATCTTGCAGTAAGGAAAGCGGCATGATGGTATGGACGAATGCACATATATTATGGAATTTCTGATAGATATCATCACACACATTTAGGATTTCCCAAAATCTCTTCTATTATTTTTATATTAATTTAATAATTTTTTTACACATTTTTTCATAGTTAACAAATACATATAAATAAAACATTCAATTTCTCAAAAATGACTCAACTTCAAAAAGAGATAATCTCGTGTTTTGAAGTGAGTTACATTGTTACAATATTACAAAATAATACAAGTAAATGAAAAAAAAAACTATCAAAACATTACTAAAACATATCCATAAAACCCGAAAAAAGGAAAAACACACATCGTACAAAAAATAAATCTGTTGATTAAACCAAATAAACTATAAATATGTTGATTAAATCAAATAAATTAATTCTGTAAATTATATTAAATAAAAATTAAATCTATTTTCTAGAGCTCTTATATCATCCAGACTCAACGAAACAAAAAAAATCAAAGGAAGGGCTCAGGATTTGCCTCAAAGGCTCCCTTTGACAAAGTCCTCTCCTAAATTACAACCTTTAATGTTTCTTGGAGGAGATACTCACTACAAGGTGCTACTCACTACTACAATATTCTTACAAAGTATGTTCTTACAGTTTAAATACTAAAATTCTTAACACTAGAGACAACACTCAGATAGATCGATATAATCACAATTTAAAATATCACTAGAAAACACTGTAGTGTAAAATATTAAGACAATATAGTTTCTTCACAAAGTACACCTACATGTTTGTAAAAGCATTATAAGGTTAGCAAAGGTGTAAATCTGCAAATGTTACAGAGTATGAAATTATTGCTAAATTACTATTTCATAAAAGTAACTTTATGTATAGTATAGCATAGATTTTTTAGTTAAAAAGTTTAAAATAAAAGATCTATGCTATACTCTATCCTCACGCCGTATCCCAAGTAGGGTAAGCAGAGAGAACAAATCTATCCTTACATATTACTTTTTCTACATTTATACAATATTTCATACACGATTTCCCTTATTAAAACGATTACTAAAAGATCTACCTGTTTGTAATAAACCCCAATATCTTCACAGTAAGCAATATGCCTTTGTTGTGAAGGTAGAGTGGGTCAATGGCGGGTGGAATCGAACCCGGGTATCTCAATTCCATTAACACCTTATATTAACGCGATATTTTTTTAGTGATAAAGGAAAAAATACTTAGTATTCTTCGATTTATCTATCTATCGATTCATCACTGTATCTCTCACACATGGGGTAGCTAGCGGACTGACATGTTGCCCCTTTGTGCCAATAGAAATGCGATATTCAGGATAGGTGGCATTTCATTTCATATTCTTACATACCTGATAATTTTGAAAGAATGAAATTTTTTAGTATTGATCAAATAACAAATAACCAACCAAATAAAAAATTATGAAATATCTCAGCATTTATTTATTTATTTAATAAACTTAAATCCAAGTCGGACAATATCCTTGAATATTGCATTTCTTTAATTATTATTTAGGTATAAATATTTATTCATTTTTATAGATGACAATGACCGAGCGAAATTACAAGTACATAGTGAGTTTTATCAGTTCATTTATAATATTATGTAGGTGAATAATATTATGATGACCTTGCGTATATAGTCGATACAGTTCTTTAAGCAAGTAATAAATATGTACTAACCCGTATAAGCAACTCTTCATTGGTTTAAGGTCAATGGCAGTGACTATTTTTTATTCATTTATTTATTGAAAGAATCTTTTAAGTTTTCCTGTCTGCTGACTTATCTTTCTTTTAACGAAAAATATTTAGTTTTATCATACTGTTTTTATATTACTAATTCAGCTGACATAAATTAAATTATGAACACAATTTTTTTTTTATAAAAATATATAAGTATCTGGGTTTTTGTTATAAACCCAAATACAACCTCATACACCTTTCACAGTAAGCTACTAAAAGCTTGCGCCGTGAAAGGGGAGTTTGCCGGCACCTGGTCTCGAACCACGGATCCCTTGTTCACGAGGCCGAGACTCTACCTCCAGGCTACCAACGAATCCGTTAAATTAGTTTTAACTTTTTTCGAGTCATCCAGTGCAGAAATGCTTAACCTCAAGTGATGTTCAACTTCCGATATGACATTGAACGAAGAAGAAGATTTCTTCTTCTTTTCAATGAACTGTGTTTAGGTTTCTCTGATGTTGACAAACACCATGACGAAAGCTTCACGTTCGTACACTATCCGGAACAACACCTCCGCTCTTGTTTTCCCAGTACAATTTGCTACGGCCAGGCTTTCTTCATCATTCAAATTTCCTCTCCATAGGAGAAATTAGCATTTTTCTTCACACACCACTTGTATATATTTCAGATATAATATATATTTTTTAATTTTTTTTTTAAACAAAATACATTAACATTGATTGTTTCTTATATACTATACATATTTTTTCACATTCTCTGGAAAACAAAAATACATTTTTTACCCCTCCAGAAAGTGCACCAACACTTGTGTAGGAGTGGCAAGCAGTGTCCATACATAATATCAAAAATATATAAATACACATAAACATAATAAATCATATAAACACCAAACAGTATCCACTAAAACAAAAAATACCGGCAACAGGTGAATAAAATAATATTCTACCCAATGCTTCTATACAAGTACATATTATGTTAAAATTGTACACTATTATGTGGGTTGTTAATTGAAAACAATTGAATTGAAAACACAAAATACCTAGCCCGTTAATTTTAAGAAGTTTGGTATATTTGAATACATCATTACATTATCCATCATCTTTTATTTAAATCTGGATAAATAAACCGAGAGTAATTAATGTATTTACAAATAAAATATATTATAAAATCTATATAAATTGCGTGTATGTAGGTACATATTATTATGTTATTACGGAAATTATTATAAAGTGCAACCTTATACTTCGATATTGATGCAATTTAAACTTGTAATCGACATAGCATTGACCCACAGATACATATTATAAAATACTAACATGTTTGTAGGTATAACACACAATTAGGTACTAATTTATTATATAGCGTTGAATAAGTTGAATCTGATGTAAATAATACATGAACTCTTCAAGGGAGCAAATGAAAAACAAAGTTACATACATAACAACACATACATTGAGATGATGATCAGGAAATAAAATATGGAACTGAGAATATTTCACTTATTAATTATTCTAGGAAGGATTAACTATGTATTATCTGTTACTTGACTAAATAAAAGAAGTCATGCATTAAAGCACGCAACGATTAGTAATTATTTTAGAATTTCTGCATTGGAATCGTTGGAAATAAATTAATCATTAAATGCGAACGTCAATTTCGACAACGAAGTAATTAAAAACACAAAAGCCCTTGAATTTCATTATGATTTTTTGCCATTTTATTTCATAGAAGCGTTTTTGTACTATAATTATGGAATGCAGCGATCGTGGTCGATCATCCTACAAAGTAATTTGTCGAAGAAATGGTTGAAAATATAATTTTAAGAGAATAGAAAAGTAGTGAAATGTACCTAGATCTTTTCCTTTCAGTACAGAAGTAAAACAACTTTTATTATTGAAAATTTGTACAGTGAGGAGTTTTTAACACGTTAGAAAATTTATCACACGGAATAAAACCATATTAGGGTAGCGATATCCTCGATATTTTTCACTTTTATTTTGCAATTGCATTGTTGATATTATTCATAAGGAATAAAATAATAAAAATACATAAATATGTACTCATATTTTCATTATTTATATACCAAATTTATATAATCACATCATGATATTACTTACACTTGCTACTTTAGATTGTTTTTTTTAAGGATCATTTTATATAGATAAAATTAGAATGTATTTATCTAAAAAAAATGAGGTGTAAGAGAACGCAGACGTCTGAAAAGTAAATGAGAAACTGTTTGAATGTGGAGAAAGCGAAAGAATAAAATAATATGACGTTTCATCCTCTCTGCTTACTTCAACTGAGATGCATAATAAAACAAAACAAGGAAACAAATACTGTAATGTGTACTTATATATTATTTACGACAAGTTACAAGCATGTAAAGGAACAAAACATAAATAAATCACATTATAATCGTTGATAAGAAATCGGCAATTAATTTGAAAATTAATTACATATTGTCAACAGCACAATAATATTGACAAATTAATCGTATGTAATTAAATTAGCTGAAGAAAATAAGTCGCAATTTCTCTGATTAAACATTTTGTGGTATTTGTGGTTGCATTTTTATCAACCTAATACATCCTCAAAAACTTAAAAACCCTTAAGTATATACATACAACTTTATTAAATTTGATTTTAAATTAGATATAATCTAGTTCACCGCATATTTTTATTATTCAAGATTATATTAAATCAAAAGTGAAACTTAGAAGGGATTGGAATAGAAGGAAAAAATTTAAATCGTTTATTGCTTTAATAAATTATACCAGTAATAACCCAGGCGGGAGAGCTGATTAGAACAGCGCGGGACCAGTAACAACCCAGGCGGGAGAGCTGATTAGAACAGCGCGGCACCAGTAACAACCCAGGCGGGAGAGCTGATTAGAACAGCGCGGGACCAGTAACAACCCAGGCGGGGAGCTGATTAGAACAGCGCGGGACAGGAAGACATTCTCCAGAGTGATCGCCAACATCAAATCGTTGTAATAATTTGTGTTATTTTCATTGTGTTTTTGGAAACAACGCTATCGAATGAAGAAGATCCTGAACTCCGTTTTCTTTTGGAACTATTACTCGATTACTTATTCGAAGATAAAAACAAGGAACCCCCGAAGAAACCAGGAAGAACTTATAAAGATATTTGTAAATTTATTAATCCTAATCCATATGCCAATCCGGGGACCTTTCGCAATTTAATTCGCAAAAATTAAGGAGTAGGTAATTGTATAACCAGTTTTTTGATTAGGCATTTTTTTAACTCATTCATTTCCTAAAGTTATATTGAAATTACATATATCTACAAAATATAGTCAAAAAAAAGTAAATAAGTAGGTTTGTCAATTTGTTCCAATGAATTTGGTAAATGTGTGTTGGTTGAACCTCAGCAATGAGAAATACACACGTAAAAGAAGAATTTATACACCTAGTCTAATCAAGAATTTTTTGTTATAGTTCAAAATAAAAATAATTTGTGGTTCACAAAGAGGTAGCTGATAAATATTGTTGTTATATTTTATTTGTAAAACAAATTATGTGTGTATATATATTTGTATGCCAAATTTTGTTCTTGAAGTGGCGTCCTTCAGTTTTACTAATATATAATGTCTTTGTTTACTGTTTACTCTCTGAAACTAATTAGATTTATGTAAAGATATAGGACAGACTAGAAAAAATACGTAGATAATCGCCCCCCCCTGCAAAGTCGGTGGCCCTAGGCACGGGCTCCATGTACCTTTATGGTAAAGACAGGACTGTTTGCAATTTAGAACCTACCTAAGTAGGCTTTTATGTGACACCTTCCTACAAGGCAAATAATTGGCATTTCGGAGCCCCTGTAGAGCTGGGGCCCCAGGCACAGCCTCCGTGTGCCCACATTATATAGATGGAATTGTTTACTTTAGCAATATTAAAAAAAAAAACTGTTTGATGTTAATTAAGGAATGAACCTACAATAACAAAACCTAGACACACTTTGCTTTTCTAATATGATTATTTTTTCTAGTATACTACGTATACATACACAAACAATTAGTATTGATTTAATTGGTAATGTAGAAACTACCAATACTTATATGCAGTAGCATGTCTTCCAAACAAGCCGAAAAGCTAGACTTTACTCAAAGTTTTCAAGCTTAGAAATTATTAAAAAATGGTAGATATACGTGCAGTTAACAATCCGATCATTATATATCACGCGCACAATCGCTCCAGACACCATCTCAATTCCCAACATCTCTTCCCTCAGAAGTATGCTTAATTTATTTATATGAATATTGACCTTATAACATTTGACGGAAAACATATTTTTGATTGAAGCTGTTCCATGGATGGTTGAGTAACAAATTATGGTATTCTTTTATTTTTGTTTGGTGATGTTATTGGTCCACGTCTTCCAAATCGTCATAAGCTAAGCTTATACCAACGATTATAATTCTTTGAAAGCACTGGCTCTTGTCCGATCACTGAAGTTAAGGTAGGTAACGTTAAGCGTTGTCAGTTCTTAGAATGGTGATAATTAAATAGTAATATGGCTTCAAATTATTATTTTTTGTGATTTTTATTAAAACGTAATTTTTATATTTAAATGGAAATATTGTAGACATATTACAACTATTCACTTAATACTTATTTCAACCTATTAATTATTGACGATGGACCTACACGGTATGAAAACCTTAGACACTTTGGGTTAATTGGAAGAGATCGCGCCTTTGCGATAAACTCGCCCTCTGTATATTGATTGTATTTAATTTGAATGTATACCTTTTATGTAATTGTTTGTAATCAATGTACAGTAAAGAATCAATAAATAAATAAAATAAATAAATAAATAAACACGCCACTGATTACAATACCTATGTACATATTTCTAAAGATACCTACATAAGATTATTAGCACTTAAATAAGATTATTAGTAAGCGCATCTAAACGTACCTACACACACTATCTTCCCATTGTTTCGGTCAGGTCGGAGTCCTTATGCCTTCGAGTATACACTTTTTCCTACCGAAATTTATTCCTGTTCATTGCTGTTTTTAGAACCTGTGACTTTTGTAATCCATGTCATGATGTTAAATTATTAATTCTGTACATATTTGACATCCGTTGATTTTATTAATTTCTTTAAGAGCAGTCTACCGATCTTCAGCCTTTTTTCACAGTTTTTAACATTTTTTATAGAAATTCTAAAATGGAGACCTTGGAATGAGAGAAGAATAGTTAGCCCAAGAAAAGATGGGCTGGTGGTATAATCTCTGTCACTGGTAGGAGATGAGCAAGACTGGCTCAAGAAAGAGAAACATGGACAAATACGGAGGAGGTCCAGCAGTCAAGAGTGGCTGACGAAGAAAAAGATAGAAGTTTGTCTTCACCTACATTTTTTAAAATTAAAATTGGTAAAGTTGATATTTTCAACCGACGGTACTGGGTGAAACTCATGTTGAATTAATTATAAATAAAACACTTATTTATAGTATATCCACAATGACTTTTTATTAGACGCGAGCCTGAACATCATCAGGCTAGCGAAAAAACTTTTTCGCTAACCTGATGACGAGAGCGGAAGGTCTTGAAAGCCGGCTCGCGTCCAATAAAAAGTCACTGTGGATATACTATAAATAAGTGTTTTATTTATAATTAATTAAAATTGGAGTGACTTGATATTCCATTAAAACGTTTAGATTGCATTTTTATTGGCGAGGTTGACAACAAGATATCTTTAAATTATGTTCAGAGTTTTGTTTATATAGGTATCCAATTTAATCTCATAACTCGATTCCAATGCATTTGCTACAGATACAATCTTTCTCTGTTTAATAGTAAAGGTAACCGTTCACATTGAGCAATATTGTTGCTATAGTTTATGTGCACATGGACTTGCATTTGTAATAATAATGGTAAACTATAAAATAATACGTGTCTGGGTGCAAGTTTATTATTATTTTGTTCTATAAATAGTTTTAATAATGGCATTTTAAGTTAACTTATTGCTTTGCCCACGAGGGAAAAATAAATAGATAGAACATATACTACCTAGTTGTGTCGTTATGAAATAACAATGATTTATTTAGTTATATATTAAATAACCTGATAGTTGAGTGATGAAACTAACTCCGAGCACAAAATACAACATTATTCTATCTAACTATCAACACCCTCACGCCGTGTCCCAGGTGATCTATTCTTACATACTTCATTCGCTTTCTTACATACCTACTTCTTTCGTACTCAAAATTTTCAGCCTGACAAAGATGAGGAAAGCCTCCATCTCTTGCCAATGTTTGCCTAACACCTTGATTTGCAATATTGCGAGTCCCACAATAGTTCAGTCCACCAGAAGATACCGTTTTCCACAAAACAAACTCTGCAGGTGGGATCTTCTACCAATTCCAGTTTTCGACGACACTCTCTGAGCTTGCAGAGGCCCTTAAAAAATATTAATTTATTCATCATTCATTCAGTTACAAATTGGCAAGAGATGGAGGCTTTCCTCATCTTTGTCCGGCTGAAAATTTTGAGTTTTATGAGATGTTGGAGACAAGAGGCGTGGCTGGAACATACCATACAAGAAAAGTACTGTGAAATTAATACATCTTAAAGTCGCAGTACATAACTAACACAGCCATGGAACTAAAAATACCTCTACAAACGGTACAGGATTCAGCCATGAAACTAAAAATACCTCTACAAACGGTACAGGATTCAGCCATGAAACTAAAAATACCTCTACAAACGGTTCAGGATTCAGCCATGAAACTAAAAATACCTCTACAAACGGTACAGGATTCAGCCATGAAACTAAAAATACCTCTACAAACGGTACAGGATACAGCCATGAAACTAAAAATACCTCTACAAACGGTACAGGATACAGCCAAATAACTGACAGTATGAGACAATTTAATTATGATTTAATGAACAAAGGAAAAGGCTTAAATTCATCTATAATGATTCATACACAAACAAACTATATTAATTTAAATCACAGTAGCGACGTTGAATAACTTGGACATTTGTTTACAATAATATTAATATTAACAATGCAGGTTGATACAATCATCACCACATTAAAGATTCGTTGAACGTAAATCGATAAAATTTATATAAGTAGTTATATAGACACCAAATACTGCATAATAATTTCCTCTATTGACCAACATAAATTATGCAATATCAATGTTATTAGTTTTTTAAACATCCTTCTCGATTTTTCTCTAATGAAGCATCAAAGTTAGGAACATTTTGTAAAATTTATTATAGGTACTTTCGCCTTCTTAATATTGTTATAAATCTTATTCAGAATTAGGTTCCTATAGGTTGCACGACAGCGCTATTGAATCTCATCTGTTTTGCTTTTCAGATGGTTGATTGTCTTTTAAAATCAATATGATTATTCATTATTTGATTTTTCCTTGTATTTTTATATTGAGATTAAGGTGATCGAAAAGCCGTCATCAAAATGACGTGTATAATTACTAATCATTCCTTTTTTTGCTTGATTAGTTAATCAGAAATAGGAAAATAAGTGGGTTTATGTGTAGATCTGCATCGCCTCCCTATAGAAAATGCTGAGTACGCCCATGGTAGTTACAAAAAATGGAAATGAGCGTCTACCATTAAGAACAATATTGTCTATCATGACATATTTTTACTCTTCACTTGAATGCTCTATTGTAGTTGTTATGATAACGGTGTAACGTGTATGAGAGTGGTCCATGATACTTATCTTATATTGAAATTGGCGTGGTGTAAATTATGATCTGATTTACATTATATTATGTAATTAAACGGATTTTATGAATGGCAAGACACCTTGATAGTTTAATAACTTCTATCATTTCGTATAAGTAGTTAATATTATGAAATTCTAATTACCATTGTGTACCAGGTTGTAAAATAACTTGATTAATAAATTTACTCCAACTTGAAATATAATTTAAAATATTATCTTGTGTATGTTTTTTGAAAAGTAGAGTAAATAGATTTTTTTTTTTTTTTTTTTTTATTTATTTTATTCTTCTTGCACATCATCATTCATATAACAAATAAAATAAAGCAATATACACAGGAAAAAAAATGATTTTTAAGATTTCGTATCATTTTTTATGTTTTATGCGTAGTCAAGTTCGTCACATTATTGAGACATTGTTAACACTGATTTTAATATTCAATTGTCAATGTGTAAACATTGCATGTTGTACTATATTAGCAGAAAATGTTTTTATGGAGTTAAAGTGTGGTTTATTTAGAGGTTAGCTAACCGCGAAAACAAAACAAACAACACAGTTGTCTCAAAACCTTTTTTAATGGATAAAAATCACTGTTATTTGACTGTTTCTTCAGTCAAGAATTAATGAAGAATAATTTTATTGTATGTTTGACAAAAAAGAAAATTCTGTCTAAAACTCCATAATACGCAAAAGAAGAGAAGTACCTAATGACTTTTTAAGTACTGAATACTACGAAATATATTCTACGCACTAGATAGTGACATTGGTTTATTACATATCCAGATTCAATAAAATTTTATGACTATTATTTTTTATTATTTTCCTTGTTGAATTGATTATTTATTTTTATACATCATTCTAGTATAAATGCAACGCACGGAGAATGAAAATTTAATGCAAATGTAATCAACACGCGCATGTGGTTTTGACGTCATAATTACGTTAGGGATTCTTGTAGCGTAGCCGCCACTGTCGCCTTGACTTTATGAAGAGGAATAATGAGTTACAAGTTCGAGGGAAAGGTGTCAACAAATTTTAAATGTCGTAATAAATATACCGCACACAATCATGAATTTCATCGCTACACGTGAGTGTCGAGAATCAACAAAGCTCCGTGGAGTTCACGGAAAGCAGCGGTCGGGGAACCGGGGTAAATTACCCAAATAGGGTAAAAATATTTGTAATTACGAATGTTTGGAGTCAAAAAACTTTACTAATACCACTAAACATTATTATACGCGCAACAGGTAACCTATCATTCTCAAGCGAAATTGCCAAGGTTTCAACAGGTAACCTGTCATTCTCAATTTCGCTTGAGAATGACAGGTTACCTGTTGAAACCTTGGCCGCGCGTATAATAATTTTTAGTGGTATATGTAAAGTTTTTGACTCCAAACATTCGTAAATATGTTTAGAAACTACCACAACGTTACCGCCAAATCAATAAATAATATTAAAAATATTTGTTTTGGGGGTAATAAGGAAATATTTATAATTTGCTATTTTGTAAACGTCATACACATTATTATTTTAATTACAACTTTTGATTGTCTCCTTTTAAATAATAAATAAATTGGTTAAAAAAGTTCACCGACCGGTAAAGGATAGGTCCTCCACTATTTTTTGTAAGTTTTCGAATGCATCTTAAAACGTACAACGAATATTAGCCTTAAACTTATTAGGATAGGTCTCTTTCTCTTATTTGTGCATTTCCGAGTACTCAGCAAAAGGTAAAAGTATTCGTAAAATACCACAAATAAGACATTCTTTATTTTTCATTGGATGGAGAGGACTATATGTGTGTTTATTTTATGCAGTTGTTTCACTGGCTACCTCACTCGTAAGAAATGACGTAGGTAATGGGATAAATAAACAAATCTTGGAGCCATTACATAGTTAAAATTTGGTAATGGAAGAGATTTTGTGACTGGAATTTTCAGAAAACTGGAAAATATTTTTCTAAACAAATTTCTGATGATACAGAAGGTGTGAATGATTTAATAATGTAGTTTAATGTTGAAAATTTTTGAATTACGTACTTTATTATGAATTGTATAGAACGCCATCTATTAAATGTCTGCACAATCAATATTCAAAGCCTTTTATATTTTTACGAGTTACCTGTGACTCGCTTATCAGTCTTTACAACTTCAGAATAAAATCAAACAAACTCAGTGACTACGGTTTCAACGTAACACCTTTCAAAATTGTGTATAGATGTCTCTAAAGAAACTCAGATTGGAATTTGCAGTAAGTACGTAGAAATATTTTCTAGAGCTTATTAGACCACTCTTATCTAGTAATATTTTCATAACTTTATTCTATTTTACGTTCTAAAGATCAATTAAGAATTATTACTTGCTCTATGAGCTATACATTATTTTTTTATCAATCTCGAGTAACACAAACATCGTTCTATTTAATTTGAAGTATGATAAATAGTTTATAGCAGTATTTCCCAAACTATGGGTCGCGACCCACCAGTGGGCCCTAATGGACGATTCGCCCCCGTATAAGACATGAATAAAAAAACGTTGTTGGAGCAATGTTTTGAGAAAAAAAGCTAAAAGGCGGGTCCCAAAATTGGAATTTTTTTCTAGATGGGTCGGAGCCCAGTCAACTTTGGGAACCACTGGTTTATAGTCCCTGATCACTAGTAAACGAGAGTATGGCCTTTAAAAAATAATAATACAGTATTGATTTGCTAATCTCTAGCTGTTTAAAAGACAATAATCGTGGTTGAGTCATGTTTTGAGAATATATCAAATGTCGTTTTTACTATCATCCATTTCTTTATTGTAAGTTAATCAGTAGCTTTATAATAATTATTACCCTGTGTTCTTAAGAGGAGTATAAAAACGTGATACAAAGAATTAACAGGTCTGGATAATATGAATAAAATGAATACGACGAGGGATATTTTAGGATTACCTATTTTAAAAATGTTTTTCTGAGAATTGCATAATCTGGAAACACTTTGTGGTATTTTTTTTTATTGGAAACGTTCCATGTTCCAGGATGAATAATTTAGCATAAAGATTGTATTAAGTTTATCTGTGGCGGGGGCATTGTAAAGCCATTATTCTGTATTCAGCTGTCTCTTCACGCAGATAACGGTAATACATTAACAAGATTTTTTTGAATTTTCTTTGAATAATCCATAAAAATAGAATGACATAGTGGAAACATTAAACTCATACAAATTCCTTATTCCAAATACCTAAGTAAGTAATAATCATATTGATGAGATATAGGGGATTAATTCCGACGCGGTTTTAATCTACTACTACTGTTTTTGTGATTGTGGTTGTCATTTTGATATAATTTGAAATAAATATTTATTTGTCTTGTGTCCCCTTAAACCAGCAATACTATTGCTGTTTGGGGATATCAATTTTTTTATTGTTAAAATTAATATGTATGTGTTCAATTACACACAATGGGGGTTATTCTGAAAATACGACAGTATCGAATTGCATCTGATTCGATACTATCGGTTGCCATGCGACACCCATACGACTATATTTCAATACATTCTCATTCGACTGTCGTTTAAAAAGTTGGATGGAACGCAATACTATCGTTTGCAAGCAACCGGTCGAATGTTCAGAATAACCCCCATTGTATATATTGACTTTTAATAAATACTTTAATTCTTCTTTAACTCTTTAATTACCATCCCATCACGGCATACCCCAAAAGTAGGGTAGCCAGCAGACCAGCCGCATGTAATGAACATGCAAGCTGTCCTCTCTGAGCCAACAAAAATTTGAGACATTCATTTGCGGTTCTAATCATAAACTAAAATAATGATTCTAGAATATCAAATTAAGTATTATACTTTGATAGGTAGGTATAGAGTGTTTAATTTGTTTGATAGTATCCCACCACCACACATAACGACATGAAATACATAAAGACACACAACTTATCTTTCTGTACTATGAAAAGATAATAATTATTGTATTCAGAATAGGTAGTATAGGTACAGCATGCCTTAAAAATGTGTGTTGTCTAACGGGACACTTACAACTAAAAGCTAAAGAAATATTTTTTTTATCTCGTGAGTAATTAATCAAAACTTTCAGAAAATTTGAGTAGCATTTTTTGTTCAGTGATTACAAGTGAAATGACGTCAATATGAAATCAATTTTACACAGTGACGTGATTTTTACTTATTTTGTAGTAACGTAGATACTATTATATAATCTGTACAAAGTGAAGTTACTGAAAAGGTAATTTTAATTATATTTACGAGTAATAATAATATTATGTGTCTGTATGCCCTGTCTAATAAAACCACGAAATTGTTTACAAAGGTATGTAGGAATTATTGTACCTATGTAATTACTTGTGATACATAATAATAATACGTACCTAAGGATATTTGTGTTTTAATTGTTTGAATATCATTTTACATAATCATTAACGCTGTCTTGAGTTGTGAAAATATGGGAAGGGTAACCGTATAGTACATACGACTACCAACATAACGTATTACTTAGAATATTGTATTTGGCATTAAATTGTAGGCACAATACCTTGAAAATTATATTAATAATATGTTCTTAGAAATAGCAGAATGAAATACATCTATCTTTTTATTCTCTCACGCCGCATCCCAATTGGGTAGGCAGAGAGAAGGGAACGGCATATAATAATAATAAACTTTAATAATAATAATATACATTATACATCTGTCCCTACTTACTTGAAATGAAATGAAAAGTTTTTTATTTCCCTTCTTAAAATTTTCACAATATATTATAAATCATTATGGACATCACATATATGGTCTTATCAGCCTTTCTTCTTATCAAACTCATCATGGGCTCCCTGTAGGGATCTCAGATGAGCGAGCCAGGGGCAGCCTTCACAGGGACCAAAAAATGGATAAATTAGGTATCTTAGTCTTTTTAAAATAGGATCCCATATCAGGCCACCCCTGGGCCGCCTGACCGTGTATGTCGCCAATGGATTCACGCAAGACAGGGAAATTACACATTACTTCTTTCGCTCCTCTACATTCATGCAACCTCTATGCACGCACTCTTACTCAAAACACAGCCGTCCTTGAGATTGTGATCTACGTGATCAAGCCACGTAGTTCTCAGACGACCGCGCTTCCTCACACCCCTTCTTTCAGACAAGTATATCCTCTTTGTCATCCTTTACCTTTCTTTTTATTCCATATGTCCAAACCATCGTAATTTATTATGGAATACATCTATATAAGTAGGTACTTATTTCAATATATTAAAATATGCAGTCTTTATTTTATTACTGTAATGATCAATAACTGTAGAACTAAATAAAACAAGCGTTTTATTCTACTAATGATTTATTCGATGAGAGAGACGTCTTTCGTCTTATAGACGAAATAAGACGAAAGACGTCTCTCTCATCGAATAAATCATTAGTAGAACGAAACGCTTGTTTTATTTATTTCGATATGGAATTCTACTACCTAAACACCGACACAGTGAATTACTGTATATATTAATACGCCCTTGAGAGGGTCTAGGGACTGTTAAACGGCGTCAAAAATAAAATGAAATCATCCAAAATTATCATTTCTTATTTCATTTTACGGCAATGCACCCGCAATCGAGTGAATTATGACAAAATCATCATCATCATCATATATTATTTACTTTACGAAAATGTCCTATTTCAAATTACAGGTCTCTATGCAATATCGAAAAAATAAAACAGGTGTTTTATTCTACTAAAGATTATATTTTGTGAGAGAGACGTCTTTCGTCTTATGAGGACATTGTCAAGATTGACAATGTCCTCATAAGACGAAAGACGTCTCTCTCACAAAATATAATCTTTAGTAGAATAAAACACCTGTTTTATTTTTTCGATATGGAATTCTACTACCTTAACACCGACACAGTGAACTCTATGCAATAGTTTAATATACGTGAAAAGTTGAAATGCTTAGGGTTAGTAAAATGTAAACATTAAATACCTGCCATAAATAAAAAGTGGACGTCTCCATTCCTAGCGAGCCAAAAGAATTGAACAGTCAACTTTTCGTTCGACAGTTCGAGATCGGAGATCATGGAAAGAAATAGAGGAGGCCTTCGTCCAGTAGCGGAAGGGAATAGGGTGAAAAAAGTAGAAATTTAAAGTAATATTTGCGATGCATCTAACAAAGGATAAATAATTTATAATCAAACCTAAATTAGAGGTTCACATGCAAAAGCATATTGATCTATTTTTTTACAAATATTTAACTATGAATACAGAATTAACGTTTTTGTTTTCGCTGACTACACTTTACTATAAGTGATGCAATGAAAATCCTTCTCCATCCTAAGTAAATCAATTAAAAAAGTAATAAAGTATCAAAAATATTTAAGGTGAAATAGAAATGTGTTATTTTCTCAGTTTCAGTATGTTAGGATTTATGTGCCTTTGCATGTAAACCCCTCATGTAGTCATATTTATTAGTTAAGAAGATTATTTTGCCCGTATCTAGTTAAAAATTTATGAAACCGATTGTAGATAAGTTTTGTTCTAAGTGTGGACACTTCTGTACAATCTGGAAAGACAAATTTGTAATGGATTAAAATTAATGAAATCACATTGTTTCTTCTTCAAAAGGGATTTAACCCGGAGATGAAAATTGGTATTTTTTTTAAATCTCCAAGTGTTTCTTTATAATTGAATTTTAAAGCATTCCGAGTTGGGTCAATATTAACTTTTAGTTTTGTTTCAAGAAAATTCATGATTATTGACAGAGTGTATAGTAGTCCCATGAAATTCTATTTACTTTTCTTACACAATGCTTAATTTTAAATAAAATTAATTGAAATTTCAAAATTAACAAGTTTCATCCATAGAAGATATTAGTAGGTATAAAGTAATTCTATAAAATTATGTGTCAGATAATAATATGTCAGATACCTTTTTTTAATACCTATATTTAATTAACAATCTGTGACATGAAGTTTCAATTAGTTAATTTGAAACAAGTGTTTCTTTCTACTATAGGTTATTGATCACGAGAGAGACGTCTTTCACGAGACGACTTATAAGGTCATTATCAATCTTCGATAATGACCTGATAAGTTGAAAGACGTCTCTCTCGTGATCAATAACCTATAGTAGAAAGAAACACTTGTTTCAAATTACCTAATGATGGAATTCTGCTATGTGTGCACCGACACAATTAATAAATGAAGTTTCAACCTTTGCGTCACCCGATGACCCTGGATAGGTCATGTTTTGGGAATGTGAAGTGATTGTCGGGCAAAAAGAGTACGGTTTTTTTGTCCACTTATTATTATTACATATTTGACATATATTTCACAATACATCGTTCCTATGACAACGATACAGAGCGCTAGGAATGAATATGGAATGTGAGAAAAAATGACACGATTGTCGCAGAGACGTTCTTAATGGAGGATGATGATGCTGATTTCTGCCCTATACTACCTATGTATAGGAGTGTTTGAGAGTGAAATAATGATGATGATGGCTAGAGTAGGTACGATGGATAGCCCAAGTACCTTTGTTATTTTTTTTTTTTGCGAAAAATGACTTAACCCCACGAATTAGTTAATGGTTAGATTGACTGAAGTATGCTATTATTAGAAATACATTCAGATGTTGAATAAATATCAAATCCTACTGTAATATTTTTTTTTAAGACGGTTAATTTTTTTTATTGGTACGGAGAGGACAATCTGTTTTTTTTTAATTTTTTTTTTTAAGAAAGATATATCTGGGTTTTGTTATAAACCCAAATACAACCTTATACACCTTTCACACTAAGCTAAAAGTTTGTGCCGTGAAAGGGGATTTTGCCGGCACCTGGTATCGAACCACGGACCCCTTATTCTAAAGGCCGAGACTCTACCTCCAGGCTACCGACAAACTCTTACAATTATATTCTTTTATACTATGCAATACTCTTATATTATTTGGTAAGAAGTTTGTGATACTTTACTTTCCGTGACAGACTTTTGAAAACACATGTTCTGGTATAGATCAAAGTAAATAATATGTGTTTTGCCGAAATGAAACATATTGTTGCAAGTTCAAGAAACTTGAAAGAAAATAGACGAATAAACTAGCAAATAAAAGTAGTATTTGGATCCAATATATCGAAGGCATGAACTGGCTTTCGGTGCATTTCAATAAACAATCAAATAGAGTAAAATAACAATACTTACATATTCAATACAATATACAGATTGAGAGAGTTATAAAGACACAATATATACGATTTGAAGTATCCGATGAATATTTCATCGCATGTAACTTGGATTGTAGTTGGTTATACCACCCATTGTAATATATTACTCATCATAAATCATTTGACCAATATTTTAAAAATATAAATAACACATTTCAGGAAATAATGGACTCTCCAGAGTATATATTGAGTTTTGAACAATCAATCGGGGTGGTAGGACCTTTGATCCGCAGTAATTTACAAAAAAAAAAACATAGTTATTATGTGGATATTGATTTACATATCCATTAATATCCCAATATATTTCATGAATAGGTCAACCAGTACATAATATATTCACTGTAGATATAAATTCGTCGGTTGTCTGGAGGTAGAGTCTCGGCCTCATTCACAAGTGGTGTGTGGTTCAATCCCAGGTGCCGGCAAACTCCTTTTTCACGACGCAAACTTTTAGCTTACTGTGAAAGTTGTATAAAGTTGAATTTGAGTTTTCAACAAAAAACCAGATAAATCTTTTTAATACATTTATATTTTAAAATTGTAAAGAATATATAAAAAATATGTATTTTATGATGTCAGTCAAATTTCAACACAACAGACTGTGTTACATACAATAATCATATTTTATGATGGTTAGAGTGTCTCGTTGCTAGATTTCAGACGATTAGTAATACATTAAATACTTCTTCTTCTTCTTGATCTAGATCATCGATCTGTTAGTTCAGAAGTTGACGCCTCTTTTGATGCTGAAGACCAGCTGTATTTCCATCATTTTGGCGGTCTTCCTCGGGGACGTGAATCAACTGGTATTTCCTTAGCAGCTACATGTACAATGCTGTCTACAGCCACTTAACAATTTCTGTAATAACTAACTTTCTGCATGAGATGAGTAATGAAAAAAGTCTGGTGTTTTCGTTCAGCGTACATTTCTCTCTGCTTTCACTGCAAACGATGTAGCAGGGGAGGTTAGATAGATAGATAAACAGTGATACTAGGTATCTATTAACCTGACGACATGGTTGTAATATGAGAAACCAATAATTATCACATAACTCGTCTAAGTTAATTATCATTACGTATGTATCAAATGTAGAGGCCTGTCATCGAATCAGAATGATGCAGTGATCCATGACAACCCAAATTATAGAGAGGATTTGGTCAATCGGTTATAATTTCATTATTACCTTGTACGTATTATTATGTTACGCCGAATGACTTTACAGGATCGATATTTACACAGGAAAGCTTCAATGAATTCAAAGGGATATACCTCACAAAGGTCGAATAAAAGGACACATACAATGTTAAAAACTAAACAAAACTTTTTCATTATCTTATCTCAAATGTTCAGAAATAAAAGTTTTTGATTTTGTATTATTCGGATTACATTTCAAAATACGAAATTCCACTGATAACTACATCCGGTAGCTAGGAATGTCGTGGAAAGAAGGAATTTAACTGGCGCAGAGACGCTCTAAATGGAGGAGACTGATTTCTGCTCTATGCTCCCGAGTCCCGGGAGTAGCGTTGAAGGAGGTTTGACTGAGAGAGAGAGCTAGAGAGATTCAAAAGAAAAGGCAATACTCTTTCCTACCCGGGTACTGCTATCAAAACATTCGCATTGTTTTTTATTATTATTGGGTGTTCTCCGATAGTCTACATTTCATATTGTCTGTCCACAATGTCACAGCTGTGAGAATGTGGTAGAAGAATATTAATTACCTGATACGAAATTAATTTGAATAAAAAAATAGTTTTCTCTTGGCAGGTGTAAAAACTCACTTATGAAACATTTTACATCTTCTATTCAGCGATGAGGCATCGCTCCCATTCTAAATGTTTTTTACTGGTTCGTGGTGGGCAATTTGCATCCAGCGAATTACTGCATGCAATTTACATGCAGTAATTCGCTGGTTACCCCTTTTATTAGGATATGCCGTGATAGTATAGTAGTAGTATTATATAATATGTGAGTTACAATCCAATGGATTGGTCTACAACAAGCTTGGATTTTCTTTTCCATTCCTCCCTATCTTCTGTTTTTTTTTTCAAATCTACGTATATGCTACAGTGCATGTCCTTCATAAGTTTATTAAGTGAAATTAATTAAATAAGGCTAATTCTATTTTTCCGAATATGGGAAAACATGTTTTGATATTCGGCTCGATTGCATACAGATTGAAAATATGCATCAACAAATGTTTTCTATATTTTTGATGATATTTATGTTATTTGTTACAACGCTTGTCAAAATTGGGTCATATTCTGTTTTGCATAGAAGGGTCTTTGGATTATGTAAATATTGGCATTTGCAGCAGTAGCTGTAAGAAGTTGTAAATTGGGGAATCCGATTATAATGACGTGGCTGAATTGAATATTTATTATACCTATTTAGATTCAATGACTTTTTACTTCATGAATTCACAATTCTTATGACTTTAAGAATACACGTTTTATTGAAGGCTGACGAAGACAATTTTATGAAATACTGTTTTGTGTAAATATTAGAGGAAGCTTGAAATAAAAAAAAAGATTTTTTCACTACTGTATTTTTCTAAAATAAAGTAGAAATATATTATAGTTTCTAACATTATAGTAGAAAAAAAAACATTTGTTTTTTAATGTAATTATGGATTTCTACTACCTTAACCCGATACAGTGAATATATTAGAGGAAGCTATCTAATTTAATTTCAGAAAGTGAAGTCTTTAAACTCAGGATTTCATAAATTGATTGATTTTATTTTAATTAAACAAAACATGTCATTAGACAGTAAAAATAATCGACATGGTCAAAAGCCCGATCTCAAAGAATAAATTTAGAAACATTCTGAGTTCCAACCTCCCTCATTCCTGCTTTTAGCTCACTCTACCTGCATATTGCTCATTGCGAAGGTTTTGGAATCCCATTTCGTTCTCTTTGAATAAGTAACTTCGATATGTAATATGGTTGCATCTTTATTTGCCAATTTCCAGCAATATTACATACTATACCTACCTAAATATGAACGTAATTAGGGAAGATCTCAGCTTGGTTCATCTCATGTTAGTCCCTATCTTCTATTTGATTTATATCCTATATAATTTCATATTATTGCTACAACTTCTGTACTGTAATGACATTTATCTTACTATAATAATATGATATAGGTCCAGTGACACTGTCGACTCCTGTCACTGTCCCTCTTCATTAATCCATTTAGAACATGTTAATGTAAGCCTTAATTAATTAATTTCTCTAGAGATAATACGAGTAAATTCTTGCATCTATTCCACACAAAGTAGAAATAATGTAACGTTTGATGCTTTAAAAACTCAATGATTGATTATTTCCATGTTAAAGATTCAAGGTAGGTACGTATTATAATTGCAATGTATTTCGTTCTTTTGAGATAACCGTAGTAATATGAAAAAACAGCTAACAAGTAAAAATTTAGTAACTTTTGAGATATTAGAGATCTATTTATTTAAAAAGATTCTAAATCTAAGGAAATTAGTGTTTGTAGAATAAAAGTATTGAAAAAAAATGAATACTTAAAGAAACTTTTTGGATAAAGGTAGGTATCTTTTAAAAATTAAAAAAAATATTAAGATTTTCCTGCCAATTTTCTATACATTACGAAATAAGAAATGATGAAAAGTTATATGAAACTTCACATAATACATAAGAAAGAAAAAGGTTCCTGAAGTTTTATTCTAACATAAAGTAATTGAGGTGATGCCACCACGGTATCTAATTTATACGATATAATGATGACATTTTCATTCACTGTAAAAGTGAAATAGGCCTAAGGAAAGGAAAAAGAAGTATCTAGTAGATGAGCAGTACGTTATTTCCTGAAATAACAGACTCATTATGCGTATTATTATGTCATCAATAACAAGTCATGTCAATTTCTACTCGTACATAGGTACATAATTATATTCTCTGTGAAATAAATACTGCCTGAAGAATATTTAGAATTCTATACTGTTTATTGCTGACACGTACAAATTCTCAACACGCTATCTCTAACAATAAGTTGTACAGTACATCATAAGATGATATCAAAGGGAAGAGAAACAAGTGACTCGAGGAACTTATTATTCATTTAAAACTTTACAAGTACAATTTACATGATTCATCCTTAATTTATTATTTTTGTATATTATTACGGCATTGTCGGCATCCTGTCCAAAAGCTCGGTCCTCTTTCATAGTACACCTGCAAGTAGACCTCTACGCTCAGCTAAGACATCCACCAACATGCTGGATGAAACAAGTCCTGCTTCTATGATAGGGCTTTTGGCGTCGCAGGACCCGTCATCTGTAACCGACTCCCCGAGGACCTCCGTAAAAACCAACTGATAACAGCGTTCAGGAGCAAGTTGAAGACATCGTTCTTCCAATATAGTTTTCCGCGCCCTTGAGATGGATGCTCCATTAAACGGCGTCGAATAAATCATCCAACATGCAACATACATATACCGTTACAATGACAATATCCTCAGAGAGTTGAGGGTAGAAAGAGGTGACCCAGTTCATGTGATATCTCTTATAACAAAGGTCGCTTATTTCACCGTACGCTTTTCAGAAGAGCAAAAGTGAAAGAAACATTCATTGCCGACTCTTATTATTGGAAACGTTGTAATGGCATACCCACCTTATTATTTACATAGCTATTCTTATTGACTGCTCAACATGCCTGTGAGGGGTGTAAGGTAGGTCTGTTTTTAATATCAGAATAGGATATAGGTAAAGAGGCAATTGATATATATTATTTATGTGTTTTATTGTGCTGCAAGTAAGGTTTTTTATCTCTGATGTTTTTGAAGAATTTTATCCATCCTTTAGCTCTCAGATTTTCTTATGATAATATCAACCACTTGTACTGCGACACCATATTATTAAGATCATGTTATTATTATTATTATGTATTATGAACAAAGCAATACCACCCGCCTCCACTTTCACATCAGATTATGTGAAATCTCTCAGATTACAAAGAATTTTTACAAGCATCACTCTGTTCCCCTTTCCTAAAGTTAAAGGCATGAATTACACAAATTTAGAATCAGACCGAGACAATTTTCTCGGTCGTGAACACTAATAGTGAGATTAAGAAAATAAATTATGAATACCTACTTATTTCTCGATTAAAATGGCGTTTTACAAAATAAATACCTATAAGATACAATACTTGTTTTATTTATTTGACTAAGATAATGGAAAGGAGCATATTCTATTGAATAAATGAACCGAATAGAGTTCTTGTATCATTCACGTTTTGTTCACGCTGTATTTTTTTTTTCTAGATCAGATTGATTGGATGAGAAAATGGAAAACCATGATAACAGCGTCGTATTATTTTGAAGAACATTTTACATTTGTACAACTCAATTTTGGAGGTTTTATTTCTTTAAAGTAACAAACATAATCTTTAAAAATACCTTTAATGTGAGAATGTGTAAATGTCAATTTTCTCAAGGTCATCTTCAAGCGTAGACAAGGTTTAACAATCTGAGTAGATCCCAAAATGAACTTTTTCGTTTATTGTCTATAAGCGTGCATTCATAATTTCATTTACGTTTGCTTGACCGATTACTGAAATCGCAGGGTCATGCTTCAAATAGATTTATTAGTCATTCTTGTCAGGAATATAGCTTTACATTCCAAGATATAGATATTTTTGATTCTCCACTGTCACTATATATGTAGATTCGGGGAGAAATATGTATTGATGGCACTTCGAAAGACACACTAGCGTTCCTTTTCTCTGCTTCACCCTTTTAACGCATTCTGAATCACATTTTTTTTTAAATCTTTTATCAGTTTCATTATTTGGATCCTTGGAATTATACATTTCAATATTTTATACATGATTTAAAATTTACCAATTGGGTACCTACTTTCTCGTAACACCGTAACACCCTTGTTTCAATAGTATGTTAGTATTTTTTTTAAACATTTTTTATTTTCTAGCGTATCTTTGTGGAAATGTATTAAAAAAATGAAAATTGTTTGATTCCACAGTGAGAATTATTTATTTAATAGAATGATTCACAACAATGAATTTTTCACAGTGCAATCAAATAGTGTTCTTTATTTTTTTTTGTTTTAGTACGATTGTTTTGTTTTCCTAAAATGCATGTTATAAATTCAGATAAATAATAAAAAAAAATTAACCTATAAAACTGAATTGGATCCGACTCGCATCAGTACTTGGTTGATGTAACCTAGACTTATGTAAGCTTGCAAATCAAAAAACTATATATTATTATTTATGTATTCGTAAAGGAATTGACGGTAATTAAATTTCTGTCATATTACAACTGAAATATTAAGAAAATATCTTGTACCACTATTAAGTATGTAAAATGATTTTATAATCCGATATTTATTTTTTGAAGGTTGGTATGCGTTTAAGAATATATATAAATAAGTTGTAATAATATTTCGCATACGTCACTAAATTATATAACATTTTATAATTTATTATCCCTGGAGGTCTTGGAAAATAATAATATAACATTCGAAAAATTAATAACATAAGATGTCCTCCACTCCCTCAAAGCACAAGTTTTGCTCAATTTTGACGGCTTAATTTATTTTTTTATATATAAATTTATGAAATTGAATAACTGTGAATATAAAAAATTACGTTACATTTCTACAACTACTGCTACTATTTCTGTATTATCCTAAACGGATAAATAGGAGTCCTTGGACTCCTGAAATATCCGAGAAATAAAGATATTTCAACATACTATTTCTGTATTTTTTGATAATTCAGTAAAAGACAGTTCTTTTATGACTTATCGATGTCGTTATTACTATTTAACATATAAATTTTAACGATAAGGAATGCCACCTATTCTAAATGTCCTTCATTTTATGACATTTACAAATATTTATACGTAAAGCAAATTTTGACATTACTGAGATAAAACCTTTAATGATAAAATTTATCGAGACTGATGTTTGCGATTCATTGGTTTACAATCGTTTTCAATAGAATTTGAACTCAATGATATATTGCAATGATAATTCACCGCATTTAGTTTATAAACAGCCGTATTCAGGAAGAAAAATGAAGAAGTTTTATCTTCAAACTTTTACATAAAAATAATATATTTATTAATCTAAGCAACGAACAACGAACATGTAATTTGAAACAAGTGTTTCTTTCTACGAAGTCTTTCGACTTATAAGGTCATTATCAATTTGAGATTAGAATATAAGTTTAAAATAATAGAATCGCTTCTTTCAAATCAATTTTTGTGCAGTTCTAAAATTATTATTATTATTTTTTGTTTTTGTTTTTTAATATCTTGACTAATGACTAAAATTTGTCTTTTAATGAATTTATTGTATTTGTATTTAAATTTTCATTTTTATTTTTTGACTTGAACTGGAGTACCTATGTTTTGTCTGTTTTTATATTTTTGTACATGTGTTGAATGATTGTGTGATCTTGTAAAGTTTATCTGTATACTTGTAAAGGCAATTGCCGTATATTGTGTTTAAATAAATAAATTTGGTCAAATTACATAATTATGGAATTTTACTACGTGTGCACCTACACAATTAATAACGAACATCTTCTAAGACTATTGCGAACAACGATTTAATAATATAATGAAAAAGACTTTAATAAATACTTGGGTGTTGATAAGCACGTTGTTTAATTGATGAATATTTTATGAAAATAAATAATATTACTGTTGACGAGTAAAGAAATTTATATTTTTGTAATGACTCTTTGACCTTAAATAAATAAATTTTAAGTTTCAAGCTATTGCACATTGTAAGAACAATTCTTACATTGGAAACACGCTATGTCATTTGCTCTGAATACAGTTGAAAGTTTATCATGATTCGTATATGGCGAGAAATATGTATTACTAACCAACAAACATACAGTTGAAAGTTTATCATGATTCGTATATGGCGAGAAATATGTATTACTAACCAACAAACATACAGTTGAAAGTTTATCATGATTCGTATATGGCGAGAAATATGTATTACTAACCAACAAACATACAGTTGAAAGTTTATCATGATTCGTATATGGCGAGAAATATGTATTACTAACCAACAAACATACAGTTGAAAGTTTATCATGATTCGTATATGGCGAGAAATATGTATTACTAACCAACAAACATACAGTTGAAAGTTTATCATGATTCGTATATGGCGAGAAATATGTATTACTAACCAACAAACATACAGTTGAAAGTTTATCATGATTCGTATATGGCGAGAAATATGTATTACTAACCAACAAACATACAGTTGAAAGTTTATCATGATTCGTATATGGCGAGAAATATGTATTACTAACCAACAAACATACAGTTGAAAGTTTATCATGATTCGTATATGGCGGGAAATATGTATTACTAACCAACAAACATACAGTTGAAAGTTTATCATGATTCGTATATGGCGGGAAATATGTATTACTAACCAACAAACATACAGTTGAAAGTTTATCATGATTCGTATATGGCGGGAAATATGTATTACGAACCAACAAACATAGCAATTAATGTGATTGAATAGCGATATTGTTTCTGTTGGAAAGCTGTTAATTGATAACGAATACATAATATTATTACTATGATAGTAAGCTGTTGTTATTGGAATTATGCATTTCCCTTTGCAATACTGTGAGCTTTACAACACAAAGCCTAATTATTATTATTATTATTATTAGAGGACTGACATCAGCCTTTAATCTGACTACTGTAACACCGCAATCAAATTAATTATTACGTTTACAAATGTTTCTATTTCAGTTTGTCGATCACATATTCTGTGAATTATTTGCCAAAGTACATGGCATAACATTTTTTTTATTACACTTTCCTATACATAGATGCCAGTATAGCTGGCGGACTTATCACTTAAATAATTTCTTCCAGACAACCAGTGTTGTCTCATATTTGCTGAAACAGTTCTTTCCAAACCCTGGTTGCGAAAATTCCTTACGAAACTTGCGACCCAGCTGGGAATCGAACCCAGGACCTCGATGATGCAAGTCGACTGCGATAGACGTTGGACCACATGGCCGGTGACATATCATGCATAGACAATTCACACAGATCGAGTTGTCCCAAATTAAGATATGAATCTTGTATAATATATACTAACACGTCAATGCACTAAGCAAATACACACGTAACACCCAGACCCAAACAATTTGAAAAAGGTTATTCTTAATTTTGCCCTGGCCGGAAAACGAACCTGGCACCTCGTGACTGTAAACCTCCGTACCACAGCAGCCGCCAATATTTACACATATCATAATATATTAACAGTGAACCTAAGACTTTGTTATGTTAATTACAATCATATTAAAAGAAGAACAACAGCAAGTATTAGTGTGTACAAATCTAAAAAAATACTAAATTAACATCGTCATTCCCCGAAACAAAAAATCTCGAAAGCCAACATATTGTTTATATTGAATATAATATTAAATGAGATGTCATATATATGTATGTCTTTCATTTATAAAAACATTTTTTAAATAATAAATTGACGAACAAAAGCAAATAAAATAATCGAATATAGAAAATATCACTACTTTAATTTAATAATAAAAGCTTTTTATGGATGGCTATGTTTACTAGTCTCTGAGTGAGTCTGGATTTAAAGCTTGATTATTTTGAGTAAATATTGGTAGGAGAAGCTTTTGGGGTAGATAATGAAATTAATTACTAAACAATTCTGCATGGAGGTAGGTACAAGCATGGTTTAACCATATGAAGAGCGGTTCAAATAGCTTATATTAGGTATAATATATTGAGCAAAACTGAAATTAATGCTGCTGTTTGCTTCAGCAAATCCCATAACAATTCACATACTCCCTAATAAGGTTAAGAGGTGCTTATATATTGAATTACCCAAATAAATATACTTGTAGATGCTTGTATTATATTATGAAAGTAGAATTTACTTGGTTTGTTGTTCAACACAATCAATTTTTTGATGAAATATAATGTTATTAATTTAAAAATAAAATTAACTATGTATTTTATCTGTACCTATGTGTAGGAAAACTATTACACAACATCATTACATCTACCAGGGTACAAAATGTTTTAATGGGCTACCAAAGGAACTGAAAAACGTCGGGAATTATAGAGTATTTAAAAATAAAATAGGTTTATTGAAAAAAAAGTTAATTGTTAAGTAGAATATATCTAGAGTAAGTATTAGTTAAGTATATTATTGTTTAGATGTGTAAAATTAAGAATACTGTAAATCTATCCCATACACAAGTATAACTCTTTCAATGGGATAGTAAACAATAGATTTTTAAGTGTATTTTAGTAAATGTGTAATATATATGTATTTTTGTGATATTTTTCCAATAAATAAAAAAAAAAAAAATTTCACTAAAATAACTTTATTTAGTTATAATGTTTTCGGAACTAAATGTTCTATCATCAGTAACAATACTAAACATTTCTACATGGAGATATGTTTAGTATTGTTACTGATGACGGAACAAGTAGTTCCGAAAAAGTTATAACTAAATAAAGTTATTTTAGTAGAAAATATTCAGTATCTTTTATTTTTAAATTAATAATAAATATGGAATTCCATAGAGTTAATCACGAAGGTTTGTTTGAATACTTTAAAGGAATTCTAGGCACATTTTTGTACTTGCAGCTATGAACTACATTTTACTGTCTTCGTCTGTATTTTTTTTTCACATTTAATACGTAAAGAGCTCAACCATGTAGAAATGATTAATAATAACATAGTAGAACTTAACATAATTAGAAAATTGTCTATCACACTAGCCACAGCGTTACGTTGTGGTAGAAGTACCAGAGTGACATCTTTCAATAAAATGATATCTTACAATTGAATAAAAACTGGTCACACCAAGTTCTAGTCATGTGATAAGCATGACACAGAGGAATTGGGAATGTTACCTAGGTTTAAAGAGTACTCTTAACCAAGCCTAAGTCGATTCATAAGCGTCGAAACTCTGTGTTGTGCACTCCTTAAGGAAGTTCACATATGTATGTGTATCATATACAATATACATACCTAGTTAATACCTATTCAAATAGGTTGACTATGGATGAGTGTGATCAGTTGGAATGATTAATCTGTAGTAGTTCAAAAATATGTTTGGTCACACCATATTAATTATTTACAAATATATCTCAAGAATATTGTCAAACATAACAAAATAAAAACGGATAGAACGGAGTGTTTTACAGCTGAGTGTCAATTTATAATACTAAGTCAAATTCACTAATATCATAACTAAAGATTGAATTACATTGATTTTACTTAAAATAATTATTACTTGGAAAAAATAAAAACCAGTTATCAGAATACTTACAAATAAATATAAATATATACCATCACAGCACGTCCCACACGTGGTGTAGCCAGCAAACCAGCTGCACGTAATAAACACGTAAGCTGTCCCCTTTGTGTTAACAAAAATTAAGATATTTAGGATAGATGGTAAAACTCATCACTGAATTTAAGATGTACTTAAAACGCCTTTGATTATTAATGTATGAATATATAATTTGAAAGAGCAATTTACTTTAACAAGGAATAGTAATAAATTAATTTGATATTTATTTTGAATACATAAAAATAATGTTAAGCAATAGAACTATCTATATCTTATTTCAAAATTACACAATGTGAAAAGACTGTATAACACAATGGATAAGTCAAAAGTTTCACAAAAAGAAAGTTTAATTCAAACACATTCAAGATATCACATAAAGCCTATAGATAAAAATTATTATTAAGTGCAAAAAATGTGCATCGTGTAGTAAAGTGTAAGTGTGTGATAGTTAAATCACTGAGATAAAAAGGCACTTACGTTCGTCTCAAGGAGTCATTGGAGTCATCATCACAACTACTGCTCTCAAGGGAGGCTTTGAACATTCTCGTCTTGTTACATATCGGTAGGAAATTCTTCTGACAGGTGTCTGCCGCCTGCAAGAGTAGTACAATAATACCGCATGCGCATGCTAAAGTTTATCCCTTACGTTGGACCTAACAGATTCTTCTAAATGTTAGTGGCAGTACGACTGCCCTTGTTATGGCACGCGACGCCATCTGAAAAGCGCCACGACGCGTTCATATCCAACAGTAACCGATGCAACTTTATTCAAAAGTTTTCTTCGGAAAACTTTATCAACAAATAATAATTATAACTGTCATATCTTCAACGAAACAATAAGTACACAATATTATTTCACGTTAATTATTAACTTCTCATATAGTTTATTAGTCTAGTCTTACCCCTACTACATTATTCTCTTTCACGAAACAATTATCAAACTTTGAGAAAGTTTTTAAAATTAATTAATTCTATAATCACAATATTTTATCTTGTTTTTATTTATGGAAGGTATATTTTTATCAATTTAACATTTTAATTAAGAAAGCAACGTAAAAATAATATTTGAAAAAACCCCTTCGCTGATAAATAAGGGTAAGTTTTTTCTTAAGTTATTTGATATAGAAAAATCTATTTTAATTACAATTAAGATGATTCGTTATTATATGTTTTAATTTAAAAAATACTCTATTATGATGCATTTGAAAAAGTAAATGATTTTTGTTTCACATATTATTTAAACGGGTTAGTTAGAAGACATCGCATTTTAGCGATAAACTCGCCCTCTGTACATTGAATTGTATAAATGATATTTTCTATGTTAATTTGTATTATTGTAAACAATGTACAGTGAAGAATAAAATAAATAAATAAACAATATCGAGGATATTTATTTTTTATACATAAGTGAAAATATTTCAATAAATATTTATTGTGCTCTGTAAATCTCTAAATTTTAGATACATTATATAATAAATATACAATTACAGAAAAATTAGGTCTTAGAAAGCAATAATATTATTCCGTTTAAGCCACGTAAGGATACTAGTCTTTCAGAATTCTCAAGAGAGAGTAGGTATATCTAAATAACAAATAATATTTTAATTACCAATTTATATACAATATCTATCCCAAGTTTAATGTATGTGTCTATCGCCCTGAATATATACCTACTCAAACTTGACCTCTTGACCTTTTAAAAATTCTCTACTATCAAACAATAAAATCACTGAATTACTTTTTTCTAGGTATTATTTTTAAATATACCTTTGTTTCAGGTTGTTTAATTTAAATAAAATAAAATATTGAAAATTTATTCATGCATTCCGATGAACACAGAATAATTTCAAGATTTTTAAAAAGTTTTCCAGAATTTTCGATGTATTATTGATAAAGTGATACCTACACCGCATTAATATTCACAATGGTACTTTTAATATGATGATAGTAAAGATGTGAATTTCGACGTCGATCTACTTCATATTCACGACATAAGTATATTAATTACTGTATTTGGTTTTATAGTTTTAATTCTGAAGTACCATTAAAGCATACCCCACAAGTGGGGTAGTCAATAGACTAACTGCATGTGATTAACATGCAACGAGTGTCTTTTTAATGTCTTGTTTGGAATATTTTACAAATACCCGATTTCACAGGACGCTAAAAAAACGAGAGTTTGAATCATTTTCTTTTCTGGGAACAAAAAACCTAAAGAAAACATCTTAATAAAACAAAAACTGGCGGATCAATATTTGTACAATAATCATAAACAAGCAAGTATTTCGTTTCCCCATACTCGCATCCACATCCCTTGCGGGATAAGTAGATAGGATCGAGCCCCCCGTCTTTGCTGACGCATTTTGCTCCCATCGTTTTCATGCAGTTCCTCATGCGTACTTTCCACTTTATTGTACTCAACTAAATAAAATATTTTTTTTACAGAATATTTCATACTATTTTTATTTATAATGATCAAAGTGTTCGTTAGCATATGCAACGGTTCATAATTAAATTTCACACAAGAAGAATTCACAAGTTATTAAAATTATTTCAATCATCAATAAAATACCCTTTTGTTTTAGGTGTACACAATTATTTAATATATTTGACACAAGGTAAGGTTTATCACGGACCCAGAATATTTTCAAAATTCTTGAGTTAATATATTAGTCTGTTAGTTAGAAAGGTATTTTAATATTATGTGTATTTACATGTAAATGGGCATCGTAGTTGATAAAATAGAGGAAAATTATTACACTGCATACAAAGTGTTGTACGTTTCAGACTAAAAGCATTAAGTAGGTACCCACTTTTTTATTAATTTAAATTTATATAATTTTATTTAGTGAAAAAGATATTATAGCTCATGTGAATAAATTTTACAAACTTTGTTCGGAATTCAAATTTATGTGATATTTTTTCCTTATTATTATCGTGTAAGTACTATATATTCTTAAAACACGAATAAAAAAATATTTTGCATTTTAAATATAAAAGTACAACAACTGCTCATAAAAAAATTAAAATATCTTGTATCAAGAGACTGTAAAAATATTTTCGTCACGATGTTCAATTTATTTTTCCCCACATATTTTAACAGTTCTCAGGAATGTTATGTACATAGGAATGTATATATTATATTTATCTATCCTTACCATCAGCGCATCTCTCACAGACGGGGTACCCAGCGGACCGACTATGCGTAGTAACATGAGTTGTCCTCTTCGTGAAGTGAAGATATTCCAAATCTATTATGGGGTGTTTTAGACTTAGTGTTTATTTGTCAACTTAATATTTATTAGCTGCGCAAAACCGGGTTAAAATCTTGTAATATTAATAATATTTGATAATATATTGAAACCCTGGAATGGTAATAAAAGGAGTCATTATGTATTCACATAAAATTCAATCATGAGTGTAAATTATTATTATTGTGTAAGTGTTAACAATACATACATATCTACATACATTACATTGGTATTGGTACCTTAATGTGTTCCCTGTTCACACAATTACCACAACCGCCATATATCTATTATTATTATTATTATTTACATCAGATCACTACACAAGTAATCATTACATATCTACAATTCTATAAAACAGTCCTTATTGTGGAACATCCGTGTATATACCCAATACAAAACACCGCAATACAATGACAAATCTTACATAATATTATTGGTAAAATTGATTTCAGCAGAATCTCGTTCTCAATGTAAGTTGGGGCCGTGCGTTTATAAGTATATTTATTTATTTATAAATCATACTAATATTGTAATATGCTTTGTATAAAATAAGAACTATAAAACAATAAAGATATCAATAAGGACAATAGTCGGCTAAATTATATAAACAAAATATTCAACAAAATGTGACTACACAAATCATCTTTTTTACTGAAAAATTGGTACAGAAAATAATACCCTCTCAAAAATCTCATCGTTTCAATGAATTCTTGATATATTTTTTTTGCATTATAAATTATAAGTAAATAAAGCAATACATAATTACCTATTCTTGTTGACCGAACACTTTCTGTTGATAAATTACAAAATAATAACCAATCCTTTCGATTTTAACTTACATATTTAATTTTAGTATATTTATTTATTATTTAATAATTTACTAATAAAACAAAAAAATATAGTTATTCCACTGTTTAATTTATTAATTTTGCGAGACAGCTTTCAAGAGCCTCCGCTCTCATCGTCAGACAGAAGTAAAAAAATATTATTTAGTTTTAAACATGTTCAAAAATTATATGCTCAGTGTTTTACCAGAATTTTGTCAATGGGATATGATTAAAATTCCTAAGTAAGAATTAATTTGGATAAAAACTACAAATAAAAACAAAATAAAGATTAATTCCTTCGTAAAATAAATTATGTATCAATATTATAAAGCAAATTTGAGTTCGTCGGTAGCCTGGAGGTAGAGTCTCGGCCTCGTGAACATGGGTCGGTGGTTCGATACCAGGTGCCGGCAAACTCCCCTTTCACGACACAAGCTTTTAGTAGCTTACTGTGAAAGGTGTATAAGGTTGTATTTGTATAAACAAAACCCAGATATGTATTTTTTTTTTAAAATAAAATTCAATCGCGTCAACAATATTTGCATCATTAGTAATAATAATTAGAAGACGAATATATTAAAATATTGACAGACAATGCTAATAATATTGCTACCACTTCGATTGAGGTTAAAAGCTAGTGTCTACATAGTAAAATAATGTTATACATGGTTATAGTAGATATGTATATACCCAAGCAAGCAGTCATGCCAGCTTATTTGCAATCTAATGGTATGTACTCTTCCCTATTGTGGTATTTTCACACAACACTAAAGCAACACCCATGTATCACCGCCATGGATTTTCATCGAGTCATCGGTGAAAGGGAAATCTATCAACGAATTTCTAATGTGGGAAAAAATCTTTTTTAAAACGTAAAATTCATTCAAATAAATTTTAAAATATTATTTTTTACATATATTCCACTCTTATTATTTAAGGCTAAACTTATAAGTATATTGATGGATTATAATACCATGCAACTTTTCATATAATATTATTTTTGAAATAAAGTTCAGTGGTACCTCGACATACGAGTTTAATTCGTTCCGCAACCTGGCTCGTGTTTCAAATTACTCGTATCTCAAAGCAACTTTCCCCATTGAAATTAATTGAACTACCATTAATCCGTTTCAGCCCCCAAAATGTCACCCCAGTTATTTTTGTTACTTGTTTTTGAGTAAGAAAAATGTATTGATAAATGACAAATATTGTACAAAAACATGTCCAAGGAGGATTGTTTCTTCCTCCCTTTCGGAATGCTCCGGAAATGAGTTAGGCAAGTATCATTAAATAGCTCTTATCTCAAATTTTGCTCGTATTTCAAAGCGAAAAATTTCTCGAACTGTAGTTGTTCCCAAAGCGCGGCGCCGAAAACTTAGAAACGTGAAAATACTCTTCATTTAAATTAGCTTTTTTTATTGTGAAGGAGACAACCTGTAAGTTTATTACATTCAGTGAATCCACTGGCTTGTTCACCAGTGGGACAATTCGTGAAACTACGGAATTCATATCCTGAACGATTTGAATAGAAATAATAGAAACAGTGTCTTGTGGCTATCGACCATGTGTGTAAAGGTTAATATTCTATTTTTGGATTACAACGATTAATTGATTTGGTGATATGCGATATTTTAGTTTCGTTAAATTAAATTAAATCTAACCCTATTAATACGAATGTATTGCCTGTAGTATGAAAAACATAGGTTGAAAAGTTCTCTTTACAAATCAGTAGGTATCTATAATTTGTATATAAATAGATTTTGGCTACTAATAATATTTAATATTCTAGAAAACAAATTTTGAATGCACCGTTTCGTGAAGCATCACTCAAAGAACATATTTTAAGAAACATTACAGTTTATTAAACATGATTTACAATTTGTGATATAATTGACATTTTTATATTTAATTTATTGATTATTTGGACATTTCAATACATTTTTTTTATATTAATTATTATAAATTTAAATATTTTACTGTACCATCTACTCGACATCTCCTTACTACGAGTATACTACAAATTTATATTCAATTAATTAATAATTAATTCAACATGAACTGCCAAGACCCTTCGGTTAAAAATATCATATTTATATTCTTTATAAATTGATAATTTTTTTATTGAAATTCTAAAACAGTATAACCGATACTCCAATATTTAAATTTTTCTCCATAATAGAATTACTTGATTTAATCAATGCTATAATAAATTAAGATTCCTCTTCATATTTTATTCTTCGACAATATTGTTGTTTTTGTCTAGTTCCAACCGCGTTGTGACTGAGAATTGGGATTTATTTTTTGTGTGTTGTATAACATAACATTAATAATGATGAAAAAAATGTATAAATCCTGTCAACAAAACGATCTTTAAAATTGTCTAGATATCTTATAAATTTTATCGGGTACACCAATAACGAGATTTTCTGTTATATTACCTATGAAACAAAATAAAAATATAACGTACATATTCGCAATACATTGCACGAAAATCGGATAAACTAGCTGATTTTGCAAAAATTAGATCGGTATATTATAATTAATGTAATCTTTTGAAATTGAAATTATATTTCTTATAGTATCATGTAGGTAGGTATTCGAATGGTATGTACCTACCTAATAAGATCGTATCCAATTTCTAAATTCCTTGAATTTAATTATCGACGAATAATATATTCGCAAACATAAAATAAAACCAGCAAAAATAAAATCTAACTCGAATGTAAAGTTTGCCGGTGTCGAAAAACTTGGTGTCCAAAAATAATTTAACGTGGTGATCAAAAAGTAATTCTACATATGGCAACAATTTCGTGAATATTACTTTTGCTATGAAATCTCACATTTGACAACAGTGGGGTCAGTGGGGCCTACCATCTCATATAGTGCCAATTTATGTATGTTATAGAATCTTTGTTAGTTAGTGTAATTGAAAGAATATCACTTTATTTGTATATAGATAGGTATAATAAAAAAAAAATCTTCTGCGTAAGTTTTCGAGTGCCCTGTAAAAGGCAGGTGTTCGAAAAAAATAAGACATTTTACATCTTAAATTCAGCGATGAGGTTTGCCACCCATCCTGAATGTCTTGATTTTATATTGGCACGTTTGCATGTTTCTTACATGCAGCTGATCTGCTGGCTACCCCACTTGTGGGATATGCCGTGATGGTATAGTATAGTATAGTACCTATAATAGTATATTTTCTTATGCTAAAAAACGTATCTTTCTATTCATACTTCAACTGCATGGGGAATACAAACATGTTATGTTAAAATTATTTACTCGTACAAGTTTGATAAACTTGAATTTGATTTATCCACCTTTTTAAGTTCAATCACTTTCGCAATTTCAATTCAGTTGAGATTTACCAAGCGGAATATAAAATACATGACACGATATTGTAAAAATCGTATATTCCAATACATTTGCTACGTTCAAAGTAATCCTTGGGGTAATTTTGTACGGAACTTCTACAATATTAAGTGCTTCATTTTAAGATATATGTTTTAATTGAACAATTTTGCAATTTATTTGTCTGTATAGCTAATTGCGAATATTTCTACCAATGTCTTTCTTATAAATCACATTTATGGGAATTGCGTATGTTCATTTTTTCAAATACATAAACTGCTAGCGCCTTTTAAATCAAATCATACATTACACAATAATAAAATCACGAATTTCTAGTCCAAAGCATTAACATTTACTAAAGAAATAAAAACAATACAATAATTCATTAAATTATCCATCTCACATCATAATTTTTTTTTTTTTTTTTAAAAGATTGGGTTTTGTTATAAACCTAAATACAACTTTATACACCTTCCACAGTAAGCTAAAAGCTTGTGTCGTGAAAGGGGAGTTTGCCGGCATCTGGAATCGAACCGCGGACCCCTTGTTCAAGAGGCCGAGACTCTACCTCCAGGCTACCGACGAACTCCAGTTACCTACAATCCTCCATAAATCTCATACAAAACACAGAGAACATTGTACCTTCTACTATTTCATTTGTATTTCTATTTGAAGTTTAGAGCTGGTCATAATATTATGCATTAATGTTCTTATTTATCATTATGAATGTTTAAATATAGGACATTTCACATCTTCAATTCAAATATGAAGTATGCCATTTTCTTGAATGTCTTATTTTTAGATTGGAATTCTTATTTATCATTATGAATGTTTAAGTATAGGACATTTCACATCTTCAATTCAAAGATGAAGTATGCCATTTTCTTGAATGTCTTATTTTTAGATTGGAATTCTTATTTATCATTATGAATGTTTAAGAATAGGACATTTCACATCTTCAATTCAAAGATGAAGTAGGCCATTTTTTTAAATGTCTTATTTTTAGATTGATAGGCAGCTAAGCTATTATTAAAATTTACTCGGAAATTATAATGTTAAAGAAATAACTGAAAAGATATTAATATATTTACATTATTTACATCTGTGATCAAATTTACATGTTACATGGGCTACCGCACAAGGGTTATTATATAAATAAAACGAGTTGTTCACATCAAATCTAATCAAAATATTCAACAAGTAGGTTTCTCGTATTTGAATCATAACATGAATTTAGGTATATTTAAAATAATAAAACTATCTGAGTTTAAGCTTTCGTTTTCTAAGGATAACTTTTGATTTGTAAAATTTTATTAGACATGTGTAAAATATAATGTATGAGGAAAACAGAATTTAAATTATTATACTATAAAAAAACATGACTTTTACTCATAATTGAAAAAATGATAACTCTATGATATTTATTCAAAACAGTCATAATGTATTTTTTTTTGTCTAATTGTTAAAAAATATAATTTAAAAACGAATTTTGATGTGAGAGTGAACCGTAAATACTTAAGTATGGATATGTGGATAAAATCATGGCTTCTCTCAAGCGGCGTATGTAGATCATGACTTGCTCGAAGTCTTATTGAAAGGATCTTAGCCATAAAAAATAGCACATCCAGAAGTGGCATTCCTTGAATTGCATTCCGTAAATGCTCTTTGGAAAATTAATACACTGTTTATTGTTATGAAGGGACATAAGGATGAGAGTGATTTTTGATTAAAATCTGAAATAGTATTCTCAGGCCTCCGAAAAATTGATAAAATCTCCCGATTATAGTGATTGGGAATTTGACATGTTATGTTTGATTTGGAAAGTAATTAATCTAGCAGGTAATATTTCCCACTGTAGTGATTTATTATTATCATGAATAAATATAATTAAACGCAAATTGAGCGGTGTATCCCACCGCTAGGGCAAACAACAGATTTGGGAAATTATCTGTGTAATTATTCCATTAATATCATAAATGTCAAATGGTTTAGTTATTATTCTCGTTATTAATAGACTTTGGCGGATAATTTATGCGGAATTAATGCGGTATTATGCATATTTTAAAGATTGTTAATTTGTAACTTCGTCAAAATAAAGGTGTTTATACTACTTATTCATTTTATAAAGTTGAATCTTCTTACGTTTCTTCGTAAAGCTCTCTGTGCTTTTTCATCGTCTTATCACTTTTATAATGTTATGCAATGACAATTACGATGTCGCATAAAACATATAAAAACTTTGATTGATTTGGTTTTTTCCTAATTGATCCGGCAAAGTTCTGGGTAAAGAACTGGGTGTTCTTAAAACTACACGTTGAAGATATTTAACATATTCAATTCAACGATGAGGTATGCCATCCATCCCGAATGTCTTACATCCCGAATACAGAGAGGGAAACTTGCATTTTGTTGTATATAGTTGGTTCAGTGGCTGTCGTGATACTATAAATGAAAAATTAAAAGTACTCGTATTCACGTATTCAAAATACAAATATTTCCATTTTTTGTTTTCTTCTTCTTCTTTTGCTTCAGTTAGGACTATGTCCTGTGATTCTCGGAGCCTGCTCCTGGGAGGTGGATGTCCAACTGTCCCTCCATCGTTTAGGTGGTCTTCTTGGGGGTCTGGTTCCTGTCATGCGTTCATCTGCTGCTATTCTGACCACTCGATCTGAGCTCGCCCTCCCCACATGATCTCTCCAGAAACGTCTTCTTCTTCTGCCCCATCGCACAACATCTTCGACATTACATTTTGTTTCCTCTTTCGTAAAAATATTTTTAAATTAAATAGTAATAATAATATTTTTTTTTTAAGATATATCTGGGTTTTGTTATAAACCCAAATACAACCTTATACACCTTTCACACCACACTAAGCTAAAAGCTAGTGTCGTGAAAGGGGAGTTTATTATAGTAAATTAAATTATTTCAATAGATTGAAAATCTTTTGCATGACAAATATAGTCCACTTCTTTAGATCGTCATATTTCTCCGTATTAAGCAGACTTAAATCATTATATTTTGCAAGAAAGATGTGTGAATTTTCATTGAATTGGTCAGAATGGATAATTCTCCTGTCACCTTGTCTTTTGAGTAAATTCTTGAAAGACGTATAAATGAGTAAATAAATATTTTTGAACAATAAGTTTTGTCTAACATACACCGAGTGTTGTGAAATATTTATTTTATTATTTACCGATATATTATTTTTTTACGAATGACCGGTTTGTCTAGTGAGATTACCATCTCCTTGTGACAAATTGAAAAATAAACCTAAACAAATAACAAGATGCCGCCACTTTGATCATATTTGTCACGAAAATAATAGACTACGAAATAAATAACATTCGTTGAAGAACAACGACGCAGTAAGTATAATGTATATTTTGTTTGTGTCAAAATCTGCCATTTTCTACAAATCACTCGGATTACGAATAATAAAATTGGATTTAGTAAATTAACAATTCTAAATATTAAATTATTATGAGCTTTTTCAATAAGCTTGCGTGGCATTTGTCCTCTCCGATTATGTTACTAGGGATGAAAGATAAGATAAATAGATTCATAGATAGATCTTTAGGGAAAAAGCTTTCAGCCAGACGGATTTTAATGAAAAATTGAGATAACGTTCTATTCTTCTGTTTAAGTTTACCTTTGCAATTTTTTATTAAATCGTGACAAGATATTCATCGAGTATTTAATCTACATTTTGGATGGAAATATCAAAGAGAGGAGATAATAAACCTGACAACAAAATGTAATACAGCAATAACATATATAATATGTGTATTTGATGGCAGAAAAATACTCGTTCTAAAGACAAAAATAAACAGTTAAATATATATTACATTACCAATGAAGACAGATCAAAATTAAAAAATGAACTCATTTACACCCTTAAATTCCAATGAAAGACGAAGAAAGGCATCTTACGAATCGTCTAAAGTTGGCCTCTGTCGATGGGAGTTTGGAATAATGTCAAGTTAAATAACACAAATTAATTGTTATCATATATTAGTGAACCAAAGATCTATTCTGAGATTGTACGATTTACAATAAAAATACATAAAATAAGTTTATCTAGTATGATAAATTAAAATCATTATCATAATTTCTCCCTTTAATGCTCCTCTCGGGAGCACAGCGCAGAAACCAGTCCCCTCCATTCAGAGGGTTTTTGCGCCATTTGAGTTTCCCCTTCCCATGACATTCCCAGCGTTCTAATGTCGTTATAGAAACAGTGGGGTGCAGCTATCACTGGACATTCTCAAAACATGAACCAACTACGACCATCGTTTCTCCCGTATTATCTTTGTTGAGATCTTTGTTGTTGTATATATATATATATATATATTTAGTTTGAGAGTTTATCGAAAACTGTTGGAATTTTTTTAATTGCCATACGGGTACATAAAAGAATACAGTTTAGTTTTACAAAATAGAGTTTACATTTTTATCGCATGCTTCTGTTTGTAAATGTAAATTTGTTCATTAGATTAGTTCTCATCTAACATTTCGGATATTCAATTATTCTTTTATGGAAGGCACGTCACTATCACGTTCACAAGACTCATGAAAACATTTATATAAAAATAAAAGAATCTATTATATTTTCTCTTCTATTGACTACACATTAAGTTACTTTCCGGAAATAAGGATGTTGTAGAATATATATGATGGTGATATGTTATTTACCTTCTAATAAAGAGTAGTATTTTCTCGTGATGTTGTATGTTCATATTAGTGATGTAACGAATATTCGTATTCGCATTCGCGAATATTCGCATATTTCGAAGTATTCGCATTCGTATTCGCAAAAAATATGCGAATGTTTTGCGAATATTATTTCGGTTACTCGGTAAAAGTACCGGATACTTACCCGGTACATTGTAGAAAAAGGTACTGCAAGAAAATATTCTTTAAGAAAATCGAGAAGTTTTGAAATATTTTAAATTCTTATACCATTTTGAAAATTCGGCGACGGGGGTAGAAATTTTAATGATTGAGCAATATTGTAGAAATCTAAGCAAGTCAATATTCGCTATTCTCATTCGCATTCGCGAATGTCGGCAACAAATATTCGCATTCGCGAATATCCAAAATCACACATTCGTTACATCACTAGTTCATATATAAACAAATAGATAAATCGTACTGATATGTATAGCCAATATTTATAAGTTATTTATTTATTTTTATTATGTTGAGTAAACAATTAATGTACCTCAAGATGATTTTATGCGCCTCAGAATGAGTTGCTTTCTACAGTAAATACGATATAATATCACATTGAAATAAAAAAATAGGTATATTTTTACGTGTATATTTCTGGGAAAACCTTTGGCTGATAAGTAAAACAACTTTAGATCATACACAAAGTACTCAGTAATTGATTTTTTTTTCACAAAGAATTTACGTCAGGTTGACAGCCGGAATATTCTGTGAATCTATAAAATATGAAAAGGTTAATTTGTTTCATTACTATTAGCTTTGAAATAATCTGTCAGATAATTGACACTTTTTAAGCTTGATGTTGCACTTGGGAACATATGTTTAAATAAGTTTTAATTTCGCCTACTTACAGAAGAAGATTGGCTTTTTTTATAATACATTTATGTTTTTTATAACATATCAAAATATATTTACTTTTATTGCATCTGACCATCCACTCACATTCTAGGCTATTTTTGGTTAGATTTTTACACCTACATACATGTTGTAAATTCTCAGAATATTTTGTTATTCAGCTGTGGGTGTAAGTGGATATCACGCAAATGATACATTTGGGATATTCGTAAAATTCCGATGCTCGTAAAGAATGTAATATTGTTCAATTTTCAATCGTCAAAGAAGAACTTTAGGTTGGTAGATAACATGGATTTATAGAAACACCTTGATCCTGAATTTTTATATATTATACGAGTATCTATATTTCACTCCAGGAAAAGCGAAAAACTTATTTGATACAATTATATAAACACGTGTAATGTATCATAATATGATGTGAATAGATACCAACACATTATAAAATTTAAGCAATATTGATTTTTCTCTTCCTTTGTAATATACGAGCTAAAAGAATGTTCATAGACACTTCTGGCATTGGCTTTTTCAGTTTTCATAGTTTCAAAAATTACATTAAGATTATTTCAGTATATTATTGTGAATAATTATAATACTTTTTCTATATTTATACTGTCGATATAGTTTTTGTAATGATTTATTAATGATTATTTATGTTACTTCAAATAAATATCTGATTTACTTATTGTTTAATTATTAAAAAAAATCTAAATATCTTGATTTTATATTGGCACGGAGAGGACAGCTTGCATGTTTCTTACATGCAACTGGTCTGCTGGCTACCTCACTTGTGGGATATGCCGTGATGGTATAGAAGTATAATTATTCTGGAATGACATAATAATAAATAAATTTATTAGCATACTTTCAGGATACAGATTTTTCGTTCTATCAATGTAATGCTTTATGTATTTTGTCATTTCTTGTTGGTAGTAACAGAAAAAATAGTCGATTTTTTTGGTGATTGGATAATATTATTACAACGGCCAAAACACGAATGAATTTATACGACATTTCGATCGCTCTGCCTGTTATTGTATGAAGCTACAAGATTTGCAGTAACAATTGTGGGAATAATATTCTATGTAATATTTCCAAATAGTATGTATGTGTGTGTATACAATTACTGCATTGGAGTGTTTCCATACATGCATAAAAGCAACACATGACTGTGAAATTTCTTGGACCTAACTTACATTTATGGTTAAATGAAATTTCAGACCAACACATATTTTTATTTTTATAAAATATTTGTCAACATAATATGTATATTACCACAGTTAATAAATACATTTTACACACATTTTATAGAATCCAATACATTTATTACCGTACAGAAAGTGTGCCAACACTTGTGTAAGAGTGGCATGTAATGTCCATATACTTTAATCAAATAGTGTCACTATATAATAATGTTACAATACAATTAGACAAAAACTTAGACAAAAAACAGGTGAATAAAATAATTCCATATGTCGAATATAAAGACAAATCAGATATCATAGATGTAACTTACTCTTATTATAGTTCACCTTTTACACTAAAGGACTTAAACGCAAAGAAGTTAAAATTCTTGAGAAAAGTTCCTGAAATTGTAATAATATGTTTGTTTTATGTTAATTTATGCGCCCTGGAAGCGGATTTATTCCATAAAACGGTGCATTATAAATTGTCTATTATTATTATTTATAATATAACTTAATTCTGTAATGACACTCACATTTCAAAAAATCTTATTTATCTGATCTACACATATGTATAAGCGTCTGATACTAGCAATTTGGGTTTCTGTTTTGGTATATAAAACAAATTAAATCAAATTAAATTGGGCTACACAAGACATCAATGACTATTGTTCATTACAATAACATGACCATTATGAAGAATCTAGTTCCGCCACTGACTCACTGCCTCATCTACCTTTTGTTACTTATCACTCACATACAACATAATAATATATTTCACATACACACACACATACATTTACACATGATTAAATTCCAATGCCGATAAAGAATTTTCATATTTAATACCACGACGTGTGTGAGAGAAGAACTGATTTCTTCCCTTAACTAGAGAAATGTGGAACTGATTGACAGTAATGTCGAATATAAAGACGATTGATTTGATACATGTGGTGACGTGTGATATATTGATTTTCGTCAGTATCTATCTATATCATCGTGGCTTCATCCGTAAAAAGTAGGATATTGACTCCGTCGGTAGGCTGGCCTCATGCACAAGAGGTACGCAGTTCGATCCCAGGTGGCAGCAAACTCTCTTTTCCGTGAAAGGTGTATAAAGTTGTATTAACAAAAACTCAGATAATTTTTTTTGAAAAAGAAAATAATAATAAACTTTTTTTTTTTTTTTTTGTATTTCAATTCAATTTCAATTCAATTTATTCAATCATAAACAATACCTCAAAACAGTAACTAAGGTTGCTGGTGTCAGAGGCGTGCAGTATTACAAATCTGGTAAAATAATTCATAAATTTAAATTATTTGATATTATAGTAAAATATAAGACACCAGAGCAAAGAAATCACAGAACAGCAACACTATTGAAAACAAAAAACTATCACAAACATTGAGAAGTCATTACTAACTCTTGAATCCTCTTTCCAAACTCCTTAGGATTTTTACATTTCTTCAATTGGTCAGGCAAACTGTTATAAATCATAACAGCAGAGTACAAGAAACCATCTCGAACTTTGTTGCACAATAAGAAGCATACATAATTACCAAGTTATAAAACAATGTGATACAAATAAATGATATTGTGCAATGGGCGAGTTTATCGCAGAAGCGATATCTTCCAACTAACCCATCAATATAATAAATAAAATTAAAATATATACATGGCAAACAAATAGGCAATTAACTTCTCTAATATTCAGTTATGAATGACCTGTTCAGAGCAGCACAGGACAGGGAGGTTTTCGCCGGAGTGATCGCCAACGTCGGGGGGACCTGACATGGCACAGAAAGAAGAAGAAGAATATTCAGTGATAAACTAATAATGTATGTGAACTATCCTGAATATCTTATTTTAATGAAACTGAGAGAACGACGTGTGTGTTTACTGCATGCAGATAATCATTTGGTTACCCCACTTGTATCCGCGTTTTTTAGGACTAGTGGCCGGTTTCAATAATCCGTCTATCCGTTACTATAAGTTAAAATCAACATTGTGTAACATACTCATAATACACGATTCATATCTTAGTTTGGGACCAGCTCTATCTGTGTGAATTGTCTATACATGTTACGTTATATTATACTTTATACAATAGTAGTAGTGAAACTGAGAGTAATGAATAGATATATTATTGAAACCAACCAAAGGCTAACACACTTAAGTATACATTAATATCCATGAAAATAATATGTAAAAAAATCTCGTATAAATTAAAAATTCAGACTACAATCTCATGTAGGTACGTATACATTTTTCTACATAAATCTACGTATCAAATCCGTCCAACTTAGGTTAAATAATGCAATAATTTATAGGAACATACGATTTGCACGTGATTGAATGCATTTCACAAATATTTAGCGAGGATGTGGTTTTGGAATTGAAACCGCATTTGTTTCAGAATGTCTCACAAACGTTTCCATCAAACGAGACAATACGTCGCATTATAATATAACATTTACATAATATATAACAACGGACAAGGAACACATAAGTGATCAATCTAATATAATAATATATAAGAGAAGAAAATATTTATTTCGTCCTTATGTTCCAGTATTGTTTTAAACACAATATCATTCATAGAGTTCTTTAGAAAAGGAGGTCAGTCACTCTTTCCATAAAATTTCGAGTGTCCTTTAAAAGGCAAGTAAAATATCGCAAAAATATGTTTAATATTTCAAATTCTGAATTGATGTGTGCTACCAAACCACACACACCTTTTTGCTGGGAGTTTCGGGTGATGGATACGATATACAGCGCCCTTGAGGTCATGTTATGAGTAAACGGCGCTTTACAAATTGTCCATATATACATATATATATGGAAATTTTCTTTCTTCTGTATATTTATTATATGCAGTATGTTTGTTGACCATCTTATTCGTTTAGATTTAGAACATAGGATGATAATTAAGATACCTATATTCAGAGCGAGTTTTTGCAATTTAAATAATTTCTTTGCATGATATTTTTATTTTTGTTATATTGTTGTCAAATTAAATATTATACGCACATACAGTGTTTTCTCTATGCTAGTAAAAAGATATAAAAGTTGCAACATTTTCATACAAATTCTTGGATGAATGTGTAAAAGTTGGCGATTACAAATTTTGACACTTTTATTCATCTCTTGCTTTATAAATTCATCATATTATTCTCCTCGTTAGAGCTATAAAAGAATCTTTATTATTTTTTTGTTAGATATAACAAAACATCATATAAAAATAAATATTGTTAATGTAACATTAGGGTGCATCGGCAGTAATAAATCGTGATAAGGAGTGTATGAAATATTGAGGGATAAATATTTAGTGTGTAGTATGGCTTAAACTGAAAAGGGTTCATATATGAAAATAATAATAATAAGGTTTAGTTTATTATGACAGTAGGTATATATAATTTTTCAAATTTTAAATATACAAATATTAACGTTAAAGTGAGCGAAAGACTGATTTTTTTTATCTGGTATTACCATGACATCTAATAAGCAAAACTAATTTTAATGTCTTAACGTTTTACTAACACTCATCTATACAGGATATTTAAAATTATACAAAAAATTGGGAGATCTATCCTATACCGGGAGCTCTATGGTGGAGCAATAAATTAATATTCATTTTCACACTCAACTACGTTTTGTGTCAAACCTTACATCATACAGGGTGTAGAACTTCTAATATGGTAAACATTATTAAAAGTAAAACACGTTAGTAGGCGAGTAGATACCACATACAAGTGTAGATATTGAACAAACATATTATTTTGTGTTTTCAAAAATTAACCCTTATGGAATGATTTATGGGCAATTTGTATGAGTATCTTTACTTTTAGAATAAATATTTCATAATGTTTTACATTTTGTAGGTTCAACTTAAATTTTTTTTTTTTTTTTTTAACACAAATATCATTTACAATAATCGAACAATAAAATAATACATTTCATAATAATATAATACATAAAAAATAAAAAAAAATATTTGGAGTTTGTAAAAAATATGTATACTAGTATATCACAAATATCAGTATTGTTATATTAATACGTTATTTCTATCAGTGCTGTTTGTCAATTGCTACATTTTAATGCTATTTTCCACGTGACAAAGGTTACTTATTTAGTGGGTATATATATGAAAAAATATGATTTCAATAAAGATGCAATTTATCTATATGTACCCTAACGTCCTCTACCATAAGTGTGTAACACTTATAGGAGTTAAAAATAAAAATATATGAATTATTTGGGTTAGTTGGAAGAGATCGCGCCTTTGCGATAAACTCGCCCTCTGTATATTGATAGTATTTAATTTGAATGTATACCTTTTATGTAATTGTTTTTTATCAATGTACAGTAAAGAATGAATAAATAAATAAAAATTATGAACTTATTACTATGAAAACAATATAATATTTTTAAAAATGCTTAATTTATTTTAATTTCATTAAAAACTATTCTTATCTCTCAACTTTTTCAAATCCTTGAATGACAAACAATATCGCATTAAAATTTATATAGATTTTCAAAATATAGAGTTGGATAAATTTGTTCTTCATCATTAGGTATATATTACGTTTTTACCAAGTATTCGGGCTGACATAAAGATATTATCACAATTTTTAATTTATTTTTTTAGATAACCGACTTTTTATTCATTGATTATCAATAATAAAAGTGTCCTTCAGAGATAGATCTTGAAACATTTTGACTGAAGTCATAAAATAATTATACAAAAGACATTTCTTTTATTGTATGGTAATTTATTTTATTATCCCGCTGGTAAGTTGATAAACGCTATATTTTTTTTTATCGACAATGTTACAATTACATTAAGAATATTCCTAAGTAAGAAATCGTTCAATTTCAGCAGAATGATAAGACATTTACACCCATAATAACTTGAAATGGGAATTTTAAGCATTATAGTAATAGATATGATGCATCTCGCGGAGTCCTCGGTAAAAAATACATTTTTTACTCTTTTCCAGAAAGGCAGGTGTTCGTAATACCTCACATATAAGACGGTTAATTTTTTTATTGGTACGGAGAGGACAATCAGTTTTTTTTTTATTTTTTTTTAAAAAAGATATATCTGGGTTTTGTTATTATCCCAAATAAAACTTTATACACCGTTCACAGTAAGCTACTAAAATCTTGTGTCGTGAAAGGGGAGTTTGCCGGCACCTGGTATCGAACCACAGACCTCTTGTTCACAAGGCCGAGACTCTACCTCCAGGCTACCGACGAACTCATATGTATGTTTATTATTTGCGGTAAGTCCACTGGCAACCCCATTTATAGGGTATGCTGTGATGGTATAGTGTATAATACTGTAGTATGCATAACTACCTAAATTTAATATTATGACAAAATATTGATTCTTAATTGGTTTAAAAGAATGTGGCATATCATCTAATTTTGAAGCGATGTGTTTGTTTGAACAAAGAAAATTGATGCTCTTCTCTATACCATGACTTGAGTTCAATATACTTACTCGTAAATGCCACCTAAATAATGTTATTTGATTCTAACACTTGTCTTAAATATATTCTGTGATAAGGAGGAGACAATTGTTCTAGCTGAGACATATCTTGACTTGATTAAAAATAACGGTTATAGTTAGAAAGATAAAAATATAAATCTATGTCGAATTAATGCATACAGTTAGGATAAGAGTTAAATGTGGAAAGTAATCATAATAGATTTTATCTGAATAACTTTAAGTGTCACGTGTGTATATAAATATTATATTAATAATATTTATATCTTATGATGTTATCTTTCATGATTTATGTAGACAGTGGATATATCGTTTATAAAAACACATTAGATCCTTCTCAGATAATACAATTTCAGGGTAAAACATGTATGATGTATTCGATGTAAGTACTATTACTAAACTTTCTTGGCATATCCCACAAGTGGGTAGCCAGCGGACCAACTACATGTAATGAACATGCAGATTGTTCTACGTACACCCATCTTTCTTTGCCGGGAAGGGGGATTTAATATATTCTAACAAACCTAATAGGTAAAGAATCATTTTAATTCTAGAATATAGGTAAAATCACTATGGTAATATATCTCTTAATTGGTGTAAATAACTCTTTATTTATTAACCCGTGCAAGATGCATGGAACTATTTTGAGTTATAGATTCATTTCATTTACCAAATGTTCTAGTTAGAAATATTTTCATTATCAAAGATAATCATGCGTAAATAATATTTTACAAATCCCATTTTTTCTGTAATTTTTTAGTGTCAATAGGAAGCCATCAATTAAACCTTTTCAATTCAGCGATAAATTGTTCCACACACCCTGGATATCTTATTTTTATGGCACATAGAATACATTTGGTGTTGATTAGTATTAGTCCACTTATGGTAGATATTTTGATAGTACCTATCGATATTTTTTTTCATATTCAGAAAAGATATCGTATAGTTATTTAGAATGTCATATTTCCTGATGATTTCACAATTAAAATATATAATGTGCAACATTTTACATCATAAGTCTAACTGAATTTATTGTCTTGTGTTTACGGAAAGGTGTAAAACAATGTGTGCGTCGTATTTAAAGTACACGTGTTGTCGTAGTACTAACATGTTGGTACAGTTCACAGAGAAATGTTTATCTAAAATAAGAAAGCGTTTAACTTAAGCCAAGTCGAGCATTGAAAAGATTTATACTTCAGGAAAACAAAAATATTATATTAGTAGGCCGCTCGTGTTGCAGAAACATTTACACACAATAAAATATGCAACGACTAATCGGATACTAATTAAGATTTTTATTATCATTCAGTATCTATACGATTTAAGTTGCCTATGAAAATACACAGATAATAATTAAAATACGTACAATTTTTTTTATTTATTTATAACTCAAAGAAGTCAAATATCCACCGAATATGTCATGTTACTGCACACAGGATCGAAGTCTAAAATCCGCAAACTTAGTTACATTATAATATAACTATGTGTACCTCCCCATAACTCATGATTGATGATTCCAAGTTTTCGTTTTTCAACTTTTTTATCCTTTCTATCGCATTGTCATAAGCATCTCCTGCATTGAACTTGGCACAAATCATGATATCGTCCTATAAAGAACGTATTTCCATAATCTCAGTTAATATTATATTTATTCAACAAAAGTTGTCGAAAAGGAACGCTGATTCTTAAAAAATACTAGATTCTCGCCTCCAAATTTTTAAATTGTCACATTTGTTATTTTCGCGTTTTTCAATATTATTCAGGTTCGATCTGTTTCGCAATGGTTTTTTGCATGACGCTACCTGTAAAAATACTGATATCCGATGATTATCGCAGTGTATGAAAAGGGGCTAAAAGAACATCTCACAATAAGAAGTGTGTAAATACTGGCGTGTGTTCTTATTTTAAAAATTTAATGTGACAAAAGAGGTCGTCTTGAGAGGAGGTTTTTGTTACCTACTTCACATAAAAACACAAATTTAATGGATAGCTCTACAAAAATTCTCAAACAATCGGAATATATTTTTTTGTTAAAAATAAATTGGGAAACCCATAGAGTGAACCGTACCAAATCGTGCGAGATTTAGAATAGGTGGCAAACCTTGTCTCTAAACTGAAGACATTGAAGTTTTATACGGGATATTCTACGAATATCTGCCTTTTCAGGACACTCAAAAACTTACAGGAAAGAGTTGAATCCTAATCACTTTCATCTTTTACTTTAATCTCTATCTATATAATCAAGACATCTTCTACAAATGAGGCAGCCTGCGGGGTAACCGCATGTATTAAACATGCGTATCGTCGTCCTTTTTTAATGAAAAAAAAATAAGATTTTGAAGATGAGATGAACTCGCTGGACACTAAATGTCTTATATGTGATATTTTACGTATATCTGCCTTTTACAGGACACACTTAAACCTACAGAAAAATGTGGGAAAACCTCTTCTATTTTGAGAACTCCACACGGCTAGGGGAAGTTAATGAAATATCACATCACATAATTAAATATCTACGTGAAACTTAAAATCAAAGCTATTTATATAAAATCTTTTATGATTAATTTCCTCGGCTTGATATTATTTCTACTTACATTTTCTGAAATCCAACTAATCTTACTAGCAATAGTAATACTAATACTTATTTACTTGTAATTAAATTTAAGCTTTTCTTTACATTAAAAGATCAAAGAAAGTTAATTTATGTTATTTAAGTTTACTAAATTTGCTTATAAAATATCCTTAGTTTTTCATTATTTTAAGCTGCGAATTATTTTCATAGTAATAAATAATTATTATTCTATATATTGATTACTATAATATGAGTATTTATGTTTTATTTTTGCTTTCCTTATTAAAATGTCCAAATATTTATTTATAAGATTAACTCTACAGTAAACGATATTGAAACTACAAAAAATCAACGAGGTTCTAAGTTGATTTGTAGAATTTTGAGTTGAATAGCATTTAGAACAATATTCAGTCTATAGATAAAGATAGGTATACAAAATATTAGTTATCTTTTTGTGTGTTTCCTTAAGTCACTAAATGGGAAGATGAACTTACAAAGAGAAAAATTGAGGCTTTTTTGTATGTAACACCAGTCATATACATACTTGTGCGGCGCCCTTGAGGTCATGTTATGAGTAAACGGCGCTTTACAAATTGTCCATATATATATACAAACGTTGAAACAATATATCACCAATTATCTTCAATTAAGTTGCAGCAGCCTCACTAGGTTGCCCTGTATCGAGGCGTGCTGCGTAAAAAATATATAAAAAAAACATACATTCACCAAGGATTAATACATCTTACAAAAAAATAAAAATGTATAAAAATAATGAATAAATGAATAAATGAATAAATGAATAAATGAATAAATGAATAAATGAATAAATGAATAAATGAATAAATGAATAAATGAATAAATGAATAAATGAATAAATGAATAAATGAATAAATGAATAAATGAATAAATGAATAAATGAATAAATTAATGAATGAATAAATGAATAAATGAATAAATGAATAAATGAATAAATGAATAAATGAATAAATGAATGAATGAATAAATGAATGAATGAATAAATGAATGAATGAATAAATGAATAAATGAATAAATGAATAAATGAATAAATGAATAAATGTATAAATGTATAAATGTATAAATGAATAAATGAATAAATGAATAAATGAATAAATGAATAAATGAATAAATGAATAAATGAATAAATGAATAAATGAATAAATGAATAAATGAATAAATGAATAAATGAATAAATGAATAAATGAATAAATGAATAAATGAATAAATGAATAAATGAATAAATGAATAAATGAATAAATGAATAAATGAATAAATGAATAAATGAATAAATGAATAAATGAATAAATGAATAAATGAATAAATGAATAAATGAATAAATGAATAAATGAATAAATGAATAAATGAATAAATGAATAAATGAATAAATGAATAAATGAATAAATGAATAAATGAATAAATGAATAAATGAATAAATGAATAAATGAATAGATGAATAAATGAATAAATGAATAAATGAATAAATGATTAAATGAATACCAAAACTCGAAACTCGATCTAATTTCGAAAACACTCCAAGACCCTGTCATTCATTTACATTCTATGGTACATTTCAAATTTACAAAAATATATTGCATATTTAGTTGCTTATGAAGGGAGTATTTAAATGTGTTCAATGTTGTTTTGTTATTGTAATATCTTTGTAAATTATTATTATTTTTCAAAAAAAAAATTACTGGCTAAGTGCCTAAGTATGACGAAGCAGACAAAGTCTAAAGGCTGATACTAAGATCCCCCTTTTTGAACGTATGGTTGAATGAAGGTAATCGCGAAATTAAAAAATCCTAACTTATGAAATATATTAATGGTATTTTTTTTCAATACTACAACATTATTTGTTTAGTACCTAATATAAACTTAATAAATTCCACCTGTATAAATAATTTTATTAATGAGGTACGTGGGCTAATGCTTTAATACATTACTCGTACAATATATCGAAATTTTAGACGTTATTTATCAAGAATGCTTACTGTGTGCTTTTGTACCTTATAAATAGAGTTCATGTACAATATTTAGTGCCATTTTACAAGAATATTACGCTAACCAGGATAATTTTAATAAGACACACATTTGACTATTGTGCCCACAAGCATATTTAGTGCTTGCTTGGACAAAGCGCCCGTACAAGTAATCAAGTAGGTATAATACATGGCGCTAGTATTATACCTACTTGATTACTTGTATGAGCGGATATATCTCCTCAACATCACCTTATTTTTTTTTTATTTTTTCTTAAAGCAAAGTACCCGATAAAAATGATATGTTCGGTATCGACAAATTAAAACAAAATTTGAGTTGATAAAGCTAAGCAATGGACGGTAATATTTTTAAGAGTACCCTCCTAATATTCATTCTTTGCTTATTAATTATAATGGTAAGAAAGTAACTTATTTAGGGACTTTGTTGATATGCTTTGTTTTATTTATAATTTGTAAATTCTTCGCAATGATTACTATATCGCTATCCAATGAAAGAATAAAATAAAATAATCTAGATGGTTTTTAAGAGGAAGTCAATAATTTAACGCGGAGAATAATGAACCATCTCGGACGTGGGTGCGGAAATTTCACAAAGAACAGGATGAGATCAGGCTGACAACCCAATGTTAGTGAGACTGTTGAGTCAAATAGAAAAATTCATATACTTTGAGTATCATTGGTGTCTGGTCCAAGCACAATTTTTTGTATTTCTATTTTCGGCTCAATAAAGATATATTTGTTTAGTATTATATGCTACATAGATACATAGATCATTGGATCATATTAATTATTATCAAATATTGCCGCCAAAATAAAAACTGAAATAAATTTATTGAACTCTGATGTCGTGTTTTAAATAGCGTATAACTTGTTTTTTTTCGTAGAATTTTCTGATCAAGTTATGAAAATAAAATTTCTTTGTGTTGTCATATTGTTATTTTGTTTAATAATAATAATAATGCTTTGTATTTTCTACACAAGCCTGTCAAATAAATCCGATACAAAGCTAATTGAAAAAGTCTCGTTATGAAAGTACATACACCTTTCTCATACATTATAAGATCAAAGTAGATATGAGTGAATTATTTTTTATATTGAAAACAATGCTAATTAAAATTCAGAACAAATGTCTTATATACGTGTGCATAACTACGTATTTCGAAAATAAAAGTGGAATATATTTAATCCATATTGATTTCAATATTTTTATTGCAAAAATAAAAAAAGTCAATATGTAGTATTAGTAATCAGTAATCAAACAAGATTTCCCAACAGAGATAGACTAGGTAGGAAGGTAATTAAAATTATATCTTGTTCGTAAATTCTCACGTATAAGACAATAAACATCTATAATTCAGCGATGAGACAACTGAAAGTCTTTTTTATTGGCCCAGAGAGGACTATCTGTATGTTTATTACATGTGGTTAGTCCGCTGGCTACCCCACTTGTGGAATGTGCAGTGATATGTTATAGTACAAGTGGTATTAAATTTAAACCAAAAGACAGACATATTCTGACCAACGTTATCTACTCAAGCCTAAAAGAATATCTATGGAAAATTGAATGCAATCAATGCACAGCGAAGAATGAATCAGCAAATAAAGATCAGAGAGATGCTAACAGAAATAAGGTAGACAGATTATTTTCATTTTCAATTAGTTTAGGCCATTAAAAATTATTTCCAAAATGATTTTCACAGACATATGCCTAGATCGTTTATTCCTTATTAAAAAAGAAGTTAGTAGTTTTATAATGTATGTTTGGGCAAATCATTTAAAATCTTTAGAAGTCGTATTGCCTGCAAAATAACTATTCTATATAGGTAAGTACTTAATATTCGTCTGAATTCAAGGATGGGTACAAAAATAACAATTTATTGTATTATAAAATTTTATCAATCTCTGTTTTAATTTCCTCATTCTTATTTTCAACATAAAACTCTGGACAATTAGAAAATATGGGGTTGTCATTGCGAATTCCTAGAATAATTTCACTTGCTGCTTATGAGGGATTCATAACTATTTTAAAGATACTGTGTGTATCTTTCATTGAGTATCTTTTAGTCAGCCAGCCTCTTTATAGAGATGGGAATTATCTTGCCTTGCCATGTTATGCCTTGAGGCAATAAGAGTAGGAGACCTATTGTCGACTCCAAAGGTAAGATGGAATAGTTTGTGGATGGGAATTACGATTCTATTTTTGGTCAGCGATCAAACATTATTAGCTTTAGTACGATACACCTGTAAAAAATATTAAATATTTTAATCTTTACATGAATTTCATTTATCTATTTGAAAGCAGACTTTGCTTCCAATAATTGATTTACAAAAAATGTTGCAATGAATATATTTAATGAAAATACGCCAACCATGAATGCAATGAAATGTTAAGACACCCTGTCCTGGTTTTCTTATTTAATTTTTTTAATTTTTTTTTTATTTATTTATATATATAATACAGTTTACACAACACTACACAATAGTCTATTATTTACAATAATTCTTGGAAAATTATCATCCCACTGTAATCAGTAAAGGGGAGAGGAGTTGGCGTCCTTTAATTGCCGACAATAAACACCCTTCTTATTTTACGCTGGAGTGAAATGAACAAGAAGTAAAATAATTCTCGTAGGTATATATACAATTGTGAACCTCTCTTCATAAAGATGTTAGCCTGCAGTACTTATAAGTATCTTGTATTAAACTGTAAGTAAGCTATTAAATATTGTTCTTCTTTTGGTGTACTTAAGTGCAAGGTTTTATGGGAGAGGGTAGACCTACAAAGGCTCTGTAATAAATATTAAGTACTACATAATATTATGTATATTCTAAAGTTGAAATTCCCTTAAAATGAAAATGAAGTAATTATTTATTCTACATGTTTTTTTATAACACACTGTTTCTTTCACATACCTACTTGTCGGAAATATTCAAGTGAAATAATTTCTTCATAATATGTATGTATTTAGGGAGATCGCACGAACTAAGAGTTTGCCAATACTATTATCTGTAGTTTAAAACTCGCTCCAAATAGGTACCTATTCTTCGCATGGTGTATTGTATCGGTACAAGATACTTTTAATAAAGTACAACTATCGATCGATGGCTCTTGGTGGAAGTTCACATTATAAAATATCAAAATAAAAACACTTTATCAAAATGACATTTCATTTTAGAATACTATCGTAGGTACAAAATATTCTTCATTTTGAGTGTATGGTATAATCATATAAAATCTAGATATTTTTTGAATATGAGCAAGTTTGCTAATATTACGTTATCGTGTCCTGCGTAGTATGGTATGGTGATATGGTAATAAGCAAAAGAAAATTAAAATAATATAGGAAAATTATAAGCGACTCGTGTATGTAACATTATGAAAATTTATTTCTCCATTAATTTAGGAAAATTTAATTATTTTTTAAAATTTTATTACTCTATAAAGCTAATACTGCAAAAATAATTAATACCTATGGTTATTAATACAAATAAAAGTAAATGTTTATTTTGAACCCTTTAGATTATTTTACCATCTGACCAGTTTAAACCAATTACTCCTTCTATTATTTCAAGTTTATTTCTCCGAGGGTGATTCTAAAAATTATTCTCGTTGAAACTTTTTTTAACCTAATTCCCTACTTTAATTTGTTTACAAAATTGGGTAGAATTAATTCAAAAGACATACGTGTTTTACTTGATGAAGGTTTAAGTTTTATTTATTTAGTTCTCGGTAAAGAATAGATTGCTGACTTTTTTCAGTAAATTTAGGAGAGTCCTGTTAAAATAGGTGTTCTACAATTTAATGATGAATTGTACGACTCATTATAAATGTCTTAATCTTTCATTGGTACGGAGGGGACAGTTAATTCGCTGGCTGGTGGGTGAGAGTACATATGGGCGGATAGATTGTTTAGTTGAATTTAATGTTTCAGTGTTGACATTGTGAAAGAATATTTTAATAATATGAAATGTTTAACATTAATGTATACAAAGAAGGTATACCACAATTACGCCTAGCGTTTTCACCGATATATTAGTATCATATTTTATTTATAACTATTTTTATTTACGGATAAATCGCACAGTATGAAAAGGATTGATAAATTTACCGATTTCATTTTTATATTCATATTTCTTGATAAATACTCGAGTTCTCAAGGTTTATGGAGAAGAAAAAGCGTTTTTTATCACCTATAATACTATAATAATATGAGTTATTTTGAGATTGTACGACTTTTTAAGGCATCGCAGAAATTTCTTGTGAAAATTTTATACGTGATATTAAACTAGTGGAGCTCTATCTGAATTGTGCGTGGTAATAAAGTTGTTTTAAAAACGAGGATCTATTTCTTCTTCTTCATAAATTCTTGTGCTAGGAAAATACGTACATACATGTGACATGTAACATCAAGTGTGCCATGTAATATACGTCGCCGCCTGAATGTTAGATTAGCCAGTTAATTACATGGCTAGGCGTTAATCGAATGCTGGCATTCAACTGAATGGCAAGCCGTTTCATCCTTAATGTTCAACATTCTGCCTGATATTTACAGATTATGTAAACGTCGAGTATTTTGAATTATTTTTATGTATTTTTACCGGGAGAATATGAATCCGTTAGAATTTTGTGGATTTTTAAGCACAAAATTAATTGTTTGCATATCACAAGTATACTTAATTTTTATGTTTGACTGATATGTAGGTTAGGTTAGGGATGGTCAGTAGGGTTACTCTTGACAAAACCTAAATACGATCTTAATCTTGATCATACGTGCATACCAAACTGACCATAGTCCCTTCGCGCGTTGTATGATTAATATTAAGACCAGATTATGATCATATTTAGTTTGTATCAAGAGTAGCCCTGCTGGTGTTATTTTATTCAAAAGTACATTTTTTGTCAATTATTTCATTATCATACCACTTCTTGGGTGAAAAACTATATAATTACTCGAATATAACTATAAAATTCATAAATTTAATTTTGATGCCGGCGTTAAACTAACTGCCTAGCCATTTAGTTAACTGCCTAATTCAACTATCTAGCGGTGACTTGTGGAGAAATTATTTTACCTGTTTATATTTGGAAGATTCCTAGGCAGACATTTATAGTCTTATGTCGAGGTAAACTTATTATTATTATTTAAATACAAATTTGTTTATTGCTTAACCGTGATATACACACACATACCAGTATTTATAATCACGGAATGTCTGGTATTCCAACTATTACTATATGTGTCTAAGAAATACGTGAATAATAAAGCGATATAAGTTTTTTGCGTATTTTGGAGTATAGGAACGGTGTATTGTGAAAGAAGGACGTCTACACTATCGGAAAACTTGTGGACAAATAATCATGTTTTTTTGACCAACTGTCTATTGAAGTTCACTAACTGCGACCCAAAATCGTCAAATCCATCGTCTCCGTCTCCGCTGTAAAAAATTATATTGATTAAAATTTTGGATTTTCGAAATAATACTTAATATTTGCACCATGGAACAAATTGTTTTAAAGAAAAAAGATTTTCGTATAATAAGATATTCAGGATGGATTGCAAACCTCATCGCTGAATTTAAGATGTCAAATATACATTCATATAGGGGAGAGTTGGCTAAATTGTACCGGTTTTGCGGAAAGTGATTTTTTGTAAAAACTAAATATCATGGTAAATATTTTAATATACCAAATGAAATAGTATTTAGTTGGCTATCTAATTATGTATTTCAAGAAGGTCAAAAGTGACATGAACATTATAAAAAATAGTTTTGAAAAAAAAGTAGTCATCGGTACGATATAGCAGACCGGGTTACTATATCGTACCACTGGTATTTAAATCGTACCTCTACGTAAACTTCAAACAAAAAATAGCACAACAGTAACGAAACAAATAATAATACTTCTTAAAATATATTTAGCCTAGTACAACGTGATATGGAGAAAGAACTATTTACTCTAAAAACCATAACAATTTCTGAGATTATTTTCCATTTACCAAATAAATTAAAAATATACCAAGTATTTACTACTAAAGGTTCTCTATATCGTAGCAGTACGATTTAGAAGCATCATAGTAGTACGATTTAACGAACTCGCTCAAATATCAGAAAACAACAAATATCAAACCAAACTCAAAACTTATGCTCGAATTGTAAAAACTTTTTCAAACTATACAAATTTCGAATTAAAACGGTAATAATTACGTAATATAATTACCCATTAATGTGTTATGCCCTTAGATACCAACTGAAAAAATTATATCGAATTGCCAAAAAATAATAATTTGTTCATGATATATTTATTTTGACACAAACAAATCAAATGAATACGTCAACATGATAGAAATGTTTATGCAATGAAATTTGATTTAAAATGTTATAAAAAATATGCGTACTTTCGGAAATATTGAGGTGGTACGATTTAATAGGCGGTACAATATAGCGTACTCTACCCTACATGTATTTATTAAAATGATACCTTGTATTTTGTAATTCATACTAGTTATGACTAGCAGGTAGGTATATTATGTAATCTTTTGTGAGTACGAGTAACAGAGTAATAAACCTTAGATCTAGAACAATGAGTTAATTATATTATTAAATTCTTTTTACGATTACAATTTCCGTCCCCAAAAATATTTGAAGTTTGTTTGTTAGTATTATTGTCGTTCCTTTTTGGTCCCATGATGATTATAAAATAATATATTCTACCTACCACAGCTAAGGATAATCATCCGCAGTGCAGTAAAAGTAATAAGGGAGCCCTGTAATATAAAATACATGTATGTATTACAAATATAACGGTTCTAATTGTTTCAGTGATACAATATTTTAATGCTTATCCAATCTATTTACCATTTAACACTCTTCCCGAAGGAACAAGGCAGAAACTATATTGAAAAATCTTCTACATTCAGAGCGTCTTTGTGCCAATTGAGTCAGCTTTTTCCACGATTTTCTTGACGTTTTAATGTCGGTGTCATAGGGGCTTTCAATAACGTGAACAAAATTTGGAAGGGGTCTGGTCTCAGCATCAGGACAAAATGTCGCTTGTTCAATGCGTGTATCATCCCAATACTTCTATATGGCTGTGAGTCTTAGCACTTAACCTAGGTTCAAGAGCGGAAGATACTTAGCTTTGAAAACAAGTGTCTTAGGTGGATTTTGGATATAAAATAGTATAAACATGTCACAAATAATGCTGTAATTTCCGTGATACAGGAGAGACGATGGTTCTGGCTGGGTCATATTCTGAGAATGCCCAATGATAGTTGGCCAAAAAGAACACTTTTCTTCCGTCCGCAAGGGTTCCGTCAGCCCGGGCGTCCCTCTTTCACAATACTCCGTTCCTTGAGGGCGATGTTGATGATGATGATGTCTTTGGTACGGTGTTTTATGTACCTATTAAGATAATTTTACAGGACGTCACGCATTGGTAACCCTGGGTTACCAATGCGTGACGTCCTGGTGGCTTAATTGGATAAAGCACACCTTTCGATAAGGATGGGTTACGGGCTCGTTCAAGTCTCATCCAAGGTACTGTCAAATGAGGTGACGATCTTTTCTAAACCTTATACGTTTGTTTCGTGTGTTGAATTTACTTGCGCAACCTCATATTATAAAGGTTAATTGTAAAAATAAAATTCACAAAATCAATAAAATATGTATGTAGAGATTTCACTGTCTAATATTTTATTCAAATTTATCAAAAGAAAATCTAAGTATAAACCTGACGTCTATTTGAAGACTTCGATTCAACTATAATAATAATAAAAATGTTTTTTTCTCTGTGTTAATATTTGCTAAAACCAAATGTTTACATTTATTTATTTATATTCGAGAATTATATCAACACAGAAAATAAAAAAGCTTATTTATTTTCTAAAAATAATGTGTTTTTAGATTTCATTCATCATCGTGATATTTAAACGCCATTATTTTTTAATACTCGGAAAATAGATGTTTTCTTCAGTATTGAGATATGTACAGTACAATTATTATTATTACGAAAAATATAACTAAAAATTAAAATAAAATAATTTGGTCGATATTTTTACACAAATGACAAAGGTATTCCTATCCTGTTTAGATTCTTATATTGGCCATTGTGTGGGATAGATGCAGAGGACTGAAATTTAGGCTGCTCAATTAAAAAAAAATATATTAGCATGGCGAGTAATATTTAGTTTAAAAAGGATGTGTGATAAATATATGTAGGTGTATTTAAACTGAACAAACGCCTTGTATTTTATGTTGTACGTAGTTGCTATAAGTATATTTGATGAATAATGTTTTTTTTAATAGGTCCACGGGGAGTAATAATTGAACGAAAATTCTTTAATAATGTCAATAGATAGTCTTGATGCAAAGCGGAGTAGAAAATAATATAAAGTTTCATCAGAATTAGGAACGTGACGAGGTATTCATTTGGAAGACTAACCTTAATCCGAAGAAAGTTTGTGTGTAAAAAATATCTTGAAATTGCTTATTTTTTTAAACCTCCTTATAAAAAACAGCATCAACCGAAATTGACTTATACTTATTTTGGACAGTTCTTATGTATGTATGTATGTTTGTTTATATATTTAGAGCTAGTATGCATGTGGAAGTGGAAGAGGCCTAGTACCAGAAAGATGGAGCCACCAAATTAAGGAGGCCACACAGAGTTCACTACACGGCCTTGCATATGGCGGAGGATCGCTCAAGGTGGAGACAGATGGTCTACAGAACGTACCATGATGGTCTCGATCTTCAGGATTGAGGGACCGATGGAGATGATGATGTATTAATTTTGTTTCGAAATAATAATAACTGGTTTCAGAGATTCAACTGTTTTTCAAAATAATACATGTCAACATATAGCAATTTAATAATTATATCATTCCAAAGTATGGTCAAAATGTGTAATTTTTACTTGAGTTAACTCTAAGCACATTTTTTTTTTTTTTTTTTTTTTTTCATGAGGCCGAGACTCTACCTCCAGGCTACCGACGAACTCAATAATAATGAAATATAAGGTTGCTAATGAAACAAAACTTGTGGTTACTTATAACTCGTTCGATTATTATGTGTTTAATTTTTGATGCAAAATTTTTATAAAACTTTTACCTATTCCACCCCGACAATATGTGAGGTAGCCAGTAGACTTTCTACATATTATGATAAACGTAAAAGACGTCCTCTCCGCTCCATAAAAAATATGAGGAATCAGGATGGGTTCTTTGCGTTATATTACAGTATTTTAAGGTATAAAATGTGATATTTTACGAATAATAATGAGTGGGGAAAGTTATTGAGTAATTAACTAGTATCACAATAATCCGTTTTTTGTACAATGAGATAAATCGTCCTGGGTATGTTGATATATATTATTATTATGGTGATGGTGTAAACGGTGCTTTACTTTCCCAACAAACACGTGAACGACTGTCTTATCACTGCTGAATGTAACATTGTAAACAATGTAACTTTAACGTTATTCACTGGTGATAAGACGATTATATATTGCTGAATGTTATATTTTGAGATAAACATGTGACATATAGGTGGGTAACATAGCTTGTAGGAGTCGTGTAAGATTTTATGGAATACCTTACGTAGGTACTATACACATGGGAAAATTAACAGCAGTAAACTTACATTTTATATGCATAAACAATGTTTATGGGTAGATAAAATAAATTAATAAAACACATAGATCCATTAATTGTTAACTGTTCCCTTGAGTCCACTGCAAAGAATAGGTGCCCTTAAAATTTCTACAGATTTTTTTTGTAAAAGGTCTGCTTTGTAAAACATCAGAAGGCCTAGTTAAAACACAAGTTAGCGTTACGTTTTTGTTCGAATATAGACGACGTTGCGAGAAAGTGTCAATTTTCGTAGCTAAAATACACAATTAGCTACGAAACTTGACACTTTCTCGCCACGTCGTCTATATTGGAACGAAAACGTAACGCTAAAACGTGTTTTGACTACGGTCTCAGGCATTATAACATTTGAAATTTTCAATTCAGCTACGAAGAATATTCTAAATGTCTTACTACTAAACTACTATACCATCACGGCATATCCCACAAGTGGGGTAGCCAGCAGACCAGCTGCATGTAAGAAACATGCAAACTGTCCTCTTCGTGCCAATATAAAATCAAGACATTCAGGATGGGTGGCAAACCTCATCGCTGAATTTAAGATGTACAATGTCTTAATTTTTTCTATATTCGGTTAATCTACTGGTTGCTCCATTTCAATGGCGTGTTTTCCATACTTGCAAGAAAGTACCACATGCCATGAAAATTATATGGAAAAAACATGATTAATATACAAAGTCTAGTCAGCAGTAGCTCTATTTGTGGAAAATGCTGTGATGATATATGTAGATAGATGGATATTTATTATATGATCGAGTGGACCGTGAAAGGTTGTGGCGCGTGTTGTCGGAGTATGGGGTGAGCAGCCGGTTGATCCGCGCAATATCTTCACTTTACGTGGGAAGCTCCGCTTGCGTGAGGGTAAATAACACTCTCTCGGAGTGGTTTGTCCTCACCAAAGGAGTGAAGCAAGGTTGTGTCATGTCTCCGTGGCTGTTCAACCTATTCTTCGACTACTGTATGCGACCTGTGAAAGAGATGGATGTTGGTGTCGAGCTGAATGGGTCTCGGGTGAATGCATTGATGTACGCAGACGATTTGGTGTTAATGGCTGAGAGTGAAAGGGACTTACAAGAGATTGTTACGTGTGTGTATGATAGTTGCAATTTGAATGGTTTGAAAATGAATGTTATGAAGACGAAAGTTCTTGTTTTTGAAAGAGAGAATGAAAAAACGATTTGCGAGATTAAAGTTGGTGACGAATGTTTGGAGCAAGTAAGTGAGTATGTATATTTAGGAAGTATGTTTACGAGGGATGGAAGATGCGATGGGGACATTGAAAGAAGGAAAGTGGCCGGTGCTAGAGTAAACGGTGCACTTCGACCCATTGTCAGCAATGACAATGTGTCGAACATGGCTAAAATGCTGGTGCACAATACCATTCAGCAGGGTTACTCTTGACAAAACTAAACACGATCTTAATCTAGTCTTGATCTTGATCATACGACGCACGAAGGGACTATGGTCAAAAACATCGCGCTACCGCTAACGCGCGTTCGGTTTGAGTGTATTTTTGGCCAATAGTCACTTCGTGCGTCGTATGATCAAGATCAAGACTAGATTAAGATCGTGTTTAGTTTTGTCAAGAGTAGCCCTGCTGGTACCGTCACTCACGTATGCAAGCGAGACATGGACGTGGTTGAAGAAGAACGAAAGTGGAATAAATGCAGTAGAGATGCGATCGTTGAGAAGAATGGTTGGTAAAACGCTGCGTGATAGAGTGAAGAATGAGGATATTAGAAGAATGAGCAGATGCAAGAAGAGTGTTGTGGACAGAATGCGCGTGAATAAACTACGGTGGTTTGGGCATGTTGAACGAATGAACGAGGTAAGAATGACAAAGAGGATATACTTAGGTATCTGAAAGAAAGGGTGTGAGGAAACGCGGGCGTCCGAGAACCACGTGGCTTGATCACGTGGATCAAATTCTCAAGGACGGCCGCGTGTTGAGTAAGAGGAACCGACGTGCGTGTATGAGGAACTGTATGAATGTGGAGGAAGCGAAGGAAGTGTGTAAAGATAGATCTGTTTGGCGTTCCGTTCTCTCTGCCTACCCCACTTGGGACATGGCGTGAGGGTATAGTATAGTATAGTATAGTATAGTATTTATTAACTGTATTAGTGCAGTAGAATTCTCAATACACATAATGTTCACCTATTCACTGTGTCGGTATGTAGGTAGTAGAATTTCATAATGAAATTAAAATCAAATGTTTTTGTCTTTCGCCTTTCAAGCACATTACCAATGTGAGATTGTCAATGTTCTAGAAAGAAGAAAGACGCCTTTTTCAACAAAATCAAGAAAGTAGAAAGGAACATTTGTTTTTAAATAAAAAAAGGAAATGGTTCATAGGGAGATATAAAAGACAAAAATGTATTGTATCAGAGTAAAACCGAAAGTTACCGTTTACATTTAAAAGTTTTTTCCGCGAAAATATTAAGAGACTTTCTATTGGTATGGATTCGGCTGTAAGACACTTGGAATGAGTGGCGGTCCTCATCGCTGAATTGAATATGTTACCTAACTATTTTATTAGTAATATTTTACAAACAATTTACTTTTACGGGACACTCGAACGTGGTTACAAAAGAGTGGGAGATTTATTCATTGCCGGGAGTTCCACTGAACACGACATTTGCACCTATTGTTTTTGAGTAAGATTGGGTTTTAAGGTAGTCGGATTCCTGATGGTAAAGTTTTGGATTTTCAATCTAAGAGATTCCACCCACTGCTTACTCACTTCATCTTAACGACACAAGCATATTGATCTATGCTTATTTGAAATCCAGATTCATCTTTAGAAAAAAGGTTACCCTAGCAAGCACACACATAGTTTTTTAAAATGCGTTATGGGTGGTTGGGCTTCAAGTATACACGAATGGTTTGATTATTTTGTATTCGCGGTGTGTAAAACTTTAGAAAATCGTCCGTGTGAAGGGGATTAATGGGGTATATAATAACTTTGGAAAAAAGTGTCCTTGTCGAGGCGAATGGCCTATAGTTGGTTTTCGTGGAATTCAACAAAAGCTATTACAGATTTTCGACACGAAATAAACTAGAATTTTTAAAATAAGAGTTTCTTTCCATATTGTCGTAAATTAAAATACTGTTTTACAATAAAATATTAATATCAAGAGCGGGAATAATAGGTTTTTGGTTTTGTCATTGATTTTTAATTTATTAAATATTTAGACATTTGAAAATATTATATATCTTTATTTTATATTAAAATTAAAGCATCAAATTGTTCAAATAATATATAATTATGTAGTTATAATATGTAGATCAATGCAAAATACCATGGTTTTAGTTTCAGCTTATATGTTCTTCTTTATTCTTCTCCATCTTCAAATACCTTCTTCTTCTTCATCGGCCGCTTGTACTCAACATTATAAGGATGCCTCATTCTATCCACTCTCTACCATTAAAATAGGCTTTCTTTTACCACGTGCTAATTCCCGTGTGGTGTGCTCAGACATTATAACCAAAAAATTGAAAATTCTTTCCGAGGCAGACCAATGATTGCCTAGATATAATTCATTCCATAAATACAATTTAAAACTAATAAACATAAAAAGCTGTCCAATATAACAAAACGATCAATGAATATCCAATACACCAATCAATGAATAACAGTGTTATTCTCATCTAATAGAACATAAAAGTGGAAATACGATAATAACAGAAAAGTTATTAAATTTCAAACGTTTGATTATATCTATGTACCTAAATTATTGAAATGAATTATTATTATTATTATTAAACTTTACATCTAATCAAACTGATCCACGACCACTGTCCAATTTAGTTCATATCCCCCAAAATACAACTTCCTACATAAATTTCCATTATTTCATTTTATCCTCTTCCCTGACACAGAATATAATGTATATGTATCTAAGATATCTACTTTAGGTATTGAATATTGCTTCATAGTATCGCATTACTCAATTTCACTATTCTTAGCAACTGATAATAATACTGATTGATTTGACAGAAATATTGTGGCATTTTGTGGGAATTTAAGAGCTTTCTATGCAGCCGAGGATGACATAGGCCATAATGAATCTGTAGACTGAAAAACTTTGCGAAAAAGTGGTTTTAATATAACTTTTCGACTTCGAAAATTCATCAAAATATTATTACTTGGCGGAAGTTCAAATTAATAATTTTTAAAATGAAACACAATATGTAGTCATTCCACTATTGACTTTATTTATTTTTGAGAGCCGGCTTTCAAGGGCTTCTGCTCTCATCGTCAGGCAAAAGTATAAAGCTCTTTAAAGCCGGGTCGCAAAAATACATAAAGTCAATAGTGAAATAACTACATATTGTGTTTCATTTTAAAAATTATTGATATATTATTTACCAATTACTGTATCACCTCTCCTTGTGTCATGGTATTGTTCTGATGTCGTTGTCATAGAAACAGTGTGTGAAAGGGAACAATTATCCACTCAGAGCTATTCTGCACCAATCAACACTTCTCAAGATATCCGTAATAGTCTAATTAGGTTATTTAGAAGATATCGTACCTCCGCGATAAATTCACCTTCTGCATATTGATTTGTATTAATTATTGTAAAATTTCTTGTAATCAATGTACAGTTAAGAATAAATAAGCAAATAATATTATTGTTGAAAAACAGTGCAATGTTAAAGAGGTTTGAATTGCTTTATTAAAAAAACCTTTTGGACGAAAGCAGTACTCTTTTTGGTATATAAAGCCTAGCCAGAACCATCGTACATCATCTCAACTGTATCACAAAAATAACATTTAATTTATTGACAATAAAAAAAAATAGAGAATACTCTTTTGACACTCGGCACGATACATACTTTGGGGTTTCTTTTAACTGTTCAGAATATATTGGGTAATTTAGTGTAATTTTTACTTCCCCTTCGTTTGTAATGAAACCAATAGCAATTGTATGCATGTTAGTAAAACATTTTCATATTAAATGACATGAGACAAATAGTATTATTACCAAGTATGTAGATTGCATTTAAATTGTCTTATTCAAATTGTTCTATCTCCTTTGATAATACTAATAATAATATCCTTTGTGGATTATTCAATTGGACCACTGGAGACTTTTCCCATTTTCCCTCAGGTTATGCTACCAAAGAGACACATTGTATGACATTACATCTAATAAGGAAACTTACTTCCATGCATAATGCCTGCATTCTTCTTTCTGTTCACGTATAAAAAAATTGATTTTGACATCTTTTATCCATATTACTATTGTCAGAAACGAACTTAGACATTTTCTTTGTGAATATCAATTTGCCGTTGTAAACATTGCCGTTGAAAGGTTAATATGAAATAGCAGCTTATATAAAATTTACCATTCATCTTCCGAAATTTACCTTCATCAATATTTATCCGATTCGGGTGTACTAAAAATATTGTTAAACTATCTTTATTCAATAAAAATGTAGCCCCAGGTAACAAGGGCATAATGTGCCGAGTGTCATAATTTGTTAAATTGTATATGTTTCGTCTATACTACTTACTTACTTCCGATGGCCGAACAGCCCTTGTAGGACCTTTGCCTCCGAAACAATAGATCTCCAAGCCTTTCTATCCTGAGCAATGGACTGCCAGTCGTCTTTAGCATTGAGCTCCTCTAGATCTCGGTTGATGTTATCCAACAATCTTTGTCTTGGTCTGCCTAGCGGTTTTCTGCCCTCGGGTATACCCTGCAGATTACCTTTAGTCGCCCTTTCTTCTCCGGATCTAACGACGTGGCCAAGATTGGTTAGTTGTGGAGCGCAGTTTTGTATATTGCAGTGTTAAATATCCAGGCCAATCCATGCCAATCTTCGGGATCTGATCTCACTTGTGATGAAAGGTTGGTTAGTTGTGGAGCGAATTTCTTCATTACTTTTAAGCCTCCAGGTTCCTTCTGTAATCCCCGGTCGTGCACCCAATATTTTTCTTCGAACCCTATCTTCAAAAGACAGAAGTCTTTGTTGGTCTTTTTGTCTCGTCTATGTGTGTAAAAAATGCGTAGGTACTATTTTACATATAAGTATTCAGAATTGCAGCCTTCTCTAAAGTGATATACCTATACTGCTTAGGTTGTAAGGACCTTACATCGTGACAGTGAGAATGGCAGTATTGGTAAACGTTGTACATGAACACCGAAAACGATCACTTATGCCAGCCTAGAGCCAATTCGTAGCGCTGAGATGCCTTTCTCACTTCTTTCAATTGGATTTTGCACAATGTTACATTGTGTAAACATGGTTGTCCAAATCGAGATGCCCGATTGGTTAAGATAAATACAGTTGAATACATTGATACAAGCGTTTTCTTCTTACTTTTGTAAAAAAATACGAGTGAGACGTCTTCGACTTTTTATACTCGATATCGATAACGCCTCTCTTGTGTTTATTTTTTTTATATATATATATATAAATTAGAAGAAGACGCAGGTATAAATTTATCAAATTATGGAATTCACTTATTTGTGCACTATCACAATTAATAATAATAATAATTAGTAATTTTTTTAAGATGCGCCGTTTTGTGGAAAAATCCACCGCAAGGTCCCATTCAAGTACCTACCTGAATAATACTCGTAAATAAAGTCATTTTAATTTAAGTACACGATCAAACAATACAGGTTTGCGTAAAAAGCACTGACTTTTCTATTACTGAATAATGCAATGGAACATAGCTTTTCCAAAATATGTGTTAATATGTTAAATTTAATTTTAAACTCTCTTGATAAACACCTTGTTTAATTAACGGTCTCCAAGTGAAACCCGGTATAATATCGATGAAATATTTATTTATTTTCCAATAACATAACATACAAAAATAACATAAAAACATCATTATGGAATATATTGCCCCACTAGACCAAATCCGTTCTTCGGCAATACTAAGCAAAATAAGACAATCAAATAACACAATTCCGAATAAACGCCCCTGCTACCCGTCTATATGTTTTCTTATGACTATTATATTAGTTACATGATATTACCTTGCACAGCAAATTTTAAAACTTTATTTTAATTTCCGTCAGTGTACTACGTAGGTATGTACTTATTTTATTGTTGTAATATTATTGTTGTTTCCGGGAGTAGGTACATATACGATTCTGTCAATTTATTATCAAAACATTACGAGAATTGGAGCGAGAGGTACCTAATGTTTATTGTATCCGAGCGGTAAATAATATATAATGACATTGTAATAAACTCACTTTTGTGTGTATTGTATCTGAATTATTGCTCGAATATTTGTTTTTATAAATTTTAATTTCGAAGTAAAGGCAACCACCACAAACTCTATTTGCCTTTGGCATCGGCTTTCCAATATGACCAGTTGTTCGAGTATTGTGTCCATACACGCAATTGTTAAAAAGTCAGACTCAAGTTTGATTTTAATTGTCCGTGTTTGAATTTGTGTATGCCTTTGGCCTTTTCTGTAGTTACCAATTGATTAAAGGGTCATCTCTCCCGCAGTTCTTTTTAAGTCAGTTGTTCTCGTCAGTTTATTTAGTCCATGAAAATATTGGAGTGGATTACTTATAAATCGTTCTTCATGAGTATATAGTATGTTTTAATTCGGTGCAAGTCATTGGTGTGTCATTTGTAATATTTTGAATGCTCTGATTTGTATTTGGGTAATGTAGGTGAACTTTTTTGGTCTATGTTTTGTTTTATATTGCATTGTTGTTATGACCATTTGTTTTAAAGAAAGTTATAAATAAATTAAATAATTCTTTGCATTGAGTATCTAACTTGCAGACTGCAATGTGACCGGGCCACTAATCCACACAAGTGTGGCCCAACGAAAGCATGACGTGTCAGCCCTTTTCACAATGGAGATTGTTTATTTATTTGTTTTTCTTGCATGGATATTATTAAATGATTAAATTTGGGTACACTTTATATTTAAAATCGAATGAAATTCGAGGTATGCTAGGATATTTTATTTTTCATACTTGTTTATGCGTTGAAACGTTACTAATGCACATAGTATGTATTTTGAGTGATCCAATGAACTGGAAATCGTGCCTTAAAAATTCTGAAATATCAACGAATATTGCGGGAAATGTAGGCAATTTATTAAAAAGTAAATGAGGAGATAATAATGTGTACTTGTTGTTTATTCCAAGTTTACAATAATAAAGTCGTTTCTGTTTTATAAAAAATAATAATAAGATGAATCATAAATTATCATTTTCAGATATCAATGAGAAAATAAACAAAACCAAAATCTTTATGTTGAATATCAAGTGTTAAGTGAAAAATTGTTATAATGATGTCCCAACATTTGAGTAGTGTCTTTGAGCAAATTGGAAACTTTACAAAGAATAACCTGACTTGTGGCAATAGTAAGAAACAAGAAGATAAAAATAATGTAGGTCATAATAATTGTAAGCCATCAAATCATATTGGAGAAGCAAATCACGTTACACAAAATTCTACCGGACAACCTTTGCAGTCTTCTCAAAGACACGTGTCCCAGCATCACATCACCCCTCTAAGGAAGCCACTTAAGTTGAGGAATGTCAGCACCAAAGCAGAAACCTTTGATTCCCTGCACTTCAACATTCATCAGGTAAGCAATATAGCAATTATAAATATTTTCAATTAACTGATCTAGGTACTTAGTAAAACAATATAAAATATGGTTAACAAAACTTGTTATGTACTTTTTCGTTTCAATGTAGTGATTTAATTACCAATATAAGTAATATTAATTTGAAATCATCTGTAATTTGGAATAATCTTAAATTATCAAATACCAGCATATTTGTATAAATTATTCGAGAATTCGGATATAATAAATATATTTTCATAAATTTAAATACAAAACGGGTTTTTTCCCTCTGGCCAAAACAGGGAGTATTTGTATCGGGCAGCAAAATGTAAAAATTGAAATTTGAATTAAAATTGTTAGCACAGAATAGGAGAAACACATTTGGCTTCAGAACTATCAACATTACTGATTATGGCTTCAGAACTATCAACATTTTATGTGGGTTGCCTCCCCAGGACGTCAACATCTCATAGACACCAAACAAATCTCTGTCGCTGGCACCAACATAACACCATCGCGCACAATATCCGTTCTCGGCGTCTTACTGGACGAAGCACTCTCCATGGAAGCCCAAGTATCCAGGACAGTAAGTACAGCCTTTTTCCACATTCGTCAACTGCATCTCGTATCCAAAAATCTATCTGTAGATGCAGTAAAAAGTCTGATCGCCTCCTTTGTCATCTCTCGCCTGGATTACTGCAACATCATATACACAGGACTGCTCCAGACTCTTCTCAATCGCCTCCAGATGGCTTTTAATGCTGCCGCCAGGACTATCTACAGAGAGAACAAGCGTTGCCACATCACTCCACTACTAAAAGATCTACATTGGCTGAGGGTCCCAGAGAGAGTGGAGTTTAAATTGTGTCTCACTGTCCACAAGGCCTTATGCGGCACGGCACCCACATGTCTAACCGAACTCTGTTCCGTCGACGAAACTCCGAGACGACCGCTGCGCTCGGCCTCTTCTGCTGTCAACAAACTCGTGAAACCCAATATGGCGAACACCTCCAAATTTGCAGAAAGGAGCTTCAGAGCCGCCGCGCCATCCGTCTGGAACAGACTGCCCACAGATCTGAGGGTGAATCAGTCCACAACCACGTTTAGAACCAAGTTGAAAACACTACTGTTCGGGAGAAGTCACGGCGCCCTTGAGATGGTCACGGATCATTAAACGGCGCCACATATAAATAGTCCGATTATTATTATTATTATTATTACTATCATAAAATTATTTCAAAGTGCACAAGGAACTGGATATTAAATGCCAAATGTTCTTTTAATGCAAAAATCAGTTTTTTAGATTGAAGTTAAAATTTCATCCACACAAGTTTTTTCTTAATATAAATCTCTGTTAAACAAATGTTTGTCATTATGAAGGAAATGTGAAAGAAAATTGTTTGTCTACAAGAGTGATGTTTCCTTGTTAAATAGAAAGACCATTCCTTAAAGAAATAATACATTTTGCCAAGACGAAATTTTCTTTATCTGTTAATGTATCAAGAAGCATGAACCTTTAAAAAATATGCATAATTCGCCTCAAGATTTAATTCAGTGCACTGTAATACGGGTTTGTCAAAAAGATCACTGTTACATATTTCATCCATAAGTTCCCAATGGCCTGGACCATCCTTTTTCACAATGCACCTATGACAACACTTTTACTTCAAGGATTTTTGATACTAAATCAGCTTTTAAAATTTATTTACTCAAGATCGAAGGCAGATTTTCATTGTCTTAATAAAAGTACCTACAGGATATTCACCGAAAACATGACCATTTCTGTATTCATAGTCAACAATAATATTTGTGAAAAATGGATTGGTGTGATTTTGCATGTAAAACCATGAATTATGAAAGTGTGAAGGAAAATCAGAATTTATCTGTTCTAAATGTGGTACTTGATCTTTATAAAACAATATATTTTATCTATCTATCTATATCTATCTATACCATCACGGCATATCCCACAAGTGGGGTAGCCAGCAGACCAGCTGCATATAAAATATGCAAGCTGTCTTCTCCGTGCCAATATAAAATCAAGACATTCAGGATGGGTGGCAAACCTCATCGCTGAATTTAAGATGTAAAATGTCTTATTTTTTCGAACACCTGCCTTTTACAGGACACTCGAAAACTTATGGAGAAGAGTGGGAGACCAATTCTTTACCGGGTTCTCCACGGGATTTATCTATCTATACGTATACCAAATTTGACCTATAGATGTCGCAATGGTAAGCAGTTGATGATTTGATCATAATTTTTAGTCATTTGGTGCGTAGGAAAAATCAACATTAATTTTACAAAAAAGGTTACAACTTTTTTTACAAAAGGTCTTTGAATGTCAGTGACACATAATATCTTCTTCCATTTACTATAAATAAAACATAACGTTTACACGAGGTTAGTATTTATCGTTAGTACTCGTTATTCACTTATAAACGTCAGAAGCTCAGAAAGTGCAAGCGAAAATATTGTATAGTTCCACTTACTTGTGACAAGTAGTTAGTCTTATAATTGTTTTACTTTGTTCTTGCCACTTGTCAAATTGGATGAATAGTAAAATGTAAGTGTTTGATCGCATAAGATCGCGTATCGCGTTCAATATATTAGTGAGGTAACGAAACGAGGTTATCCATTTCTTCCCAAAATCCAAATTTTAAAAATACTGTTAGTCCATATTATATCAAGTCAATGCTTAGCCACTACATGGCCTAATAATTTCCATACTTACTTTTTACTTGAATTGAGCTGCTAAGTTTCTACTGTCAAGTATAAAGTTCGTGTAAATGAGATATTGCAAAACTCTGTCACGTTCGGTTGTATTTAATAATAGTAATGCTATATCTCAACAGATCATTGTCCTGCGGCTTTACTTTATGTTCTTCATAAATTTAAGAACATGGAACTATTATCATGGGACGTGTGCCTACTTATAAATCAACCTTTCGTTTTCTCAATACTATTTTATATAATATTTAGCCCAGAGGCAGCTGGTGGGATGGAAAATTGGAAAGTATATAATTACAAAAAAAACATATCGACATACTTCTTTTACTCTCATTTATTATAACGAGTAAAGATGTACTATATTGTGTAAAGAATATCTAGTTCATATTGTTGATGAATTGTTTTTTGGAATGATACAAAAAATACATAATTGTTGAATTTCTAAAGGAAGAGAGTCGGCGCATCGACTATGCCGAAGAGGAACTGCCACTGATTGATATAAAAACTATCACGTATAAGTATACATATTGACTGTTCAAGTATCTTTCTTTTTTTAATACCTCCATATAAATTTCAACGACAGACAGAGGAAAAACAAAGAAATAAGAAGTCTACTTTGAGAAAAATTTGCATGGGAAATATTATTCATAAATTATAAGATGATATATTTGCAAAGCTTGTATTTTTAAACAATAGTTTTAGAATTTAAAGTTTTTTCTACGAGTTTGTAACTTTAAATAGTCGAACCAAATAGTAGATTTTAAACACATCCAGCTGAGCAGCACGTGAATCTTATACAATTTTCAAGTATAGGTTTATTTTGTGAATTCATCTAATTTATTTAAGTATTTACATATATGAATTTCTAGGCTTAGAAAAGTAATAAAATTCAGTACAGAATTCTTAGTAAAAATGGATAATATTCTGAAGGTGTGATACATCTTGAGCTAAATTGTATGAGAGCTGTCTTGTTTTCAGTTTTTATTCTTAACTCATAAGAAAGGTGGTGACGAAATATTTTAGATGTATTTCAAAATATATAAGGATGTACAAAATGAAACCATTCTAATAAAATTATATTTCACAACATGGATAAATCAAAAACATCTGCATTCTGATCCTAAGAAATAGAAAATGTTGTAATTACTCACTTTGAATTTAATAAGGTTATACAGAATAAACCGACATCCAGTCATCTGCGTCTACCTTGAGATAAAACTGTAGGGGAAATATCCCTTGTTTTATTTTTTTTTTATTATAGGCATTTATAAATACGAATGTATTAAAATAATAATAATTATCCCGTGGAGCACCCGGTAAAGAATTGGTTTCCCAGTGTTCTCCGTCAGTTTTTGAGTGTTCTGTAAAAGGCAGATATTCGAATAAAATAAGACTTCATATCTTAATAAATTCAGCGATGAGGTTTGCCACCCATCCTGAATGTCTTGATTGTATAGTAGTATGGTATTAAAATAACAATTAACATGATAATGTTATATTTCTATATTTATTTACATCTGTATACGGCGCAAGCCTTTTACATGTTTTACAAAATATAATAACAATACAAATTCACATTAACACATCGTACAATTAAGAAATAAAATCAAGAATTAAAAATCTTAAAATAATATAAATAAGGTACAGACAGAGACAATACAATTACAAAGTTTCAAATAAAATAGTCATATATTCAAAAAAATATGTTTTTTCGTTAGTTAACCGAATAATGTCCGGTTTAAAAACTAGTGTACGTTTTATAAGTTTATTAGTATGATTTTTACATAAAATGCGAAGTTCAAAGCACAGTATCTGACATTAATAATATACCTGTACAGTGAGAAAAAAACATACAATAAATTGATTTGTTATTCTTTTTACACGTACATTATTAAATGAATAAAACATAAAAGCAATGATGCGTCGACTGAACAGATAAAGAATAATGTAATAAAAGTTTAGAATTTATAATGTTGTATGTATGAGTATAGCTATAAGAGATATAAAATTATTATGTAGGTACATTTTCTAAAGAACCTCCATTTAATATTTAGTTATTCTTTTTATAGCCATCCAAAACGAAACTTTTTATAAAGCTCTTTATTGTCGATCTAATGCAGGTTTCATATAAATTACAAAATCCAACAAAATTCTCAAAAGCATTATGGAGCTTTGTTTAATTTTTCATAGTTTTGTTGAAACAAACGCATAACAAGAATTAACAGAAGTCGGATGCAAAGAGAAAGATGTATTTGATATCATCATCATCACCCTCACCGCTCCTCTCGGGAGCACAGGGCAGAAACCAGCCTCCTCCATTCAGAGCGTCTCTGCGCCAATTGCGTCACCTCTTTCCACGACATTCCTTGCGCTCTGATATCGTTGTCATAGGAACGGTGTATTGTGAAAGAGGGACGCTCAGGCCGACGGAACCCCTGCGGACGGAAGAACAGTGCTCTTTTTTTATCAATTATCATTGGGCATTCTCAAAACATGTCCCAGCCAGGACCATCGTCTCTCCTGTATTATGGAGATTACAGGTCTCTGCTGGGTGCGCCGGCGCACAGCATAATGTGTAACATCTTCATACCATTTGACATCCAAAATCCCTCTAAGACACTTGTTTTCAAAGCTTAGTATCTTCCGCTCTTGAGCCTTGGTTAAGTGCCAAGACTCACAGCCATATAGAAGGATTGGGATGATGCACGCATTGAACAAGCGACATTTTGTCCTGATGCTGAGTCCAGACGCCATTCAAACTTTGTTCATGTTATTCAAAGCCCCGCTAGCTGCTCCAGCATAATATATATCACATTGTCACATCATTAAGATGGATGCTTCATTAAACGGCGCCGAATAAATCATCCGACATATACCATAAAACGGTTGCTATTACTATCCCATGACAGCATATCCTGTAAGTGGGGTAGCCAGCAGATCAGCTGCTTAAACTGTTGCCGTTTAGTAAATATTATTAGTAAATATTACTAGGAAAGAAGGGCATAAAATAAGAAAGTTTTATGTTTAAAAATTACTAAAGAAGAAGATCCACATAATTAGGGTTTATTTATATACGTTAACTCGAGGTTACTGATAATTATGAATGTAGGTATCATCCTGAAGAGTCTCTGGTAAAGAAGAGGTCACCCACTCTTTGCTGCTAGTTTTTGAGTGTCCTTTTAAATACAGTAATTCATAAAACATCATGTTTTAGACATCTTTATTTCAGCGATGAAGTATACCACCTATCCTAAATATTTTAACTTTTATTTATTTATTTATTTATTCTTTTTGCACATCATCATTACATAACAGTGTTAACAAAATAATATAAAATTTTAGAAACTAGGACGATGTGCAGTGGCGAGATTATCACTATAAAGTGATTTCTTCCATCTAACCACGAAGATTGACACAAAGAAGACGAAATGCAAGTTAATTACATAATAATATTAATAATAACTAGACAACTTATTTATGATGCGCCGTTTTGTGGAAAAACCACCGCAAGGGCCCATTTAAGAATCATAACACCTCCCGAACAATAGGGTTTTTACTCTCGTCTTGAACACCTCCACACTCTCCAGAGTTCGTAAATCAAAAGGAATTTTGTTCCCCAGCAACAAATGCACATTCCGCATGAGGGAAAATCAGTGATTTTAAGAATACCTACTGATGAAGAGTTAGATTTGATTTTGAAATAAATAAATTTATAATTTGCATAAACTAAAAAGATTCTGACAATATGGGATACATCAATTCATTAATTGAGTAATGAATATAAACTTACTTTAAACTAATAATTTTATTGGCCTCCTGATAGTTTGTTGTGATCATGTATCGTATCAATAAATTATGATGTTAAATTAATGTATCGAATTCTTGATACAATAACAATAATTATGTGTAATACGTTCCAGTAGATGTGTTTTATCAAACTATGTAGATAGGTTATAAAGGAAAGTAACGGCGTAGTGGAACAGTTAACTTGTTATGTTAGAATAGTTTAAATAACTTCATGATGGACATAGACAATTATACCTATGAATTTAGGTCTTTCAATTTACATTAGAAAATCTTGGTGATAATAGCTGTCTCGGACGTAGGTACCTATATCTGAATTTATCTCAGCAAAAATTGTCTTGTTGCCTCTAATATACAACTTATTAAAAAGTAACTTTATTCCAAAGGTTTTACAAAGTTTTTATCTATTAAAGCTTCACCAAATATTAAATATGTTCCTTTAAGTATGTTAGTTTCTAAACCACACTTCGAAATTAAATGTTTTAAAATCAATGAAAGTAAGAAGGGATATTATTTACAATTCCAAACTTCATTTATCATTTTGAAAACAGTTAAATAGAGCCGTGTGAGTTTGTATAATTTATTCCCAAACAGTTTATATATTTTTTTCATAAATACAAATATTTACGACGATCTGTTATTTTGTGTGAAAAGCAGTGACTTTTAAGGATTATCACATCTAGAAGGGTACTATTATTATATCGGAAGGGAAAATAAAATTATTAACATACAGTTACAACATAATTCTATTATTTATACGTAATTTAAATGGGATTGAATTTAACATAATAATTTATTATATATTACCTAATTAACATTATTTATTTAAAATACACAAAGAATATTTTGTTTTAATTATTAGAGAGTTGAATTATCATTAATTACACCTAGAACTTTCAATTTGTCATTGAAATCTAATTTGTAAAGCTTTGGTTAAGTTTTAGAATAATTATTTGGAGTACTCGTATCATCCTTATGCTTAATATAAAACATGATTTAGGAGTAGAACTTAGTAAAGTTAACTAGAAATAAATTGGACTCACACCAGCCTGTGCCGATTCGAGTAATATCAAGACAAGAGTTGGAAAACAATGATAAATACTATGCACCTCGGCAACAAGTGATCACCTTCATCTTACACTGAAATAAACTTAATCAAAACTTTATGATTTTCTTATATTCTTATGTATCAATATAAATTAATAGCGTAACGCATTCTTAATCAGCTGCGTACACGCGGCTCAACGAACGCAGCGAACGAAGGGTCACTTATTTTTTCGGCGATGAAACTTGCCACCAGTCATGCCGCGTCAAAGTGAGTGAAGAGCACAATAATGAGTCCAGAATGTCGGTTATGTAAAAACAAATCTATTATTTTTTCTCTGTGTATAAAATTGTGGGGAAAAAAAAACACAAGAAAGAAAATAATTTTGTTTTCTTATTTTTTTCCTATATCAACGGAGAAGAGAAGAGAGTTATATTAATCTATCTTTCAAAACGTTCAACAATTAAGTGTGGACGCGGCAAAATGGGAAAAATTAATGATAATTTTAAACACAACCATTTAGATATACATTTATGTAGATGAGAAATATTGTTGTTAATGAATAAACGAAACTTAATGTAATCAATGACAAAGTGATTAAATTAAAAATTGTAGTAGTTCTTTTTTTGAGTTTTTTTTTGTAATGAATAAGGATCCGTTAATAACCCTAATTTTATTATCCTCTTTAGTGTATTCTAATTATAATTTTGTAAAAAAACCTCTTCAGTTCAGCAATGAGGTTGCCACCCATTCTGAATGTCTTAATGTTTATTTTAAGCATTTGATATCGATGGCTATCACACATGTCATGATGGGACGGATGGATTTTATTTTATTCAATGCAATTACGACAAAAGTAATTATTTGCACGTGTTTCATTCGAAATATTTGTGAAGCATGTTTGCTTTTGTAAATAGGTAAATGCTCATTGCAATAATGATGCTAAATTGTAATAATTGTACGTGATAGGTGTGTTGCTGATTCCCATTTATAATAAATTATTTAATTCTTTCATATTTTTTGGTTAATAACTTATTAATTTTTGAAGGATATTAGACTACAATATTGGTAAAATAAAATTACCTTCCCTCTCTAGCAACTTGCCTAAAATTTTGATAAAAAATAATTTCATTCCCGATTCTAAAAATATAATATGAAACGCATTTGTCAAAAACATTACATTAATTTTGTTAGAATGACTTTTTTCACAAAAAATAAACTCTTCCTACAGAAAATAAGATGTGAATTACTAGCATATAAATTTGAGCTTGCAAAAAATATTAAAACAGTCTATAATGAAGTGCTGACAACCATGTAAAAATAAGTTACTAATGTCTTAGATCCAATCATATACTATAAATTTCTGAGAACCCCATTGGTTGCAAAAAAAACAACAAGGCAATGTTGTCTTCACTTGATATTTTTGTTTATTTGGTGACTATTTCCTGGATAAAAGCTAGTATTGGTAATAAAGTTCATCACCAGTTTTCCGGTATTAATGTAGTTTTAGTTCACGGATGAATAAATAATATAAATTGGAATAATTTTATTAAATCTACAACGTGAATTGATGAATAAGGCTACGGTTCGTAAGCAGTTTCTACGACTAACTTAATTAAAGTCAGGCCTTCAATGAAAACTTTGTCACATACCAAAATCAATTAAAATTGTTTTACATAACACTCGTAATCTATAAACAATCAAATGATTATTTTTAATATTGCCTCAGTTTCGTAACTACTGAAATTCGTAAAACATTGTTTAAAGTTTATGAATTGGAAAATATTTCGTTCATCATCCTATACACGTGATAGCTACTAGGTATACTTACCTGTATCTATAAATATATAGAATATTAATGATCTAGGCTAGGTCATATTTCAAAAACTTCAAACGATCGTGAGACAAAAAAGCACTAATTTTTGTCTGCAACGTTTCTAGGACCTGGACGATTCTCTATTATAAGATATTTAACAATGTTTATTGTCTCATTATTAATGGCACGGTGGGGTCAATCTGTTTTAAAATTATTTGTTCCAAACTCAATGAATATTATTACAGCAGCAAGACAAAGCTTTGTTCTGTTCAATGATGAGAAAGTTTTGCAAAAATAAATCCAATTTCTTTGAAAATTTACAAGTAAATACTATAATATAGGTTTTTATGAAAAACTTTCAGTTCATTCAAGCAAACAGGTGATTATATCAGTATGAATCTGTGATAGATAAAAACAAAGTGTTGACGTGATCAGCCATAGAAATGTGGCACATAACGACAAATCTGAGTCGAAATTTCTAGTGTAATGTTTTGAAATACGCTGTTAAGTGGAAAACCACCGCAAAGGCCCATTTAAGACCGATAATATCTCACGAATAATAGTGTCTTTAAGGATTCAGAGATGGATCAAATTTTACATTGATCATCGATCTTATCATCTGCTGGAGATGAGCTGAAGACTGAAATAGCTTAAATCATAAGTAAACAATAAAGGTTATATTAACTTAATGATAATATTGATACAGTGCTAATTATTATGATGTGATCGAGTAAATTAATGAGTTTGAATATTATTTTGTATTTATTTTGTAGTTGTTCGTAAATAATTTCCAGTTGAATGAAGCTAATAATTAATTTATAGGGAAATTAATTAGTGTTGATAGTGTTAAAGTAATTGGAATGATATAATAGTAAGAGAGTAGGAGAGCTATTGATGTAACAATGTTGATTTATTTCATTTAGACTACGAGTAGTAGTACCTACTTTACTGTACTATTACTACGTACTACTCTTGAAAATCCAACACACCTTGTCAATGTTTGATTTAGACAAAGTACTCGAAGTAATTTATATCTAACATGGATACAAAATTTGTGAAAAAACTGGTGTTTTTATAAATATACTAGCTGAACTGGCAAACGTTGTTTAGCCATACATTATTTCTAGATTATAACTAATATTGCTACTAAAAAATTAAGGTTGATGGTAGAAGGGTGAAAATTTAGGGCTGTATGTATTTTTTAATGCCTCACCATAAAAAATATAATATTTTTTTTGTCTAAAAGATAAAATACAAAAAATCGGGGTGGACCACTCTTAACTTTTAGGGGTATGAAAAATAGATGTTGGTTGATTCTCAGACCTACTCGATAAGCACACAAAATTTCATCAAAATCAGTTTGGTCGTTTCAGAGGAGTATGATAACAAACACCATGACACGAGAATTTTATATATAAGATTTATTCTGATTTCTTGATTTTTTTTTAAATGTGATATTTCAAAACAAGTTTAAATGTGAAGAAGTCGAAAGACGTCTCTTTTGTTTAATATAATATAATAGTAAAAGAGGCTTGCTAAAGTTATCAAATTGCGAAATTCTAGTATTTGTGCACCAATAACATAAATAATTTACATGTTACATGTTGTCACTGTTTTTTGCTTAAAATAAAATGTAACCTAAATATGCACATTTTCCAATTATAAAGACGATTTTTGAGAGATGTAACCAGAAGTTTTTACTTCGTGCATTTACTACATAAAATTCCAACGATTTGTCTTCGCATTCATTGATTTTAGTTCAAAGCAACATTTTTGCATTTTTCACCATTGGCGAAAGCACTTATCTTGACTTGTCCCGGAACACTCTATTGCCGCATGCATTTGAATTTATTTCACTTACTTAGTCTCAGGGGATGAAATATTTTACTTTTTGTAACAGAGAGAGATCTTTCAAGAGACTTCTCTTGCGAATCAGGTGAGATATTTATTCAGCTTTTCCTTCCATTTACATACTGTCCACTTTCTGTCCCTCTAGTATTCAGATTTGTCCACTGGTCTCACGAGAAAGAATATCTACTTTCATCACATATCATTTATTGTCTGTTGTATTTTATATCCTCTATTCTTAATTCAAATTAAAACATATTTTCAACAGCTGTATGACGAAATAAAATGACTAAGGCTTAGAAAATCATTATTCATTTGAAAATGAACTCTTTAAAACGTTTGATGATTGAGAGTTCTTTGACTCTCAAGCCTAGTTCAATGGACAAATAACCGCCCAAGGTGATGCTAAGAAAAATAATGAATTAAAAATTCCATAAATTAATTTTGAAAGTCAAAATATTCCCTTTGTAGATTCAATAATTAAAAGATAATTAGAAAATGGATTTTGGCACTTGCTTATTGATTAAAATTAAATAGGAAATTTTAGTTTGACAACCATACCTGTTAACAAGAATATGTTTAATATAATGCGTTTTTTAAAGTATATCAAATACTATATTGAAAATTGTTCTTTCTATATAATCACATTACTTATTTAATGCAGTAAATATTCAGTAAGGAAAGCAGATATAAACGTTGGAGCTATTGCTAGGGCACATCCTGCAAGTGGGGTAGGCAGCATACCAGCCACATGAAATAAACATGAAAGCTGTCCTCTCCATGCCAGCAGAAATAAAAATATTCAGAACGGATAGCAAACATCATCGCTGACTTTAAGATGTAAAATGTCTGTTGTTATTAACTATTTTTTTTATATATTTAAACCTACTTATTTAACATCATTTTTGTAACTGTATGTTTCTACAATATTTTCTTGCTGCATCTATGATATTATACACTTTCAATTTGTTTTTCACTTATGTTTAAATTTCTTAAGGTTATCTGGAAGATAATGCTCATGCAATATGTTCGCCTTTTGGCACTAAACCATTTCACTTTAAAATTATTTTATATTTTGTTTTTGTGGTTAATAATTTTTATTTTATTCTTTAATCCTATCACTTATTTTCACTTATATAAAGTGTTTCGGTATAATAGAGCTTATTATACAAAAAGAATTAAATCGCTTTAAATGTCAGGAATTCCATGACTTCACTGTATTTCCAGAATGAATGTCAAGGGTGAAAAAAAAGAAAAATAAATAAAATCGCTTTTAAAATTTTGTTCTGCTAACTTCGGTAGGGAATACCGTTTTCGCAATCATAATTTGATTTCCATTTTATTAACGTCCGTATTTTGTCTAACCCGAAAGATTGATTAATTATCTGATCTGTACCTAAAGCTACATGACCCTTGTCACCGGTTTTCAGCGTGGAACCGCAGATTGTTTATCGGATAATCGCTCAGTTTATAAATATCTGCTCTCATTCTTTTGAATAATTCCTAATTGTTTTTTTTACTCTTGTCTTCAAAACAAAATAAAAGTTTTTTTTTCAATAGGTCTCTTAATAGAAAAATCATATTATTATTATTTTATTCTAGAGAATAAACCTTCAAATCAGAATAATGAACTTTTTTGGTTTCAAAAAGTTCGATATTTTTTTTGTTTGACATATTCCACTTTTGTCTGTATCATACTACTTATAGTTTAATAACACTATTAATAAGCGTCTCAAGCAAAGTTCCTAAATAATATACAACACTCACCTTCCTTTGCTTCAAAGTTATCACAGTAGGCCTAGTCAAAACACATTTAAGCCAAAACAATAATGTTGTCGACCGAAGGTACTTGTCTTCAAAACAAAAACGTTACGCAAACAAAAACGTAACGCTAAAATGTGTTTTGACTCGGCCCACAGTAGTGCATGTAAAAGTTAAGAAGGTATTCATAATAATTCACCAATAAAATAAACAGTCGAGTAAATGCAAAGATAACATTTACTATAAAGTTTGGAATAAATTATTATTCTGATTGAATATTCGAAAGTTCTTCAAACACGAGAAAAGTCGTTTGGTGTCTTTTCTAACAATTTTGACAAAAATAATTTGTTTGAGCTTCGACGGTCTTGACTTTAAAAATTCTGAAAATTTTGTAATAAAATATTTACGCAGTCTTTTCAATGATCAAAAATATGACAAAATTTAATTATTTTTTATAGTAAACATGTATAAATATTTGATCTCTAGGTTACAGGTACTTTCTTACACGAGTAACTAATTTGTTAATAAAGACCTCCATTCATCTCTACTACCCCACAAACGGAGTAGCCAGCGGAATAATGGCATATAATAAAGCAAGTTTTCCTCTCTGTGCCACCAAAAGAATGTTATTTCAGGAAAGATGGCAACTATTCGAAATAAATAAACAAGCGTTTTATTCTACTATTGATTTAATTTACGAGAGAGACGTCTTTCGTCTTATGAGGACATTGTCAATCGTCGATTGACAATGTCCTCATAAGACGAAAGACGTCTCTCTCGTAAATTAAATCAATAGTAGAATAAAACGCTTGTTTATTTATTTCGATATGGAATTCTACTACCTAAACACCGACACAGTGAATGAATGGCAACTATTCACTGAATCGAAGTTGTTAAATTTTTCATCATGATGTTTTACGTAAACACTTGCTTCTTACAGGACACTCCAAAACTTACAGAAAAGAGTAAAAGACCATTTATTTTCCGGGAACTCCACGCAATAAATATATATTTATATTTTTGCATTACGATTTTTAATTATATTTTTTATTATGTTTCCTTATGTATTTCTCAGAAGATGAATTTCTTTTTAAACAAAAGGAAAATATTATAATAATATTATCGAATTTATGCCTTCATTTAGATTTTTTAATATTAACCTACAGATTTAATTATATTCTAACAATTATCAATTTATTTCGAGAGATTTTTTCGCTTCTTTTATTAGTGTCTGTAAGATATAATAAGTGGGCCGTTAATTGAAATACTATTGAGAGTAATAATAGTAGGTACAATTATTTAAAAATAATTATTTATTGTTTAGATTAAAATTATTGAGAATTTTAAATAAATTGCTTTAGGGCCAAAGCTGATTAATACTTCCACACTACCTTGTGAATCTCAAGATTATATTATAATTCTTCATGATTTCTATTATAATTTCTAAGTACAAATGCATTTCATTTTAAATTTTTGAGAATCAATGAAGCACTTTTCAAAATAGACTGTATAATATATTCTCTAAGAGCACTTATTTGTCGTATGTAAGATACTAGATAGGATTCAAGATAATGACCGAATCGGAGGTAACCCTCCAGTTTTGAGAGTAGGGGGAATTGCAAGGAAAAGGCAAATGAAAATGGAAATTTAAACCACCGTAGTCTTTACAATAATTGTTCCTCAAAGTGAAATAAATTGTTTATAAATCTCTTGGGGATGTTTTTTTTTAATTCTACTCTTCTTTAAAAGATACAATATACTGTACTGATGAATATAGTCATTTGGTATATATTCATTTTTCTCCCTCTTTTTGGTAATTTTTTAGTGTTCTGGTCGTAGAACACTACGTTTTAGAATTTAACATCTTCAGTCCAGCGATAAGGTAGCCACTCTTCCTGAATGTTTTATTTTTATAGCACAAAGTCGATGATCTGTAGGTTCATAACGTTGATCGATTTTTTGGTTACCCCACATTTGAGAGATGCTTTAATGGTATGGATTAATGAAACATTGATATTTATTTATTATAGAATTTTCTTCAAATTTGTTGCATAGGACAGAAAATATATAATAAATAAAAACTAGCTTAAAGGGCATTGTACAGTTTCATATTATGTTCTTCTAATTGAGATGTCTATTATAATCTCGTATGTTTGAAAACTAATGTAAGCGATTTTTTCGGAACAATGACAAACAAAAAAATTCTCATTGTTACCCAATTGTCGCTACGGTGAGTTTACTAAAATGTAATCGTTAAAAAAAACTGTAGTGTACTTCCGTGATTGAATTACAAATACTGTAATTAGCCACATCATCATCCGAAATATTTATATAATGTAATTCTATGAACAAGTTAACAAATATGCATTATTTATGGTTCAAATTGATAAAAAGGCAACGTCATTTGCTATCGTGTCCTTTGCATTTTGTTCTTCTTTTTAGTTACCTCTCTACTGCTGGACGTGCGCTTCTTTTCTCTCTCTCATATTTTCAATTTATTCAATCTATACTATACACAGGCGCTTTGTCTTTTCTATTCTCAAAATCTTATAAGAAAGAATGGAAGGTCTATTTTTAGGTAGAGACTTCACAGGGCACTCCACTGAGTTTTAACTCCTGGCTTCAAATACGAATAATTCCTACTTAATCTGGAAGTAATTAAAGTGCGTTGGTAGTTGATACATATAATAATGATGAAATATGAATTACGTTGTCTCGTACGATCTGATTTATTGAATTAGAAATATTGCTTTTCTCACTGAGTTAATTTACATACATTTTTTAATCTCTATTGACTATGGCTAAGCGTGTTTAATCTTGTGATCTCTTTATAAATACAGGTTCCTACCTATATTGTCATCAATAGTATTCCCGAGAGGAAGAAAAAGTATATTTTTAACAACGTGCTTTTGAAAATTTCATTTTGTTCTGAATTTTGATCTTGTTAAGCCTATGTATATAGGTAATTCTGCATAAATTTATTGGTTTTAGTATTCTCTAAGTATAATATGATAATTTTCTTCTGAATCTTTCCCTTATCCTCATTTGTATCGGAGATCAAAAAGAATTCGGACAGTATTAGGTATATTCTTGTTGTAAAAAGGTCTGTTTTCTATTACATTTTCTTGAAGCTATAATATTCAATGAATAAATTTTCCGTTATATTAGAAATGTGAATTTTATTTAAGTATCCATAACTTATCTTCTTCTGTCCTTTCACGGTCTTCATTAAAGAACTCTGGAAGTCCACCTGCCATCCTCTCGCCTTCCATATGAACCATATGATCAGTCCATTGCCATTTTAGCTTGGAGATTTTATCAACAATGTCAACGGTTTTTGTTGGATGATTTCATTTCTTATTTTGTCTCTCAAGCTACTGCCTAGCATTTCGCTGTTCATGGCACGCTGTACACACCTCAGTTTCAGTTAATCCGCAAGTGATATCGTCATAGTCTCTAACCCATATTGTGTAATCACTGGCAGAACACACGAATCATAAAGCTTTCTCATTGGGAAATTTCAAAAAAGATGGGTTGAGGATAATGATGGCAAAACTGTGGGATCGTATAGCTCGAGATCGGATAGCGTGGAAAAGTTTTGAAGATGTCTATATTCAGCAGTAGATAAAAGAGGGCTAGCAGTAAGTAATTAAGTAAGTTATCTTACTTCTGGGATTGTGTTATCTAATACGTTCTTTTCCTACATCAGTTAAATGAAATTTTCTCTGAAATTTTCAGTAAGAATAACACAATCATGTTCTAAAATTAGAAAGCAGAGTTAAAAAAGTTTTAGAAAGTCAATCAAATAACTTAAAAACTGAGGTGTTAACTGAAAAAAAAATATAGTGTATATATTTAGTTTGGGACTAGCTTAATCTGTGTGAATCGCCTAATGCATGTAAGATTATTACTTATAGCTAAAGATACGACAAAGTTTTATATAATGTTGAGTCATTTGATTTCATTTAGGTATGAAGTATTTTTATGCTGCATACCAAACAGTGTGTAACAAATTTTTATTTTTACATATTATGAAGAAGATTCGTTATAAGAAACGAGGTATTCGTAATTTTTATTGAATATCGTTACTTTATAATCTTTTTAAAATCCACTTATTTTATAAACACGTAATATACTGATTGTTTGATATCCTTTACCTGTGGGTCATTTGAATACACAAAGAGACAATAATTATAAAATTGTTTAAAAGCAAACACCGCCCACGTAGTCATTAATTTAGCTTTGCGACATGATTTTGCTTAAAGAGTAAATTTGTGTAATGTAAATATCCTCGGTAAAAGAACAACCTCTGCTTTCTTGTACAAACTAACCATGAATATTAAAATATAAATTCTAGACAGTTTACTTAACAAAACCATTGACTTGAACTTATAAAACTATTTACAAACTCTTAATTTGTAATATTACTTCTAGACGATAAAATAGTACTTAGAAGCACTCATTACATTTCTTCAATAAATTGATGGAAGCGTTTTCTTCTACTATTGGTTTAACCACACGAAAGAGACACCTTTCGACATTTTAGGTCATTATCAACGAAAGGAATCTCTCTCGTGTTAAATCATGTTTTTCTCTTGTAGAACAAAACACTTACTTCAAGGTTGTATTTGGGTTTATAACAAAACCCAGATATATCTGTCGGCCAGTGTGGCGCAGAGGTAACGCTCTTGCCTTTGAGTCACGAGGTCCCGGGTTCGATTCCTGGCCAGGGTAAAATGAAGAATGACCTTTTTCAAATTGTCCTTGGTCTGGGTGTTACATGTACATGTGTTAAGTGCATTGTATATATATGGATCGTTGCGTTAGTATCCATAATACAAGATTCAGTCTTACTTTGGGACTAGCTCGATCTGTGTGAATTTTTATGCATGTTATGTTGTGTTATATTAAAAAAAAAAAAATGAAATGTTACTAACTACTTGTGTATCAATACAACGTTAATCAATTTTCTTTATTTTTATTATGTCTAAGTAAAAAATATACTGTATCATTCGTCTATAAAGCAAACTTATCTAAATAAAATTATATAAACGGTTTCGATCAGAGTGTTGAAGGCAACTGAAGATTTTAAACTTTTACGGTAGATGGAGGTAGTCAAGAAAGCTTTTATATGATAGGTATATTTTTTTATTGTATATGAATGAGTCTATTTATATATGCGCAATTAAATTTTATCATCCAGAAATACGCTCAAAATAAAAAAGAGAAATACAATGTAAGTATATATAAAACAAAAATTGACATAGATGTACTCGTAGGTAAATATTAACAAACGTGCCAAAATATTTAAACAGGAATTTAATTAGTATTTTATAATGAGTGAAAGAAATTTGCTATTTTCTGAGAATTTCTAAAAATAAAATCTCTATAGTAACTTTTATTTTACTGACGTTACGTATTTTGAAATAAGCTCATAAATATTAATTGTGTGGTTGTTCATAGTAATTATATTGGCTTAAAATACACGCAATAATATCTCGACAGTTTCAAAGTAAGTAGAAAAGCCAACAGACCAACGGTCTCATTCAAAGGATTGGCATAGGCTATAAAGAATGAATGTTGGTTTAGAGATTATAATATTATGTATTACAGCGCCGCTTTTTATAAAAGGAGGGATTCTTAAATTGAGCGGCAGGGAAAAGTGAAAAATGATACAACATTTTAAGAGGATTGAAAGGGCGACAGCTAGACCAGAAAATTTATTCGTTAAAAGTTGATGAACATCCGCATACAAGTTAAATACTTACACGCGTACTTATAAAAAATCATATTTAAACATGATTAGTTAGTCACATCTAGTACCAGTATTGTTATTCTTGATTAAATTAACCGCTTGAGTAAATATATTATTATATTTAGTTCCGTTATAACTTCTTCTTCTTTTGCTTCAGTTAGGACTATGTCCTGTGGTTCTCGGAGCCTGGGAGGTGGATGTCCAACTGTCCCTCCATCATTTAGGTGGTCTTCCAGGGGATCTGTTTCCTGTCATGCTTTCATCTGCTGCAATTCTGACCACTCGATCTGAGCTCGCCCTCTCCACATGATCTCTCCAGAAACGTCTTCTCGTTCTGCCCCATCGCACAACATCTTCGACACTACAGATTCTTCTAATTTCTGAATTTCTTATTCTGTCACGAAGAGTTACACCTGCGATGGGTCGTAGAGTTTTCATTTCGGTGGTTCTAAGAAGGCTTTTTGTTCTGGTGGTGTCAGCTCTTGACTCTTTGCCGTATGTCATAATCGGTCTTATGCAGGTCTTATAGATCCTTACTTTGCTCTCTCTCAGCATGTCTTTGTTTCTCCGTACAGCACTCTTCAAGCACCCAGCCACGACGGCAGCCTTGTTTGCTTGTTCTCTTACATCGTTAAAGAGGTTATTGCTGCTGGAAATCTCGACACCCAGATACTTAAATCGCGTCACTTGCTCTATGACTTTATTGTCTATGACTTTATTACAACATTTTATAGTATTAAAACCAAAACTGTTGTTATGTTGTAAGATTATGAAAAAAGTTTGATAGTCAGAAATATTATATTAACAAAGCAAATCTAGATTTGTAATTAACGTGTTAATTAGGACTTAAACGTGTGAAGAGTTGCATAATTATAATGGTTACCTATGTCTTCTTCGTTTGGTATCGTGATTGTACGAAGTTACTTTTCGATTTCCGGTCAAGCCTCTGTAAATAGAAAATGGTTCATTATTTAGGTACTTACTGTATACAAGACAAAACGGATGTATGCTGATTTGTGAAAACTTAAGCACATAGTTTTATTTGACTGAAGATATTTACTCGAATATATCTCAAAAGAAGGAAATATATATCACTGCATGAATAAAAGTCCAATAATTTCACAAGTTATCATTTTTTTATCTTGTTGAATATGCATTGATCTTCCAGTTAACAATTGAAAAAAAATTAATAAAAAATCTGTAATGAAATTTTGTTACAAATCTAATCATGCTTCTTCTTTTCTTTTATGCTTACTCAAATGGATTTCAAACTTATACTACGGTCTACACAGTCGAGTGCAAGTCTCGCATCTGCAAGTCAGGTGAGTACACTGTAGATAAAATTATTAATTTATATGAAAAACATAAGCAGACAAAGTCATGCAGAAGTTAATGGACTGGATTATCCGGCTAAGAGATAATCTAGTTATTAACATTTATTTTCTGTTGCATTTTAAATCACAAGAATTAATATTCATTATATACCTATTACTATAGTGACATTATTACATAATATTCTTATATATACAAATTTTTAATAAGTGAATGTTCGCATTAGTTAGAGTATATAAATTTGGTCTTAATGCTATTGTAACATACATTTATCGTATGGCATACGTTTCCATTTGGAGTATTTTGAACTTGATATTTAAGTTATTGCGCCCAAAAAAAAATGCTAAAAAATACTTACCTATATGAAAATACATATATATAATAGATGTGGTAATTTAATATTGATGCATTTGCAGTCGTAATACAATTAAGAAGTTATATTTAGAAACTAAAATAGCACAGTTATGTTGTAAAGAAATTAAGTTCTTGTTATATTTTGTGATAAAATTGATTACGATAGATGTTATCGATGCCATTTACAAGAATTAAAAGCTCACATATTCAGGAACATAAAACTTTTCATATTCTTAAAAGCCATTACCAAAAATGAGTTTCTCAGTCAAGCCTAGCAAAATAATTTATGGTTCAGTTTACTCGACGGTGTTAAGTAAATTTTAGGCGAAAATCTTATAAAATGGAATTGCGAAAATAATGTATCGTGTGAGAAGAAAACCGTAGAAGAAATGCTGAGAAAGTAAAATGTTTTATTTTTACACAGGGAATACTATGCAGCTAAAATAAAATATATTAACTTAAATATAACCTTAGGTTCACTTTTTTCATTTTGGCTAAAAATATAACTTGTCTTATTTTTTATGCCTGCACTTAACTTTGCTATAAAGATGCAGTAAAATTATATACTATGCGTTGAAGTATGAAAAAGTTCTAAACCATTTTCAGTTATTACACTTTAAATTTAATGAAACATCAGATTGCATATCCAAAGGACAGATTTGCAGGAATTACCAGCCGCGAAGTAATGCCTTTAAATGTATGATTATATAAAAAACGTGGACTTAATGCAAGTATCCAAGATGTGATTTCTTATACGTGATGACAAATAAAATACAGCATTTAATAATTCACTCAAAACGGGATGTAGAGAAGAAATAAATCTATTATTGTTTAAAAAGCAGTACAAATTTTAATAGTTTTGGATTATGTTAAATGTGGGAATGAATATAAAAAATATTTTCGTGATACCCAATTGAGTACCTACCGCTAACATTATAAGCAACAAAGATAAAGTTTTAAATATCTTGCACTTTTCATGTAGGTACATATTAAATACATCTCATTTTTATGTAGATTGCCAATCTCAGTTAAATTTACATACTTTCGCAATGAGTAATAAATCTATAAGACAAGATTTAAATAAGTAAGTCATGAATCAAGCCTGAGAAGTACGAGTAAATGGCTTAAAAAAATATCTTGAAATTGATGCACTGATTAGATTCATTACACTTTAATATCTCAAAAAAACGATTGATGTTATTTTAATTCGCCAGTTGTATTTTAATTGTCAGGTTTGTACATATTTAATTTTTGGGTTAGTTGGAAGAGATCGCGCCTTTGCGATAAACTCGCCCTCTGTATATTGATTGTATGTAATTTTGATGTATACCTTTTATGTAATTGTATTTTATCAATGTACAGTAAAGAATAAATAAATAAAATAAATAAATAAATTTAATAATTATGATGGTTGGAAAAATGCCAATTTTTGTTTTAATAGATCCGATACTATATAATGTAAAAGTTTGCCACGAAAGATGTTTTAAGAAAATGAATATAAATGTGAGTTTCATTATTATTAAATACAATTTTCGTTCCTTCAACCATTTCCAGTATCCTTAAGATCTGCGATGGAATCGATTGAATGTCGTGGCTATTACAAATGAAAGGTCTTAAAAATCTGATAAAAATTGATCTACGGTGCCATCAAAATAAATTAATAACCAATTTAGGAAAATTGGAAAGCATATTAAAGATAATTTTGATAGAATGTCGATTTCCTTCATTTCCCCCGTTCGATGAACTTCGTCTTCTTTTTTTAATTTCACCATTTTCTATCATTCATTCTTGTCTATCATTGGAGGACGTTTAGTAGCTATCTAGGTACCTACTTATTTACTAACTGTCTATATAATATAAACTTATTAAAGCTTCCCTTTTTTGTACGATGATTTTTTCATTTCAGATGTTGTAGTAGGTAGAAAATGTCAATTTGAGAATACTTGAGTGTTCATTGCTTGGAATAATTAATATTGATTTTTTGATATAAAAAATGAAAGAAGTATCTACTAAACATTGGATATAGACAAAGTATTATTTTTCACGGCAGAAAAAAAATATATATTGCTTTTATTTCTTGCAAAGTAGAATTCTTTGATTTTGCAACTTTCTCTTATATTTAAGGAGTCACAAACTTCTATTTATTTATTTTTTGCCAGGTTATTTTTCTCAACAAGTCAGGTATTTACGTTCAGCGTAAAATTTGACATAACTTTTGAAAATTTTACATTAGTTTATGCAAATATTAATAACAATGTGCCTTAAATTTATAATTTAACATAAATAAAGAAGTGGATGCAGCAAACCTAAGACCGATTAAAGTGGAAAGTTAAAGGAAAAGTTTGTATTTAAAAAGAACCGAAAGTGGCTGAAAAGAAACAAAAACAAAAAGAGTTAATAAAACGTGTTTTAAAATCGATCAAAACATAATGGATTTTTCAAGAGATTTAAATAATTTTTCTAAAAAACAGATTCAAGAGTGTTCTTTAAGCCAAAATAATTTCTTTCCTGTCCTACTTTTTCCACAACCTTTCTTATGTTATGTATGAGTATGGTATGCACAATATATTTCTTTTCAAATTCCACGTCTGTCGCTTCCTACAGTCCCCTCTACTGACCGATGTTTAAATGGAATAAGTGGTTACATCTCTTGACCACGTGGGATTTCCAAGTCGTAAATATTGTTAACAAGAATGTACGTAATGTGAATCTAAAACTTTTCACACTCTTGCTAGACACCAAAACTTAAAAACTTTCTCACTACCAAACTGAATATCAGAGTTCTGGAATTTTTCTTTATATATACAATGAATATATGTATTATTTGATGATTTTCGGTGAAATATTTCTTTAAGGGAACTAATTATTTGATCAGCTATTAATCCATTCGTTCGGCAAGAAAAAATCAGCATTTAAGTCATTTGCGCAGCAAACAATGTTTTCATCGGCAATAAATAAAAAATAATCGCAACACTTGTTTTACAAACAAACTTGGTTATATCAGCAAATTAACAAATTTTAACAGCTTAATAAATAATCGCACAACAAAATAATTAATTGACCAGCAGAATTGTTATTTGAGCAGCAGAATTATTATTTGAGCAGCAGAATTATTATTTGAGCAGCAGAATTATTATTTGACCGGCAGAAAATATAAGATAAACAATATTTTTCACACACCGATTTACCTTCGGATCCACATGAAGTTTTTGTGATTTCTTACCAAATTAATGATGACTACGAAAATAATGCCAGTTTCCGCTTTGCTATATTAACGAAATATCTAACTGAAATGTCAAAAAACGCTAGAATCGTTGCTAGATGCTACATATAAAATCACATTAAAAGATGCTACATACAAAGATTTATTATTTGAACAAGATTAAAAATTTAGCTTTCACAAGTTTAATTAAAATTAGCTCACAGTTTGCTGCTCATTTATTTATTTTGCTGCACAAATAATCATTATGCTGGTCAAATAATAATTTTGCTGGTCGATTAAATTTAGAGTTTTACAATATCATATTATTTGCAATACGAATATAATTTTCTCGCTGGGCATAAGTAGCATATCAAAATGATATATTTGTCGACAGAATACATTTTTCTGATGAACAAAACTTCAATATTATGCTGATCGTTTAAATGATAGCCATTCTTTAATAATGTCTTACCGTTTTTGAATGAGACCCCTGTAATGTGTATTAAAAAATAATGGCAATTTAAGGACATGTTACAAAGTTTATGAAGTCGTAACTTATATTTTTTTTATTTACAGATACTATAACAAAAATGGACGATAAAAAATGTAGGAAATGCCAGTGCACACAAAGACAACTCACATTCAATTTTTTCAACTTAAGGGGTAAATATAGAGATCGCGGCTGAAAAATAAAAATTATTTTATTTATTTATTCATTAAATGCAATCAATAGACATTAATAACATCATGGCATTTATAATGCATTCAGAATGTAAGACATACCGAAGATGTAAAATGTCTTAATACGTTCAATCAGAAACCTCGATTAGAGAACCATGTCTACACAATGCAACATTGTGTAAAATCTAATCGGAAGAAGTGAGAAAGCTGTCCCAACGCTTACGAATTGGCTCTAGGCTGGCTTAAGTGATCACTTTCGGTGTCCATTCGGTGTACAGCCAGCCTAGAGCCAATTCGTAAGCGTTGGGACAGCTTTCTCACTTCTTCCGATTAGATTTTACATAATGTTGCATTGTGTAGACATGGTTCTCCAATCGAGGTTTCTGATTGGTTTTGTCATCTGCACCCAAATCCGGTTAAGCAATAAAAAAATTAGTAAATATTCTAAACATGTCTTAATACGTTATGTTTTACCAGTATCTTTCTTTTAAAGGACATTCGGAATTCATAAAAAGTGGGGGTCCTATTTTTTGCTGGGTTCTCTTGAATAAAGTGTTGGAAAGAAATAAAGGTAATCTGAAAAGATTGTTTAAATTGATGCAGCGCGCCTCACATATTCACAAGTTTCTAACGTTGAGAGACTTTCTACAGTGGAAGTAGGTCCATAAAAGGGTTCTATGGGCGCTGTAAAAACGTTTTCTGTTAAGTTACCACTCTGTAACAAAAACCACACCTTCTAAGATTAGTCTTGAGTAAATGATGACAGTGATAAATACTTCTAAGTGTTTCTAGAGCCGGTCCTCTTTATTTTCATATGTTGAATCCGAGAAATTATTGCTAATTACGCCAATGGAGATATTGCGTGATAAATTACGAGCTTATAATGACAATCGGTAGGCAATTTACGAATGGAAATTTTAATAAAAAGTAATAAATTCACAATATAATATATATCTTTGAAAATACACAATACATGAAATAATTCTATTTTAAAAGGCATTTTATTAATTGATAATTTTTATTTGTGTTGCAAAAAGTATTTATTTATTATTTCCTAAGTTTGTATTGGTATTTTTGTCCATTCTATTTTTAAAGAACATTCATTCGTTTACGAGTGGTCTGAAAAGTAGAAAAGTAACTAGTTATTGTGAGGTACTATTTTGATTTCAAGTCACTCAAAAAATTTAAGTAGTCGAGAAGGTTTGTTATAAACAGCTTATTTATCTATCTATATCATCACGTCCGGCATTTTCAACAAAAATAAAACATTGAAAATGATTCACCCCATTTCTAAATTGTAGGTATATTTTACGATTTGTCATATTTTATATTTTTTCATAATTCATATCACCACAGCATATACCACAAGTGGGGTATCCAGCAGACAAGCCGCATGTTATAAAAATAAAAGCAGTCCTCTCTGAGCCAAAAAAATACATTCAAGATAGGTGGCGTCCCTCATCGCTGAATTAAATATAAAAAAAAATCGAACACCTACTTTTTACTGGGCACTCCAAAATTTACGACGAAGAGTGGCAGATCCAGCTGGCAGAGTAACTTTATGTAATAAATATGCAAGGCGTCCTCTCTATCCAAATAAAATAAAGACAAAGTGTTGTACCTCAATAAAATAATTGATCCTTGTCGCTTGGAATACGCACATATGTAATTGTAAAAACACTGAGAAGGAATGTTTTCTTCCGGGCTGGGTGTTTCTGCTCTTGAGAATAATGTGCAACTAAACATTTCACCCATAATTATCTGTGTCGGGCATCTTCAATGGTGAACAAGGCAAAGAATAAGATTATACAGTCTGGAATGAAACATTTTTTCTTGCTTTTTACTCCTTTTGGTTTAACGCACATCTTTTACCCATTTTCAAGTTAATTGCATTTTTTTTAAAGAAAAATAAAATCTACATATATTTTAATCATCCTACAAGCCATTGAAATTAATTTCATAAACATTGATTTCAAGAAAAATACCTGTATATTAATTAACTGCAGACAATATCGTTAAGAGAAGTTGTTTATTTACTAGAGGGCAATAATTTTTAATTAATAGTTTTGTGACGCACATACAAACATTAAATATAAAATAAAATTTACAAATCTCGAAAATATGAATTGAATGCTGCCATCAGTTTTGAAATATACAAGTTTCATTTCAGCGCCTTTTATGAATTTACTTTATTTTCCTGTATCGGATGTTAAGTAATAACTATCAAATCAAATGATTACTATTTTAGATGTCAGTTTCAGTAATTACAATAAATTTTTATTATACTAATTTATCCAACATGCGTATGAATGTTTGTAAAAAGTATTTTGCATAATCGATTGGTTAAAATGGTGTTTAGGTTGCAAATATTAATCGCATTCTTAGGTAGTCGATAAATTAAATTTTGATGTATTTGAGTCTCGGGCTACTGAGCTGATCGTTTGTAGTTTAAATTTCGCTGCCAACTTACTTGCTATTTATGACACTGTTGGGATGTTTGATATATTATTCTAGAACATTAATTCTAGCCAGGTGCGAGGCCAATACAGTGTGACCGATTCTCAGTCGGCAAAGTAAAGTAATATCAAGTTTCGGCAGTTTGGCGTCCAGAAACCAGGGTCTAGATGGAATGTTTGTTTGAATTGACCTATAGTGAGAGCCAGTTACTGAGTTATTATATATGTAGTTCCACTTCTCCAAAGTTATTATTTTAGCTGAATTGATGCAATCGTCAACTGGTAAAATAAAATCGTGGGGTGACAAGCCGTTGAGGCAAGCGTCTCTAGCCAAATCGTCCACTCTCTCATTGCCACTAATACCCATATGCGAGGGGATCCAGGATATCACTATGTCTAGATTTTTTTCATTCGCCTCCCACAGAAATCTTTTAATGTCAAGGATGAGATGGTTATTTGATGAAGTGTGATTTTTAGAACGAAGGTGGGATACAACACTGAGCGAGTCAGTGAAAATGACAGCACGTGGAAGAGAATTACCAACAATGCATTTTAATGCCTCTTTGAGGGCTAGGCACTCTGCTGTAAAAATTGATGCAGCAGACGGTAGGCATAATTTCATTTCAAGGTTCTGATTTGGTGTATAAAAGGCAGCACCACACCTACCGTCCTGGAGTTTGGAACCGTCTGTGTAAAATAATGCATAGGACGGCCATCTACTGTGTACAATTTGAAGAAATAACTGATTAACAATGTGAGGGTCGAGTAATGACATGGATCTATCCAGTCCTATTGATTCAACAATATTCGAAGTTATGACGGCATGAGGTATTGCGATATTTGATGGACGGGTCTGGTATGATAAGAACCATTTCTGGGATATATATTCCCAAGAAGAACACAGGAGAGGGTACTTCCTGTTTCTCCAGTAAGGCTCATTCAAGCAATGACTCAGTAATAATTGTAATTTATCAATGAGGATGTGGTTGTGTGACATTCTTTTGATAATAAATTTGAAGGCTAAAAACTCCCGACGGAGCGACAGTGGCATATCGACGCATTCCACTTGTAGAGCAACTACTGGAGATGATTTCATTGCTCCTAGGATAAGTCTGAGGCATTTGTATTGGAGTCTGTCAAGTTTCAAGGACAGATAGTTTGGAAGAGGGTCCATTAAAAAGCTCCCGTATTCAAGATGACAGCGAATTAGGGCAAAGTATAAGGTTCTCAAGGTAGAAGGGTGAGCACCCCACCAGACTCTAGTTACAGCTCTTAGGATATTTATATTTTTTTCACATTTTGAAATAACATTTTCAATGTGCAAGTTCCATGAAAATTTGCGGTGAAGTGTCATGCCTAAAAATTTGACTGACTCCCTCATTGGAATTGGAATATTATTGCAGCTTATTTGACAACCAGGAGATTTGTGTTTATTAGAGAAAACAACTGTTTGGCTCTTCGTAGGAGAAAGAGACAAGCCATGCATTTCCAACCAGTCATTGATAGAATGAAGAGATGACTCTAAATTCTCAACCGCAAGACGCATCAAATTATGAGAACTATATAAGACGAAGTCATCCGCATATTGAAGTATATTGCAGGACGAGTGGATGGATGTTCGAATATCCAGGGTGTACACATTAAATAGGAGGGGACTTAAAACTGATCCCTGTGGGAGGCCTCTGTAAGCCCTTATTTCCACCAGACCATTTGCCGATTCAAAGATGAGACACCTCTCACACATTATATTAAAAATAAGACAACATAGCAAGTCTGGAACTCCGATGGAACTTAGTTTACAATTTAAATTGGGAATGATGACACTATCGTATGCACTGGAAATATCCAGAAAACAAGCAATCAGGTCATTTTTATTTGTTTTTGCTATTTGAACATCGGTAACTAAGGTGCTTAAGCTATCAATGCATGATCTACCCTTTCTGAAGCCAAACTGCCTTGGTGGGAGTATGTCATTACTTTCCAGAAATCTTTCCACTCTGCATTTAATCATGCGTTCCAAAATTTTCAAGAAGCAGCATGACAAAGCAATGGGTCGATATGATGAACTTAAGGATGAATCCTTTCCAGGCTTCAAAATTGCGACAATTGCTTGTTTTTTCCAGCTATCTGGAATTTTTCCCGACTTTAAAATTTGATTATACAAATTTAACAGTTTTAGCAAAAATTCTTTTGGAAAATTTCGAAAAAATGAATATGGAATCGAATCTGGCCGAGGTGCAGAGTCTTTTGTTGAATTTATGGAGATGGACAGTTCGTCAACAGAAAAAGGAACAGTGAGACAACATGTTTGAGACTGAATTTCAGGCCTTTTTTCAAGCTCCTGGTGGATTGGGACATATGGAGGTGCCTGTTGGTCGATAAAACTATCCATCCAAGAGAGATCAGATTTATTTGGTCTGAGGGTATACGAACCTTTAAATTTTCGGACTGAATCCCAAACTTCTGAAGTTTGGGTATCTGGAGATAGAGAATTGCAAAATTGGACCCAACCCTGTCTTTTTTTCCTTCTCAGAAGTTTCTTTGTGCGTGCCTGCACACTGCGAACATTCAGAAAATTTTCTAGTGACATGTTTTTTTTTAAATTTTTAACCGCTTGAGACCTTAAATGAACCGCCTGTGTGCACTCGCTATCCCACCAGGGGGGAGAGTATGTAAAAGATTTTCGTGGGGTTGACATAGGAATTGCTATATTTGCCGCGTCTGTGACAATCTTTGAAACCATAGAGATCCATCTCAAACCTGGATATCTCAGAAGTCGTAGATTCCGATTTAAAATTTCCGATTCTCGATTAGGATAAAGGAAAAATTATCTTTTCCAGTTGTTCTTGGTCTGGCATTGAAGAGAGAGTATTTTAGAACATAAAGTATTTTACAGTATTTATTTTGTAAAAGTCCAAATATTAATAGCAAATAAAAATATGATTTGAAGTTTTACTTGTTTTACAGTATAGTTACCTAATTTATTGTGGTGACCCATAAATTTCGACATGAGATGTCGTTTTCAAATAAACCCCTCGCGAGGTTTTAAATCATATTTTTTTATTTTGTTACAAATAAATTTGGAACATGTTACACATGTACATACATACAAACCATCACAGCATAACAAGTGGGGTAGCCAGCAACATGTTTTATAAGAAATTTTGCACTACATTACATGTCTATAATGCCAATGACCATTTTTAAATATATTGTCTGTGGTGTGCTGTTGATGTAAAATTAAATTAAAATATAAACTCGATAAATGTACCGCAAATTGACATAATTCATTCGGAGGGATTTCACTCAATATAGATGTAGGTACTGTAGTTTATTCAATTGAATTCTATTTTTATCTCCATATTGGATTTTATTTGCAAAAGGATAAAACTTGACTGGATAACCACAATCATTCTATTGAATCCACAAACAGAGGTACACTTGTATCAGAGAGTGCTGCCGTATAATTTATATGGGGTAATTCGATTGACTGCCGTTCGTCAGCATGTGGTAAAACACAAACGTGTTGACAAATGCAGCAGGTAAAAGGTTTATCACTGTGTGTACGATTATGTTGACATATGTTTTATGTCACACCGACAACTACGTATGTAGGTAGCCAATACCAATAGCCAATTTACTCAATTCTTGTTCACTGTTACAGTTCATAAAAGTGATATTAATTTGCCTGGATTTTCTGTTGCTTTTTTTGGATAAATATATCCGACTGATAAATCCTGGGATAATATTTTTTTTTTTTTTTTTATTTATTTATTTCCAAAATTTTACATTTTTAAATAACAGTAAAAATCATATTGGAATATAATGCCCCACTAGATCGAAATCTGTTCTGGGGCAATACTAAAAATTTTTTACATTTTACAACACAATAACTATAAAATAATCAAAAGAATAATAAAACAAAATAACATAATAAAGAATTTAAAGTATAAAAAATAAGATAATTTAATAATTAAGAATAAACAACACAAATTATAATATGACTACACATACTCGCTCATTACATTAAGACTTTATTTTGTAATATGGATAAGATCATTCTCACACAACTCTCTGCCCCTGTCCATCAACCACCTCGTGAGTAATTTATTTAGGTTATTGTTATTTGGTAATAGTAAGTCAAGTATGTCTGGGATTATTTTATTGTATATTCGTGGTGCTAAGTGAATGTAATGTCTTTGTGCAAAAGTAGTGTGTACTATTGTGGGCTGTAATAAAGTTTTGTTTCTGGTATTTATCGCGTGTACATAATTAGGTAGGTATTTTTCCGGGTCTTTGTGCAGCTTTTTAACAATTGTCTTGATATACAACTGGCGTATATCCAAAACACCGAACTCAGAAAACAATAGGTTCGTCGAGTATCTGTATGGTTTCCGGGATATGACTTTGAGTAATGCTTTTTGGGCTATTAAAATAGGGTAAATGTTTGTTTTAGCCATACCACCCCACCCAGCTATTCCATAAGACAGTATGGACTGTCCTAAAGCAAAGTATAACGATTTTAATAAGTTCAAATCAAATATTTCTCTTAGATTTCTGAATATGAACATTAGCTGCCTAGTTTTTTTGGAGAGGTTTGATATATGCTCTTTCCATTTAAGACAGTCATCAATGATGACTCCCAAGTATTTGTATTGCGAGGTTTTTGTAAGTTTAGGGCATGTACATGATAAGCCTTGGTTTTGACAATCGTGTATTGTGATGTGAAAGCCGTTTGATTCCTTTTGTAATCTTTTGTTAATAGCAAAAGTCATGTATTTAGTCTTGTCGACATTTAGAGTTAGTAGTTAGTTAGTTAGTTTATTTAATTATAATAATAAAAATCTTTATGGCAAAAAAATCAATATAAGAAAACAAACAATTTAAACTAGACAAATAAATATTGTGCAATGGACGAGTTTATCGCAGAAGCGCGATATCTTCCAACTAACCCAAATATCTACTTAATTTATTCTTTTACTTTATACTTCTGAAGCTGAGTAACGTAGTGATGTTAGCATAAATAAATAAAATTAGTTAAAACGCACTATTTAAATAATGTTTTATTTTATAATTATTTTCTTACCATATCTATACTTTGTGAAATATTTTCTGGAGTTTGGTTATTAGACAACATTAAAGTGCCTTTTATGTGACAAAAAAACCTCAAAGACATAGTATAATTAATCAATTCTAGGACATAACATCCACGTCATGATATAAATTTTAAATAAATAAATATATTAAATAATAATCTCGAATACATAAAAGGTATCTACGTCAGAAGTTTGATTGCATAATAGCCTGACAGGAAAAAACATATAAATAAATATATAATTAAATTAATAAAAAAAACAATATTTTTCTCTATTAATCTTGAAACATTGAATTCAATAAAACCTACGTTGGTTACGAAATTCATGGGCAATATTTAGTTTTTTATATAGCTTATCGTGTTTTCTATATATTCAATATTATCCACATTGTTAACATGTAGAAACATAGCGTTTAATCGTAAGTTATATTTTCTTAGACTTAAAAGCACCACAGGATAATTATATGTACGAAGTAGGTATTACAAAGAAAAAGTATGCACGATCATTAGTATCCGAGAGCATTCCTTCGACCAATAACATTTCTTCCAAATGTCTAACAAAATATTGTCTGGTTCCTCGTCAACAAATTTTTTCTGGTGTTTGTATTATGTAATAATATTGAAGTAATGTTTTAGTCATTATTATAATGTCGTGTTAATATTCAGTACTAGCAAAATTGTCTCATAATGTTTGTTGCATTTTAATATTTTATCTACAGAGTCTCAATATTTTATCTACAGAGTCTCAATATATTATTATTATTTATATTCATCCGAGTTTCTTATATAAGACAAATATAATTTTAATAAACTTATTGATAATTAAATATTAATTGATTAATAAAAAAATAATAATTTGATGTTTATCTTCCATCCTCTATTTTATTAATTAAATGTACTGGGGTCGTGTACTTCACCATATTGCGATATTTTTCAATCAACCCGTGTTTGTTTTCCAAATTGTCTCTTAATATTTAGGCCTCAGTTCAGATTTAGGATCAGATACTCACAAAATATTTTCCTTGCGCTTGTGTGCAAAGAAAAGCACGAAGAAATTCATGTACATAAAATAATATTTGATTCTTCGATTTGAAAATATCTTGTTTCATTTTTTGATCTGGTATGTGAAAAACTCGCTTATCATTGAAGATTCCCCTATAAGAGACTCGTACGAGCTGTATTATGAAATAACTGAAGTCCAGTATCCGATTAAAATCTCAAGTCTGCTACGCACAGATATCCTTTCAGTATATGGATATTGAAATTTTAATACAGGCAAAAAATATTATAATATAGTGTCTTCAAAATGATGATACAAATTAAAAATTCTATAAATAATAATAATGATCGTTGATAATTCGTTCACTAACAAACATTCAGTTGTATTTATGGTGATGTGTTAATATTTCATGGGTATATTTAAGTTTGATGTGATCCATTACGACAGGCGGAAGAAATACAAAGATGGCAGTTCAGGGAACAAATGGAAAAGTAGAAAAAATACACAACGATCATATATTTCATCTATCTTTCTATCTAATGACTTAATATATAGCACAAAGATTCACTATGGAATAAAATATATAGTCTAGAACAGGCGTCGGCAACCTATGGCACGCGTGCCAGGCTTGGCACGCGATGGGGTTCTGAATGGCACTCTACAAAGTAATCAGGGACAAGGTTCGCATTAAAAAAAATTAATTTATGTTAGAATTTTATGTTATTTTTTAATAAATATGTTTAAAAGATAAATTTGGTATAAAATTCTTCTCCTCTAGAACCCCATTATATAATTTAGAATTAAGGCGGCACCCTGAATCATATTGATAGAGTGTCTTGGCACACTACAGCTAAAAGGTTGCCGACTCCTGGTCTAGAATATCGTGAATAATAAATATATTACAACGTACAATACTTATGTATATATCTACTTGCATATTTGACGGGGCATTGTTTAAGTCCTTCGTGTTGTTTAGATAGTTAGAAATACGAATGTTATCATACAAAAATATAATTATCACATTCAGTGTTCATTCATATCATATCTTCCAGCATTTATCATCAGCCGTTTTAAATCCATTATTGGACATAGCCTTCCTCCTTAATCTTCCACATGTCTCTGTTCTGAGCCCACTGCAAATAACCAGCTACTACCATTCGTCTTAAGTCAAGAGTAACCCTGCAGTATTTATTAATTTGCATTTTTTATAATCATATATTTGTAGAGTACGGGAATTATAGAAAAAATAGAAACTAAACAGATAAATAATTATTTTAAAATTGTTGGAGTGGACTTATAAAAAAATCAACTTTTGCTTTATTGGATCTATTTTTAATTCTGACGATGTAGATATATGATCATAAAATATTTCAAACAAGTGATGAATTATTAGATCACATATCTTAGGTTAAAGATAAATAAATTGAACCTAAAATAAAGTTTATCTCAATTATAGAACTAACTAAATTTGAATTAATTTGTTAAAGTGCTACGGGTCATAATTCAGTCGAACGCTTTGGATTAATAAAAATACTGCAAGTATTTAAGTCCCTTTATAAACATATCCGGTCTTAAAAATTCAATTATTAAGCGCTGAGAAAAATAGGAAGAGTATTGACGATGTGGAGGTATAATAATCTGCTTGATGCAGAAGAATAAATTTCGATGCGGTTTTAATCATAATCCCAAATCATAGAAAGATGAATTAAGTGCCTGCTCTTGAAGAAAGAAAAATACGAGTAATTTCACTGGCTACCATACTTGTTTCTAATACAAGTTGTGATTATATAGCAAGATAATTTTAATACCTACTTATTATTGTGTAATTTCTATGACGCATCATCGCTCAATAAGAACATTTCTATATATCTATATACACCATCATGACATCTCTAACTCGCCCATTGTGCAAAATATTTGTATATACCATGTTGTAATTTAAATATTTTGTACAATAAAGTTTATTATTATTATTATCTCTCTTATGTGAGATAATCGATGTAATGAACACACTGGTCATCTTTCCTTTATAACTGCCTAAAAAATAAATGAGTTGTACACATCATTGTCTTAGGTCTATGTATTTTTTGCGAACACTAATACTAACAATAAATTCTTAAACTTCAGAGAGGAACACGAGATCAATCCTTTATGGGAGTAACCTTTTTAAAATTTATTTTAGCACTCATTATTATGTCCGGTGACAGTCAACAAGTTATAATACGCGTTGATTTGCACGACGTGTGATATTTATCAAAACGAACGCAAAAATAATTCTTCTTAAATATAGACATTTATATAAGTATTTCTCTTAATTTTATGAATTTTGCCTGTACACAAAGGTTTTATGTTATTTTTATTGCAATAATTCAAATAAAATATCTTGATAAAAATTTAAATATGAGTGGACTTAAATCATGTAAGTACATCAATATTTTGTAGGTTGGTATACATTATTGTGATAGCAGCACGTGTATGTATGTATTATATTATAATTAGGACAATATGACATGACATCACGTTCCCTACCTCATTCACGGTTGATTACTTCTTCATTTCACACCGAGCTACTACACATCACGATGGCCCTGGTAAACCAATAGACTAACACATATCCACCCACCACTGCTGGATACTACGTACACCTACTCTTAATAATAATATTATGTAATTTGTTTAGTAGTGCTGCTGCGGGGGATGCTACACAGACCTCTCATAAACTGTATCCATAATAGATTAATATTCCTAGAATATATTCGGTACTTATAATTCAATGCAAACAGTCCTTCCTACCAACCAATTTGTTAAATATTTAGTTAATATGAACTATAATAACTAGGTTTTAAAACTTAAAGATATTTTTGGCTGTATCTATTTATATTTCTGGTGCTCACATTTAAGATAGCTAAATTTTCGACTTTCAATTCAGAGATCCGAGATTTTAATCCTTCCGCTGTCGTCTTTATTTATTATCACGATATAGACTTATTTATTTTTACTGTGTGCGTATTATGGAATGTCTTTTATTTGTCTTTTATACAACAAGCCCATACCCTCCACACGCTTGTTGACTCTATTTTAAGTTAAAGGACAATATTTCATCAGCGTTCTTGAAAAAATCTAACAAAATTCATAGAAACAATCATTATTAACTACCATTGCGATCCAATAACGAGCGTCTTCTGGCAATTCCTACACACAGTACCAATTATTTCTCGAAATCATTTTCAGTTTATGGTGCTCGTTGTTGGAACAATCTTCCTTCTTCGCATAGAGTTTCACAATCACTCAATGTTTTTAAATCTTCTGTTAAGGAAAAATGCTATCTTCTAACTCAGTATCCGTTTCCTAGCCCCCCTCCCCTCCTCTAATCCATAATCCATACCACATGTTGGGTGTGTGTCAAATATTATTCTAAATTTTGTTTTTATTTTTATTTTGACGTGTATTGATGTTTTGTTTATATTTTTTGTAAGTAAATTAACTAGGTTTATCTCAATGTGTCGTGGTTAAATGGAAGAAATCACTTAATAGTGACTATCTCGTCACTGCACACCGACCTAGTTTTTAAAATTTTATATTGTTTTGTTAACACTGTTATATAATGATTATGTGTAAAAAGAATAAATAAATTAATTAATCGAAGCGTTTTTTTTTCATTTAAGCTATCTCTTTGTAAGAATTTTCTTCAGTTTTAATTTTTTAAACTTAAAATTCCAATTCTTATGCTAATTGCATCTATATAAGTAGGTTTTAGAGAAATGTTTCTTTTTTGATATTTCACATTTAATATTGCACAAAAAAATATAAGCACGTACGCAGCTAATTTCTTTACAGAGGGGAGACAGCAAAGTCAATATTGATATTATTATAATTGGCACTTGACAGAGAATCGCAGACATTACCAAAGAGTTAAACAATACAAATTCATAGGATTTTCAAATATAATATTCAAGTTCGATATTAACCAAAGTTTCATAAGTTTGCTGACTTGCTGAAAATCAGACATTATCGGCACCATGCTGTTTTAAATATGGACATCGGAAGGGTTTCTAAATATTGTGAAAACCTTATATTAGAAAAACGGGGTTTGGAAAACAAACCGTTGTGTATATATATTTGTAGCCACCTTTTCATGGCAGAATTACAATCTGTTATAGGAAAAGAGTATCTGTAGATGTCTGTTTTATTATTGAAATTTTTACTTTTATATGGAAAAAAATTCAATGCTTTTTGCAGTCTTTAATTTGCCCTTAACCGGATGAATTTTTGGGTATTTTTCGTTTTATTAATTTTATTTTATTGAAAAATATAATATCGCACTTATATTTATTGAGACAAATAATATCGAGTTCGTCGGTAGCTTGGAGGTAGAGCCTCGGTCTCGTGAGCAAGGGGTCCGTGGTTTGATCCCAAGTGCCGGCAAACTCCCCTTTCACAACACAAGCTTTTAGCTTACTGTCAAAGGTGTATAAGGTTGTATTTGGGTTTATAACAAAACCCAGATTTTTTTTTTTTTAAATATAAGCGTATAATATAAATATATTTAAAGAAAATATGTATTTTTATGTGAAATTAAAATATATATAATTCGCAAAATATTTCAAGCGAATGTGTACCAATGTACGTTGGCATTATCTCTGAAAACAACACAATAAACACTCCACATACATTGCAGTATTATTCAGCTTATGATAATTATTTTTAACACTGAAATGAAAAAAAAACACATTATTATGTACCTACATATAAAAATATTATGTTGTAACATATTCTGTGTTTTGATATCTGTGGTATAAAATGCCTATTACAATGTCATTGTTCGTCAACCTTTTTTGTATCTGCTGATATTGCAGTTTTCTACTCGTTGTGTATTTCAATATACCTCCCGTAACTTCTCACCGTACATGATCGGTATGCGATACGCCATATTGATTTATCTCGTAACATACTTCTTTCACTTTGTCCTTAGTCATTTATGGACATTCTTTTCATTTGGCCGTACTTGAGAATTTGATTCGCGTAGTCGTATTTCTTATTTCTTAGAAGTCCACGTTTTCTTACATCTTTTCATTTAGGTTTTCTTCGTCATTCTTTCATCATCCATTCGTTTCAAATATTCAAATAGAAATGAAATATTATTATTTCAATCCATATTAATCTATTTATTAATTGGTACTGTTGCGAAAATCATTCAATGTGTTTGTGATTTTTTAAAAGAAATAGTTTTGTAATTCGCCTTTCAATAATAATAATAACTAGACAACTTATTAATGATGCGCCGTTTTGTGGAAAAACCACCGCAAGGGCCCATTCAAGAATCATAACACCTCCTGAACAATAGGGTTTTTAACCTCGTCTTGAACACATTCACATTCTACAGAGTTCGCAAATCATGGGGAATTTTGTTCCACAGCAACGGACCAGCCACGAAGAAGGCACGATCAACATAGTTGGCCAGACTAATTTCAGGGCATAAGGAAAAACTTTTTCTGTAGAAAAAGGAAACAAAACTATATTGATTGTGTGACAAATGACAATTAGGTATGCATGGAATTATTTAAAAAAGGTATTCTATTCTTTCTATAAAATTTATAAAACATACAGCTTAAGATGTTATTTTTAACTAAGAGGACACATTCATATGAAAATATTACGGTATTTTACATTCAAATGAATGTTTGACGATCAATGGCCGATAAGAATACAAAAAAGGGAATGAAATGTCCAAAAAAAGTTTACATTTTAGTCGTCGAAAATATGTGTGAAGCGCAACGGATGAGAATACATATTATATTTTGAGGGTAGGTTTATATGAAGATAGCACTATACATATATCGTACATACGAGTATGTAGATAGCTGCTTAGTATTATAGGCTTTATGAACTAATAACAGTGTATGACCAGGCTCATACCAATAATATGTGGCTTTGGGAAGCATTCTGTTATTAAATTTTACTCAACATCCTAGAATAGCAAGTGAGAGATTGGAGAACTATTTATTTTTGTCTACTTTGCTGACAAATTATATCTGAATACTTTTGTGTACCTACTAAAAAAATAACTTTTTAAGAATATTGGACACGTGACTGAGATCTACTATAAGATTTCTAAAGAGAACAAAGTGTATATTTTTATTTTTTGGAGACACTCACAAAGAACTAACAACATATAGGTAGAATACATAAAATGCAAATAAATAACCAGGCTTACCGGTTACCCAATGAAGACAGCCTATAGTAGTGAGCAATTGAAAAAAAAACTTCGGAGAATTCGAACAAAATACTATGCTACTTTATTAGAACGATATATGAATTTTGTGGAAAGAGATAGCCTTGATAGATAAATTTGATCAGAATAGAGAAGGTTTTTATTTCATTTTGAGGTAAATTCAAGAAGGACTTCTCAAGAGGAATAAGGTAAAAGAAGATGACGTAGAAAAAGATCTTAGGTATTCAGATATTTGTATCTCTGTAGCTTTTCTTGACGCTTCTGTATTGACTATCTGACTGTATTCTGACTATCTACGCTTCTGTATTGGTCAATCTATCATTGTCACACTCTACACCGCGGGCTCATTTTCATTCCCTTATATTCGCAAAAAAACTGGACTGAAAAACATCACAATACTATTGCTTTGTAAGTACATACTGGCAATGATAATATTCTATCCTGAAAATTTTAAGCATGCTGAAAAAAAGCTGAACAAAATATTTGTTATGTCGAATACAAAGCATTGTCCAATTTCTAAAATGTAGATACATCTATTATATCTCTCCATATCATCACATTATCTCTCACAAGAGGTATAAACAGCAGATTGATATCGTGTATTTAACTTACAGTTTTTATTCCATAAAAAAATTAAAAGTTCAGGATGGATGTATCTTATCGCTGATTTGAATATGGTCGATGTATTATATTATTAAAGTTCCGTTATTTTTACGTGACACACTGGAGACTCACATACTTCACATAGACAGTAAGGGAGAACCATTCTTATCCAGAAACTCAAATTATGTTTTAATTTTTGTAATAACTGTATTTTGAATAACGCTTATTTCATTAATATCGTTTAGGAGTTGAAGAATATTAGAAGAACCTGTCACAGGAAACTTCTATCTAATATTGCGAAAACGAAACTTAACACACAGGCTGTTGATATTGCCGTTTAACATTACTCATGTTGCCAGAAATAAAAATAACTAGGTTTAGGACCATGTGCCATCTATCACATAAGCATGCATGTCGTCATTATTTGTATTGCGTACCTACTTTTGAAAAACCTACTTTTTGCAAGTATTTCAACATAGTTTCGAATTTGACAAATTAACACCATTTTTTTCTGAGATATTTTTTAAATTTGAGCAAAATCAAGACAACATTAGTATTTTTATAAATTTTCTATTGATTACAAACACAATCAACTTTTGTACCCTGAAGGAACTCGATATTAAAAAAATATCACCACAGTATGTTCCACAAATGAAGTTGCTAGCAAATATACGAGTATTTATATACTTACTTATTTATTGTGAGTCCTAATCTAACCACTGCTGGATAAAAGTCTCTTCAAAACTATTCATTTTCTTCCATATGGAGCACAGTTACTGAAATCAGCTATCGCATTAATACTTTTTTCTGGTCTTCTTGTGTTGCTCTTATCCTCCCATAGTATCCATTCAAAAATCTTCGGCATTCATTCGTCAATGTGCTCAAATATAAAATTATTTGTGTAATGTGTATTACTGCACATTGTTATGTATGTTTTTGATTTTATTATCTCATACACTTAATAATATTTCTTGAATTGCGTAAGCTGTCATATTACTCTAATATTGTGATTTGTAAGGATTGAATGATTTATTCTGAGACACATCTGTTCAACAATACACCCACACAAAGAAATTACTTACAGCACACCTCATTATAATATGTAATTATGTGTCATTACTTATGTTATACTAAATATTATGGGAGATTATTATTATGATTGACATATTACTGCCTTCTTCAGAAGAGCTTATGATAGGGTTGAAAAAGTTTTTATTTCCAAAATAAATAAAAACTTTTAAAGAGATCAGCTCTGTAGAATTTACGATAAAGAATAAGTTTCAGACTCGTTATATAAATTCTCGAGTGTCTTGCAAAAGCCAAAAAATTGCAAAACATCATGATTAAGACATCTGTCTGCCTATGCCATTACGGCATATCCCACAAGTGGGGAAGCCAGCAGACAAACTGCATGGATTTTTTTATAATCGAATACGATATTTAACATCTACTATTCAACGGCAAGGTGCGCCACTCATCTTGAATGTCTTGATTGTATTAGCACAGAGAAAACAATCTGCATATTTATCATATGAAGTTAATCTATTTAATGTGAAACCAATTTTATAATGCGTCTTTTTATTTTATAATTTTCTCGGAAAAGCGCCCAAAGTTGTATGAATTATGATTCTTTTGGGTCTTTCATAACGAATATTGATGATATTTTGTTACTGGAAGCCTTTTCGTAAGTAGGCACTCACGAGTACCTACCTTTGTACGTTATAATTATTATGTAGGTATGTAATATATAAGTTACATAGGTAAGTTATGTTTTGTATCATTTTAAAAGGAGAGTGTTTTTGTAACCTCAGTAGTAGGTAATAGTACCCAGAGGTGGAGAGGCTGGTGGGTTGGAAAAGTGAGGTGTCACTGGAATTATACGTATAAAATACCTTTACACCTTTACAGAGAAAATTTGCTCCGAAATTGCTTGAAAATGCTCCGAATTGTCGCCGAAAGATTTAAGATTTTTGCTTAATGATTAATGATCGACGTTCGCATCCAGCTGTCTGTACGTCGCCAATAACGAATAAAGATATACTGTATTTTTAAAAGAATACTTTAGCCTCATTTTTGAAGAATTATTTTTTACCAGATTAAGGTAGAAAATATATTAAATTTATAAATGGAGTGTACAACAAGTAATTCGTTTCTGATAGGTTCCTAGAAAAAAATTGGGTGAGCCGCATCGTCGCTCCTAAGGAGGAACCGTCGCTGGTAGTAGCAACGACAACAACATGCCGTTTGTGAATTCCATTAAATCAAAATATTCACAACACAAGGGACAAAGAAAATGCCTTTTACTTGTATACATTCAAAGGTGTGAAAAGATTGACTGGATGTTATTAATCAAAATGTAGGTACATGCATACTATAGGTAGGTACATTAACTTTACATTATAAGTTCACGACTTATAATAGTTTATGTACAGGTAGGAACTAACGTCTTTCAGATAAGTACCATAATATTTACTAAAAGTAAACCTTCTAGTAGATAGCTTCTTATAAAGTCATCATCATCATCATCGCCCTCAACGCTCCTCTCGGGAGCACAGGGCAGAAACCAGCCTCCTCCATTCAGAGCGTCTCTGCGCCAATTGCGTCACCTCTTTCCACGACATTACTTGCGTTCTGAGATCGTTGTCATAGGAATGGTGTATTGTGAAAGAGGGACGCCCGGGCCGACGGAACCCCTGCGGATGGAAGAATAGCGCTTTGTTTGGCCAACTATCATTGGGCATTCTCAGAACAATTTATTATTATAAAGATAATTTTCGTTCTAAAAAATGTGTTAAGTCCACCGAATAGAAACGGTACTAATTTTTTTCAATTATGTATTGCTGTCTAGAAAGCAAGTGTTTAGGAACATTCTAAATGAAAAGATATAAACTTCGCGAGGAAAAATGCAACCAAAAGTAAATGTCTCAAATTTTTATGATTGCAGAAAAGGTGACCAGCATGTTTATTAAATACAGTTAACGGGCCGACGGAACCCCTGCGTACGGAAGAACACTGCTCTTTTTGGCCAACTATCATTGGGCATTCTCAGAACATGGCCCAGCCAGGACCATCGTCTCTCCTGTATTACGGAGATTACAGGTCTCTGCTGGGTGCGCCGGCGCACAGCATCATTTGTAACATGTTCATACCATTTGACATCCAAAATCCATCTTATATAGTAATAATAGTAAATATAGTTATAAAACTAATCATCATCATCATCATTAGCTCGACAGCTCTGGGTGGGACCTGGCTGAATCCAGAAGTCCCTTCCACCCTCGTCTGTTCTTTGTTCTTGTCTTCCAGTTCGTGATCCCAAGGAATTTACGAAAATCTACCTACATGTACCATATAATTATGCGTTATTGTTGCGGTTATAGTCGAAAATTCGTTTGTAGTCGATCGCCAAGTGCATGTTTGTCTAGGGGGTCTGGTCTTCTTCGTGCTTGCGGTGTGAGGAGTGCGAGGCGTTTTACAGGGTTGTCGTCATCCAATTTGATTATGTGACCAGCCCATCTTAAGCACCCCACCTTGATGGAGCTGATCACAACGAGTTCTCCATTCAGGTCATAAAGCTCTTTGTTGTATCGACGACGTCAGCTTTTATGATCTCTCACAGGATCATAGATTGTTCTGAGGATCCTTCTCTCAAATGCTGCAATGGATCTCTCTAGGGCTTTTATTAGTATCCAAGTTTTTATCAGGGTTTTGTACAGTATAATTTTGGTATTTTCTTTGACTAGCTTTGATCTTAACTGTCTTTGGAGACCATAGTAACATCGGTTTGCCGCCATTATCCTCCTCCGGATTTGTCTCTGTTATTATTTGCTGTGGAGCCCAGGTAAGTAAAGTTTTCTCTTAATAACTAATAGAATAGTAAAATATCCTTGTGTTTCCAATGGGAATATATGTAACTATACCCTGCTCTGTAGATTAAGAAGAATGTTTTGGGTGACATTTTCTAGTCTCAATTTTTAATATTGCCGAACTAAATAAGTGCGTATTTGTAATAATATAAGTATAGTATGCTTATGCCTCAAGTGTTTTGTTCAATACAGTCGAATTTTATTGACATTCTTAGGTACTACGAGACTGATGTAAGATAGAAATAATGAGAAAAAAAACTGAATAGTGAATGACAGTATTGTTCTTATTTGTTATCTCGACTTATTTGACACAACTTCTATGTACTTGTCTGAGAAGGAAAAAAAAATACTAAAAATGTTTGGAAGTTAAACATTTGGGAAAAACAAAAAATAAGAAAATTGATTTTATTTGCTTAAAAGATGCTTACTTGAACTTAAACGATGATAGTGAAATTCATTTTCAAGATTACTTCTAATGCAATCGTAAAACACTATTTATCAAAAGTTTATAATGCCATCACAGCATCTTCCATAGAGTAATTAGTACACAAGCTGCACTCTCCGTGCAAAATACATTTAGAAGGGTGGTTTATCTCACCTTTGAATGGAGTATGTTAATAGCCTTATTTGTAATGATTTATAACATAACATGTATAGACAATTCACACAGACCGAGCTAGTCCCAAACTAAGATATGAGACTTCTATTATGGGTACAAACACGACGATACACATACTCGTATATACAATGCACTGAACACATATACAATACATGTAACACCCAGACCCAGGACAATTTGAAAAAGGTCATTCTTCATTTTGCCCTGGCCGGGAATTGAACTCGGGGCCTCGTGACTCAAAGGCAAGTGCGTTAGCCTCTGCGCCAAACTGGTCGTCAAGATATGAAAACCCGCCTTTAATAGTGCACTTGAATACTTTGAGTAAAGACCCTGTTCCAGGAGAAAAAGAAATCTATTCCATGCGTTTATCATCACAATTTGGTATAATATTTCTTCATTACCATACCTCATTTTATTCTTCATCTTTCCATGTTCAATGTTCATGCCATCAGGTCATGGTATAGTCTAACTGTAAACATCCGAGAATTTTGATCTTTTGTTGATCAATCACCTTTCCATTCAGAGCGTTTTAATACCGATTGAGTCTTCTCTTCTAGCGCGCTGATGTCATTATCATATGGATGATGTATTGTGAAACAGAAATATCCAGATGATGACCTTGTAAGGCAAGAAGGCTTTTTTATCAAATATCTTTGAAAACTCCCAAAATATTACCAAGCAGGAACCGAATTTAGTAAATTTATAGGTAATCCAAATTGTAGTTAATACCTAAAAAGTAGAAAAGATAACAAAGCATCTCTTCATTTCTTATTTATTTGAAAATTACATTAAACACATTTACTTGCCTTCTTTTCTGTTCTTACTACAACTTAAGTGATAAGTGAGCACACACCTGGTCCACTTGTACAGAAGCAACGTTGCTTAATTTAATTTACTTTCTTGTATAAAAATAGGACAATCTAACTGGACGTCTGTTTGTACGTACTATATTGCCTTAGTATAAAGAAGTCCGTCTGGATAGACTAGATTTATGAAGTGATTTTGATCATGAGTTCATTTTATTCTTGATTATTTTTTATACAAACAACACCTTATGTGTCTATAAAATAACTGGGTCGTTTTGCACTAAAGACTTATTCAAATATCTTTTACACTGCACTGAAGAGCTATTTTAATTAAATTCACCTAATTCCCACTTCTAATACACTTTTGGTAGTTCTTTCAGTTGTGAGACTGGGTGCTTATTTTAATCATCAATTATCCAATCGTTATATGAAGTTATGTAAAACAGATATCACAAAAAAACAATAAAATTTTAAATTCAACAACATGGCATGCATTCATCTAGATCTAGAATGCAATTTTTATGGCATGTATAGAATGAACTACATGTTGATTTACGAGTATGTACAGTTTCCTGATTCCTTATAGTAATTCCTTTCAGAACACAATTTTTCTTCACTACATTTACTTAGTTTTTGTAACTGAACAATTCAATGTACGTAAAGGTGAATTTACTATTGTGAATCTTCAAACTAAACTTTTTCCAAATATTTATCATTTAAGATAATTATTTTTACGATGTAATTAAAAAAATGCTTATTTTCACTCACCTGCGCATGGATCCAAAAAATCCAGTAAGTAATTAAATGTTAATTAATATTTAATATGGAAATAAATCTGCCCAGTGTATTTAATTGCGTAGCTGTAATTAATTTTAATTAATCGTATATTTTTATTGAATACAAGAAGACATCTGAAAATAAAGATTTGTGGTCTTCAATTGATTGAGAACATATGTATGCCGTGAGGTTTCACTAAAAATAATGCTAACCGACGGTAAAACCATTACATGAACACGTGTGAGATAAAATTACACTTTTGCATGTATAAAAAATAATACCTACATTTATTTAAAGATATCGATTTAAAAGCCTAACTTGATGATCATTTTGATTACATATTATTTACTTATATATAAAATAAAAAACAAAATTTTGAATTAATAAACGGTGACTGGTCAATTTTTGCCAATACTTAAAACTTTATTTACTTATATACTTTTCTCCAACTTATATAATAACTACTTCTTCTTCAAGTGCCTTGTCGGGTCCCCCCAACGTTGGCGATCACCTCGGCGAACTTGTCCCTGTCCTGCGCTGCTCGAAACAGCTCTTCCACACTTCGGATGCCGGTCCACTCCCTTATGTTTCGCAGCCAAGACATCTGTCTCCTACCGGTACCTCGGCGTCCCTCAATTTTCCCTTTTAATATCAGCATACGGTAATGGAGCTACATTTCAAATGCTTCCAGTCTGTTCATAATACCTACTAGAATACGTTAAAGAATGAGTTTTTGAGTGAGTGTTTGACGACAGTGGGAACTGAAGCTGGGTATCCTGATGAAAATTCTAAACTCTACCAATAGCCAATTTATTTATACTATACTATACTATACTATACTATACTATACTATACTATACTATACTATACTATACTATACTATACTATACTATACTATACTATACTATACTATACTATACTATACTATACTATACTATACTATACTATACTATACTATACTATACTATACTATACTATACTATACTATACTATACTATACTATACTATACTATACTATACTATACTATACTATACTATACTATACTATACTATACTATACTATACTATACTATACTATACTATACTATACTATACTATACTATACTATACTATACTATACTATACTATACTATACTATACTATACTATACTATACTATACTATACTATACTATACTATACTATACTATACTATACTATACTATACTATACTATACTATACTATACTATACTATACTATACTATACTATACTATACTATACTATACTATACTATACTATACTATACTATACTATACTATACTATACTATACTATACTATACTATACTATACTATACTATACTATACTATACTATACTATACTATACTATACTATACTATACTATACTATACTATACTATACTATACTATACTATACTATACTATACTATACTATACTATACTATACCCTCACGCCGTGTCCCAAGCGGGGTAGGCAGAGAGAACGGAACGCCAAACAGATCTATTTATTTATTCACTAAATTATATTCGTATCATAATAACCCACAAGTGAGGCAGCCAGTGAAATATCTATCGGGTCGTCTTTTCCGTGCCAAGTTTAGTTTGTTTCAGGATATGTCAGCACCTCATCGCTGAATTGAAGATATTAATCTGTAGATTATTTATTCTTTACTCGACGGAACATCTGATAATATTTATTTATTTATTTATTTATTTATTTTATTCTTCACTGTATATTGTTTACAATAAATCAAATTAACATAGAAAATATCATTTATACAATTCAATGCACAGAGGGCGAGTTTATCGCTAAAATGCGATGTCTTCCAACTAACCCAACTAATACTGATAATAAATTAAACGTCATTCATTTTTGTTATTTCATGGCTGTCGGTTATGTTTTAATACGACATGACTTCCAAATAACTAAAGATTTTGCTAAAATGTCATTTGAAAACCGTAGAAAGAAAACAATGTTATAATTAATAAATTGTTTTTTTTTTATGAATATCTTTTGTAAAATATGAATGTAATTTTCATTAAGCATTTCACAAAAATAAATCTTGCCGATTTTCTCCCAATAGTCTTCCCATTTATCACAATCAAATCCCTTTTAATTTTATGGGGTAATTTTTCAGATATTCATTAGCTTGAAAATGCGCTGTTTTATTTTCTGAAAAAAAATAACTTTTTGCCAGAAGTGTTTAAATAAAATTTTCAGTTCTGGCGGTATTATTAATTTCTTTTGGAAGGTAATTGTTTTTATATTGGTTTTTTGCTTATATTTACAAAAAAACCTATTGGTGTACTTATATCTTGCTTTTATTTTTCTTTCTTTATTATGGACTGAGAATGGAATGTGGTAAAAGTCTGAGAGACAGTATTCGTTAAAGTATGACACGAAAAAATCAAGATGAATTAAATAAACTAGGACGGTTTGAGGATGTGGAAAGAATAAAAGAAGACAGCCTTAAATAACTACAAAGATATACACGACTAGGGAAAGGGTCTTTGGAGTCGTTGCCTCTCGGAGATCAAATGACTTGATCACTTAGACCTGATTCTCAAGGATGGGTTCGTCTTGAGTACAATGTGCAGTGGAGCATGCACGTTGTTAAGGTAAAATCGTACCTACGCAAGGACATGAATGACGCTTGATTTTTTCAGCCTATCTTGCAAGGGAAACGGTTTGGTGAGATATATTATATGTTATGATAGATATAAATAATAATATGATTCTGTAATATGATGAAAACTTGCATTTTTCATGCAGATTAATATATAATACTACTGTACTACTACTATTATACTGCATGGCAAATCCCACTGGTGGAGTAGCCAGCTGACCAACTTCGTGTTATTAATATGCAAATTGTCTTTGCCGTTTCCATAAAAAAAAAAACAGATATTCAGGTTAGGTGGCATGCCTCATCGCTGAATTGTTTATATTGATTATAAAATTATAATTTTTTTATAATCTTACACGTGAGGTTTTACGAAACACCTGCCTTGTACAAGACACTAAAAAACTTACAAAAATGAGAGAGAGAGAGAGAGAGAGAGAGAGAGAGAGAGAGAGAGAGAGAGAGAGAGAGAGAGAGAGAGAGAGAGAGACCTATTCTTTATCTGGTACTCTAAGAGGATAAAAAATACCAATAGGAGATAATCATAGGATCCACACAATACCTAAGGTATCTTAATCACATATTCCAAGTCACTTTAGATGTAATTACACTAATTTGATGTCAAATATATGTAAGAAGATAAAATAAAATATTTCCAGTAATTTCTATAGGTAGGTAAATAAAATTATTATATTTGATGAATTTCTGGTGTTAGGACTTCATTTCATTCATAAAATGAAAATACTATTATGAATACAGCTAGAATGAATAGTCTATAGGACTAATAAAAACAGCTTCGTTTTAATAAGACTGTCAAATCCATTGACAGTTTTTGTATAAAAAATAAAAATATTTTCGACAACTTCTTGTTTCGATTAACGTTCAGATATCACGAAAAATAATAATTTTACGTTTCCTGAAAAAAGTAGATCATCAATATAAATATTATTTCAGTCCTTTCTAATGTAGGTATATTTCTACTATTAATACCTTTATCAAACAAAATAATAACACAAAAATCAATGCCTCCTATTATATTAAAATGCTTCATTTGAGCATCTTTCTGAATGAAAAACATAGGTATGTGTCTTATTTATTATGAAATATATTACAGCTACAGTATATTTCTTTTGTTTGAGGAGTTGCGTTAGGTTGGTCTCGTATAGCGCTTGACTCAGTGAATGAAGAATAACATTAATCCTGTGATTGGGTACCACTATGCTTTAATTAATATTTATTATGAAATATACCTATTACAGCTACGGTATATTTCTTTTGCTTGAGAAGTTGCGTTAGGTTGGTCTCGTATAGCGCTTGACTCAGTGAATGAAGAATAACATTAATCCTGTGATTGGTTACCACTATGCTTTAATTAATATTTATTATGAAATATACCTATTACAGCTACGGTATATTTCTTTTGCTTGAGAAGTTGCGTTAGGTTGGTCTCGTATAGCGCTTGACTCAGTGAATGAAGAATAACATTAATCCTGTGATTGGTTACCACTATGCTTTAATTAATATTTATAATTAAGTTGTTTATAATTTATTATTTTGAACTATTTTATAGATATTATTTGAAAATGGAAAAAACTATAATGGAATCTTCAAATCTGTTTTTTTTTTTTACTTGTTTGAGTGCTGAAAAATCTTTTTGATTCCGATATTAATTCATGACTTTATAATCCTAGACTTGTGTATACGTGAATTTTTATTGTGTATATTTTTGTACTCTATCTTATATTTCAACACGTAAAAGGCTCATGCTCACGCAGTTGTAAATAAATAAAAAAAATCGTTATCTTTTAATATTATATATTTGATGTACCCGTTGGAGTTAGTTTGTTTTCAAATAAATAAACAAGATCACCGATTTTGTACCGAGAGTAAAATATGAGATATTGAATATTGTCGGTATAATTATTAATAACCGGGTTAAAAACTAGTTTCATAAAACAGACATGACATTAATACATCAAAAAGAAAGTATTTTGACAGATTAACATAAACTGTCAACATTATATTTATGCGTAGAAAAAATATGTATCAAAGTTTTGTGGGCGTAACTGATACTTTATGTACTTAAATATGTACAAATTAAAATTATTCAAAAATGAAATACCGTTATACAGAAGTTTAGCAAGAAAGCATTAACTTTTAAACAAATTTTATTCAAGAATTGATGTGATTATTTGGTCTAACGAATTGCAATTTTTGTAGTGTGTGTCCTGATATTTTTGGTCATTATTCTTAGATAGACATATAGACAAAATAATTTACTCATTAAAAAGTATATGTCACATTGTTATTATTTAAATTTAAGTTTCAATAACATACAAGACAGGAATAAATTATTTAATATTATCCATTATAATCCCGTGGAGCACCCGGTAAAGAATTGGTCTCCCACTCTTATCCGTAAGTTTTCGAGTGTCCTGTAAAAGGCAGGTGTTCGAAAAAATAAGACATTTTACTTCTTAAATTCAGCGATGAGGCTTGCCACCCATCCTGAATGTCTGGATTTTATATTGGCACGGAGAGGACAGCTTGCATATTTATTATATGCAGCTGGTCTGCTGGCTACCCCACTTGTGGGATATGTCGTGATGGTATAGTATATTATCCATTAACCATACCTTGGAAATGGGATTCTTTGAATGCGTACTAAAATGAACTTTTACTGATTTGATGCAATTAGTTTCTTTCGTAGAATCAACAGCTGTTCATTAAACCGAAAAGTACGAAGTTTAAAAAAAAATCTAAAAAATCTAGTTGAATATGAATGTAAATTTAAATATTAGGAAAAAAGAAATGGTACCTTTTACCTTATTAAGATATGGCCAAAGATTTAGTTTTCAATGTTCGATTTTATGAACTCACTGACCGAAATGTATTTAGAAAACAAAACTACAGTCTCTGTTGTGGAATTTTGGGAAGGTTTTGAAGTTTTATTACTTAATTAAGGGTAGAGTCTAAAATTGAGTAAAAGCATAGCATCTGGGTTTTTCTGCGTGCGGTGTGAATTTTAAAACGAAGTTAATTTGTTTCGACCATGTTTCGCAACAAAAATTAACAATTAAAAGATAATTTGATGGAAACAAGCTACGTTAAGTTATAAATTTTATGTTTCTAAGTGAAATTGAAGGTTAAACAAAGGTTTCCATTAAGGACAACAAGAATGAAATAATATGTATCTATTTAGGAAATACAAAAAGTGTTTTTCTTTGATATTTTTAGTTCTGTAAGTTTATATTTAATTTATAATTATTGTTAAAAAGTTTTAGATTGAAAGAAACTTTTATACTATACATTTATTGTTAATATGATTTGTACAGAATCGTTAAAAAATGTATTCATTAGTCCAAATTTGCTATATAACTTATTATCTGAATCATTAACAATAAATACACATTTAGTTTTCAGTTGAGATGTTCGAAACTTGTATGAATTTTATAGACAAATTTCAAAGTACATTAAGTCGTTAGGATTCATAGTCAAAGAATATCTAAATGGTACTCATATGTGTCAAAAAATTAATCTAATTTTAAAGTTTTTATATAAATGATAGTAATATTATTAATAGATGGAAAGAATCATATGTAAATATTTAATACTTATAAATTTCTTTGATTATATTACCCGCATAAATATTACGAAAATATCTGTTCCTATTATAGCTTCAGGCTTCTAAAATTAGACCCTCCAATTTAAAGCTCCAATCTTAAATCTCTCGATAGAAGTTTCCGTTATCATCTAAAGTCATATTTTCTTAAAGATATTTCAGCTGATATCACTATTGTCAGGTATTTATTGAAAGTTTCATTATGTTATTTTTAGAAAGCTTAGTATTCTCTGTAAAATGGACGAACTACTAAATTTTGAGATGATGCAGATCTAGAATAAATTCAATACTTAACTACTTCTCAAAAGGATCTTAATGCAGGTTTGGTATACCTTTTCTTAAATAAACTTCAACGGTTTCTTAAAAGATATTATACTCAAGAACAAGAAAATTAAGAGTAAGAACCATCCTGCATACTTAATAGTGCGATTCTGACATCCATTATAAAGGTAATGGTGTATACCTATCATAAAAAGAAATGTTATGAATTAATCCTAAAATTTCGTAATATATTTTTTCAGATCTTAACTTACTTGATATATCTACATTTAAGAATAATAATTGTTGAGATACATAATGGGTTGAACTAAATTGATTTCTGGAATGATTACAAAACACATCCCTCCCGCTGATTTAATTCTTATACTTGTTACTTAAACACAATTTATCCATACCTCATTGCGATTCAATTACTTTGTTTATTACACTCGTATTCTTGTTTGGCGGCTCCCCATAACGCACAGCCTCTTGAAACAGAAATATTCGTGATATTAATAATCCATTCATAACGGTATTATAAATATGGAGTATTTCAACATACAATGCATCATCTAGTTACTTCATGAGTGACATTAAATGTACGGATATGAAAAACAATTGGAGTATTTATAATAGCAAGCGGGTTTATAATTTGAGTTTCTATGAAGTACAAATTCTCAAAATTAGTAGATAATATAGAAAAAACAACGATAATATACAAACAAACAAAGATGCCACCACGATAGCAGAAAGGAATGGGCTCTACTTGTTACTTCTACATACATGTTTTATATTTCTACAATATTTATGCGGTTCTCCACGTGTGCTGCCCTATTTATTGAACCCAGCACGTGCCTATCTATCTGGAATTTGGTCTACGTGATCTATTCATTTGATTCTCGGTGGCCACGTCTTCGAGCACCTTTTCTTTGACTTGCCATATATTTTGTATATTATATACTCTGTCTTCTTTCATTCATTCACATGTTGAAACTATTTCGGATAAATGGAAGTTCCCAGACTTCTGCGGTATCCGGGTGGACGGGGGGTCTCCTTCAATGCCGAAACTATCTTAGCTTATTTACATTAATTTATTTATTATACACATATACAGCTTAAAGCTTTTATAACAATAAAAAATCAATTATATATGGCATTAAAAATTAACAAACATATGAAATGTAAAAACATATGAAATGTAAAAAAGTATCAACACAGTATTAAATAAAAAAAAAGCATGAACACAATATACCAATAAAAACAAGTTGCAATTAAACAGTCAACGATCCATACTATATAAAAAATTAACAAAGCAATTTAAATAAATTCATCTTGGTTATTATACCTTATACGTCAGTTTTCATTGCACATTCTTCTCTCATAACATTGATACGTTCTTTATCTTTATATTTATTTATTTTATTTTCGCGAGGAACAAACAGCCAACACAATAAATATTACAAAAATCAAATAACATACAGTATAGACCACAAAAGTCCCCCTAAATTACCACAGTATAAAAATTCAAAACGATCTTGTATATCCATGAATGATGTTTTACTCGTATATATTGATTTACAAATAAAACTGCACATTTAATACCTATCTCTTTTAACTTCTTACACAATTTGTAGTCGTGTTTACAAAATTATAATGTGGTCGTAGTAGCACATAATATGGATATATACTTATTTATCAACTTGGATACATAATCTCCGAAGTGTGGCGCAAGATTTTTATTTTAAATATAATACTGCTTTTTTTTTAATTTTGCTCGACTGGAAGATTGATTCTTTGGAAGCAAATCTCCAACTTTATTTTCGAACTACTGTTGAATATTTTTTTTTTTTTTTATTATTGGCGATGCATCCTTGTTTGGATGATTTTCGCCATTTATAATCATGGGTTTATTGTTTCAGGTTATAATTATAGATTAAACTAATTAGTTCAATAATGAGAAAAGTGATCAATTCTTCAAAGTACAATGAAATTTTTCAGAACAAAATCAAACAACATTCCATACATCTTATCATCCTCTAAACCAAGCAGATAGCTGATGTTAAGTGGGTATTCTACATTCTGAAGGGAGAAATACAAATCACCGCGGTCCCGAAGTGGGCACGCGAAAAAGACGTGGTCGAGAGTCTCATAATCTGTACCACACTCACAGTCAGGAATTGATGCGAGACCCAGTTTAAAGAGATGACTCTCCAATCTATGGTGATTGAATCGCATGCGCGAAATCGTGATAATCTGGGTTGAATGTTGAATATTCTTGATAAAATCACAACATACAATCACGTGTTTTAGAATTGGACCACGTGCGATGGCTTATTATATCTACTTCCTTATAAAAAATATAATCCGATTTTTTCCATCAGTTCAAGTCGCATATAAGTACTATACATATATTATATTACATCGTGATATAATGAAAATATGCAAATGTGTACGATTAGTTAAACCTTTAAAAAATAAATGCTACCATGAAGAATTTAACTAGAAGAGCATAATATTTTGGTGTCTTTTTAAAACTAACTAAGATATGGATATATTGGATTCATATTCTGACGTTTTATATTCGATTCGAAGTGTATTTGGGTTTCATCCAAATCCAGATACCCAGATCTTTATATTCAATTAAAAAATACTTCGTGGAGTCTATGAAATAGAATTGATCTTTCTTTCTGTTTTATAATCAAGTTTCTTATTAAAAAAGCTTTTCCTGAAACATCCCGTCAACGTTTTTAATCATAATGAGAAATGCTATCTATCCTGAACGATTTTTCTTTACTTAAGTAGTAGACTCATGAGAGATTCTAGATTTTCATGTGTGTCTGATACAAAAATTTTGTATCTTAAATACCCACATGAATTGATACACTGTTTTATAAATTCTGATTTAATAGATTATGCTCGAATGGTTATCTTTATCCCATTTTTATTCTTATTTAAATTTTTTTTTTATAAATAAATAAATAAAGAAATTCTTTCCATACACAGTAAAAAACACGTGAATGTAACACTGAATGTTAAGTAATTTTTATTTCCAAGAGTTGGATGATTTCATATACGTAATGCAAAAATCCCAACGCAAACCAATATATGATTTTACAAGAAAACCAATCATTCGATATACCTTTTATCCTTTATAGAACAAGGATATTTTAATCTACATCATCGGGATTCCTTATTGCTACGTGCCGCATGAGATGTAAGTAGTGCTTATGAGCAAAATGATAAGCAAAAACTTGATTAGATTCAATATGCATTAATCTGTGTTGTCGATATAAACCGCAAATACTAAGTAAACGTCTACAGAGTCGGTTCATTTATGAAAAAAGTGTATTCTTATCACAAAGAACGAATGCTTAAACTAGGATGCTATGTAAAAAAAATCTCAAATCTTTTATATTAAATCATAAAAACAGAACTGCTATAAGTAGATATAATTTGTATTCTGATTTTTTTTTGATTTTCAATAAGGATTTTTATTTATAGTTAAACATAGCAAAACAACCACAAATTAAGTTGCCATTAGTGGTTTACTTGATTTAAAACATTACACAGAGGTCGTCTTTTTCGTTGCCTTTAACATGTTGAACATTCAGGATGGCGGCTTATCTATCGCATCGAAAAATTGTAAATCGACACTTTAATGTTGTCCAGTAATAATAATAATAATAGTCCTCATTTTTTGTGTCAGCTGTTTGATTTTTATTTATTCATTAATATTTGTGAACACATTTCTCGAGTTAACATCATATTGATAAAACGGGAATTCCTCGTTGCATTGCACCGACCATGTGCTAATAGCTAATGTATGTGATTTTTATCACACATGTACACTAAACCAAACACTCATCAGCGTTTTTCAAAGAATCATATTACATGTACATAATTAATTATCATCTATTAAACATTAGCCATAAAAGTAGGTATCGACATAGTGATATAACTACTATTGACATAATTGTATACAACAATGCTTAAAATATGCAAGGTAATAATTTTGCGTTTTTGGATTAGTTGGGATAATCGCGCTTTTCCTATAAATTTGTCCTCTGTATTTATTGATGTTATTTATAGTGAGTATATTTTTATTTGGTGTAAAACTACATTTACTTAAATTTGTAGGTAATTATATTTGAGGCTATTTAATAAAGAATAATCATAGACAAATTCTGTATGCAAATAAACCATATAAAAATCGTGTTTTATCCTGGATATGTTACATGTCGATTTTTTTAGACGGGAAGAGAGATAATTTTACAATAAATGTGGCAATTTTTTTGATACGAAATCTGTTTCGTGGAGTCCCCGGTAAGGAATAGGTCTTCCACTCTTTTTTGTAGGTCTTCGAATGTTGTATAAAATTCAATCATATTCGAAAAACATCACTATGAGACATTTTCTCATTTTCAATTCAGCGTTGATATACGCACCCATCGTGAACATATTATTTTTCGCTACTGAGAGGACTTCTGTATGATCATTACATGCGATAATTTTGCTGGCTACCCCACAATCAGCCGATGCTGTGATAGTTATGATATAGGTGGATAAAATCTGTCAATAAAATATTCATTTGTACGAGTACTTATATAATAACTAGCTGACCCGGCAAACGTTGTTTTGTCATACAAATTATGCCATATACATTTGCCATATACTAATATCGCTTAAATAGAGGTTGATGGTAGAAGGGTGAAAATTTAGGGCTGTATGTATTTTTTAATGCCTCACCATAAAAAAATAAAAAAATAAATTGTACAAAAACTAAAATAAAAAATTGGGGTAGACCACCCTTAACTTTAAAGGGTATGAAAAATGGTGTCGGCCGATTCTCAGACCTACTCGGTAAGCACACAAAATTTCATCAAAATCGGTCCAGCCGTTTCGGAGGAGTATGATAACAAACACCATGACACGAGAATTTTATATATTAGATATTAATTATATGGTAGGTAACTACACAGATCATGAATACCTAAACACAATATAGGTATTATTGTATGTTATGTATTTGTATATTATTTGCATTAGTGTTGAACTAGCTGTGTGTATACCTACTCGTTGGAATATTTATATTTATTTGTCTCGAGTATTTTCCTAATGTCATCCGGCACGTACGCATTATATATAATATAATCATAATCATTATAAATACCACAATAATTAATCAAAATAAGTATGCATGTACAGTTCTAAATTAAACCAACAATATGTATTTATTCTACAGCTTGGAATACCCACAAAACTGTCTATCGTCTTGTTAGGACATTGTCAATCTCTGGTTAGGACATTGCCAAGACGAAAGACATCCATCTCGACAGTAAAATATATAGCAGAAGAAAATTTTTGTTTCTTAATTTTCTTATGGAATTCTACTACCTTAACACCGACACAATGAATAGAAATAATGTTTTAAGTTACTATACTAGATACTTTCTTTTATAACAAAAACCTTATACTGTTGAGAATAATTTTCAATTGTCTATCGTTTGGTTAGTAAAGAAAAATTAGAAGTAGTTCTTTATTTGTGACATGTTACAGTTTCGTTGTTGTTTCTCTGCATAGTAAAAATAACTTTAATTAAGTTGATTATAATTCCTTTGTATTCCTGGTTCGTGAGTCTGACATCACTTATATATGTAACTTTTAAATGAAAATGAAACTAAACATATTATTTTTGTTTAGTTTCATTTTCAATAATAAGGACTCGTAATAGGTATGTTGGTTATTACAAAATACTTAAAACAGCAAAGTCCCATAAAAAAATTGTCTCTTAAAATTTTCTATAAAAAAATATTTGAATCCCATGTATAAAGAAATGTTAAAATTAAAGTAATAAAAAATTACATCTTTTGTTAAAAATCGATGGAAATGTAATGCATCTGAATAGGCCTTTAGATTTTCATAAGGTAGTGATAAAATGTTTTGATTTTGTAATAGAATGTGGCTGTTAACCTCTTTCATGGTAAGCGGCGCAATATTGTTAAAATAAATAGAAATACATTTTGCATCATATTTTCCTCCCCAATCATTCCTCCTCAAACTACATATTAGCGTTATTTATAGCAATTAATTAATTTTTATTACTTCATTAAACAAGACTCTGCTAAATTTAACACATTATAGCTTATTAGTCAGTATGGGTAATTTATTAAAATCACTATAAAAAAAGCAAATGACCACTTAATTATCACTATTTATCAGTGATTATATTAAAGACAAAATAGAAATCACCAGATTATCATAGGTACATCTAAATAAAAATGAGTTGACCATGTATGTTACCCTATAACTTGAGAATGGCTGTACCGAATTGGCTGATTCATTTTTTGTTGTGTTCGTTATTATCAGGAGACGGTCTGTAAGAAAGATTTTTTTTGGAAAATCCAACGGAAAAGTCGGAAATTTGGATTGTATTTTTGTATGAAAGTGACATTTGTATGCCAGTTCCGCTGACACGCATTGCCATAACGAAAACTTAATAAAAAAAAAAACAAAACATATAAATGATTTACCTGGCGACGCAGGGTAGGAACATCTAGTACATAATATTTAAGAATATGTTAATTCGTCATCAGATCAGCTGATGTTTCACGATTCGATAATTTACCTTACCTACTTATAAAAGTAATTCACAACCCCTGCGGAATTTCATTATATTTTTTTTGTTATAAAATTATAATAATTATTGGAAGAAGTAGGAATGCATATGTTAATCTGGCGTTCAATCTTATCTGACCTCAAAATGGATAGATTATAAAGTAAATAAGTTCTTAGGCACAGTGATGTAGTGAATGCTATTTATAGGTAAATAGTTTTTACCGTTACGGTGCAAATTGAGTGGCGTAGATAGAGGAAACGGAATGTCATTATTTTATTTTTATTTATTAAGCAAAACATACAGTCATTTGGCATATATTAAAAAATAGTATATCTCTTCAATATTTGCCCAATAAAGTTTACGGATATTACATTCTATCCTTACAAAAATTATATAATTATATGGTTGAAGATTTTATCAGTATTTATTTTGTGAAATTCTAGATCTATTAATAATGAATAAAAATATTATTTAAAGTTTTACTAGTTACTTTATTATGTTGACCTAGGTTTCGACATGCGATAAATCGATAAAACTGATTTAATTTTAATGTGGCATCGCATCTCGAAACATAGGTCATTTTAATGGGATCTGGGGTCGCTTTGGCAGAAGGCTGTAATGGTCCCAGTAGAATATGGTGTCATTTTAATAATAATAATAAAGTGACTAGTAAAACTTCAAAAAAGATTTCTATGTTTTGAGATATTTTTGAGATAAAGATATCTCTCTCTCTCTCTTTCTCTCTCTTATCCACGCTGCTCTGAAGGACGAGAATAAGGAGAGTTTAAAGTAAATGATATTATGAAGGTAGCAATTCCGTCGCAAGTTTGTTTTCAACGGAACACTATCCGATAAGAAGTATTTTATAGATTAAATCTAAATACACTTGTCATTGAGAGAACGACTTGCACATGCAAGTACTCTACTGGTTACCCAGCTAGAAGATGTCATGATGGTAGGTTTAGATAGTAAGACAGAGATTTTTGAGTATTTTTTTCACATGGAAGCATAAAACGCTGATGCCCAGCCAGCGGGCGGCAATGCGACGGGGGTCTTTGATGAACGTACCTATGCAATGCATGCATTAAAGTTTATTTAATTATTTACAAATATATTGATTACAAGGTTATCAATCAAAAGTTATAAATATTATTACACGAGATTCAATGAACAAGGGCGAGTTTATCGCTGACTTGCGATATCTTCATACCATTGTTCATTATATATCTACATAATTATAATAATCTACTACGTACACAAACATATGTTCAGAATATTCTTACGTATCTACTAAATGTCAGTATGTATAGCTATAGATGCGTGATCAATATGATGATGTCATAATATGGCATTTTATTTGCTTGCTAACTGATACTGCACTTCTACCTTCAACAGGATACTTAAATATAAGAGACAATACTGTTCTTTTCTAATATATCCAATATATTAAGTATCTAAAGTAAGGGTGCCCAACCCGCGGCCCGTTGGGTGTCTATATGCGGCCCGCGAAGCATATGCACACTTTTTTTTTTTTTTTTAAATAGTCGGTAGGTACTAGTACCCGCTACATTTTTGAAAGAGGTATTTTGAGTAAATATTCTTATAGAAAACCGAGGAGTTTTGAAACATTTCAAATTCCTATACCATTTTGAAAATATGGTGACGGGGGCAGAAATTTTAAGGTGAAGAAAAATTATGAAATGTTCCATATAAGGAGTATATTGTTGTACGGCCCGGTACGAAATCTCATTTCTAAAATTTGAGCCGACTGCTGAAAAGGTTGGCCACCCATGATCTAAAGTAAGGGGAGACAGCTGACAAGATGAAGATGATGTAAAGAGTATAGGGGGATTCACGTGAAAGGTGTTGGCAGATCATAGTTTCAAGTGGCGTGCTCATAAAGAGGTAACCCAGCCGATAGACATGGGCTGAAGTATAAATTGAAAAATATCTAACTTCCTTCTTTTTCAGTTTTGAATGTCCTGTAAAAGGCAGGAATCCAAAAAAACATTTCGTCTGCGACATTGATCACCTTCAGATCAGTGATCAGGAATACGTCATCCGTCTTGAACTTATCATTTTTCATTACAAATGGGAATAACGTGCATGGTAATTATATCTGTTGGCTACTCCACATGTAAGAATTGGAGTGACGGTAGGGATAAATTGATACATGGGATACATAGAATATGGTTTAAAGTTTTGTCTATAACCGGTCATGTATAATACCTATATTATCTATGACTTGATATTTTACACACTTTTCCTCGAATCAATACTCAAATATGTATAAACATTTTTTATAGTTTTTCTTGACATACGTTTGGAATACCTAAAAAGTGAGTTATTTTTAAATTACCACGTTTTTCCTTATCAAAAATACCTACATCATCAAATGTTTACACGCATTCAGGTTTTGGATGGCATAGATTATTTACTTATTTATTTATTCAATATGAATTACATACACGTTTTCTCATCTCATCCAATATAAATTCTCATGTAGCTGATGACACGAGATTGGTAAAACGTAAACATGGGTCTAGTATTTCAATATTGCATGGAAACTGAACTAAATGTTGCTCATTTATTCAGAAAACTTTCATTATTTGCTATGTTGTATAAAAATATATATTAAACCTATTAACAAACTAATGGTTGGCAATTCCCAAATATCTCAGGTTAGTAAATTCAGGTACCTGGGAGCAACCATAACGCCAGAGGGTGATCTCCGGTCGGAATTACCAATCCGCATAGGAGCAGCTAGCGGGGCTTTCAACAACATGAACAAAGTTTGGAAGGCGTCTGGACTCAGCATCAGGACAAAATGTCGCTTGTTCAATGCGTACATCATCCCAATCCTTCTATATGGCTGCAAGTCTTGGCACTTAACCAAGGCTCAAGAGCGGAAGATACTAAGCTTTGAAAACAAGTGTCTTAGAAGGATTTTGGATGTCAGATGGTATGAACATGTTACAAATGATGCTGTGCGCCGGCGCACCCAGCAGAGACCTGTAATCTCCGTAATACAAGAGAGACGATGGTCCTGGCTGGGACATGTTTTGAGAATGCCCAATGATAGTTGGCCAAAAAGAGCACTGTTCTTCCGTCCGCAGGGGTTCCGTAGGCCCGGGCGTACCTCTTTCACAATACACCGTTCCTATGACAACGATATCAGAGCGCAAGGAATGTCGTGGAAAGAGGTGACGCAATTGGCACAGAGACGCTCTTGAATGGAGGAGGCTGGTTTCTGCCCTGTGCTCCCGAGAGGAGCGTTGAGGGCGATGATGATGATGATGATTAACAAAACGTTTCGCACGGAATATTTCATTGAGAATATTCGCTCATTTTTGTGTCGAGTACTACCCATAATAGGTATATCAAACAAGTCAAGATGTTATGCGCCAGCGCATAACATAATTGTAGTCATTTAATACAGGGGAGACTTAGGTTCTGGCAGGGCTATGTTTTGAAGATATCCAATAGTAGTTAGGCAAAAAGCAATGTTATTTCGTCCACAAGAGTTACGCATGTCCTTTTTTCATAATGCAACGTTCCTATTACAACGACAATACAGCGCTGGGAATGTCGCGAGAAGAGGGAACTCAATCAATGTAGAGACACTCAGAATAGCGAAGGCAATTTTTGTGGCTGCATTGTTTTCCCGGGGGAACGTTGAAGGGCAATTAAGTGAGTTGATTGATGAAACAATGTAGGATGATCACGGTGTACAGTGTTGTTACATATTTTCATATATTATAGTTAATATTTTTCTAATTTATTGAATGAATAGTGAACCTTTTTAATGTATAATATTTTTCAGGTATTACTACTACCACTTTATTATCACAGCATATTCCACAAGTGGAGTAGCCAGTGAAACAACTTTTACCAACTATACATACTTTTTTGCCAATTATTATATGTATTTACTTTTGTTTTGGTGTCCCTTTCCAACACATTGTAATTATTATATAAATCAAGTATGACTTAAAATAATAGAATATTATTCTATTATTTGTCAGAAATATGTTAATCAGGGACACTGCCTTAAGAATTTTTTTCAACTTTATTTACTAACCAAGCAAACATGTAAGTCTTTTGGTATATATTACAAAATAGTACATCACATGAAGTTTGCGGATATTACAAGTGTATCGTTGTTTACAATCTATAAAAAGGACAAAAAAACATGAAATGAATTCATCAATAAGATAACAAAAACAAGAACATGAACATACAGCAGGTCATTGGCAAAAACAAATATATATATATATATATATGAATGACTGTGTGATCAAATTTTCATCGGAAATGCATGTGCAACATGCATTCCATTAATGAAAGATCACTTGATTTTACGCAGGAGATAGTATGAGGTGAAGGTTTTACTCCATTTCACTGCGTACAGTCGGGCAGAGACTTGGCTCTTGCCTTTGCATGTGGGACGAGACACGGCCCGTCACCGGAACATGCAGATTGGATTTGCAGAATAGGTGTTGTGTTTCTGCATTGTGTATATACAAATATGTGTATATACAAATATGTGTGAGGTGAAGGTTTTACTCCATTTCACTGCGTACAGTCGGGCAGAGACTTGGCTCTTGCCTTTGCATATGGGACGAGACACGGCCCGTCACCGGAATATGCAGATTGGATTTGCAGAATAGGTGTTGTGTTTCTGCATTGTGTATACATGTGCTTCTTCAGGACCATCTCGCAGAATGGCCGACACAACATTGAATCCAGTATGCGGGGAGTATCGCATATTATGAATGACTGTGTGATCAAATTTTCATCGGAAATCATCAGAAATGGAGTAAAACCTTCACCTCATACTATCTCCTGCGTAAAATCAAGTGATCTTTCATTAATGGAATGCATGTTGCACATGCATTTCCGATGAAAATTTGATCACACAGTCATTCACAAATATGTGTACGAGTATATACACAATGCAGAAACACAACACCTATTCTGCAAATCCAATCTGCATGTTCCGGTGACGGGCCGAGCCTCGTTCCGTATGCAAAGGCATGAGCCAAGTCTCTGCCCGACTGTACGCAGTCATATGGAGTAAAACCTTCACCTCATATATATATATCAGCGCTCCAAAAACGGGGGAATAGGGGGATAAGGGATAAAGGATTCTTAGGGATATAAACATCATAGCATCGACAAAAACATATATTTTGCTTTGTTGGTTTGGTTTTCTAAAAAAGAACAACTTTCAATGAATATAATGAGTTAAAGTTGGTACTAAATACAAACATTTAATTAATTATTTGCGAGTCTTATTAGATATTCCAGGGAATGAAAGGTAGTTGTAACTAGTTAATAAATAAATAAATTAGGATGGAATCATACGTTGTGTTTAAGAAAATTACGGAAGGTGGGTAGAATACAGTCATCTGTTTACTCATTATAACTTTCGAATAAATAAAAGCTGGAATGTCAATGGTTCTTCAATTGACGTCTTTGAGCTTAATAAAAAATTATTTCCTTTGGGTTATTTTTCTAAAAATATAAAATATAGCACCAAATTAGATAGGTGTTTGGGAATGACGTAGTTTTCAATCATTTCCGATCCTTATTGGGTTACGAAATCAAATTCACTATGTTGAAATGTTCTAAAATATTTTTATTACGATCTAAGTGGCATTCATATCGTTATTTATATGGGATGATGAATTATGTCTCGCAGGAATACCACAAGAAAACAGGTATTAAGAGTGATGTTTTAGTAGATTGTCTAAAATACATATGGTAAAAAAATGTTAATACTTTATTTATCACATTATGGCATATCCCACGGGTGGAGTAGCCAGCGGACTGAACGTAGATTGTCCTCTCCGTGCTAGTAAAAATTAATACATTCAGGAGGGGTGGTATACATCATTGTTATCTATACTACATTTTCTCTGACTGACATAGCCAGTGGAATGACTATACGTAATCGACGTGCATATCGCAAAATAATTTAAAATTTCAAATTATTTTTTTCATATCATCATGAAATCTAGTATAAGTGTGGTAGTTAGCGAGCAAATATTATTATACGATTAGGAAAATACAGTTGATAAAACTGTACTCATACATTATGTATGTATAAGGAGGATAGTTTCATGTTAGTATGGCGTGTTCAAAATTGAAATACGATTTTATGTAGTTATTATTTCAATTAATTTAATTGGGAACTTAAATAGTGTACTGATAAAAGTATTAGATTTGCAGAATCATAGATTTTTGAGGTTTTATTTTAGAGGGGAAATTTTATGTTTGTAAAGCCATATTTTGTTTCTTGAGAAAGAACATCACCTCCTATATACGAAACATCGGACAATTATAGTTAAAGAAAAGTGATAAGAATCGATGAAAAAATCATAAAATATGTCAAATAGTCGTATAGTAAAGAAAATTACTGTAAAAACAAAATACTGATATTGAGTTTTACACACTTTATTTTTTAAAGGAACACAACATGTATTAGGTGGTATATCGAAAGAACAGCCTTAACTGTAATTCGTCAAACATGACGGGAAAGCGTTGTCAAATAAAAATATGCATTCACGTCAAAACATTAAACAAAATCTTATGTCAATATAAATACGGTATGTTTTGCAGGCCGCCTTCAGTCTTAATGAAGTTGTTCATTAAAGCTGAACCAACTTTTTGACTATCGTCGTTTGTCGTCGTCAATCGCGCATTGTTCGTCCTTCAATCAATTTTGATCCCCGAAAATTATGTTTTAAAAAAGTGTTTTTCTCTTTCAAATCAAAGATTGGAAATATTCAATCTTTAATAAACAGTTCGTTTGTCCAAAAAAAAAAATCAATACCATAATTAAGTAAAATATATTTTTGATTTCTTGTTCACATTTTATACTTTTTCTCTAGTCTAGATTAATACTTTTCAGTTCACTTTTCAAATAAAATTTATAAAACGTCAATAATTACATTATTTAATTTTAGTTTAAAATCAATATGTTGGAATCACAGAATTTACAAACTGTGCAAATCATCAATTATTTTAATATAATTAATATCAAAATAAAAACAATAATATCACACATAATATATTATATCCGTCATTAATTAGTACAATAATAATATCTACACAGAATATTTTGTTTATAATTTAAATTGAAGGATTTGATCGATGTTTATAGAAGATAAACCTTCACTATAATTATTTTCCTGCATATTTATTTGTCTAATTATTTCTGGAGTCGATATAAGGAAATACACACGTGTTGATACCTAATAAAAAAATATTAAATTAAATGTATTACAAATACTTTAAATTCATTACTAATCTCGTCAACTTATGTTATATTCAGTTAGGTTAATTTTATTTTATCCATTAATTTGACACAAGCAATTATGACAAGAAATCAAAAATAATAAAAATAATCATCTATACTATTTCAAATTTCTTTGTAGATCATATCCTAAAATCAAAGTGTGTTATAAAAGTGTTTATTTTTTCCTTTTTCTAAACAATCTGAAATTATTTCATCTGTAAACATGGATGTAATGAATGGAAATCACGTGGAGCCTTATGAGAACGGAAAAGAGAACGGAGATGATTCAAAGGCCATTATGAAGTTTGTCGATAAGAAGCCGACTAATTCTGTTGACGGAATCATTATTCTTAAGTGTTCTGAAATCAACGTGGATAATCTGATGGGAAGTCCAGGTAACGGCCTACAAATCAATTACAACAAAGGGACTGGACAGTACAATAATGTCGTCAGTAACGCTGTCCAGGAGAAAAAGTGTCCGATTTCAAGAACAAGGCTAAAGTTTATCGAAACTGGAGATATTCAAGATGATTATTTGTGTGGAAAACATGAGAGAAACGTAAGTGTTTAATATTTTTTATCGTTAAATAATTAAAAACTTTATTGTCCATATTTTATAAGAGACTGTTTTGCTTCTCCGTTTTTAATATTCTTCGCAATGACTTTATATCAATTTTAACCATAATCACGCAAATTCGGACCATGTATGTTATTATCTTGCTAACAGTTTTTTTGTTCCTGCAGTTTTTTTGGTTGTGTATAATCAACAAGCGATAAAAAGAAATATATTTTCGATCCCTTTAGACATTTTTTTGTTAACTATGGGTCCGCATAGTTACATATTGCACGCAAAATTTATTTGAATCTTAAACATTTTTATATAATGTTAATTAAAAATTTGAGTAGATTGATCATGAAAATTATAAAAAAGCAACTCTAGACACCAATCCATGTCTTTTTCATAAATTTAAATTTCTTTAATTTTATATCAATTTTTATGTGGTCAATATGGAGCTCTGACACGTAGCTTACTCACATTTTGATTTTTTTTTCGATTATTTAGTCAAAGTAATTTTGCATGTAAATTAATATTATCCATAAACATTGAATTTAGACAAAAAATCCATGACAGTTCATTTTTATCACGAGATGCACTCGTGTATTTTTTAAGTAATACAAATATTATAAACTGAATAATTCAATAGATACGTAGTCAATCAGTTGTAAAGTACTACTGTTTAGTTTCCGGAAAGAAATGAGAATCGATTGCTGGACAAATATTTTATTATAGGATAAAAACCACTTGACCATTGTATGAAACAAAAAGGGATTGTTTTTAAAATATGGAAATAAAAGGGTCGCTGGAGAGTAAAGAGGGATGTAAGTGGAGGATTAATTTTTCCTACAGAATTTAGTAAAAGTATAGCACATAATACCTCTAAGTTACAAACGCATTCGTAATTCATCATAAGTCGTTCAATCATTCTTGGGATGTATTTTAATACGGTTCATTCATTCGTGCTATCAGGAGTTTACAACAAATGGGGTAGCCATCGAACTAACAGCGTGGTAGAAAATATAAAAGTCGTCCTATTCATGCGAATAAACTTTGAAGACACACATTTTAATATGAATTAATACAATCGTTCAAAAATAGATTCCACACACGATTTTGTTCGAACTTTACTCAAGATATTCTTAATATTTTGATATAGTTGTCCGAAGAATGATGAATATTGTAATTTAGGGCAGTTTTTCTGCGATTCAGTCTTATATTTGGACCTTTTATTCCATCTCAGCATTATTATTATTTAGTGCAGTGGCTAGGAACCTCATCGTAAAGCTATTTTTTCGCTGGCTCGAGCAGTGCTATAATAAGAGCTCAACCAGGCCACGTCACCCGGTGGCAGCACTTTGTACTAATATTAAGTACTAATGTTTAAATACATGAGGTTATATTCCTCACAATAAATAATTGATCTCGCACAGGGGGTTGCGACGTGGTTGGGCTCTTATTGCAGAGCTGCTCGAGCCATAGGAACGCACCTCAAGTAATTGGTTCTTGTGGAACTTATTAATGCTATTGGGCTATGTTGTCTGAATAATATCTTCTTGGTCTGAGACTTTCAATAGTAAATTTGTCCACCTTAAGTATTTTTATTTATGACTTTAATCTTGCAGCTCGCTTTACTTAAGGTCATCTCTGAAGGTATTCTAAAAGAATATCGTAATTTTATTGTAATCAATACCAATACAATAAATATGTATGTTTATGTCGAGTTAGTATATGTTATGATATCTGATGTTATAAGTCAATAAATATTACAACATATCCATTAAATACATATTGAATTCCAGAAGTGCCTATCATATTATTATTTTATATAAATACTGAAACTTGCCTAACGAGTTTAAGTTTGTAAATAACTCTGTAGATTGATTGATGCATAATACAGGAAATATTTATATAAATTATTTACTTATTTCTTTGCAGCTGTAGACTCATAATTTTTCTTTGGTCGTACGGCAATATCCTTACATTCTCTTGTGCAGAATTATGATTATTTTATTAAATTTCTATGTTATTTTTTGGTTTATCAGTTTTATAACGTTGTTACTTAATATAAAAAAAATATCTTTTAAGGTATCTTTATGCCCAACAAGGTAAATAGTCAAGCAAAAAAGTTGGTGATCATGTTCTTTAATAGTTTTATCAACATGAATATGATTTGCAGTATTCTCCATTCTGACCTGTAAGAAATGGTATCCTTTTTTAATTAATAATAAATGAAAATGTCTAATGTACTTATTTTATTGCTGTAGAAATTGTATGATAGATAATTTTTAAAAATTCTAGAAGTCGAAAAACAGCATTTTTTGCCTAAAAGATTAGTTATAAGGCAGGTAATTTAATTCTATCATAAAAAATGCTTGTAGGTACTTTAGGTATCTGTTGAATCTGAGGTCTTAGCTTATCAGACATTGCGTCAAGGGAGGTTTTGTTCCTGAAGGTATTCTGCGATGACAGTAGAGGTTATCAGATCGGTTTCTTATCCTTCTGGTGAAAAATAAGGAAAATCTTTTTAAGCAGAAAATATTGTTCTTTCTAGTTTTATACATATTTTTTTCTTTCACGACAATGCTATATTTTTATATGTTTTATATAAACTCACACTGCTTAATAATAAAACTGCCTAGTAAAAAATATTGAATGAGGAAGCGAACCTATGGTAAAAATAAGATATATATTTCTCAATGCTTTTGTACTTTCTACACTTTACTTCTCTAGAATGGTAGATATATTCAAAAAATATAATCATTATCACTGTTGTATCCAAGTGATCCCTAAGCATAGAATTATTATCTTTTAGCTGTATCCCTACATCCAAGTCATTAATATAGTAAATCGCCCTTGGTGTCTCTTGATAATTCTCTTCAATGTCTCCAGAACATTTACTTAAGGGTCAGTCTTCTACAATATAATGACTTATTGCCTTAATCTAACCATATGCTATAGTTATTTAAAATAATTATGATAAAGTTATTATTAATTTATTAAATGTGTCGAGGCACACGTAGTAGAATTCCATTAATGACCTGAAAAATCGAAAGACGTCTCTCTCGGAATCAATAATCTATAGCAGAAAGAAACACTTGTTTCAATTACATAGTTATTAATTTAATTGTTACCTAAAGAATGCATTGTTTCTGTATTCTAATGCCGAAAATACGGGATAGGTGAAAATATAAAGAAATCCACGTTCTAAGAAAGGATATTACCTTGAAATCAAATTTATGTGGTCTTTTTTATTTTTCCAGATCTCAATAAGAGCCTTAACTTTACATTTAATTCTGTATTTTTCAATGTAATGAATCTATGCTGTGAAGTAATTTCCTATAAATGGGATAACGAGTATATTTATATTCATGTTTCAAGCGCACTAGTAACAATCTCATCCAACTGAAGTATTTAATTAAAACATTTAACATATATTTAAGCCATTATTATATGGAAATCCACTCAACCAAGCATTAGGTATAGATGAATTTCGGTTGGATCATTTTCATATTTATTTACGAATCAGCTATACTGTACTCTCACGTCCTGTCCCAAAGTGGAGTAAGCAGAGAGAACAAAACGCCATGTAGATTTTTTCGCTTCTTCTACGTTCATACACCTCTCATACTCGCACGTTGATTTCTCTTGCTTAACACACGCCTGTTCTTGAGAATTTGATCCATATAATCAAAATACGTGGTTTTCTGACGCCCGCGCTTTCTCATGGCTCTTCTTTAAATCTCCTTCTTTATTTGCGTATCTCTTAATTTATTTTCTTCTTCTTTAACCGTTCGACTTTTCTCTTGAAAGCACTGCAATGCATAAGCCTTTTACAATCGTGTAGGTACACTCATTTACGATAGTGTTAAATTTTTTGGATATTTTTGAAATAAAAATCGAACTTTGAATATATATATTTTTAAATTTATTGTCTTGTTTTGCCAATATTTTCCATTTAAAATTTATAAAATTTTGTATATTAGTATATTCATTAAATTCATAATTTATTTATTTTCTATATTTTCATGAAAAAGTTGGTATAACATAACGATTTCAAGAAAATACGTGCGTATTTTACATGTAGTTGATTAATATTTTATTAATCAAGATGGTATTAGGATGTACTTGTAATAATACATTAGAATATAGAAATCGAAGTACATACTTTATTTACATTTATATGATTATAAATTTAATTGAAAAATTGATATTACACTTAAGAGCTGTTTCTTTAGTCTTTATTTGACTAGGCTACTTTTTCAATCGAGTGACGAGAATTTAATTGATTTATTAAATGAGTATTTGAGTAACTAAATTACAAGCTTAGTTTGAACTAGGCTCTTATGCCATTTAATCTCCATAGAGATTTGGAATAAAATCCAGAATAATATTTTTGCACACTTTCACAGTTTCTTCCTAAGGACATGATCATAAAGTACTACTTGTGCATAGAGAGGTGATAGTAATCCGGTTCTTGTTGTGAGCATTCCAGCAGGAATACGTGGGTCTAGTTGAATTGTCATATGGTCATGATTGTTCCTGAAAAGGTGCCCTCTGGATATGTCAGTAAAAGGCTGAAACAAATAAAACAGTACGAATTAATACTACACTATACTATACTATACCCTCACGCCGTGTCCCAAGTGGGGTAGGCAGAGAGAACGGAACGCCAAACAGATCTATCTTTACACACTTCCTTCGCTTCCTCCACATTCATACAGTTCCTCATACACGCACGTCGGTTCCTCTTACTCAACACGCGGCCGTCCTTGAGAATTTGATCCACGTGATCAAGCCACGTGGTTCTCGGACGCCCGCGTTTCCTCACACCCTTTCTTTCAGATAAGTATATCCTCTTTGTCATTCTTTCCTCTTTCATTCGTTCCACATGACCAAACCATCTCAATTTATTTACACGCATTCTGTCCACAACAGTCTTTTTGCATCCGCTCATTCTTCTAATATCCTCATTCTTCACTCTATCACGCAGCGTTTTAATTAATAATTTTATTATTACGCAGCGAATTAATAATTTGATAATATTCATTATTTTCTTGATTCTTAAACATTTTTAAGACTTTCTATCATTTTTGTGGTATTATTTGAAAATCCTGTTCAGTTAAAGTATTCATCAAATAACGAAATTGGAATTTAGCAATGGGGTTTTTTCAAAAATATAGAATGTTTAATTCCAATCAAATGTGTGATAGGTTTGTTTATTATATCAGTTAGTATTACTGAGGAGTATAAATATTCATTCAAAGTAATATTATAATCGGATTGTCCTTAAAAAATCAAAGGAAAGATTTTATTGATGCTTAATACAGGATTGAGTAGAAAACAAAAGAGGAGACCTTTGTCTCACAATAAACCCTGAGTGTCTGAAAAAGAAAAATAAGATTTTTTTGCCTGAGATTATAACGTTTTCAAAATTTTATCCATTAAGATATAGATATAAGTACATAATAACATTATGTATAATAATCAGTTGCTTTAAGTTGTCAAGCTTATAGTCAAAGCTCATAAATCTTCTTAAACAGTTAGGTATAATAAATAAAGTACCTACTTAAGGAGGAAAAAAATATATTAATATAATCTCTGTCAACATTTACTTAATTTCTACTTAATCTTCGTGCGTCTCTATATGGGAACTATTTTTTTAAGCACCATTATGGCGTTTAATTTAGTAAATTATCAAAGATTTATGATAAAATTACTATTTTAAATTATTAAAAGATATAATCTATCTATAACATTATTTATTACGACAATATGTTTAGCATATAAGTCATATTAAAATCGCTGGATTTTAATTATAAATAAGATTAAATAAATTTAATATCGTAGCAACAGGTGTTAAATTGTGATGAATTAATTTAAATGTGAATTTTTCATGAATTTAAAAAAAAATTACTAACTGAATTAAATATAAACATTAACATTTTAAGTACCTACCTAAGTGTTTTAAAATAAAATTTAATAAACAGAAAAGTAAGTGTGAAATATTACAAAATTTTATACTCGATTGAATATATAGATGTTTTACGGGATCATTACTGATTAAGAGCTGGCTTTTGAGAACTTCCACAATTACTTTAAAATGTAAAGTTTCATGTTAGCCTTATAATGGAAGCGAATGATCACGAAAATCGATTAGTATTTAGTTAGTCTTTTAGAAGCAGTAAACATCTGGATCTTCTTCTCCTTGGGCACTTATTAGTCCCACATGGTGGTGGGGTCTGCCTTTCTTGTTTTATTTCGCCATTTGGTTTTGTCGAGTGCATCCTCATGGAAAATATCGCAGTGCATGTCTTGTCTCACAACTTCACGCCATCTGGCCTTCTTCTTGGCCTCTTGCCGACCATGCTAAATTTTCACAACATTTCTTCATATAATATTATACATATAAAATATTTTTCGCTACAGGAAAAATATTTTCTGCCTGCTTCTCATAGTGTTTTACCCTATTGCCTACATACTCAGGTGGTCTCCTAACCACATGACCATACCATCGCAATCTGCTCTCCTGTATCTTATCTGAGATATCCTGCAGACCCAGACTCCCACGAATATATGAATTTTAAGGTAAATGTAAACATCAGTGTATATATTTTTCAATATATTCAATACGAACTTCAATTAGGCAATAGTGTTTTAAATTGACATTATAAGATAATAAAGTTATATTCTGTAGTAGGCATTTTAATTTAAACTTCAATAGAATATAACTTGACACTAAATTTCTTGATTTTTAAACTACAATATTTGACAGAAATATAAATGTATACATTCTCTGTTGTACGTAATATGAACATGTTGACAAACTGAAGTCGATTAATATTTTATTGATTTATAAATTAAACATAAGTATTCGACAGAATGTGATTGGTGTGTAGGCGTTATCATATTATATTTGTATGACTAAATAACTAAGTAATTTAATTCATCTTCGAATATGACGTTGATTTGTTGTATGTAGGTAGGTAGGCTCGTTATCAAAATTGTTCCACATGAGTGATTTCATCTTATAAGAAATAATGTCTGTATCAATAAATTCGACAAAATATACCTATAAACAAATAATATACCTATATACAAATAATATACCTATATACAAATAATATATTGAAAATGAAATCTGTAATATCTTTAGAATATTACTCAACAGACACCTCATCCGCACAACTAACAGACTGTGCAAGCTCCCTTTTGTATGAAACAGGAAAGGTGTCCCGATGCTTACAAATCGGCTAAGGCTGGTTTAAATGCACTTTACCCATGGTACATTCACCAATCCCACCAATTCCTGTTTCAAACTACCATGTTCGACATCTGTTGAGCATACATGTCAACTAACAGCAACCATATTTATGATTGTGTTCGAGGTTGTTGACAATCTATCGTTGATTTAAAAATTTATAAGTAAAAACACTTTGGAGTTTTAAATTTGTTAATTCAACAGTAACATATGTTTCGGGTTACAGGCCCATATTAATTACTCTTTCATATCGTTGATTGTCAACCCGAAACACTACATGGCGCCGGAGAACGATTGTGATCTCCTATTTACAGCGTTGCCTTGAACCATACGGGCGCTTTTCCACTGATAGATGCAGGCTTCTGCCATATTTCTTCATGAAACTTTCATAACTTTCTTAGGTTGCGATTATCCAATTTGTGCAGGTAATAGAAATTGCATCATTTGCAATTTTTCTTCTCAATATTATTTCTATTTTTATTCCCAAAGTTGTATTTAAGTATTTTGGTTGTTTATTTGTCGATTATTTGTCTAGCAAAATAACCAGCTCATTGCAACTTTGATCTAAAATACGATCCATTATAAAAATAACTTATGTGTATAATGTAATTCGTTTTGATTTAATGTTACTTTTTAATTTATACATTTGTCACCACAGTTATATTTTGTTCTTCAAAGAGAAGAATAAAGTACATTTACTCGTTATTCGGTAGCTTTTAAAATATTTCGTATCATTTCAAGGAAATTAAATCCATTCCTTAAAAGTATACACGGCTGTACATAATATCTACCAATTTATTTTTGTGATTCAATATTAAAACATAAGCATGACAAACTAATTTAATAATAAGAAGAGAAAAGATTTTCATATAAATAGAGAATGCTGACAGAACCTTGATATCATTTTATAAAAATATTATTTTATTTCCTTTAATATCACGTAAAAAGCTCATTACTTTTAAATACAAAGAATTCAGATTCTTATCTTCCTTAAAGGGTTAATGAGCTTTCTGAACCAGCATTGTTTTCCTCTTAAATTATAGCGCAAAACAATGGATTCAAAAAGATGTTGTTTGCATTTAATAAAAAACGTAATTTGAATTAATGGGATATAAGTAATATATTCTTGTTTAAAGATAAATTAATCTATTTTATGCTTTATGTTTAATAAAATTAAAAAAGATAATAACTTCTCTTTGAACGTATGATTAAATATACCTATTTTTGTTTTCACTGCAATTGAATTTCTGGAAAGTAAGCATTTACTAAATATTTTTATGGACTCTATTTATATTTCTGTTTCATGTTTTTGGTTGTTTTATAATTAGATTAATATCTTTATTAAGATTTTATTGTTATAATTATATACCTCCAAAATATTTTTTTTTACCTGACAGGGTTTTTTAACCTAAAATTTCTTAACCTTTCTAACGAAGCGTTTACATCTAAGAGTAACAGAAAAATATTGATGTTTTGATAAAGTTGATATTTTCAACCGACGGTACTTGGTGGAAATTCATCTTGAATTAATTATAAATAAAACACTTCTTTAAAGTATATCCACGGCTTTCGTCCAGTAAAAAGTCACTGTGGATATACTATAAATAAGTGTTTTATTTATAATAAATTAATGATGTACCCCTCAAAGCACGAGCTCTGCTCAATTTTGAGGGTAAAAAAAATTAAAACAGATAATATAAAGATTTGTATAATTGTGCTTATTGTATATTTGTATGTGTTTATTATTATCTCAATAAAAATATTTGAATTTGAATTTGAATATTTGAAATGTTTTCCATCAGGATCAACATAGACACCTACCATATCAAAAGTGGTCAGAAATCTAGTGAGTACATATTAACCTTTCAAACAAGGATCTTAAGTAAGTTCACTTTCGCTGCTAATCTTCTCCACATTTATGATAAACGTAAATTACATAAAGTGATGGTAATTGAAAGTTAATTCTTCTTTATGGCTGTGAGTCTTAACACTTAACCAAGGCTCAAGAGCGGAAGATACTAAGCTTTGTAAACAAGTGTCTTTGAAGGACTTTAGATGTCAAATGGTATGAACATGTCACAAATTATGCTGTGCGCTGACGCACCCGGCAGAGATCTGTAATCTCCGTAATACAGGAGAGACGATAGTTCTGGCTGGGACATGATCTGAGAATGCCCGATGATAATTGGCCAAAAAAGCACTGTTCTTCCGTCCGCAAGGGTTCCGTCGGCCTGGGCGTCCCTCTTTCACAATACACCGTTCCTATGACAACGACATCAGAGCGCAGGTAATGTCATGGAAAGAGGTGACGCGATTAGTGCAGAGACGCTCTGAATGGAGGAGGCTAGTTTCTGCCCTGTGCTCCCGAGAGGAGCGTTGAGGGCGATGATTGATTGATTGATTCGAAAGTAAGTTTGATCTAACCCCAAACGTATATTCACGTTTTTTAAGGGTAAAAATCTTATATTAGCTTATTCTTAGAAATATACAAATAACGTGGCTATTTACGTCAAATTGTTAAATATTAAAACGTCAAATTGTTAAATGTTAAATATATAAACGTAAAACAATATTAAAACGTGCAATGTGATGGTGGTGTCTTTTTATACACCGTCCATTGCCTGAAGGGTACCTTTTTTTTAATATTAGATTCATTCATGTTTACGGCCCACTCAATGACGAATTTATGGCAATAATTATCTTTGCTATAAACGAAACAAATTGAATTTGACAATAAACACTTTTACCTTGTGATATATAATCCTTTTTAATGTACGTCACTTAGGTTGGAAACATGATCCTTTGATAGCCGTTCATCGTTGAACGACAGATTAATAAATTTGTTTAAGTGTATATTTTGTACTATCGGTATCGATACTTTTTCAATTAGTTTATTCTTCCTTCTTCTTCATTTATACATTTTCTTAACAAGATGCAAAACATTTAAATCGTCCTATTTCATGGAATACTGTGAATCTTATATTCATATCAGTAATATCTTGGTTTATTTTCATTAGCTTGGTGTCCACGGTGACATAACTGATACTATAGATAGAGGTCGCTTGACAAATTAACGTTGCAATTAAAAAATATTTTCAGGCATATAGAAAAATATAATTAATTTTATAGACTAAGATTTAATGACCTGCTAATTTCTGCTTAATATCTACCATCACCTAGTGCAATGGCAATGAATATATTATGAAAAAATCTTATAACATGCTGAATATAAAATCTAAAGTAGCAATTTCCATAAATAAACGAGTATTTGGCGTTGCGATAACAAATTAATCGTTTACTAATCTCCCAAATTTACACTTGTTCGTACATTTTGATTATAAACTATTAATTTTCATGATATTAAGTTATACCTGAATTCGAAACGTTAATCATGAGATATCAAATGAGTGACAAGTAGTTAATTTTTATTTTTCTCGTTACGCAATAAGAATGTATGAAATTTTATTTTATATACCAAACCATAAACATTTTCGATCAAACTGCTAATTACTATCTTTAAAAAATATTTTATTGCGTCAAATTTACGTACGAAATTATGTAAAATGTAAAAGTTTCCAATTAACCACCTGACAGCGGGCGTAGTATATGAAAAATGTAAATTTAAATATAACTATGTTTTTTATTGAGTACGTACTCGTATTAATTTGTATGAAAAAACACACCACGAAAAAAGATTTAGATTTCTGAATAAACCAAAAAAAGCGATTTGTAATGATCATTGAATTTCTAGATATTTTTGGAGATTGTATTGAGATTCTTCTTTTACAATACACCGTTCCAACACCAAAGAGTTAGGAATGTCGTGTCCTTTTGGACTGTATCCCTCTGAATGAGTTATTTCTACGCTGTGTTCTCGAGAATTAGATATGTCTGCAGAATTACTCTTGATAAAATCTTAATAATATGGTCTTAATATTGTCTTCATCTTAATCATACGATGCGCGAATGCCAAAATACAGCTACCGCGAGATTGGTATATAGTATTTTTGATTATAGTCACTTCACGATCAAGACAAGATTAAGATTGTATTTAGATTGTGTCGAGAGTAACCCTGCTGATTATAGTTTACATTCTTATATTAAAGAGTTTACTTGAAACTATAAACAATCATCATCGCCTTCAACGCTCAACGCTCCTCTCGGGAGAACAGGGCAGAAACCAACTTCCTCCATTCAGAGCGACTCTGTGCCAATTGCTTCACCTCTTCCCCCGACATTCCATGCACTCTGATGTCATTGTCATAGAAACGGTGTATTGTGAAAGACGGATGCCCGGGCCGACGGAACCCTTGCATACATACATAAACAATTATTTGGATTCCTACATAAATAATAAATCTTGTTCATGAAACAATGTACTTGAAGCGTTATGTTTGAATTGAGATAATATTATTATTCCAAAGCAATATTGTTTATCAATAATGTTATATATGTACGCGCATAGTTTCCTAACATCGAGTTACCGAAACTATAAACTTTAATCGAACTGTAGTAAGCGTACCTACATAATGTGTAACAGAAATCTCTCCAAGTAATGATTCAAGTTTAAATTCAATTGTCATGTTATAAATATTTGAGACAAATATTGTGAATACGAGTATGTTAGTATTTGTGGATTTTTTTTACTATAAAATCACATTTAGATGGCTAAGCTTAATATTTCACTCGATATGGCGTGTCTTACCTTGCAAAAATAAAGAAAAAGAAAATAAAATCAATTAGAACCCATTTAATGTCAATTTTATTATATTATAGTTTTTTGATGTCATAGTATTACCGAGTTTGTACAGCTTTTTTGTATAGTTCTCAAAATTTTATCAGAATACTATTTATTTCATTGTTCTGATAAAGGCAATATTATGTATTAGTAGAAATGGTATCTCACTACTAATTTAATATTATATGTCAAGTTAATAAAAAATCATCATCATCATCGCCCTCAACGCTCCTCTCGGGAGCACAGGGCAGAAACCAGCCTCCTCCATTCAGAGCGTCTCTGTGCCAATTGCGTCACCTCTTTCCACGACATTCCTTGCGCTCTGATATCGTTGTCATAGGAACGGTGTATTGTGAAAGAGGGACGCCCGGGCCGACGGAACCCCTGCGGACGGAAAAACAGTGCTCTTTTTGGCCAACTATCATTAGGCATTCTCAAAACATGTCCCAGCCAGGACCATCGTCTCTCCTGTATTACGGAGATTACAGGTCTCTGCTGGGTGCGCCGGCGCACAGCATCATTTGTAACATGTTCATACCATTTGACATCCAAAATCCTTCTAAGACACCTGTTTTCAAAGCTTAGTATCTTCCGCTCCTGAGCCTTGGTTAAGTGCCAAGACTCACAGCCATATAGAAGGATTGGGATGATGCACGCATTGAACAAGCGACATTTTGTCCTGATGCTGAGTCCAGACGCCTTCCAAACTTTGTTCATGTTATTGAAAGCCCCACTAGCTGCCCCTATGCGGATTGGTAATTCCGACCGGAATAAAAAAGCCTGGTAAAAAATATTATTATGGTGAATATAATAAAAAAATGCTAAAATGAAAACTGAATTTATTATAAGATGATCATGTAAAGTTAATCACCAATATTTTACATCAAACCATGAAGAATCTCTTAACACAATATGTTTTTATCGAGGGGTTGTTATTTATAATTGTTTCATTGCTTTGAGGAGCTTCCAGCAATGAATTGGTTTCCTACTCTTTTCAGTATTTTTGTTGGCACGAAGAGGACAGTTAATATGTTTATTAAATGTAGCTGTTGGATATGCCGTGATGATTGTTGAAGTATTAGTCCTAAGAAAATGATTCTTGATATATTTTTTCTGAAACGAAGCCGTGTTTTACACTAGTTAGGTAATATATCGTTGTACGATAGTTGATATCTAATATATAAAAGGAAGTCGTGTGTGTTACAACACTTATAACTCAAGAATGGCTGTACCGATTTGAATGATCTCTGATTTGTTGGATTCTTCTCCGCCCGGAATAAACTATAAGCTATTAAAACATCTTACAAATTCACGGGAAGAAACAATATGAAGAAAATTATTTACGCCATACATTTTTAATTTCAAAAATAAAAACAATATGGAGAGTTATGGCGCTATTAGCGCCCCCACGTCGCCTGTTGCATTGTGCTAAAATAATCCGTAGGTTCTGCTATATTAAGAACCAAATTACTATAACTAATATGAACGAAATGTGTACTAATATTTGTTTACTATAATTCGGTAGTTACATGGCAATAGGTTGTATCTCACTAAAACATAATTTTACAGGAGAGCAAAAACAAAGTTTGCAAAAGAGATATTTCAGCCAAATTTCGAGCATTATATATCAAAATGAAGGTAATTATTATTTCTACAAGATAGATGTAACATTCTCTTAATAATTTCTTCTACAAGATGTATGTAACATTCACTAAATCTCCCCCCTCTGTGACCACCTTCAATTTTTGTAGGTGACATTTTACTGTTTCAGAGGCCTGAGTCAACAACACACTTTCGTCTCACGTTCCCGCTCCGTTAGCGTTCGGGTGCAGACGATGGTGCGCCAAAGTGTTAATTTTCGTAACTATTGTGTATCTTAGCAACGAAATTGACACTTGCTTGCAACATCGTCTGCACCCGAACGCTAACGGAGCGGGAACGTGAGACGAAAGTGTGTTGTTGACTCAGGCCTCTGTACTGTTGAGAATGCCCATTGAAGTGGGCGAAAACGTTAGAGTGTGAATAAATATACTTAGTGAAAATTATAACAGTGTTTTGATTATTTATAAATGTTTGAAAATGAATTTTCACAGTGTGAACACAAACACCCTTCAACAATTCACTAAATAATTTCTTGCAGTTTAAAAATATTTGAGTTTTTTTGCCATGTTGATGAAAACAATCTTTCTACATGTCAATAAGTTACGTCTTTTCTCTCATTATTCTGACTATAAAGAGACATATCCTTTTGCCACATCAAATATTACACTATTTTGAGCATTTTATGGAACAAACTTGAAAACGCAAAAAATGCGAGATACAACCTATTGCCATGTAACTACCGAATTATTCGACTAATATTTATGTATCGATAGATCTGTCACATAATTAATGTGGACGTGCACAGATTATACCTATTTGAAATTGTACTTTATTTTTGCAGATGGAAAATTATTATTGAACCAAAAATTGTGCTATTAAAGATGAAAATAAGAATGTGTTCATGTAGGTAGTTCTGATGCAAGATTGTGTAGTGAAATTTGCAGACAGAGAAGAAAAATAACGAAGAAAATTATTTACGCCATACATTTTTAATTTCAATAAAAAATGCAATATGGAGAATTATACAAAATCAACAATGAAGTTTTTTTTATAGATTGGCCTATTTATATGTTAATTTTTCTATACATTCTCAAATTAGAATCGTTATCCATACAATTTAACATCTGTAGTTCTGATATTTCAATTTTTAAAAAATCATGGAAAGAATTTTTATAAATTTTAAATGAATAGGTAAAATCTACCTGAAAAAAAAATAGTACCTACATAATTATATTACGTACTGCAGATAATTTATAAACAAATCTGAGTTAAGTATAATTGTTCAACATAAATTGTTCATGTCGGCCGGTGTGGCGCGGAGCTCTTTCCTTTGAGTCACGAGGTCCCGGGTTCGATTCCCGGACAGGGCAAAGTGAAGAATGACCTTTTTCAAATTGTCCTGGGTCTGGGTGTTACATATTATGTATGTATAGTGCATTGTATATGTGTGTATCGTCGCGTTAGTACCCATAATCAAGATTCATCTAAGTTTGGGACTAGCTCGATGTGTGTGAATTGTCTGTTAAAAAAAAATAATGTAACTTTCGCAGTTTAGCGGCCCCACCCGTTGTCGAGTACTTTTTTTCCATAGAAAAGGTAATATTTTTGAAACTTGAGGAAATTGTTGCCATATGTAGAATTATTTTAATTTGCCGGCAAAAAAAATCCACTTCGAATATTAATTTCCTAAAATTCCGTACATATTACTCGACAACGGGTGGGGCCGCTCAAGTTTCATAGTTGCGAATTTTTTTTCCTATAAAAGAATTTTCCAAAAATTTGGTGACCAAAAAATAATTCACCATATGGCAACAATTTCCTCAAGTTTCGAAAATATTACTTTTTCTATGGAAAAGAGTACTCGACAACGGTTGGGGCCGCTAAACTGCGAAAGTTCCAAATGAATTATATTTTTTTACACAATACCTTCGATGAAACACTTTGACAATTACGGGAGTTTGTAAAGAGATTAATAATATTAATCATTCATAAAGTCAGTGGGAGAGGGCAGAAGATAGGGCAGGTGTCGAACATGTGTTGAAAGGCTTGGTTTGGAGTGGCCAGAGGTCCTGGAAGCAGCGGTGGACAGTTATCTCTGGAGGAGATACTTAGGGGCAATGGGCCCCCGACCGAACTAGGACAAGGGGAAGAAGATGTATGTATGAAATCGTTCATTGATTCTTAGGCGGTACGAAGTTCGCCGGGCCAGCTAGTATAATATAAAATCTCAACATGCGGTTCGAAAGCTGTATACACATAAATAATGAAGAAGGAAGGGTTATTTTGAGTTTATCTTAGTTTGAAATCTTCAATATTCATAACACAATACTTTATAATATACGGAGAAAAGTGCAGTGAGCACTAAAGAGAGATTTCATACGTTGGGTAAATGCGTGGAAAACTTTATCGGTGCTTCTATGTAAAGCGTCTAGTATAAGGAATAAAATTATGTGTACTTTACTACCAAATAGCCATGAGCTGCAAGAAAACTATATTGTATAACGTATTCAAAATAACAACAATGTTTTAAAGTTTCCAAAGTGGATTTCGAACACAATATTTTAATATACTAGTAGTTGAATACTCATTGGTTTTTATCAATTGTATCTATTACAATTTTAGGAACCGATTTTAAATAAACACAGAAATTTAAAAAATAATGGTCAATCCAAAGCAGCAGATATCCTGAACCCAATCCTTGAGATTCTCAATGGAAAGATCTCAAGATTCAATCATATTGAAGATCTACTCCAACTTCACGATTCAAGTATATTACTTTGCGTGAAAAATATTTGGCCTTTCCCCCATTTCATCTTCAGATATTTTAGGCTCTAACATTCATATCTGCACATATTTGCAAAAAAAATATTTGACAGTATTTTTTAGATACATATCTCGAAGTCAAGAACTTTTTTCAGAGAATGGAATTGAAAAAGTTTCTTTTCTTTGAGGACTTCATATGCAGACACTTCGTGTACTAAAATGTGTCATATAATAACATATAAATCGTTTGTGCTCAAAAGCGAGTTAATTATATATTTAGATAATTTTTCATATGTGGGACGAGATTAAAGTTGTAGCGTCGTTTCCTTTAAAATATTATAAATAAGTTGAGTAGGTTATATGTACCAAGCTTTGCTCGACGCCTGTCCTAAGTTTCCCAAGACTTTGAGCTGAGATTCTACTACGCCATGGTTTTAAGGGATGTTTCTCGAACGTGCTTTTAAGTTTGTCTCTACTACAGATATCTTGTATTGTGTAGAAGTACATGTAAACGTGATATTGTACTTAATTATTTACCAAAATATTATTCATTTATTGATTCTAAGAACTGATGTATTCAGCGTGTAACTCCAATATAGTTTCGATTCATCTATTCATTCATATTAAAATCAAGCTATTGAATAGCCAAAATAAGAATAGCAATAACACAAGACTTTATTTTATTTGCGAAACAGCTTCCGCTCTTATTGACAAGAATCAGTAAAGATGAGAGCTACCACGCAATGAGAGCGGAAACTCTTGAAGGCTTGCTTGTATGTATAAAAAGGCCCAATACTTCAGTATGCCCTCAGAGACGTCCTTATGTTGATTTACCCCTAAATTTAATTATGCATGCTTTTAAATTCAATAAAACTCAAAAATAATATAGTAAATATATGTTTTTAGAAATAAAATATTTCGTTCATTTTATTCGACAATAATTAATGTATTGTTCATGTCAAAAAAAATAAATCAATAATAATGTTAAATGAAAAGTGCTCCAATGCTGTGAAAAAGTTTATTTTTTTTTAAACTATGTACATTGGATAGTTCTCCGTAGAATAAAAGTAGGTTCTTATTTTTACTAAATGTTTAATATGTATAATTGTGTGTTCATAAAGTACGGTAAAACTTATAATGACGTTGCAATTTGTATTGGTTGTTGTTAAAGTATGATAAAGTATTGACAATAACCATTTCATAAATAATATAAACTCTGGATTAAAAGTTTTAATGTTAGCGTAAAAACGAATATCAATTCTAAGATATATGAAATATAGAAGCTTTGGTAAACTTTTATTATTGTACGATTAAGGTTGTAATAAATATTTCAATCCGACGACGGAATGTATGTAGGATTGTTTGAGTAATACGATCGATTGCATTATATTTATTTTTCATCTGATTCGTCCGTTTTATTTTTAAATTCAGATAATGTTCCATTATATCAATAAATTGAGCAATTGGACTGTGTATCATATTCGTCCATATAATCGATCTTGCAAGTAAGAAATTATGCAAAGTAATCTCATTGTTTTTTTTTTGTAATAAATTTTGGATATATTATATTATGGTAATATTGATTGTGTCGGATTAAATCATAAGTGGAATATACAAAAATCTGATGTAAGTTTTAAGTTAATCATAATATATGCTTAACTGATTTACGGTATTAAGATTAAGATCCGGATGTGATTTCTGTTACATCATATAGTATTTTTTGATAAAGCTTTACAGATTTTCTTTAATCCACTTTGTTTTGTAAAATAGTACAAAACTTTAAAGTTGCATAGTAAAACATTAATTTTGTAGACATTCAAAGAAGTTTTTAGTATTTTAATATCAAGTTATGTTAGAACATAAATGACGAGGAATCAACCAAAAGTTTTGTTATAACAAAGTGATTTATTTGATTACAAATCTGTTATAAATTAATATGATTTTATTTGGAATGGGAATGAGTCATACTCATTTGTCCAATATTTTTATTTTCAAATCTTTATTCCTTCAAAATGGTTTTCAATATGTCTTATCGACCATGAACTCAATGATAGGGGTAGGTAATTAATTCTGATTGTATTTGGATGAAACAAGGACATAAAAGAGGTTTTATTTGATTGCTTGAAAAATGATATGAGGTACAAGGATGGGTAGTTATTAATACCCTTAATTATTTTTGGTATAATAAAGATTTTTAAACATTAAGAAAAACGTTCTCAATAGTTCAAAGATCATTTTAAACTAATATACTACGGGTATTGATTATATCTAATATATAGAATTTGTGCTATAGTTTATCGTCAGCAAAATTTATATTTATGTAATATTGCCACGTGCTTGTATGTAAAGTATACCGCAAAATGTACCAACATATTTCCAATACATTATTACTATTACTACGTTATTAGTAGTATGACAAGACTACAGTGTAAACATATTTCGGTTTAGTCCTTCGCATATTTTTTGAACTGTAGGTAGCTTAGATTAAAATAGCCTAACATAACATTATATTATATTATGCGGATCGTAAACGTTAAATTATCCAACTATCGATGTCAGAAATCGGTAGTAGGTAGTTGTTATTATAATAGGGTTCATAATAATATAACAACCCTTTCTATGATACGCCTACTAATACAGATTTTCTAATTGAAACTGTATCAGAAATAACTTTAAATTTGATAATAATTACAATTTCAAATTGAAAAATAGATAAAGTTTTATTTAATTACCACAAAAATAAAACTATGTACGTAGGAGTTTTAGATAAACCTACTTCTCAATGTTTACTCAATATTTTTTAAACTTTTTTTCTCTGTATACAAACTAACAGGGCACATATATATCAATTAAGAGCTCACAATATAGTAGATAAAAAGTTTAATTAATTCCAAATTACACATCTCCATACGTTTTTTACGTTAAAAAAAACAAGCTCATGATATTTTATTTGTTGAAATGAAACTTAAATTTGTCGTGGAGTCACCACTCTTTTCTGCATGTTTTCAAGTGCTCTGGAAAAGGGAGGTATTCGTAAAATATTCTGGTCAAGATATTTACCCATCCAGAACATTTTTACTTTTATTGGTGCGGAAAGGATAAATTAAAAGATGATTAGATAAATATATTAATTACTTGCTGTTCATCCGCTGGCTATCCCACAAATGGTTTAAATGAATGGCTATGGAATGAATAAATTGATATGAAACATACATAGGAAGGTATTTAGTACGAGTTCATAGATACTTATTTACACAAGGCAATATATTAATTATAAGCCAACTTTGGTGTTTGAATAAAAAAAAGCCAACACCGTAGATTCAAAGAAATGTATATTTCAAAAACTAATACAAAAAGTTTTTTTTCAATTTCTGTGTTTTTTTTAATTGTTTTTTGAAGTTTCAACATCCTACAAACAGTAGAGCAGTGCAATCTGTGGTCTACAAAACTTTGGGAACGAAGATAACCTTTACTAACCGACGAAATAATCGTTACGAACATGATCCCTCAGTTAAGTTATGCAGTACAGTTTTCACCTCAAAATAATAGCTTGGTTCTACAAGGCTGATAGTAAAACAGATTAAAGGCAATAAATTTCCAAACAACCACCTTAATTGCAATCCTATTTGATTTAAAATTCAGCACGTACAAAATCAAACAAGGAATGGAACTCTGTGTTTAAATCGAAGATTGACTGTTTATTATCTTCATTAAATTGATGTATAACAATATCATATTTTATGTGGCCGATTTAAAGAAAATGTCCTAAAATACCATCTTATAGATACTGGATAGTCCTTCTACAGCTAGTTGTCTGTTGATTACCCCACTTGTGAGAAACATAAAAAGTTTCTGGACCCTTCAACTCCAATTTCTGATATTCTTTTCTTGTTTTGTTGTACATTAATACTAATACATTTACCTATCACTTCTTTTATCATTTTATTTTATTACTGTATTTGCTTTCCTCGGCTTGAGTGTCATGGAAGAAGTGTAATCAAAATATTTTAACATGTTTTTTTTAACGAAAATAAGAAAATTACAGAGAACGTTTAACATAAATTCATATTTATTGAAAAAAATTGGATCATTCCTCGGTACTATTAAATTAGATAGGTATTAAGGATGGTTTGAGTGCATCGATGTCAAATTAAAAGTTTTAAGTAATATTGGGTTGTTTAATAACGGTGTGCATAAAAAAATCTAATAAAATGAGTAGGAATGCAGATCTACGGGAGAAAATTGTATAAAAATATATAGAAACATTTTTTTTTGTAAATAAGCAACAAACTGTTTTTCAGCTACTGTTGTTACCCGCTGAAATGTAAAAAGTATTATTTTATTTTCTAGTTTAACAAAAGAACTACAACCACACTGTTTTTACCTGTTTGGTAAATGTTCAACACGATGGAAAAGACATACACAGGTGTTTCCAATTAAAAAAAAACTCACTCTTTGTTGTTAAAAAATATACACAGACATAGTTTCGTTTTGTCGTTTTTGTTTTCCCACGAGCACGTCATTGAATAAGGTGTAGTATTGAACATTATGGATAGTAATACTTCAGTTATTTGATGTGAAATTTGGGTACAAAGTAAATAATCCCAAGTATTCCTATTTCGTATAACATACATACACAATGCGTACAAACCTAGTAGTAGACTCATTGTATTTTGGAGAAAGAGAATTTCGTGATTTGAATCAAGATTTCATTTTAAGTAATAAATAAAATTTCTAAACAATATCATTAAGTTCACTATATAAAATAGGTTTATGATCGTTATTTTTTAAATTAAATGTTGATCTGTGATATGGTGTGTACTAGCTTGAAACTGGGGTTTTGTAATAGAAAATTACTACTACTACTACTACTACTATACCATCACGGCATATCCCACAAGTGGGGTAGCCAGCAGACCAGATGCATGTAAAAAAACATGCAAGCTGTCCTCTTCGCGCCAATATAAAATCAAGACATTCAGGATGGGTGGCAAACCTCATCGCTGAATTTCAGATGTAAAATGTCTTAATTTTTTCGAACACCTGCCTTTTACAGGACACTCGAAAACTTACAGAGAAGAGTGGGAGACCAATTCTTTACCGGGTGCTCCACGGGATGATAGCCATAACTTTTCATTGAAAAAGCTTTTGAATAATATCTTGCAAATTTCTAAGCCTTTTTACATTGGTTTTGGATTTGGATTACAAAAATAATGATTTTTCCTTATGTAATAAATTTGGATCACAAAATATTTAGTTTATATAAATTTTAAGTATCGATGATAACTTTCAGATATGAATCATGCCACTCATACTGAAATTCTTATTTTTATTGGTATGAAGAGGACAATCTGCATGTTTATTACGTGCAGTTGGTCCACTGGCTACCCCACTTGTGGAAAATGTGATGCAATAGGATAGCAGTGTATGAGACATTAGTATCCATGGAAGGTACTTGTCTGGTAAATGAGTCTATAGCGTGTATGTAAATAATCAAGTACAAACTTACGACCGGATTTTGCCATTTATTCCTTAAAAACATCATAAAAGTGTTGTGAATTGAAAAATCCACAATAAGATATTCTACCGGATAGCTTTTTATAGTATAGAATAAATAAAAAAAGATACCTATGAATATTTTTACTAAAAATATAGTTAAGTATTTTTATAGGTACATACCTCAAAGTTGTTTGTCTCATTTCCCTTAACCTCTCCTGTCTTCCAACTCAGATAACTCAGATCTGTTGGCAATGGCCGAAGTCTTTTTTCTTCTTTGAAATAGGGCAGCCAATCTTCGGTAGCTAGACGATGAGAATAGTCGATGTATCCAGAAACACCAAACCCGGGATTTGCCAGAAGACGAAGGAATACAATAGTCTGTAAAATAGGGGATACATTGTTACATATTTCGACAATTATTAATTTGTATTATTTTATGACTTGAGTATATTGAGTGTCTCAAAAACATTTCAGAATAAAATAAAATATATTAAAAACAAACATATTTTTTTGAGTTTTACTAGTTACTTTATAACAGTTACCCTTTTCAAATTAAACCTATTCTATTTCCAATACTTTTAAATAAATCATGGAAAATAATTTTCCGCCCACTGTAAATCACTGGTAAAGATACAATAACAAACATTATGGATTTTAACGCAAGTATCTACAAATTGAATATTATAATAGAGATGAATATTACTAGAGTGCTTGTTTCAGGATGAATGAATATAATATTATATTTGTTCCATTTGCGTGATGTTCAAGACTTAGACCAATAATGAGATAACAGTAAATAGTTGTGATATTAATTAATGGCTTTTGTTTTTTATACACAACATGTTTCTGTCTTTTTCAGACCTTTCAAAAGTGTTAAGGCAAAGTGTCTTTTATTGTCTGTCCGAGTAAAACTTACAAAAAAGGTTCTTGTTTAGTTAAACATTATATCACATATTTACGAAAAAATCACAACGCTTACACTAAGTACCCAAAAGCTTGTGTATTGAATAAGTATTAATGTTCTTGTACAGGCAATTATTTTTTGGCGCGTGTCATCTGTTATCGACGGGTCTCAGAACAATAAAATAGAGTAGCAGTAGTCAGTGGCGTATTTTTATTGTAAGTAAAAACACACCATGCATACGGTATGCCCACGTCACGGTATGAAAATAATAAATTTGAAAATAATATCAATGATAATAATGAACACAATTTATATTGTACCGTTTTGCGACTCTTTCATCAGTCGATTCCTCAAATTGAATCACAAAATTGGGACACACATAATTAAAAAAATTATGGATTCAAGGATTTTTGAAATTAAAAAGGATAGTTAATTATTGTTAGACCCCGGATGCGATTTTATTTTTTTTAAAAAGATATATCTGGGTTTTGGTAATAAACCCAAATACAACCCTATACACCTTTCACACTAAGTTAAAAGCTTGTGCCGTGAAAGGGGAGTTTGCCGGCACCTGGGATCGAACCGCGGACTCCTTGTTCACGAGGCCGAGACTCTACCTCCAGGCTACCGACGAACTCATGAAACATGCCACCTTATCTTATCATGTCCTGAATCTTATCTAGTGTTTAAAAAACTGCAAATATTCTTAAAACCAAACTCTATCTTCACTCAGATGACGATGACCTAGCTGAGGGTGTTCAAAATTGTTAAATTATCTACCTTTGTATGTTATTTGGTAATGTTGAGGCTAGAAAATCTATTTGTTAAGAGGACTGAGTCATCATTTCATTTATTGTAGATGAAGAGTATATCGAGAGTAATCCCCTGATTACGCCACTAAAAGTAGTAGGTGTTTATAAGGACGGAGAAAGGCAAACGAATATAGGTACTTACACCTACACTCTACCGCCAACATCTATCTTTCTATCAACGGGGTGTGAGATATTTCATGCTGGATGGACGCGATGTGGCATTGTATTTTTTTTAATAGCGACCATCAATCATTATATTATTATTGTGTGTATTTTCTATAGTCATAATAAACTTAATTGTTTTATATACATATAAGGTAGTGTTGCAGCCAGAAAAAGGAGGCATGGCACTTTGAAATCTCCAAATCTCTACTTTGCATGAAATTACAAACAATTTTTCTGAACTATATCACTTTTCCTGAATATCTCAAATCTTATTGGCACGAAGGCCTACATATTTGTTACATGAAGTTAGTCCGTTGGCTCGCTTTTGGTAGATTCTGTGTTGTAACAGTACTTTTAAACTGTCGTAGAAAAGAACTAATGTGATCTTAAAAGCCTTATGCATTTACACTGTGATCTTTCAATCAAACAACTTAGAAAAATTAAGTTGTTCTTAGAAGTCTTAAAACATCATGATATTAGTCCCTCTTTCGCAAACGAGTGGATGGCCTTGAGAAGAATAGAATAGAATAATTCAGTTTCATGAATTTGGTTCTTCACAATACAATGGTAGGTATATCAATTACCTATTATAATATTTGGGTATTTTTGAAACCGTGTAAATATATTTTTTATTCATTTGATAATGAAATACTACGACTAATTCAACTATAGTTAAAATAATTCAAATTGAATTTTACGTTTAATGCTACGTAATTCAGTTGTTAGTTTGATGAATACTTTATTTAATTTTTGAGCTAAAAACTCGACTTCAGATGAAACAGATTATGTAAAATGAAACTGTTTCAAAACCTTTTACTTATAAATACTTAATATTATCATTGATTTCTCATAAAAAATTGCATAAAATTTAAAGTGTAACGAGAAATGGTGTGAAATGGTCTACGTTATTGTATTTTGATGTTTTAAACTGTAAAATTACACGATAAAAGATTCAGCTGTGTTTTGCTGATAAAAATAAATAAATAATATATTTCAATTAAAAATAAATAGAATTATAGCAGAATTTTAAATCAAAAGTTAATAATACTGAAAAAACATTTTTAAAATTATTTTGAAACACTGCTCATTGTTCAAATTTTTATTTGTATTTTCTATTATAATATAATATAACTTGATCTATTTGTTATCGGCAAAAACAACTTGTCTATAGGGTTGTATAAAAAACTTAATTCAATTCATTTTTATTAGTGTGGAATTGTTGATAAAGAATAATTTTGGTTGATTTTCCTTTTGTAATTTAAGTTTATATTCACTGATAAAACAGAGTGAGTATTGTTTGCGTTACTAACATATGGGTAAACAGTAGAGAAATGATAAAACATGGTTTTCTTGTTTGTATAAAAAAATCAAATCATTTTTGATAGGCGCTCAATTTTATTGGTTTATGGTATGAACTCCTTTATTATTATTATTATTATTATATTGGATGATTTATTCGGCGCCGTTTAATGAAGTATCCATCTCAAGGGCGCGGGAAACTATGTTGGAAGAGCGAAGTCTTCAGCTTGCTCCTGAACGTTGTAATCGGCTGGTTTTTACGGAGGTCCTCGGGGAGTCGGTTCCAAATGACGGGTCCTGCGACGCCGAAAGCCCTATCATAGAAGCAGGACTTGTTTGCTCTGTTGTTTTCGTCCAGCATGTTGGTGGATGTCTTAGCTGAGCGTAGAGGTCTACTTGCAGGTGTTTTGAGAACACAGAGTTCAGAAAGTGACCTTTGTGTGTCAATATTTGATGTACTTTATGATATCTTTTTTACGCGTGTAGTATTATGATGTTTCTCTTATTGATGTCCTTAGAATATGAATTGAACAAAATAGTATGTTGATTTTGTATATGACTAAATGTTCATGTTTGATAGCTGATTTAGGTTTTTGTTGATTGCTATGTTATGAATTTGAGTATTAATTCTTATTTTTTTTTTTGTCTAATGTGAGAAAGGTAGCAAATGATTTGACAATAAAATAAACTTTTGTTGCAAATCCTTTGATTGCTATTGTATTTACAAGTCGGTTTTAAATAAATTTACGTTGGCAATTCTTTCGTTGCTGTCGTATTTGCGAGTCGGTTTTTATGAGTTTGACATGCAGATAAGAGTAGAAGTTTTTGAAAGAATCGCCGATAAAATCAAGTCCAGTCCATTTTTTAAAACCTGTGATTTTTATTTATTTATTTAATTGTTGAAGGGTGGGTGGGTTTATTTATTTAATTGTTGAAGTGGGCGAAAACGTTAGAGTTTGAATAAATGTGGTGAAAATTATAACAGTGTTTTGATTGTTTCATAAATTTATTTATTTATTCATTCTTTACTGTACATTGATAAAAAACAATTACATAAAAGGTATACATTCAAATTAAATACAATCAATATACAGAGAAAATACAATCAAAATACAATAAAAACAATCAAAATACAATCAATATTTTTATTCATATTTTAACGACAAAAAAATTAAAGATTAATTAAGGTTTATAAATTGGTACTCGCAAAAGAAGTATTATTTAAAAGTTTAACTACAATAATATTGCATTTTTGTTTTACAAATATTTACTTCACTTCGAAAAAAATGTAGGTATAAAGGGCTGAGTAAAACCAGCAAAAAATGTCATCTACCCATTATGAACGTCGATCAAATTGAAAAATACAAAGCGGTTACTCGTTTCCCTGAATATTTATATTACATACCTACATTGTTATGTCATTACATATATTGTCAGAAGGAAAAATGCTTCAATAAGTTCTTCTATTGGCTCATATTTAGGTAATCACATTTTCCTCAGAAGCGTAGACGCAGATATATACTTTCTTAGTCGATATTTACACAATGAAATATACATCGGATATCGGTATGATACTCGTATTACATGGTATTGTATAGGTCAGGCATGGAGAACCTGTAGCACGCGTGCCATAGATGGCACGCGAGACGATTTAGCATAGCATCCAAATGAAGTGAAAAAAAAAAAGTTTTAAAAATAGTGTACAATATTCATAAAAAGATTAATTTTTTTACCATTAATAAGTGCTTAATTATTTTTTCGATGTACCTATTAATGTTTGGTTTATAATAAAAATCTGAAGTTACACAAACATTTGATGCATTTTTATTTCCATGGCATTGACATATTATTATATAAATTTTTGCACTCAGGTTCAAAAAGGTTCACCATCCCTGGTATAGGTGCTTCTATCTATCGCGCAATATAAAATCTTTCCATTTTGCTCCATCACACATGGATGGAGACTGACAACAAGATAGAATATTTATAATTACCTGCAAGTTAATTGCAGTTTTTCTACTAACGCACTTTTGAGAGATGCCGTGATAGTATACATAGATAATCATAACATTTTTTAACGCGGCAGCAGAATTGGCATCCACATTTCTCAGCATTATATAACCAGATAAGTCTCCATATGAGTCATGGTCACACAAAACCTTGATAATTATTTATACGACATTTTCCGACAATTTGAAGAATGTTGATGAAAATGAAAATTATAGATACTAATGATCAGAAGTGGCAAAAATATGCATATACATTCCTTCATTCATATCAAAAACATCTATTCTTTTTTGCGGTTTTATATTATGTAGAGTTGTAGCACTAGCAATAAACAAGACTATCGTCTGAAATCTTCATGTCTTGTGGTGTGAAAAGCGTCTTTTTGGTAAAATAATCTTAAATGATAATTCAGTTTTTCAGGGGTAGTCACAACATCATACCTATACAAGAATATGCGTATTTATTGGAGAATCGAATAAAAATTGCTCTCATGTTCCACAATAATAGAGTTTATTTTATGATTTTTCTTTAGACCATTTTTATCCACATTTTTTCAACCTACAAACTTGTATACCTACTAGTGTTGTAACGAATGTGTGATTTTGGATATTCGCGAATGCGAATATTTGTTGCCAATATTCGCGAATGCGAATGCGAATAGCGAATATTGACATTCTTAAATTTCGACAATTGCTCAAACATTAAAATTTCTACCCCCCTGTCGCCGTATTTTCAAAATGGTATAGGCATTTAAAATATTTCAAAACTCCTCGGTTTTCTTAAAGAATGTTTTCTTGCAATACCTTTTTCTACAATGTACCGGGTAAGTATCCGGTACTTTTACCGAATATTCGATACTTTATTACCAAAGTAATATTCGCAAAACATTCGCATATTTTTTTGCGAATACGAATGCGAATGCGAATACTTTGAAATATGCGAATAATCGCGAATGCGAATGCGAATACGAATATTCGTTACATCACTAATACCTACCACAAGAAGTGCTCCACAATAATAGCTATTGTGTTCAGTAATAAAATTTGCAAATATTGACTCGCATTCACTTTTCTTGTGATGTCTATTTTGTTTATTTTTAAGGTAATTCTACCACCATCATCATTCCGATTTTCTCAAGTTTCAAACAAAAAATTGTTTCTTTATTTTATAAAGCTTTTAGTTAAAGAGACTAAAATAACGATATGTTTTTTTTTAACTGAAAGTGGTTGAAATTGTGCAATGAAATTAGTGATATGTATTATAATTAGTTCGTAAATGTAGTACCTAATGATCCTAAAATACCAAATCGTGTCTACACCACTCCTAAATATTAAAAAAAAATCAGACAGGTTTATGCCTTGCATCTTTTATAACAGTTATGTGTATTCAGGTTATATTTTTGTAATATGTATTTTGTTTAGTCAACAATAAACAAAAACTGAAACGAATGAAATAAATTTTCTTTTATTTATTTATTCATTCATTCTACACTGTACAATATATAAAATTTTATAGAAAAACGCATTCAGATTAGATACTAAGTAGATGGCGAGTTCATCACAAAGGTACGAACTCTTCCAACTATGTTTACCCAACCCAATTTTTATTTTAGGTTTATTTTTTTCAAAGATTGCAATGTGAAAAAAATTAAGAATTTTCTACCACTACCACTTGTGATATTTTGTGAGTGAGATAGTCAGTGAATTCACTGTATGTAATAAACACACAAGTAATCCTCTTAGTGTCAACAACGTCAATGAGACATTCAGGATATTGGCACATCTCGTCACGGAATTGAAGTTGTTACGTCTTGTGCAATATGCATGTACTTGTACGTGATCTCATAAAAAAGTTAAATAAATTTATTTAATAAAGAAGTTCTCAATATATCTTGTCACGTAAATAATATTTTGATTTAATATATACAATAATGTTCATGATATTATACCTAAAAATGCAAACAAGACTAGATTTTATAAAGAAAAAAACATAACCCAATCACGTTTTGATATGAAAATATATGTAACGTTATGCATAGCTCGTAGTCTACTGAAATATATTTCAAAATCTGAAGGCGTAGTATATAGGAAAAGGGAAAAGCTCATTCAGTAGACATAATATTATTTAAATAGATACCTGTACGACACGAAATACGAAACGTCTTATACATTTCAATTGCACGTATCTTTAATGTATCGCAAAGTCCATGAAAGTTATTGTGCTTTCGAATATGCAATGAATGAATACGAAATTACTGAGAGTACAAGAACGTAAGTTACTCTTAGATACTATATAGCAAAATTATTAACGATTATTATATTATGAAAATTTAAAGAATCGTTCCTTTTAATATAATTAGTCTCTCTATACGTTAATGGTCACTATTTTTACAAGAATTGTGTTCCATCTTGCATTTGTACAACAAGTATCATTTATATAGCTCCACCGATACTATTACGATATAATAATCTTTATTACACAAAAAAATTAAACAGTAGAAAAAAAATACGACATTATTACGTACTGAACGAATAAATTTGTGCAGTGGGCGAGTTTATCGCAGAAGCGCCATATCTTCCAACTAACCCATGTACTCATTTAAGAGTAATTTTTTGCTATCTTTTTTTCTAAATGTCTTGAAAATTTACGTATTGAAGTTGTTTACAACACCAATCGAACCTACGAGAATTTTATTTTTTATTGTTGACTGATATTATTACATTCAAAGGGCATGATATAAAATGAATAAGTCAATAGTAGTCTGTGGAAATTTTTATTTCAGTTTGAAACAAATACTATCTACGAATATTTTTATATTGATAACTTCCACGAGTCATCTGACTTAATGTATTATGAAGAAAAACGGCCTCTGAAGTCAGATTACGACAAATTAAGTCCTGTGAAAGAAGTGTAAAGTTTTTTTGCGCAGTGTTGTACACAAATATTATTAAGGTAGAAAATAATAAAAACAAGTGAAAACATAGGTACTACTCAAAAAAGTTGAGAGTTAGTTTTGAAATAATATTATCGAGATAGTACACAATTTTATTCCGCTTGAAAATTTACACCTGGAGAAAAACTGTTTGAACAACTTATTTGGAAAACGTGTATACGAGTACTACTATGTTCATTTCAGTTCCACTACGCCGCATAATGGCCTCTTGCGGACTTTCGCGTCATCTTAGGTAAAGTTTATTTGACTTCATCTAAGATACGACTACTTGCGGTTGTTTGCAAGTGTATACTTTTACTATATATTATACTTGTATCAATTTTGTACGACTTTATCTTGTACTATTCGAAGGAAACTTTTAAAAGCTCTCAAATTACTTTTTGCTTGTTTTAAACTTAGTGCCAATCCAGAATTGAAATTGAATATTTCAAATATATCTACTTCACCACCAAGGTATATCCTACGAGTAGAGTAGCCAGAAGACCAGCTACATATAATAAAAGTGCAATCTGTTCTCTCCGTAACAACGAAAAAAAATGATTATAGGATGGGTTGCAATTTTTCGAACACCGGACTTTTACAGTTCATTCGAAAACTTACGAAAAAGAGTAGTCGACCAATTTTAACGAATCTAATTACAAAGTTGACAAAACATTTATTAATTCTATTTTTATCACTCAATTAAATGAACTGAATCTAGCTCATACAGTGAAACTTGTTTCGGTTACTTTGAAGCAATGCAAAAAGAAACCTTTTTTAATCCATGAAATTGTGTTTTATTTTATATATTCATTATATTTATAATTAATGTAAGTACTCTTAGTTCACAGCAACGAAAAAAACTGAATAAGTATATTTAATTCTTATTAGTTTGTCAAACAGACTCGAATTAGTTAATCCAAATTAATAATTTGATAGGTTCTCCTTCAATAGATAGATATTTGATGAGTTTTTATTTTGAGTATTTAAAATGTATTTAACATTAAAAAAAATACATTAAATAAATATAAAAAAAACATTATTACTTACGTTTAGTCGCCCCAATCGATTATCTGTTTCTCTTTCGACTAGAGCTTTCATCAGCGGATCTTTAGGAGTTAGGCCTATGCTCAACACTTCAAAGGGTCTTCGTTTTGGTTTGATTATCTCTTGTATTATATCGCGGTGATCTTTAAATTCAGATACGGAATATGTGTGTCCAGTAGATCTGAAAAGAAAGTATACTGATATCCTTGAAAAATTCCCACATTAGATTGAAATCATATATAAGGCTTGAAAAATATTATGGGTACGTAATTGTGAAATAAAGAATGTATTTTTAAAACTTTCTCTATTTTTTCAAAATATTATATAAAATCTATAAAACTTAATTTGTAGTTAAAATCCGAGATAAAATTCACTTTAAAGCAAAAATAAAATTGTGGCATTATTCCATATTCAAGAAAAATTTATATTATAGAAAATTAATAACATTTACTTGTTTTTAAATATCATGACTTTGACATGTTTAATATAGCAATGATTGTAAAGCAAATAGAATGATGTGTATGTATTGGTTTTATTTACCTATACTTGTACTATACTATCTACTACTATACTATACCCTCACGCCGTATCCCAAGTGGGGTAGGCAGAGAGAACGGAACGCCACACAGATCTATCTTTACACACTTCCTTCGCTTCCTCCACATTCATACAGTTTCTCATACACGCACGTCGATTCCTCTTACTCAACACGCGGCCGTCCTTGAGAATTTGATCCACGTGATCAAGCCACGTGGTTCTCGGACGTCCGCGCTTCCTCACACCTTTTCTTTCAGACAAGTATATCCTCTTTGTCATTCTTACTTCGTTCATTCGTTCAACGTGTCCAAACCACCGTAGTTTATTCACGCGCATTCTGTCCACAACACTCTTCTTGCATCCGCTCATTCTTCTAATATTCTTCTAATATTCTATACTTGTAACAGTTTTTATTTTTTTAATATTTGCGTACGTACTCGTACATCATCTTTGTAATCAACTAATGGATTTTTGATATGTTTTGATTTTGTTTACTTCCACTGTGTTAATGTTTTAATTTAACGCGGCGGCAGAATTGCCATCCACACTTCTCAGCATTGTACAACCAGATAAGTCTCCATATGATCAGTCGTGATCACACAAAAACTTAACAGTCTAATGCCGGGAAAAATTCACCTATCCAGATATACAGGATATCAAAGGATTAGGCTCAAAACGCGGGATCAAAATACCAGCATTGTGCCTGAAATATCTGTGTTCAGAAACTTTTTTACAATATTACAAGTGTTTATTATAATAGATTTTTGAATTTTAATGTACAAATTAACCGGTAAATCTAATTTTTGTAAATTATTTATTAAAGATTTCGGAGTAACCCCTGTAGCTGACATGACTAAAGGTATTATATAAACGGATATATATTTTGGTTTTATATGTATACTTGGTTATATTATTATGTGAACGATATTAATTTGAAAACCTTTATTGTCAATGGCTAATGTGCCGTTTATGATGAATAAATAAATAAATATTTCATTGAACCAACAGGTTATCCAACTAAAGGGTTACTCTGACGCCAGATTCAAACTAAACAATCTAAACTTACATAATCGGAAGGCCTTTAGTACCTATCGGATGAATTTTGTGAAAAGCTGTAAACAGAACAGCGGGGCTACTCTTGTCACAATCTAAATACGATCTTAATCTAGTCTTGATCTCGATCATACGACGCACGAAGGGACTATGGTCAGAAACACCGCGCTACCGCTACCGCGGGATCGGTATGTGCCTATTTTTGGCCAATAGTCACAGCGTGCGTCATATGTTTAAGATTAAGATCGTGTTTAGATTTTGTCAAGAGTAACCCTACAGGCCAGAAAATAAATGTTAAAAAATATCGAAAATTACAATATAGCACGTTATTGTTACGTGATTTGGCTTGATTATGCCAAGTGACTTCAGCATTGCAGGTATATGAATTAACCTATATAATAGTATCGAGGTTCAATGTTTACCTAGTAAATTACCCTAGTATCGTTTACTCACATAAAATTTTCAATTTCATAACACCTGAATACCTTTTCGATTATGTGTATTTGTTTATATCGCGTCGTTAATGTTTTAATGTGAAATTAAGTAGGTATTTATTACATTATTAAAATAATAAAAGGGTAAAAGTTCCCTTTTATGAAAGTTATAAACCTTTCATAATGGTCAATACATAAAACACTTATGGTGCACTAACCCTAATAATAGTGCTAAACAGGTTTATACTTAACAACTTATGCAATATACATATTATCTTACAGTACACGTATTAAATATATTATCATTAAGATTTTATTTTCATGGCTCATTCTACTGTTTTTGATATTTTTTTAATGATATGTGATTATTTTTTTCATTACCATTATTTTATACATTATTTTATTGATTTTGTTAGAAGATTAGTTGTACTGATTTTATCTTTCGTGACTGATTTCATAATATTTTTTTGTGGTTTGTTATTAAGTTGATTTTATTATTGTGACAAATTGAATAATTTTTATTGTCAATGCTATTTTGATGTCACTCTTGTTTAATTTGTATTTTTATATGGAGCACTATGGGATAATTGAGTGGCTCAGAGCCAAAGGTGCCTATCCAACAGTCGCAAAAATTTGTAGTTGGGCATATATTTCTTGATTTTTTCATTACCATTATTTTATACATTATTTTATTGATTTTGTTAGAAGATTAGTTGTACTGATTTTATCTTTCGTGACTGATTTCATAATATTTTTTTGTGGTTTGTTATTAAGTTGATTTTATTATTGTGACAAATTGAATAATTTTTATTGTCAATGCTATTTTGATGTCACTCTTGTTTAACTTGTATTTTTATATGGAGCACTATGGGATAAATTTAGAGATCTCGTTTTTTTTCTAATTATATTTGCTAGTTGTTATTTAACACCTCAAAAGTAACACAATTTCTTTATCTTTTTCCCTTAAATGAATTTTTTTTGGGAATACAGAATGAAATGGAACCTTTTCCTTTTATTTGTTGCTCAAAATCATATTTTGTTTATTAAATATATGAGTATACCTGGTATGTTAATATCATCATCTTAAGCATGATAATTATATTTGTGAAAGAAGCCTTCAATGTCGTGCCATTGAAATTATTTCTTTCGAATTAGACTCAAATTAAATTATTTTCTCTCCATTGTCTGTAAAAAAGATTGACTTGAAGTTTTCCATATCGAAGTTACATATGTTACACATGTTTTTAAATACCAATGCATATATTTCGACAACGAATCTTCTACAACCAAACTGAGAATTTAATCGAGATTATCTATGTAGTGTTGAAATATTTTTGATAATTAAATATTTAGAGTTATATATTTTCGTGTAAATTCAAATAAAAGAACGGGTAAATATTTTTATTAACATCAAATTTCAAAAAATGTAGATTTTTTAATATGATGTTTATCAAATTACAGGCAATGGAATCATTTTTATTAGAAAAATCTACATCTTTTTCAGTTATATTACGGTTTTAATAATACAACAAAAATATGGAAAGGTACATATCATAATAATATTTCGTAAAAATTCATTTCGTCTTAATTTTATTTTAACTCAATTTAATAAAGACACATACAGTTTTTATTTTATTAAAAATTGTGTTATTTTTTCATTTCAAGGAAATTGAAACGCAAAACGTATGAAATCACATGAGTTTGAAAAGATATAATGATACCTACATATAATGTGTTTCATAAAATGAAATTAAGTATCGAAGATAGTCATTTTTGTAAGCCTAGTTAATTTTGGGAATATCCTAAGGGTTATACAAGTTTAACATGGTTGAACTGATTAGTCAACATGTCTGAATTTCAAGAAACAGATAAAAAAGATTCTGAAAACATAACGATCAAATCGATCATAATTTTCATTACATATCAATATAATATTGTATTGTTGTAATTTGATTATTTTGTCATTTGTAAAAAAAAAAAAACTTTATAATTGTCTGACGATTCCAAGTGCCAAATCAATGGCCTACGGATGATAAGAAAGAATAAAGAATAAAGAATAATACGTTGCTGCTAAAATAACAAATATTGTTAACTTTAGCGGCATTTTAACTGTGGTATACGGACCTAAATTACCCTGGAGACCACGGGCACTAAGCACGATAGAAAACCTTTCTACAAGTTACTAGAAAATTTTACAATAATGTAACTTGCTTCCCAAAAATCTCCACAGCAAGCAATATTATGTTAGTGCCATGAGGGCAAAATAGTTGATAGTGGGATTCGAAACCAAACCTTTCGATTGAATCTCGGAACTCAACTATCAGTCTCCCGATCATTTAGTATTAAATAGGTATCGAATACTCGAACTTTTTCTAACTCCATGACAACTTTGTTATTTTGGTGATATAATATTCTTCTAATACAGATTTGTATTTTTGCTACATTACTACACGTGTTTGTTTCTCTATCATACATAATATGATACATAATACGATATTATCGTCTAAGTCGTCTTGTTCTCCCTTCTAAGTTGTATTAAACGTAATACACAAAAAATATTGTAAATATCATCTTTTTTTCAATAACGTATTTTGGAATTAAGGTATATGTATATGAAATTTCAAAGGAGTATATTACATAATTCTTAGCTAGGATGTGTTTGACAACCTTTCTTATATGAACTTTGATTATCAAGTTTAAGAGTAGATATATGTTATTTTCTTTTAAATCTTTTCAAATGAGTATTTTACATACATCAAATCTTGTGCATGTCAAATTCATCTCTCATTTACGAACTTCATACAAATTTCCTTTTGATTCTACGTCCGATATTATATCAAGTATACTTATTCTACTTTTTTATTATAATTAAGTTTGCGAAACTTGTTATTAGTTAATGACAAAGATTGTTCAAAGTTTCATTACACGTTAACTTAAACATAACTTTTAAAACAAAATATTATTCATATTATTATTCCTACACTATTTTTCGAGATCTTTAAAATATAAAAAAATATAAGCATATTTTGTACGTAAATTTTCTTGTTCATTAGAATATACGCAAAGTATTTTTTACCTACCAAGCACCAGAAGATTATTCCATGAATTTCGGGAATAGGGAATCTAAAGTCGAATGTTTTATCATTATGTTGTTGATTACAACGTAAAATTTTATCCACGCTGAAATCGAATCGAGATTCGTTAAAGAGAATGAGTATTTAGTGATGCAAACATAGTAAGCTTTTTCAATATTTTTTTTTTATCCAAAAGGTACCTACGTATCCAAAAAAATAATACTTGTATTTATTTAATACTCAAGTTTTTAAAACAGTTCATTGCACACACTAATTAATACGTTGAGGTCATATTATATGTATATGTTAACAGTTGGAAAAATTATTATGTATTTGTTTACTGTTAGTTGGAAGTTTTTTTATTATTATTGGGATATTTTTAGCATGTTTTTATGCAGAGTAGTTCTGAATAACGATGGGTGATTTCTACTTTCCATTTTCAAGTATTTTTTCTTAAGAAAGTCTTTCACTTTTAATGTCATCATCAATCGATTAATGATTACTTAAAAAGTAAAAGACGTCTCTCTCGTTGTTTTATCTATGGTAGAACGAAACAATTTTTTTTTATTTATCAATTAATGTTATTTTACTACTTGTGTGCTAATACAACAAATAGATATATTTATAGTTAACGACGAGTTACATGTACAGAATACTATCTATGTGTTTAGTTAATCACGAACTTGGGTAATCCTACATTATAAAGAAGGCAAACTTTATAGGAAGAGCATAGAAGAGAAACATCGAGAAGTTTAGATGTAAGTACATAATACTTGTAAAGCGAACTTCATATTTTCGAAGCCGTCTGCCTGTTTTTGGATTAGTTAAGGAACATTTTGATTATTATTATGTATACTGAATGTACTAATTATCATAATATATAGGTCTTATTTTTTTTATTTTTTATTTTGCCAATTTTTTTTTATCATAATATCATAAAAATAAGAAGGAAAATATAAGGTAGTATAACGTATTGACTTTATTTAATTTATGTTCAATCTTTATTTTAGAAACCTAATACAGATTATTGTTTGAAAAAAATATTGAATATCGATCATTAAGTTATGAAATTTTTTGATTCAGTATCGTAAGAAATGAAACAGTACATATTTTGCCCGACGATGATAGTGGAAGCTCTCGAATATTTATATTTATGTTTCGTATTTTCACTTGATATACATATATTATTATGTTCTGTAATGCAATGTACTTGCACGCAAAACGTCACAGGATCTTTCAAAAGTGTGGAAGTTAGTAGACTGCAGCTAGTTTAAACACATACAAGTTTGAATATTTATAGTTTTAGAATGACTTTGCTACCAGATTATATTGTGTGGATAAGTAGGAGTTAACGACCCCTGAGATGTCCGATGTGAGGTGGGTTTCTCTTAAATGTACCACCAAAGTTTATTGGTATTTGAGAAAGTAATGAAACCTTTATTATCTAAACTGCAATTACCCATAAATGACTGATTAATTATTTTTTGTAAAGTAAATTTAAGTACCTACTGACGTGGTAGAATCGGAAATTTCAATTCAGGTTTATGGTACTGTTAGATTGAACAGAGTATTAAGTTACTAAATGTCATTGCCATACAAAAATATAGATAAATAGGAGTCATACGAGTCCTGAAATATCCGGAAAAAAATATATGTCTATCTAGAGTACATATGAGGTCATAATCTGAGATAGTCTTTTGGGGAAAAGTAAGCTGTACTGATTTCTATTTTATGCAAATAACTGTACCATATTTGTATATTTTAGAGCACGTAATTTTCTTATGCACACTTTTAAAGATTGTCACAACATTTTCTAGAAAAGCATCCAACACGTATTTGAAAGTAGTATTGTGTTCCCCAGTGAATACGAATAGTGTTTTACGTGAATGTAAGATGCCTTGCCTTTTAGTATATTTTATGCTTGCATATTGTTCTAAAATAATATTCTATAAATCTTCTGTATCGAGTTTTACAATACGAACAATAATACATACCTACTAGTATTTAAAAAATAAAAATAAAGTAGGTAAGTGTCAGTATGCACGTTTTGTTTCTCCTTCTGTGGTATGTTAATTATTATCTTTTGGTAAAGATGTTACGTTTCACCTCTTAAGATGGATGTACCTACACGAAATCTGAGTTTTTTGCACATTACTGATTGTACTGTTAGCCTTGAGACAGGCTTTAGCCAAGTGAGGTGGCAAAGTGGAATTAGTTTTATTGGCATATTATGGATATTTGAACTAATTTGATTGTATATGCTTATTTGAGGAAGTAAACGAATTTGACTTTAAATATTATCATTGTTATTAACTAACGCTAATCGGTAGATGTTCAGGTTGAATACTAAAAATAAACGAATATTTTATACAAATTCTCAAGATCATGTTTGTAATTAAAAGTTAAGCGGAGTCGCTTAATATTTGTAAGAGCGTTTTTTTTTTAATTTGACATTTATATATAGTGAACTTCAGGCAAATAGAACATCTAAAGAAAGAATTTAATCAAAATAATTGAGTGGAACTACAATTGTGTGAAGGTAAATTATGTTTCAACAGAATGGATTTCAGGAAAGATCTGACATAATAAAAAAAGGTTAAAATTAAAAGAACAGGTATGGTCCTTACTCAGCATCACCCACAAAAACATCAAATAGAAACATAAAGGTTAACCCTCAGAATATCACAGAGCAATCTGTTTAATCTATCCTTTAGCCCCAATGCTAAGATATGTAGCAACTAGTCAAGTAAAAATCTTAGCACTAGGATTTTATTATCTTTTTGAACCTTTCGTAAAATAAATTGCATTCCTAACATTGATTTCAGTACCTGTTGAAAATGAAAGGTTTCTTAAATAATTGTGAACCAAAATTATATCGGTGTTAGTTATCCTACTGTATTGAGAATATCAGGTTATTTTTATAAATGAAGAACATTTATTTAGACTAAAAACAACTATATCTTAACTTTTGTTACGACACATGATATTATGGACACTATATAAATTACTGTTGTATATTTTAACGAACACCTATTTGTACAATTGAACAGATGAATGCATTTTTAAGCATTAAACTAATTAATACAGCAGTATGGTGCCTGCAATTTTGATTAATAGCTAGATCTTAGAATATCATGCTTAAGATTAACATTTCGGACTAATTTTAGTTTTGTGTGATTGATATAATATTCTATATATAAAGAAAAAATAATTTTATGGGCTGCAAGACGCTGATTTCAAACAAGTTACATAGTTTATCAGTCATACTTTCATCTTTCAATAAGAATTATGTACTTTTAAAGAATGTTCTGATTCAATTATATAATAAGATATTTCAATGAACATCACACAATTACTTTATGTATGAAAAGTGTATGAAAAGAAATTATGGCTTACCTGTATCCTAAACCAGCAATTAATCTCGCCACATATGTACTCCGAAGATTTCTCAAATCAACAGTTTGCACCAAGGAATCCAAATATTCATCACAAGTTTTATATTTCAACAGTCGTCTATCAGCTTCAACTGAAGGTGGATAGAAAAACTTATACGCCATTTTATTGTTCTAAAGAGTTTACTTTCTGATAAGTTAAATAACAAATCACTTGTTTGAGACAGATAATTTAGATAGGTTGATAGTTAAAAGGTTACATTTACGAAAATAAGAGACGTCAAATTTTATGTCAAATCGTTTGTTTAATTGTCAGATAATGTTTTTGTTGGTGGCCATAGAAACAGAAATTGTGAAATAGATTGGATGAAAACATAACAAGTGCAGTATGTATTTAGTAACTGATTACTAAACTAATGGAGAAGATCGAACATTTTAATGTTTTTTTTTATCTTCTCAATAATATTTGTGATATTTTGTAGAAATATATTCCGATTGGACCAAAAAAATAAACGCTGTTTTTCATTGTCCCTTACTGATTGTTCTATTATATACTACTCTATTCTCTCACGTCACATCCCAAGTGGAGTCGGTAGAGAGAAAGGAACGCCATATAGATCTGTCCTGATTGTTAAAGACAAGTAAGGCTGTAACAAGATTTCATATTCATTGTTGGCAAATTATATCATTGAAAATTAACTTTAATAGGATATATTTGTTGAGTAAGAACTATGCCTTTTGTAAACGATTGCATAGAATCTAGTCGATGGAAAAACAGCACTATTTTTATATCCACGTTTATGTATGCCATATTCTATTTTTATAAAACATGATAAATGATTAAGCTATGAACAGCATTGAAAACAAATGATTTATTTACTTTTGAAACGTAAACTGATAAATCATAAAATCAATTCTATATTTATTTTTATATCTGAATTTATTTTTATATAATATAACAGAACTGTTAATGAAATCATCATAAAACGCAACTCATTTAATTACAAGAAAACGAGCTCTATCTACACTGTGAAATATTTAAGTAGCTTCCAAGAAATAATATCTTCAAAAGTGTAAAACCAAAGATCTGAGGAATATCAAATTCGAGAATTTTGTAGGTATTGGTATTTAAAAAGTAAAATTACCTATACTTGGTGTTACGGTTTGTAGTTTAAGTATTTTGACATTATGAAATCGATTTTTTGTTGCCAAAAAAACGCCACTCTTTGCTCATATTATTTTCCAGTCTAGAAAAAAACATTAATACCTGCTTATCAATAGTGAAAGTTTGTTTTCTTCTTAAATAACAAATAAAAGTTCTAAACGGTGACACAAAGTATGGAGAATTTAAAGACTTCAAACAGGTGTCATTCATAAATGTAGAAAATATTGTAAAAGTATTTTCTTCACCTTCGCGGAATTTCTTTCAGACTAAGCATTGAAATGCCAAATTTATCTTTCATTGCACACTTCTATTGCTTTCTCCAGATTCAAGTAGTTTTTCCACAAAATGACATCATGTTTAAGCATTTAAACCATGCGTTCAAGCCAGGTAATTCTCGATCATTCGTGCGTACTTAAAAATCCTTGTTTTAAATATGAACTTTCTTCTATATTCTTTCACCATTTATTCGTATGACATGTACCAACCTTCTTTGGTTATCTACGTGCTATTTATACGTCTCCTCGCATTTTTTTTATTTCAGTTGAAAAACAACTAATTTGCATACGCGGTTTATAGCGAAACGTAAAAAAACGCATTGTTTTCACCTAAGGTATAATTTAAAATTTGTATATTTTAGATGTCTGAACCTATTTATTACATTTTTTATATTTCTGTTTCAACGTATAATAATTTTTGCATATCATTAGAGGGAAATTTTCATGTAATTACTCATTCATTACAATAAAAAGTACGTTTGTTTTTCTGTAATTTATTACACGCAGATATGGTAATGAAAATCCGTAGACCATTGCGTCGGAAAGTAGCTGAATAAAAATAATGAAAAATACAAGTGGTAGGCAGGCAGTATACACACTAAAAAAAGCACCGCCGGAAAGCGTACTGAGGCGAAAAAACTAATTAATTTGTCAGCACTGAAAAGATTTTGTTTTTAAATTTTCATACAAATTATTGAGGATCGTGTTAATGAGATGTATTTTGAAATTATATCTTCGATGGTACTTAGGGTGACTTTGTGAAATTATGTTTTTTTCTTGAAAAATTAATTACTTAATTAATAAATAAAAACAATACTTACCTTATTTTTGGAAGTTATTGTGTTCATAAGTGACAGTTAACATAATTTTAATTGTTTATCAAAATCAATTCGTAGAATGGGTAGAGGATAATAGAACAGATAAATTGGTTTGTTTATGATGATAGATGACTAAACTTTTTTAGCGCCGTTCCACAGTAATGAGACTAACTCAAGGGCGCCAGTAAACAGTGCAGTCATCTTTTTGCTTCTTAAGGTGGTTACCGGTTGTCCTTTTTTCAGTGCAGTAAAGTAATTTAACGTTATATTCACAACTATCCCTTAACTCTCCAGTTCTGAAAACAGGGGCTCTGTGAAATATGCCATGATTGCCATGTAGCATGAAATTTCGACAACTTAATACTTGTTTGTTTATATACAAGTTAAGAAATGAAAACACTTGTATTTCTTTTGCTTTTATTTTGCACCTTAGCTTTTAGTGAGTGTCATTCAAGTTGACGCTGCTTATCTTAATTTTATTGTTATAACATAGGTACTTTAAAAATTAGGAAGTGTGTCTTCAAAGGAAATTTTGTAACCTGAAGATATATGACTGAGGGTACGCTGAACAATGACAACAAAAAAAATGAAACAAATACAACAAGTTAATATTACCGTTGGACCATAGTTCAAGTTTTTTTTCAGATGTTTAGATATATTTACAACATAATATAATGAGATGTTCAATAAAACATTGATCTACGTGAAACTGGTAAAAGCTTATATTGGTATAAATAAATATGTAGAACAGGTGATCGTATTTCTCTCTTGCTTTTGGCTTGTCAACGACTGTAATATTATTGTAAATATAATCAGTATTGGTATCAAAAATACATATAGATCTTTCTATACACACCCATGTAATGCCAGAATCTTCGGATTACATTAGCATTATCACATAGTAATATACGCGAACACATAGAGTTCAATTAGCAAGATTATCAACTCACTAGGGATAATATTGAACGCCGCACCGATTCCAATAAATCTTAAGGCTTAGCTTCCATTTAACATGGGAATCAGTATGTGGTGTAGAGTAACTTGTAGGTATGTATTTATACAATAAAGCACTCGGTCTTAGGTTAAGTAGTGAATACAAATATATTTTTAGAGAGAATTAAAAGTGGGTATTATTTAGTAAAAATATATTTTAAAGTACTCTGTGTGTATTGTGCAGAGCAAACTGGTAATACTAGTTAAAATACATCTATTCCTCTACTGTGAGTAAATGTACTTAAATCATTTAAACTTTTAAAAATATTACATATGGGCGTTACAATGAAAGCTTTCTATCAATTTCTTTATAAACGTAACTCTAGACTAAATTAATGCACACTAGTTTAAGGAAAAAGCATTTACTAAAATGTAAACAAGAAAGTATGCAAGGTATTTTAAAATTATCCTCGCATATTTATGTTTCATATAAGTATATATTATAATAAATTAATTCCATTTATCTTTACCAACACGACACTTTCCATAATAGAGCAACCAGTATTTTAACCCCATCTTATGACCACTAAATAATTTTCTACATTACTAAAATATATTCGGCTACATTTTTAATATTGATGTTATTGACCGAAGGTAGCTACGTGTTGGAAGTCCATTTCAAGATAAAATTGAAAAAAAAAACACAGTAGGTACTAGTATTCGGAGACTCTCGACTCCATAATCAGGCGATTAGTAAGAAGTTAAGCTTAGTACGCGAAGTTAATAAAAGTCATTTGGTAGTTAACTACATACTGTGTTTTTTTTTTTTAAATTTTATCCTACATATTTAATATTTTATCTAGGTGCATTTTAAATGCAGATAAGTTTAATAATGACCAAATAATACAGTACCAACTTTAAAACGCAGTGAATATTTCAGCAGACTAATAATTTCATGAATAATTTGCATACAGCATGAACGGTGCTTCAAAATCATAAATTATCTTTGAAACTACGTGAATTTATACCAAATCAAAATTCTGATTATGATAGAAAATTTGGAATAATGATTATGTATTGGCTTAGATATGCCACTGCGGATATATTTTGCATTCGACGCATTATGCATTCATGTTTCAAGTAGCTTTGGGTTTCCTTTCCATTTTAAAAGGTATAATTAAGTATATTTATATGGAATTCATATATAAATCGGTATAAAATTATGATTTTTTTTTTAATTATACACTCTTTTATCTCAAAATTATATGGTTCAAATTGATGATAGAGATCGGTAGTTTTGAATGTTTTTCGAATATTTTCTACAAACTTTGCACTTATGATACACATCATAAAGTACTATGCCATTTTATTTATGTCTTAAAATATATTGATTTATTTCGAAGGCACTAAAGACAACTCCAACGTGGATTACTCAGTGCCACAATCACATACAGTAGGCTTGTTTTGCAAGAAACCCCATCGTGTTTAGCAAATTTTTTACTCAACATTAATAAGTGTTAACTTCAAAAAGACAATTATTACAAAGAAAATGTGCTACACGTTTTAGTGACACGAAAACGTCCCCAGATAACCAGAATACCAAACTTTTATACAATAATCTTGAAAAAATAAACAAACAACGATAAATTTACTTTAATAACTGAGAAACTATAATATTAATGTTTTCCGGCCAGTGCGAGAGAGAAATTCCTTCGGGAAAGATAATAAAAAAGAAACATTTCCTAATCCATCTCCGTCTTTTGGGTCTTTTGAAATAAATTCAAGTAGCTACCCACCGGACGAGAGTCAGGTATTAATTTATTATTATACTTTGTATGGTTTTCAGAGTTTTTCTATTAATGTAATTGTTTCCTTTTTGAAAAGTTAACGCGGGCTTGTCTTAAATTTGGTTCTTTTCACTTGTTTATTTGTTGCAATGCATGGAATTTATACTTTACAACTTTTTCATGTGGTTTTCAATAATTTAGATGCACAATTTTCATTCTCAATTCTGAGAAATTTGAACAGCTGACAAATGTTTTAAATTTTCTACATAACATTACAAATATTAAATATATAATATGTAAAGGCATTGAGTTTGTTTAAAAAAAATTAAAAGTTTTACACTAAAGTTCACTCTGTTTCACCTTAAAAGGTTTATTAATAGAATAATATTAAATTGATTAAATTATTTGTTATCTTTAATGAGTTTATCTAGAGAAGAAACTTTAATATTGTAGGTATATAGTAAAACTAGAGTGTTTCTCGAACCATAAAGGGCAGGTGTCTGTCTTATCGGGTTGGTATAATGAATAAGAACTGTCCGTCTCTTTAAATCATAGTCAACAAGATAGGTATTAAATAAATTTATCTTGGTTCAAAGTAATATCTAGTCCCTTTTTAGTGTCCATCTATGTAAAGAAGAAGAATAATTGCATTTTTATATATGTAGTATTCATTTGTACGAGTATATCGAAATATCATCAAAATTTATATTTTTCTACACTTTTTATTCTACCAGATTTACAAAATTGTGAAGAAATGTATTATTGCAACTCAATTAGAGAGTTTCAGATATTAATAAATTTTGTGAGGTGTGCTTCGAATTCTGCATCCATAAGTATGCGGCTATTTCCTTCTTTTAGTATTGGGCCCGCATGGTTAAGTTATATGATTTTCAAGATGTATCGGTTCCTATTATAAAAGAGTAATGTACATGTTCAAAGTCATTTTTATTTGTATTTTTTCTAAGCATCCAAATCGTGTTAACTTGGTACTTTTGTGAAAGAATTATTTCAAGGACTTTTAATTTTTTCTTGAGAAATATTACGATATTAATAAACAAATGTTTTTTTCACAATAAAGATTTAAATTGAAAGAGAAAGCTGTTGTTTTTCAAGGACATTGTCAATCTTTGATTAAATAGATTGACAATGTTCTTAAAAGACCAAAGACATCTCTCTCTTAATTAAAATATATATTGTGGAAAAAACGTTCGCTTTTTAATATCATTATAGAGTTCTACTACCTAAACACCGACACAGTGAAAATAAATATGTTTATTGCGTATTTTTATTATGAAGATGTTTTTGTCAACACTCACATCAAGTATTCTAAATGCCACATATTTTCTCAACACTATCATCTCCAATAACACAAACAACGATTAAAATACTTTAGAAATGTGATATTATTGATGGAAATGTGTGGGAATATATTTAATCCTTATATTTATATTTGAGAACGTTCGTTAGTATGAAACTTAGTAAGACTGTTTATTTATAAATGACTTCAATGTAAATTGAGTCTTAATAATTGGAAATGAAAGTTTAAACCAAATGAAAAGTCGTCTGACATATCAAAATATGTTTTACATATTGAATTTTAAAAATTATATATTTTTTAAATCCATCCTTATAATTTATATGTAAAGATAATAAATCATTCTCCATATTTAGCTGAAATTTATAATAGGTAGTTTTTTTGCTTCCTTCTCTATCATGTAATTTTTCATACATGCACAACGATTTCTCATAATAAATACGCGATCTTCCTTGAGAATTTGTATTACGTGGACAAGCAATGGAGCTATTTAATTTGTCAATTTCACTTTTTCAGTATTCCTGGTGTGGAGTAAGGTTTAAATGTGTAAAAAAACAATACAAAACACATTATTATTCTACTATCGTCTATGGTTATCTCACATACCCATTTTTTGCCCACATTACTTTAGGTATAATATTTCAGTATTATCAAATATATTCTATAAATTCAATTTACCACTTTATGTTTTGTAGGTTCTATTAAAGTATCTTTGATCTTTCACTATTATAGTTACATTAAGGGGTTTGTTATTATCAAAGAAATATGTAAAATGAAATTTCATAAATAACGATAATATAAATTGACGTTTTTACTGTAGGCAAACTCATATAATGTTATTCGATGTGTGTAATTAAGAATTTATTATGTAAATGTTTTTTGTGAAGCTTTATCTGTACCATTTGAATATCCCAAATACATATTAAGACTATGTTTATTATGTATAATGAATGTTATACGAGTATAAGTTATCATTTTATTTATTCATTTGTTTCTGGGATTTGATTGAATAAAATTAAAATTGAGTTACTTATTATATACAATTATTACACAAAGAATTCTTTTCAACCATCTGCTTAATCACCTGTGTGCTACCTAACCTACCTAAAAAATAAATTAAATAAGTATTCACAATGGGTGGTTCCCTCTTAAGCAAACTTAATATTTTCAATATCCTCATATAGTTTTTCCTTATAAGTCAAATATTGGAATATAAGTGTATAACAAAAGTTCTATAGAAATCGTAGTGGCGAGTTTAGCAGTATCTTACTCCTTTGTAGGGAAATGTCCCTATCAATGGATATAACTATTCAAAATGAATTTACTTGAATAAAAATATTTATAGAATGAACAAGTAAATATATTTTTTTCGTATAATTCTCGTTAAATTATAATTAAGAAAAATTTAATAAGTAATTCTTCGTCATTTATAACAATGAAGATTCTTTAGCAATAATTTTTGCACTTTTCTAAAGAAAGAATTATAATATAAAAAAGAAACTCCAGTAAAAGAGTTAAGAAGAAAAAAAATGACTCGGAATATTTTTTATTTGCTTTTATCCCTTTCTTTCAAAAAAACTTTTTTTCACAGACAAAATAATATAATAGAGATTATTCGACCACCTTTATACAAAGTATTTGAGTTCATTCGTATGCTTGTTTAAATATATCTTTGAGATATTTTTTTTTAAAAAACATGTCTGTTTTTTTATAAAACCAATTATAACCTTGTACACTTTTCACAGTAAGCCAAAAGTTTGTGTCGGGGGAATTTGCCTTTACCTTCATATCATAGAGTGTCATAATGTTTTTATTTGGACTATTGTAGATAGGTTTTATGCCGTTTGAGTAAATAAATAAACGTAAAAAAGATATCTATAACCACGTAGGTAGATATTATGTATTCGGTGTTCTAAAAATATTGTTAATTAATATTTTTCTACAAAATGGTTTGTCAATTGTTTTATATCAAATTATTATAAAGGTATTGAAACTGTTACAAATATAATAGGTAGGTACTAGATAATTTATTTCAACTTACTTAAGTTGAAAAAATATTAGTGGGTTGAAATTACTGAAAAAAATGTCGTTTCCTTATTCTTGTGTGCGGAATGTATTGGTTTATAAACCTGGATCCGATGACGCAAGCATTAATTTTTCTTATCTGCTCTGTGGTAAAAATCTTGTTGAATTTGACCCATATTATTGTTTTCCATCATCTGTTTCTTTTAAATGTAGAATTAAATTTATCTAAGCAATGTCGGGTTTGAATGTAAGCAATATACTTATTGTTTTCTTTGTATGAAAAAATGAATTTGTGGATGAAAAGTTATACCTGCACGTGGTGTTTTTGAATTAGAAAAGGATGTTAGGCATTCACCTGATGCTACTTTTGAGGTTTAAAGGTTTATCTCAGCCACAAGACTTCAATTTATATGAATACAAAGCTGCCCACACACGTATAATATCAAAGAAATGAAAAACAAGATAGGTTATTGTGATTCTATTTCTCAGCCAAGACACTGTTGCAAGTTTTCAATGTAAATCATAAATCATTGTTCTTTCAACTTTCAACATTCTTCACTGCAACACAGAGTAATTAAAAGTTTTCTCCACTGATCTTTAGGCCTAGTCAAAACACATTTAAGCGTTACGTTTTCGTTTAGTTTTTGTTCGAATGTAGACGACGTTGCGAGAAAGTGTCAACGTTCGTAGCTAAAATACACAAGTAGTTATGAAAATTGACACGTTCTCGCAACGTCGTCTACATTTGAACGAAAACGTAACGCTTAAATGTGTTTTGACTACGGGCCTTTGTATGTATAACATACATATGTACTGGTAAATGCTTTTGCATTGTTAAATTTTTGGGTTCATTCAATTGCTCATAAGTTTAGTTTATCACAATGAAATTAAATCGTTAACAATATTAGGTTATGAGTTGACGTAAGTTTTTTTACACTGCAAGTGTAAAAAAACTTACGCAAGTTATAGGCAAAGTTAATTTGACATATTAACTTGACACGTTGAAAAATAAAACAAATACGAAACTAGCGTTACTTTGTTCAAATGACTTAACACGATAGTTTACCCACCATTACACACGCATGTATGTTTGTTTTTCATTTTTGGTTTCACGATGCCTGATTCTTATCATTCAGGATTCAGATGTTTCGACAACCAACTGAAGATGGTTTCTTTTATTTTTGGTTTCACGATGTCTGATTTTTATCTTTCAGGTTTCAGATATTTCGACAACTAACTGAATATGGTTTCTTCATTTTTGGTTTCACGATACTTTCTTTGGTCTCACGAATCTCATTCATATTATTATTATGTAATAAAATTACCTACTGATCCTTTTGACGAAAAAATAGACAACTCATTTTCATTTCCAATTTCATTTTCATTCCTTACAATATTATTTAATGCGTGATATTTGATACCTATAAACTGATATTCGATATTTCCCTTAGCGTATCACACATGTACCCATTCACAATTTTAATCCCATTACCAATCGATTAATGTAATATACTTTCCTAATTATTTTTATATCATTAAACACAAAATATATAAATTATTATAATTATTTAATAGAAACAGGATTTCTTTACTTCAATACCATCGAAGAAAATGTTACCATTTTTATTGTTTGCCTTGTTTTTCAATCTAATCTAATTAAAGAACATGTAGGAACTGACTTGGATCTCTTGAAAAGTTAAATATAGCTCTTAGAAAAATTAATAATCTTTCCAGGGTAAATTGAATTAATATGAACTAAAACACTCCTAATAAGTTTATTTGTGAATAATCGATTAGAAATATATCTGTAGGAATGAAGAAGTTGGAAAAACTATCCCAACACTTCTAATAGTGTTAGTTATAAGTACCAAACTATTTTTTTTCTGAATTCTTAGTTATTTTTTCTGCACGTTCATTGTTAATCTTCTTTTCATAGTATATGTTTTATATGCTATAGGTCTTATTTAGTCAGAGATTGGAAACGTAGAGCTTTTTAATCATATTTGTTTTTTCTAATTTTGATTAAATATGATTGATATATATTAGTGAATTTATTGAGTAGGTACTTAAAATATCGGTGACATTCATTCATCGCCTTCAACGCCCCTCTCGGGAGCACAGGGCAGAAACCAGCCTCCTCCATTTAGAGCGTTTCTGCGCCAATTGCGTCACCTCTTTCCATGACATTCCCTGCGCTCTGATGTCTGTTAGGTATTTCTATGAAAGGTGACAGTTTGCGTATGAAAGAGAATGAAAGATGCAATGATAGTGGTGTAAAAGGGATCGAGAATAGTAAGGTGCCTGAAAGTCGAATGTATGATGGGGGATGCCCGAAGAGTTGAGAACTCGCAGTCGTGCGAGATGGTCGTGTGCGTGCGGAGGTGTGCGTGAGGGATTTATGATACGCGTGTAAGTAAGTCGAGTCGTCGCGTTACTGTTTTGTAAACGTCGTTGGATGTTGAATAAATGATTTCATTATAACAGTCGTGTTTGATTACTCCTACCCTCACCAAACTCCGCAACTCAACTCAACACAAAGACAGTTATATAATATGTTGTTGTCAAAGAGGGACGCCCGGGCCGACGGAACCCTTGCGGACGGAAGAACAGCGCTCTTTTTGGCCAACTATCATTGGGCATTCTAAAAAAATTGTCCCAGCCAGGACCATCGTCTCTCCTGTATTACGGAGATTACAGGTCTCTGCTGTGTGCGCCGGCGCACAGCATCATTTGTAACATGTTCATACCATTTGCCATCCAAAATCTTTCTAAGACACTTGCTTTCAAAGCTTAGTATCTTCCGCTCTTGAGCCTTGGTTAAGTGCCATATCGGTGACATACCCATTTCTAATAGTTCCTCAAATCGCTAATTTGAAAAGACATTGTGTCCATGTTTTGATGTTAACATATTAATAATAATTAGGGTTATTTTGATTTTTTTATATGACAAAAAGTCCATCCTTTGACTGCTAATTGTTGGTGCAAGGTTTAATACTTTCTTTTCATCTTACTATCTATTATAATTTTCTAATCGTTGTATTTTGACTCTCAATGACCCTATGTGCTTCGACCCCTGATATGCTTATAATATTATATTCGATGGTTGTGCTTGGTGAATAGTAAAACAATTATTTATTAATAATGAACTTTATAGATACATACAATATTCAACTCATCGTATCATCATCTCGAGGTGGTTTAGTTCGTCATTCCGCCCACAATGGACGCGAAATAATATGAATGAATACTATTTAATTGTATCATACAATAATTATATTATGTATATAATTTATATTACTGTATTTGATACATTCTGTAATATACAGAGAGATGATTCTTTTTTTTTAGTAATTTGTACCTAGTTATGAGCGAAAATTCATTTAATCATTCATAAAATCTAAAATCGTCGGATTGAAATGTAGCTGTTACAAAATTGATTTACATATTTATTAGTTTGTCCTCCTTTCTGAGTAAAACACATATTGTGAACTTGAACACTTAAGTTCTATAAAAATATATAAAACTAAACTTCACATATTATAAACATCAATAAAGATGCTTCTAAGAGAAAGCATTTTCTTTGATATATCTGTTGTGGTAATCATCAATATTTATTTTTTAAATTGAAGAGTATTCTCTATAATAAATATGCACATCTTATTCGTGTGAACACTTGATACCGTGATGTGTTGACACTTACTTTCATAAAAATAAGTAAACACTAATCATTTATTAAAAATTCGCGTTTTTTTACCACGATAGAAGGTTGAAAATTTAGGGCTAGATGTATTTTTTAACTCCCCACCATATTTTTTTTTTCCAAAAATTAAAAAAAATATATATATTCGGGGTGACCACCCTTAACTTTTAGAGGTATGAATAGGTATTGATTGAATTCAGACCTACCCGATAAGCACACAAAATTTTATCAAAATCGGTTCAGCCGTTTCGGAGGAGTATGATAACAAACACCGTGACACGAGAATTTTATATATTATATTAGATAAAATATATTAACTGTGCTTCACGTAATGTACACAGTAGAACTACTACCTACCTGAACTAAGTTTATTATTATCTATCATAATATGTAGGTATGTTGTACACATAGCTTGTGGTAAGAAATAACTAATTATACACACTCTAGTCTGACAACAATAGTTGTATGCAGGTAAGAAGAAGGTAGTAATTACTTATGCTCTTGTACTTACTCTCTTACTTGCTTTATTTGAGAACTACAATAACATTTTGTTGCTTTGTGTAGTAAATTACATTACAGGGTTGTTCATTTTAAATAACGAAGTGTAGATAAACATGTCTATCTAAAACGAAATAAAGAAAGAATTGAAATAATATACTTTGATGTAAGTCTTCTTCCATCACCCAATCTTCTTGGTTACACATAAAACGGGAAGAGTTTTGTCTTCTTATGATAATCCTATGGTTCCAAAATTGTTGTTTGACGCGTATTTTGAAAGTATACAATGCCAGTACGCATTCATAGTGTTCTTGCAATGTATGTTTTCAAATCGTGTAACGAAAAATAGTCTCAGAAAATATACACGATTTCTGCGTAATTGTCGTGTATGCTTTCTGATGCTGATTCAGTGAAGCGTATTTTGAAAGTATACAACGCCATTACGCTCAGGTTGGGACTTCTCGCGTATATTTTCAAATATTAATAAGCATAAATATTTTTAGAAACTATACATGGTTTTTACGCTCTAATAAAAATGTTTTTTTATAATATTTTATGAATATTTTTATTATAAAACAAAACAAAGGTCAAAAATATTTTTATTATATAAAAGAAACACAAATGTTTAAGTACTTAAGTGCTACTTTGAAAAGACTAAATAATAATAAAAATATTTATTTATTTAAGTACATTCACAATTTTGGCTTTAACATGTTGACAAATTTAAGAAATTATAACAACAAGTTAATCCAAAATAACAAAAAATACAAGTAATAAAAGCAACAAAAAATAAATAGTAAAAACAAGACGTAAAAAATAATAAAAATAATTATATATGAAAAAAAGAGAAAGCAACAAATCAAAATGGCTACTTGGAAACTACTCGCGTATAGATTATAAGAACGTTGCCTTGTGTAGCGCTTAGAAAATGAACATGATTATTCTGCAATGAAAACTTGTGCAGTATGTTTTTCGCACAAATTTTAGTGTACGTTATTGGAAAATATACACGATTAGAGCGTAATAACCATGTATAGTTTCTAAAAATATTTATGCTTATTACTATTTGAAACTATACGTGAGCAGTCCCAACCTGCGCGTAATGGCATTGTATACTTTCAAAATACGCTGTTTGGACAGTTCATTCAATTGAACCCGCTAAAAGAAAACGCAGATAGCTATAAAATGAAATGAAATCGTTTATAGTTCAAATAAAACACATTTCGGCATGATATTAATGTAGGTGTCTTTTTATCAGTAGGAACTATCTTTGTTTATTCAACTATAGTGTATATTATTATAGGTAAATAAGAAAAAGTTTTATAATCCTTTAATTTCACCTCTAACGAAGACTAATAACATTGTGGTGTTAGTAGGACCCGTAGAATTTATCTTTGCGAATAGAACAATAATTACGTTACAAACGGATAAAATATCACTTACATTTGTAAATAGACTATGCAATTGTATAATTATTTATTTACATTGGTTAATAATTAATTATGTAATTATTATGAATAATAATTTTGCTAATAAGTACAATGCTCGGAAGGTAATTAAACTAAATTAGCTTTGTTAACATTTACTATTATAATTATGTTATTTAGTTCATATTTTATACGACTTAAAATAATATTATTTAAATTTACATACATTCAATAAAGTTACTAGTCTTCCAGAGTAGAAATTAGTAATACACCCCACTTGTGGGAAATCGTGATAGTATTTACTATCTTTATAGATCCCTCATGTTTTCGAAAACTCCGTAGAAAGAATCAACAGAACTATAAGGAGTATTATGAGAAAATTAATATATCCTTGTTATTACATAATCTACGAAGATCAAGTTGTTATTTCATATTTTGAATGTATCAGATATTCTGAAAGTGTCTATTGAGTATCTTTCAGTTAAGACTGCGAAAGTACTTTATCATTTTCAAACCAAACTTATTTGCTGGTATAAATAATTTATTATTGTTATCTCTCCTTTGAGACTATTTACTGCCGCCTGTGTATTGAGCAACTCAAATATTCATCTCTCATTGAATAATAATAACTATAATCTAATTTTCAGTGCTATCTGTTTATTGTACGTAATTTTTCATTAAGTACCTATTATGGTGTTGATTATTCAAGGTTCTATTACTTGTAGAATGGATTTCCAACAACTCTATTAATTCAGTAGGTTTCGTGACGATTTGTAAAATAAAATGTAAAATTGGAACAAATATGTTCTGATGAATTATTTGTGTGTACGTAAAATAAACCCTGTATACATAATAATAATAATAATAATAATAATAAAAATCTTTATTGCACAAAAAAACAAACATTATTAAAACACAAACATTGCAGAACCAGACAAATAAATTTGTGCAATGGGCGAGTTTATCGCAGAAGCGCGATATCTTCCAACTAACCCATACATACGTAGAATTGCATATACATGGATAAAAGATGTTGAAATATACATTATCAAGTAGATGCTTACATGATGGCCTGACTAAAAAAGAGTGAAATATTTTATTGTGTAACATTTTCTTATGTGTAAAGTCCTAGATGCGTTAGTTGTGTGATTTGTATGCAGTGGAGCACTTCTATAAATATCTCTAGTAGATGTAGTACTCATATTTATGTAAATTCTGAATGGTAAGATTTAAGGATATGTGGGAAAAATCACGCAAAAGACACACTACGAACTCTTTAAGCCTCACTAACGTATATTCGAAAAAGCTATGCACCATCTCTCATAATTATCACAAATAACTCAATATGCTTTCATGCTAATACAGTAATAAATCTTCAAAAATAGGTTGGAATTCAATTTGAGATTAGATAAGATTGAGTGTAAATGAAAAAGAAAATATTTGTGAAAATAATTGATGACTATCGTTTGTTTTTTTATAGCTTGTATTAATGTTCGTAAAAATATATGAAATGTGTTATTTTTATTGATATATTTCAAAGAGGCGTTTGCTACTTACTTAATGAAATAAATGTATAAACTCGTTTATGTGAAAAAATTATATGAAAAAAAAAACACAATTGTAAGTAAAACTAAAACCAATTTTGTTTTTTATCATATATAAACATGGAGTTTACCAAAATTAACGTCGACTCAAAAACAAAAAAAGTATGATTTTTAAAAATTTATTTTCGTTGTCCATAATCAAAGGGATACGGAGTATTTTGGCTTTAATTTGGTGTATTTTATTTTCGATTATTTGAGATTTCCGATGAGTATTGAGTTTTTATAATTTTTCAATACCTCAAAGAAAACGTATTGAAATATGTCGTCTTTCAGCAAAATATTAAACTTAAACAATATGTAGCGATATTTTTATATCACTATAGAAAAATGATTTTGTTCGTTGGCAAGACAGAAATTGATAACGCGACGCCGCGCATGCGTGGTGGGAGGATTTCTCAATATTGGCGGTCGAAAGCAAAATGCTTCCTCTTTTGTATTCGACATTCCAAATTGGCAGATCGCAAAATGCGATAGTGAATATTAAGGTTTAAAAAAAAAAACCTTACCATTTTAAAATGGTTGATTAATGTATAAATTAGTTGTAGAAATGTGTTCTATTTGTCGATGGACAGTTTAATCATATTTAATTATTAAAATCAGTGGTAATTCAGGCCGTCATCAAAAATATGGTGAGTCTAAATTGTTACAATTATATTTTCGATGAGAGAAATTTCGTTGTTTAATAAAATAAACCGAAACATAGTTTGATAAATACTAATTACGTTGTCCTTTAATGTTTAAGGATGTACGGCTTTCAGTATCGGAATGAATTTCTCAGTTATTCAGGATACGCCGCAGTACTAGAATGAATTCAAGTTATGTCTTAGTACCAGCATGAATTTCTCAATTATTCAGGATATATCTTGTTACCAAAATAAATTCTTCAGTTAACAAGAGAATAAATATCTTTCAATTATCAAGATGCTGACTTCCTCTAATACCAGAATAAACCTTATGTACCTATCAGGAAGGAACCTTCAATTTCGGGAAACGGGAAGTGAAGTGGAACTCGAAGGAAGATAAATTGATCAGGTTGTTCTCATTCATTCATAATTATATATAAATATTTTGTTCTAAAGTTAATGTAGATTGTATAATCAAACAGAGTTTGATAACTTTATGATATATGTAGGTCGTTTCTGAAAAGAAAGGGTAGGAGGTAAGGATGATGTGCCACAATCATTATTTAATTTTAAACTTTTAATCTAAGGGTTAGTTAGATTGCCACATAGCAAATGATTAACAAGGTTTTAATCTTTTACTATTTTACTGTCGAGAAAGTTTATATAAAATGTATGTAAATTCATTGACCATACCAAAGGTGTCACCGAATACTGGAGGTTTGGAATAAATTGAAAAGAAAATAATGAAATAGCAATTTTATTTTGTTTCTGAATCTTTCCTTCTTATTGGGGATTGTTGGAAGGCACCGTTGATTTAATGGCAATATGCATTGTTGAATTTATAGAGAGAAAAGTCTTGAAGTCTTTGTGATAAGATCTGGGTTAACCCATTCGACCCTGAGCATTTATCGTATAGTCAATTGTACTTTCCAATACTCTTTGTTTTATTTTTGAAATCTCTACCGACTGAGCTAAAAATTATTTTTTTGAGATTGTGATAATTGATTATTTTACCTTGTACCATGAGGGGTACAAGGTAAAAGAGCGCATGAGAGCGCAAGAATAAAAAGTATATGCAAAAGTCCGTCGCATATTCATGGCGCCCAACGTGGGGCCGACCTTTATAGAATTTAAAGACGAATTAAATTTTGGTGGCAGAAGGGTCACATATTCATGTCACCCAAAGTGTCAGCCAACCTTTGTAGAATTTAGGTTGAATTGAATTTTGGTGGCAGAGGGGTCACATATTCATGTTGCCCAAAGTGTCAGCCAACCTTTATGTGATTTACTTAAGTCGAATTGAATTTTGGTGGCAGAAGGGTCACATATTCATGTCACCCAAAATGTCAGCCAACCTTTGTAGAATGTAAAGACGCGCTGAACCCAAAAAAATTTTATTACTTAGACTCAAGATTTTTTTTATTAATTGTATAATTTGGTGTCTTGAATACAAAAGAGCATTCATTAATAGTTGTAAGTAGAATAGGTTTTGTTTTAGAAAAAAAAAAAAAAGTTTTAAAAATTTTAATTTATGTGGCAAAATTAATATTTGAATTTTGGTGGCAGAAGGGTTAAATTGTATTTCGATTTTAATTTTACAAATTATATTTGGTTATCAGTATAAAAAATTGTAACATAATGTTTAAAAAAATACTGTAGGTAAATTAAAAAGAATGAAAAATTTTGAATATGTAACAAAACATTTTTTTTCAGAGTCGCGGTAGTTAAATATATTTATTGAATATGTAACATAATAAAAAAAGAATATTTATGGGTAGACTCAATATTTTATTATTATTTTAATTTGTTGAGTTAATGTTATTTTGCATGCTTTGAGATGATTGATTGAAGAAAGGAATGTAGTCAAAAAAATATATGTCAATTTTTAAATTGTTTGAAAATATTTTAGAATAATTTTGTTCGTGGAATACCTAATTTGAAAAATGGTAGATAAAAGTTATCTATTTATCAATTTATTTTGTGGATTTTATTTTGAGTTTGTATAAAATTGAATGGTATTACCATAGTCAAAAAAATAAAATTTTGTTAAAAAAAAGTAAAAGAAGTGTGAAAAATGATTTTGAATTTGATATTTAATATGTTTTAAAAAAATATGTTCTAGCTCAAATTGCTGATTGGAAATGTGTGATAAGATATGGAAAGACGAAACCCAACATCATGTCAAAATACAGAAAGCTGATTGCGAGTTTTAATTTTATTCAAAAAAAGGAGTATACCTATTAACTTATTAAACAACCTTCTGGTGAGTTTTTATTATATTTTAAATTGAAAATTTATTTGATTGATTGCCTTGTCTGAATTCTTCTCATACTTCTGGTACGGCTATTGCAACTCACAACTAAGGAATACGTTGAACAAAGTAGATTTAATTTTAAATAAAAAAAATATAAATAAAGAAAATAATTTATTTTGAGCATTGTCCGATTCTGAAATAAATATGTATGATTAGAATTTTTATACGAAAATAATATTATTATTATTCTGATGCTATTCCGTACATACTGTGATAGGAATGTACTCTTCTCTCCAACGCATAATAATTGTTAATCACTTTAGTTAGAAAGAGACGGAAGATTGTAAAGCGGACGGAAGATACAAAGGTTTGGATTTCAATGTTTTAATATCGAATGATAATATTTATATATAGGGTAAACTATACTATTATGGACGTAGTAGATTGTTGATATTTTTACATAATCAATTTAACACGATAAAGTCGTTTCAAATAATTTTAATATGGATATATTAAATTAATGTGGAGATTGAAACTTTAATATTAATGATATTAGTTTATATAGATATGGGGATATTTAAGAGTAATTTTGAATAACGGAAGACTTTAATATTTAATGTATCGTTTCTTTTAAAATATTTTTTTGTAAAGTTTTGAATTGTAGATTGGCATATTTTAGTGAAATAGATAGATAATTTAGAAATTCAAGATGGCGGATAAGGAATTAAATAAAGGAGAAGTACAAGAAAATATAGATAGGGAAGTTGCTGGTTCGTCTAATGATAGTAAAGAAGAGAAGATGGAAGAAAGCAAAGTGGAAAGTAAACCGTCATCGAGTAATTCATTTATAAATGTAAAATCGTATATCAGGAAGTTAAATAATAACAGAAAAACAATTAAGAAAACGAATAGTAGTAAATCTCTTGTGAAAACAAATGCAGAACCAGTAGAAAAATTTATTGATCCTAGAAAGTTCAATATAACATACAGTGGTGCAGAAAGCCCAATTGAATTTATCCAAAGATTGAAAGAATTAGCTAAAGTATATAATGTAAATAATGGAACATTATTGCGATATTTACCCATTTTATTAACTGATAAAGCATTAACATGGTTCAGAACTATAGGTATAGAGAATGATTGGGATATTTTTGAATTGAAATTTTTAAAACATTTTGAAGATACAAACAGACAACGTGAAATGAAGATCAATTTACTTACAGCAAGACAACGTAAAGGCGAAACTGCAGCGGAATTTATTGGCGAGCTAAGTAACAAAAATAGTTTGCTGTTAAGACCGTTTGCTGATGAAGAATTATTAGATATTGCTATTTTTGGGTTAGAGAAACAATATGTTAATGTCGTAGCATCTTCTAATATAAATAACTTGGAAGAATTAATGTCAGATTGTATGCGATTTGAAGAATTATACAAACATAATGAACGTAGTAATTTATTTGCGACGGAAGAATTGATAATAAAAAAAAATAATAATAGTTTTATCAATAATAAGACTTTAGTAGATGGTTGTGAAATAAATCGATATTATAATAAACAATTATGTCAGTTGAGCGATGGAAATTTTGTTAATGAAAAGGAGTGTAATTCTGCTCGTAAGAAAATTTACTTTAAAAGTAGGAATAAACGGTCTTATCAAAATAAACAGAAATATAACAAACAAATAGCAGAAGCTAGCATACCATCAATGGAACAGAGACAGAAAGAGTGGGATGATTGGCTTAATTATGTAAAACTGTTCCATAACACTTATGAAGTTGCACCGTTATTGCATGCAAAAAGAAGAGACAACAGACCATATCTACATATTGAAATTGAAGGTGAAAATTTCAATGGACTCCTGGACTCCGGAGCAGCTGTGTCAGCTATTAGCAGAAATATTGCCGAATATTTTGTAGGAAAGGGATATAAATTAGAGAGAGTTTACGACGAAGTCTCTGTAGCAACGGGAGACAAAGCCAAAATATGGGGAATATTAAACCTGAACGTACAAGCGAGAGGAAGGAATGGATTGGTCAAGTTTTACGTGTTGGAGAGGTTGCAGCAAGAGGTTATTCTGGGAGTGGATTTTTGGAAAAACTTCGGTATAGCTCCTGAGCTAATAAATAGCATCGAGTATGCAGAAAACTTAGAAATGAATGAATTAGGAAAAATTGAAAATAGAATGAAATTGAGCGAAAAACAATTATCTGAACTTAAGGAAATTGAAGAACAATTTATGGAAGTGTCTTATGAACGAAATGGATTGGGATGTACTAACCTTATAGAACACGAGATCATTACAGAGGGTGAACCAATCAGACAACGTCATTATCCACTATCACCAGCAAAACAATTACAGATAGAAAAAGAGTTGGACGAAATGCTTGAATTAGGAGTAGTAGAGGAATCTAACTCTGCTTGGAGTCATCCTACACTCATCGTAACGAAAAAAGACGGAACAGGGAGATTTTGCCTGGATTCAAGGAAACTTAACCAGGTTACTAAGAGGGATAATTATCCATTACCTAATATAGGAAAGATTTTAACCAATTTGAGGAATGCAAAGTATATATCTTCGGTGGATCTTTCTAAAGCCTTTTGGCAGATCCCGTTAAAGGAAAATTCGCGGGAAAAGACGGCGTTTGTGGTACCTAACCGCGGGCTTTTTCACTTTAAGCGCCTTCCCTTTGGACTGAAAAATGCCGCGTCTGAAATGCAACGCTTATCAGATCGTCTCTTTGGAGCAAAATTTGATGACAACGTGTTCTGTTACATCGATGATCTAATTATTTTGAGTCCGGATTTCGATTCTCATATGATTCTGTTGAAGAAAGTACGTGATAAGTTATGTGAAGCAGGTTTAACTGTAAAATTTTCAAAATGCGAATTTTGCAAAAGTGAATTAAAATATCTAGGTTACGTAATAGACGAAAATGGATTAAGGCCAGACCCAGCTAAAGTAAAGACGATAAAGGAATATCCAGCACCGAGAAATCTGAAACAATTGAGGACATTCCTAGGTATGGTGGGTTTCTATCGAAGAACTATACGAAATTGTAGTGAAATTTCGGCCCCATTAAACCGACTATTAAAGGTTAAGAGAGGAGAAAACACCTTTAAGTGGAATGATGAAGCACAGAGAGCTTTTGAAGCTTTAAAAGAAGCTTTGGTAACGGCCCCGGTATTAGTATGCCCGGATTTCAAGAGGCCATTCCTGTTACACACTGATGCTAGCCAACATCAGATTGGGGCAGCATTACATCAAGATATAGGAGGAGAGGAAAAGGCCATCGCTTTCTTTTCCAGATCCCTAAATAAAGCTGAAAAGAACTACTCGGTAACAGAGAAAGAACTCTTGGCAGTATTAGACGCTATAGAATTTTTTAGGCCATACGTGGAGGGGATGCAGTTCACAGTGATAACTGATCATTCGGCGCTAAGATTCCTTACAAAGATCTCGAACCCTTCTGGAAGATTGGCAAGGTGGAGCATGAGATTATCGCAATATGATTTTTCAGTTGTTCACCGAAAGGGAACAAGTCATAGGGTGCCAGATGCTCTTTCCAGGATACCAGCCTCCATAGACATGATAGATACAAACATCACCACAGATGATGATCCGTGGTACAGTAGAGTATATAGGGGTTGCGTGGAAACTCCAGAAAAGTATATTAACTATAGAGTGGAGGGAGATTGTCTGTATAGATTGATGAAGGACGATAATCCACTGACACAAGAATTTTGTTGGAAAGTAGTTCCTAAGGTAGACGAGCGAAAACAGATTGTGATATCACATCATGATTCAGGACACCCTGGAACTTTTAAGACGTTCAAGAATGTATCGAGAGATTATTATTGGCCACGGATGTTCAACGAGATAAAAAGGTATGTAAGAGCTTGTCAAACGTGCAAGATGTATAAGCCTTCGAATGCGGCACCGGCTGGTCTGATGAAAAATAGGAAAAAGGTAGACAGGCCCGCGAAGGTTTACTCGGTGGATTTAGTCGGGCCACTCCCAAAATCGTCCTCCGGTTACACATTCATTTTATCAGTGGTCGACATATTTACGAAATACTGTTGGGTTTTCCCACTTCGCAGGGCAACATCACAGGAAATTGTGAAATTGCTAGAAAATAAAATATTTTTACAAGAGGGAGTTCCAAAAACGATAATTACTGACAACGGAAAGAATCTCACATCCAATGTATTTAAGGATTTAATGACGTCATATGGAGTCAAAAATATCTTTTATACGACTCTATACACGCCAATGGTAAATACGGTGGAAGCATATAATAAAACGATAGGATATACGTTGGCTATATTCGTGAAGGAAAATCAGAGAAAATGGGACGTTTACTTGGATAAGGTGATGAGTTTAATTAACAATACCGTTAATCTCGCTACAGGGTGTACTCCATCTTTACTTATGCATGGTAGAGAAACGATTTTAGACGGAAATTTACACGCTGATATTCCACCAGAAGAATTGGGAAATATTGACAAAATATCCAAAGAAAGAAAACTATATAAGGAAAAAATGTCAAATTTAAGATGGCTGTATGAGATTGTATTGGAAAACTTGTGTCAGGCTTACGAAAAGAATGCGAAATATTATAATAGAGGTAGGGAAATACGAAATTTTTCTGTAGGACAGACGATATGGCGAAAGAGCTTTTCGTACTCAAAAGCTGCAGAATATTTCTCTGCAAAGTTAGCTCCAAAGTTCATAAAGGCTAGAGTTTTACAGAAACTCGGAAATAACGCATACTTATTAAAAGACGAAAATACAGGTGCGGAAGGAAAGTACCATGTACGCGATATTCTAAAGGTTGAAGTATAATGTAAATAAAAATATTGTTACGTATAAATGTTATTTAGGTATCCTAGGATATAAGTATTTAAGTTAAATGAAAGAAAGGGAGAAAATTAGAAGACGAAGACGTCTGAAAATTGAAATATAATGTAAATAAAAAAAAAAAAACTGTAAAAATTTTAGTTAGGTATTATAGGATATAGCTATTTAAGTTTAATGAAATGGGGAAAAGGAGATGAATTTGATAAAAAAAAATTTACGTAGTAAATAGTACGTAGAATTACGAAAGAGTAGGGTTGGATAAAATTAAAAAGAAAAAAATCGCTTCGCAAAATTATTTAGATTCTTCGATAATATGAACTCTACGCGAGTACATAATACAGAAAGGGTCAGATAAAAAGGTGAGGTAAGTATATGATTCTCTGTAAGATGGGTCATGTGTTATAATGTCATTATTGGGATGTGTAATGATTTGTATTGAAAGTTTGTAGTATGCATAAAGGCATAATCTCTGATACGAGTGTGTCAAGCTATACGCGGTGTATACATTTATAAACTAGGGATACGAGTTAGCAAGACGTATATGGAAGTATGCGTAGTGCTTATATGATATGATAGTAAAAGTGGATGCATGCTCAAGGGATGAGTATTGGGTCATGTTTTATGAATTTCAATAAGAGAAGTTTGTAATCTAAGATGAGAGTTGATCAGTCCGTCTTGTCAAAACGTTTTGTGGGTCTAATTATGAATCAAATGAAAGTAGTAGGTATGTAGGCGGTGAAAGGGGAAAAAGATAGACGAAGGATGAAAGTGAATGATTGTAATAGAATGAAAGTAAGGATTTGCAACGTTGATAAATGATAGGTTTGTAGTACTCAATAGTCTCGCGATTTAAAGTCAAATAGTAAAAGGGGAATTTGAAAATGAAATATGTCGAGAAGGTCAAATGTTGATGTTCGTTATATCTCTTTTGTGAGTATATCGACTATGTAATTTTCAATATGAAAGTGGAAATATTAAAAAAAAAAAAAAATATAGAGATAGGTAATGTGAGAAAATGTAGAAAATGGAGTTATAGTATACATAATTTAAATCGGGGATACGGTGGTAAAGAAGAGAATCCTTAATTATCTCCATAAAAAAACGAGTAATTACGAAATAATTGTGTATACGATTGTTAAATTCATTTAACAAAGTAGAGAAACTTATATTATGAAATGGGGTCGTTGATTAGAAATTTTCGAAAGAAAATATATTAGTAAAGTACGTAATTTTACGGATAAAAGGGAAATAAAAAAAGAAAGGGATTGAGAACCTTTGGTTGTAGTTGCATGTGCTTATCTGAGGAGAGATGGGAGAATAAGACATGGCAGGAAAATGGAATTGATGATAAATTGATATTTTCATACATGAAAATAGAAAGGAAAATGACATGATGTTGAAGTGAGTCAATTCAAAAGGTTGAATCAAATATTTTTAATGTTATATAAAATATAAATGCATAATATACAGACAGATTTTAATGTATTTGAATGTTGAATAAAAAAAAAAGAAGGCACAAAATGTATATAGTTTAGATATAAGAAATTTTAATATAATTTGTTATGTAGCTAAGGAAAATGTGGCAAATCATATGAGCTTGTAGTAGAAGATATTTGAATATTGTGGCACAAAACAATTTAAAATAAATGTAGTAGATCTGAAAAGATATTTAGTAAATGTAACAAAATGGAAATGTATTATTTAATATATAAGTGTAATTTATAAATGCAAAGATAAGATGAGACCTGCACTGGTTTAGAAATTATTTTTTTATCATTAAGTACTTATTATTTACGGGTATTTTTGTTCATTTTGGAAGTCGTTTGACCCGAATATTCGGAAACGAATGTAAATTAAAGTTTTAAAATTTAAACGAAACCAAGATTGGCGCCTATGGAATTACAGTTTTTCTTTAAAAGAAAAGGCTGGGCCCAGTGCAGTGCTTAGATTAATCTTTAAAAAAAAAAGGTAGAGTAAGTTATAGGGTTGATGAGAACATAGAACGAGAATAACCTGATATAAAAAAAAATAGCTTCACTATTTTTTTTGGTGGGCGTGGGTGGTAATATGTAGCGATATTTTTATATCACTATAGAAAAATGATTTTGTTCGTTGGCAAGACAGAAATTGATAACGCGACGCCGCGCATGCGTGGTGGGAGGATTTCTCAATATTGGCGGTCGAAAGCAAAATGCTTCCTCTTTTGTATTCGACATTCCAAATTGGCAGATCGCAAAATGCGATAGTGAATATTAAGGTTTAAAAAAAAAAACCTTACCATTTTAAAATGGTTGATTAATGTATAAATTAGTTGTAGAAATGTGTTCTATTTGTCGATGGACAGTTTAATCATATTTAATTATTAAAATCAGTGGTAATTCAGGCCGTCATCAAAAATATGGTGAGTCTAAATTGTTACAATTATATTTTCGATGAGAGAAATTTCGTTGTTTAATAAAATAAACCGAAACATAGTTTGATAAATACTAATTACGTTGTCCTTTAATGTTTAAGGATGTACGGCTTTCAGTATCGGAATGAATTTCTCAGTTATTCAGGATACGCCGCAGTACTAGAATGAATTCAAGTTATGTCTTAGTACCAGCATGAATTTCTCAATTATTCAGGATATATCTTGTTACCAAAATAAATTCTTCAGTTAACAAGAGAATAAATATCTTTCAATTATCAAGATGCTGACTTCCTCTAATACCAGAATAAACCTTATGTACCTATCAGGAAGGAACCTTCAATTTCGGGAAACGGGAAGTGAAGTGGAACTCGAAGGAAGATAAATTGATCAGGTTGTTCTCATTCATTCATAATTATATATAAATATTTTGTTCTAAAGTTAATGTAGATTGTATAATCAAACAGAGTTTGATAACTTTATGATATATGTAGGTCGTTTCTGAAAAGAAAGGGTAGGAGGTAAGGATGATGTGCCACAATCATTATTTAATTTTAAACTTTTAATCTAAGGGTTAGTTAGATTGCCACATAGCAAATGATTAACAAGGTTTTAATCTTTTACTATTTTACTGTCGAGAAAGTTTATATAAAATGTATGTAAATTCATTGACCATACCAAAGGTGTCACCGAATACTGGAGGTTTGGAATAAATTGAAAAGAAAATAATGAAATAGCAATTTTATTTTGTTTCTGAATCTTTCCTTCTTATTGGGGATTGTTGGAAGGCACCGTTGATTTAATGGCAATATGCATTGTTGAATTTATAGAGAGAAAAGTCTTGAAGTCTTTGTGATAAGATCTGGGTTAACCCATTCGACCCTGAGCATTTATCGTATAGTCAATTGTACTTTCCAATACTCTTTGTTTTATTTTTGAAATCTCTACCGACTGAGCTAAAAATTATTTTTTTGAGATTGTGATAATTGATTATTTTACCTTGTACCATGAGGGGTACAAGGTAAAAGAGCGCATGAGAGCGCAAGAATAAAAAGTATATGCAAAAGTCCGTCGCACATAATAATTAAATATCAAATAACTCAATTTCTTGAAAGTAAGCATGCGAGTATTTCCGCACGTAGGTAGGTACCTTTTATGTAACTTAGTGAGGTTGTTCATTCTTTTTTGCTTTCATGTTGAGAGTCTTCTTACTGTGTAATCGTAGGAGACTTCTATCCATGACAGGATTTTCAATAAGATTCTATTAAGAGGAAGGCAGTAGTGTCATTATTGATTAACGTTTCCTGAACATCCCTTCAGAATTTTTATATTATAACATGTTCCTGCAAACTTTCGCTTAATTTAATTATGTTCATGTGCACTTATTATCAAATATTTAATAGCATCATAGAATTAGCTTAATAGAGTATCCGCAAAAAGTAGGCCTCTCACTTCTTTTCTAGAGAATCATCCCAATTCTTCTACATGGCTGTGAGTCTTGGCAATTAACCATGGCTCAAGAGCGGCAGATACTGAGCTTTGAAGACAAGTGTCTATGAAGGATTTTGGATGTCAAATGGTATAGACATTTCACAATGATGATGATGTTCGCCGACGCATCCGGCAGAGATCTGTAATCTCCGTAATACAGGAGAGACGATGGTCCTGGCTGGGACATGTTCTGAGAATGCCCAATGATAGTTGGCCAAAAAGAGCACTGTTCTTCCGTACGCAAGGGTTCCGTCGGCCCGGGCGCTCCTCTTTCACAATACACCGTTCCTATGACAATGATATCAGAGCGCAGGGAATGTCGTGGAAAGAGGTGATGTGACTGTCGCAGAGACACCATGGCACCTCTTGTGTGGACAAATTTGTTAGTGTAGTAATTTTATCGGATAAATGGAAGTCCCCAGACTTCTGAGCTATCCGGGTGGACGGTGGGTCTCCTTCAATGTCGCAGAGACACCTTGAATGGAGGAGGCTGGTTTCTGCCCTGTGCTCCCGAGAAGAGCATTGAGGGCGATGAATGAATGAATTTGAAATGAATATTTTTGTAAAAAGTCACGAAAAAACACTAAATATTTTCATTGAGTGACAAGGTACGTCACTATTTTTCTTTATTCTAATGGAGAGGATGATTTGCATGTTTATCACATGCAGTTAGTGTACTTTACGTCTGGGTGATGCTGTGATAGAATAAATAGATGAATAAAATATTAATCGGATATTTTAGAAGCTGAATAATTAAAAAAATTACATATTCTCTCAAAAATGGGTAATTACATTGTAAGATTTCAACGTAAAAACTCCTTTTAACGATGACGCAAAATTGTCAAGTACTTTGAAATACATGTTTCATTGTGTATTTTGTTCTAATTAAGCTCCAACAATCTCTATATTATTTTCTTCCAAAACATTTTAAACAAATAACAATAATACGCTTTATTGACAGAAAAATTAATAATTTATTAAATATATAATTTATATAACTATAAACTATAACTATTCCACTGTTGACTCTATGAATTTTGGAAACCGACTTTCAAGAACTTCCGCTCTCATCGTCAGGCAAAAGTAAAATTAATCATACAATATTTACACATAGTGCACATAATTGCTCATTAACAATAAACAATACAAGCAGCGTTCTGTCAAATGGTGGAGAGTAATGAATAAAACCAATGAAAATTGTCAATTTTAAACGCTGAAAATTGTCATTTTGAAATATTCCCTTTATTCCTAAATAATGTATTTGACCGATTAAATCATGCAGGCTGTGATTTCGTCAAATTACCTGGATAAGAACAATAGATGATGTTGAATAAGAGTTGTTCGTGAGGAGCTATCCGGAGATCACAATCCCCAGAAATGGAGAAACCACTGAGAGAAAGATCTAAATAATATACAACTCACTTGTTTGTGTTTGATTTATATTATCATATTGATTCCAATGTAGGATATGTCCACTGTAATATCAAATAATATTTATAGACAGATTATTACGAGTATTAATCAAAATAATGAACATTCATTCGACTAGTACATTGTACATATAATGTGTAAATTTTCAAGAGTTTTTCAGTAAAGACTCATTGAAGCGGATAGTAATTGTTTACAAGCCTCTTTTGTTACGTTGTTGTCGGTTGTAGGTATCCATCCTGACCAATGCGTTCAAGGAATTCATAATTATAATATTATACAATATAATTTATACAGGATTTTGAATAATTTATCGGTAAACGCGTAGAATTACCGATTTTCAAGTTTACTCATACTTACAAGTAAATATTTCTTTTGTTTTTTGGAGACAAAATACGATTTCCTTTATTTTATTCAATTGTATTCAATATTTTATAAAAAATGTACCCCAGGCAGTTTGTTGGCTGCAAAAAGCCAAATTTTACGAAATAATATATTAAGAGTAAGCAACAAAACTTCTCTAAAGAATCATATTATCTTAACGTTAAAAAACTATGGGAAGAAAAGATATGTGTTGAATATTTCACTTAAAGATCTTAAGTATTTGCACCAATTGAACCATCTATCCACAATATTGTTAACCCTCTGATCAAAAGCACGAATTTTAAAAGTGTAATGCACATGTAAAGGCCCAGTGGCCCTTTAAATGCTATCATTAATTTTTTTTATCATGGTATAAATTTAACTTTTTTGGGATAAACAAGTAGTAATGAGTAATTACCGGTAAATGCAGACGATTTTCAGTAAATTTCTGTAAAATATTTTATACTCTTTGAAAGCAGTATCTTTATTATAATAATAATTTAATTATTTGCTTCGGTAAACTTGATGTTTTCGCATAGTTTTCATGCTATTTTGCTGATAGTAGAGATAATAGTAGGAAAAATATATGTACTACGTTAACAGTTTTAAAACTGTTCAACTAAAATTTATTTGTATTGTTGTGTGCCTCGGGCTTTCTGCATTATGTAAGCGAGTACCCAATACTGTATGATATTGTGTAAAATTTCCATTGCAACAAGTAAAGAGTTGAAACTACTTTTTGTATTAATATTTAGATGAACATAATAATTCACATATTATTGTTTTCCATTTTGTATCTTAATACTGAAACTGTGATTCACTTGAAATAGAGCGCTAGGAATTGAAATAAACACGCATATTATCATCTCTGATCTACGTAAAAATAAATATTTTTTTGTCGGTGGATTCATGATACATCCTATGTGCATTTTGAAAATTTTAAAGAATATAAAAAAAAATGCTGAATGACATTTTCTATGTACCTGATTCATTACGTGAAAAGTTTCATTGAAATTCTATAGTACCTATAATATTTTTTATTTATTTATTTATTCATTTAATATGGAAGAGATCACACCTTTACGATAAACACACCCTTGGTATATTGATTTATTTAATTTGTATTACTTCATAAAATAGTTTGAATAATCAATCTATAGTGGATAAATAAATATTTAGATATTAATCGTGGAGAATTGTTTCCTTTTCTTAACTATTTTGCCGGGAATATAGAGAACAACCATCAGCTGTCGCCAAGGGCGATTGAGTATATTAATGAACCGGACGCAGAGCTATAACTCTTAGAGAACATTATGCAATGGGTCGCTTGCATATATATGAAGATGATGTTTCAATCAAATCTACTAATTCTCTAATAATTTCATTACGCATTTACGAGAAAAGTTACAATACATTCACTTTATTTGCTTATAGTAATAATAATTTAATAGTAGTTGTGTAATATTTAGTAGTATGTAAGGAACTACTCTGTGTTTGTTTATACAATACAACGGATTATTACATAATTAATTGCGGCTTGTGATTAATGATGAACGATGCGGTCTTATCTCTTATACTCTATACAGGATATTTTGATCATCAACGCTATCTTTTGAATGACGAAGACGACATGTACTTACATTGATAACATGCACGTGGTCTCCTGGCTATCCCATTTATGGGAGCTAGTGTAGTAATATAACTAGATAGTATGATATTGTAGTGCTATAACTTTCATCAATATGATGTAATTTGTGTTTAAATTAGGAATGATCAATATTTTCATCGCTTAAAATCGGAGTAATTGTTATGTTGTATTGGTTCATGTACAGTGACAAAAATCTTCTTTGATTCATTGAAAGGGAGACTCACCTCACACCCGGATATCTCTATTTTTAAGATAATAAGAATTATCCTCGCACAAAAAACGTTCTTTCTATGTACCCCGCAACAGTCTATAGGTATAGATAGGTACATGATATGATTTCAGTTATTTAAATAAAAAAATCTTATGTTAAAAAAATAAACAAATTTAAACAAAGTTCTCGCACTTCTTCATACTTATTTGGAAACGTATATTTTTTTTTATTCGCAAAAAAAAAACAAATTGTTTCTACGGAAACTCTCCCATGTTTTTATTTTAATTTAAAATTTCGGAACAAGATAATATGTCCATTTTCATTAAAAAGTTATTTTATTTTAGTCTTATTTCGCAAAAAGTCTTCAATTTAGTTCGTTTTTTCTAAATCAAGAAGATAGGTACATTTTATTTGGATTTTATTTAGATTACTGAAGACTCTGTATGGTAATTCATTCCCCAAAATTCTATCCTACCTTGTGTAAATCCAAAATATTACCTACAATAACAATGGTACCTACATCATAACACTATGTGGATAATGGCATCATGTTACATACCAATATTCCCACATATGCTAAAGAATCTACATACAAGTATTGTACTTAGATAGATACAAACATTTCACTCAATAAGATAACCTACTAAATATCTAACTCTCGTCGGTAAACGTTAATTTTATTATAAACGGTTTGAACAACATCTAATTCTTCTTCTCTTAGAAAACAGAGTAAATAAAACTTACCTATTTAGAATGATTTTGGCATACCTAAATGTTTTTATTAACATTTCTGAAATTGAGATATCGTCGTCTTAAATTGAATATTTGTGCGAACTTCCGTGCAATCAAAAATATGGACTGAAAAATCAATGTCCTTTTTAAACAGAGTTTTTTGACATTGGAAATTTTCTAGAATCACAAAGACTACCTAATATACTTTACCTTGCATAAAGAGTACATCCTTTGTGTTTAAGTATGTACCACTATTGCCACTCTTGTAGATTACCGCATCGTGGTTAAAATTAGAAGGAGATAATAGGTTAATAGTAATATTACTCTCTCGTTTGGTAATTTTGATGTGTACATCCAAGTGAGATTCGCGTTTAATAAAAATTATTTACATAAATTATATTATAAGTCGAATAAGATGAGGCAAGATAAAAATCTGTGTGTATCTATAGTATTAAGACATCTGCCAGCTTTAAAACATTTGTGTAATATTCAAAATCAACAACAATAATGGTATTATAATAATAAAGTAACTTGATATAGGTATACAAACGATGTATAGGTATTATCTTTTAAACATGTTGCCTTGTACAGTGAATACTTATCCTACAGACAATTAAATAGTGAATTACGTGTGTCAAAACATGTAATTATTTCTTTGTAGCGACGAAAGGATAGTAGTTTGTTCGAATAAGTAATCGAATCCTAAAACAAATAACCAGAAACTGACTGTTGAAAATCCGAATAATGTTATGACTTGTTCAGTTTAGAGTAAGCAATCCTGTGTGGTGGTTTATATGATCAGTAGATGCAAATTGTGAACACACTATAATCTAACGAAGGGTTTCAAAAAATACGTACGTAAATATATGATTTTGGTTTGCTAGAAGATATTGCCTCCAGGCAACAAACTCGCCAATCGCTCATGATTGTTTTTGATCAATAAAGTGTAACCTATAGTATTATTATTATATGATTGCTTGAATATATTTATTCAAAAGCTATCCAGTATACGGTTGGATAGTAAATTTTAGGTTAAAAAATCGGATATCCATTAATTTTACTATAATAATACATTATTAACCCGTAAAATACATTTCTACAATGTACATAATACGAGTCAAAGTGTAGGTACCTATTCCTTTTACTTGTCCCATTAACTCTAAACAGCACAGCTTCCACAATAAATTGTATGGTTTAATTTGATTATCTTGCAAGAATAATGCTGTTTAAGATAAGTTAGATAAACACTTGATTTATTAATCATCAAATTAATAAAAACTTGTTATAATTTATATTCTAAATAATTGGAAACACCATACCTGCGTTCTTTAATTAAACTATTTGTACTATTCATAATCCTGATATTTTCATCAATCAGAGACTGGATACAAACGAAAATTAATCAGTAACTTTATTTATTTATTCATCCTACGGCAAAAGCCCTTATTACATGATATATATATAAACAATTTTTACAACAATAAAATCGAAAACATAACACAAACACATTCAAATGTCAATGATACAAAAACATATAAAAGACAATGTAATAGAAATTATATAAAAGATATTAAAATTTGAAAATAAAATTACAGAATATAAAAATTCAAAACCGCAACACAAATAAATCAAATGTCAAAGACATGAAATTTAAAATTTAAAACACGTGGTTGTTTATTTGTTAAATAAATGAAAATCTTAAGAACATTCAATCGTGAATTTCACTGTTCAAACTCTAGAGCTTAATCGTTAGGAAAACGAACGCAGGGGCGCAATATAAGGGTCATGACATAATATATCTACGTTATCAAGATATCTCTCATAAGCGAGATAGCCAGTGGACTGGCTACATATATTGGACGTTCAAGTCGTTTTCTCCGTTCCATAAATTGGACAAAAAGATTGTCCACTATTATATCTAAGATTTTATTATAAAAATACACATTTTTCTCGGTATTAATCTTCTGACATGTTTGATAAATTAATAAAATGTTATTATTTTATTCTTTTCAGAACGTGATATGTTCAGAGAAAACATGTCTTGGAAGTATTATGGGTGTGCCAGGAAGAGGAGATACTCCAAGAGATCCAGCCGAAGTGTTGAAGCATGCGAAAGATTTTCTAGACCAGTACTTCCAATCCAGTAAAAGGTATTGATTATTTAATCTATTAATAAAGGAACACCTTGTTTGGTACCTACAACACAGTTTATAAAAAATGTATTTATATACCCATACAGATAGTTTTTTATTTTGGGAAATAGAAATTTACTTTTTCAAAGTAGGTTCAAAAGTTTTTTGCCTCACGATCGAATGAATTCATAGTTGACATAAGTATGATGAGTTAGTTGTTTCGTTACATCGTTTCAGAGCTTATTTTTTTTTTATAAAATTGTATATACCTAGTTATAATTTATCGGTTGATTTTTTATTTTAAGCTTTTTGTTTTATTATAATCCCTTGTCTTTTATCTCACTTGTATTTATTATATTTTAATATATTTTTGTTTTTTGTGTGATTTCTAGTAATGTGCAGTAACGAATAAAAAAATAAACATCTTTATGCACTAAAAGCCAACGAAACTTTTTTATAAAATTTAAGCTGACTTTTTTGCTGAAATTTATATTTTATGAAGTACTTTCGGTCACAATAATTATGTAAAGTACTTTTAAGTATATCAAAAAATATTAATTTCCCGTTTTCGTACAAGGAAAATAATTAGAAATAGATTTTAATGTCAAGAGCAGATTATATTTTTCTTCTTATTTTTTTTTTTTTCTTCGGAAGAGTATTAAACAACCATCATTATATAATCATTTATAGTTTGGCAGCTATGTACGTATCTTTTGAATACAAAATCATGGAAGCCCAAAATCATAAGAAGCGGAAAATTAATATTTGAAATTTGAGTTTTCCTTATTTTTTATATACTTACTTACTTACCATTTTCTCTTCTTTATAAATTTCTTTCACGGATATTCCCAAGATTATAGACGTCCATTTAGGGCCGCGATATCCAAAACGTTAACCAAGTAGTTAACTTGTTGTCAAGAGTTAACCATAAGTTAACTCAAGAAATGGTGATATCCAATGTCTGTTACGGAGATAACAAGTGGTTATTTTTAACCACCCGATTTCCATGAGTTAACTGTCGAATCCACGAGTTAACTTTGAGAATGAATATTTTTTTCGTCTGTAGATGGTGCTACATATGTCATCAATTTGACAGTTACATAGTTTGTCATTTAAGTTTGAGAATATTGTTTTATAATAATATAATATATTGATCAAAACTGGATAATAATTATCTTCATAATAATGTTGATACATCATCCGATGAACAATATTAATGATACTTTCAAAACACTCGTCAACATGAGCAACACGTTAAAATTTAAAATGGCGGCTCCAAACAACCAGAGAAGTGTCAAATAACTTCCCTAGTGTTGCCACTCGTACGACAAAAGTGCGTGAAAATTAAATATCAACCGATTTTTACTAAGGTATTGCCATATGTGAATACTGTTTACATCACTACAGAAAGTTAACCTCTGGTTAGTAACCATTGTAAATTATTTTTATGATATCACCAAACGCCGAACATGAACAAGTTAACTCATAACAGTTGATTACTTAACCACAGGTTAACTTCTATTTGGATATCGCGGCCCTTAATGTCGTAAATGGTGATTTTATTGACAAACATTTCCGGCTGTTTAATTTTTTTATCAAAATTTAGTAGTAAACTCTTTATCAGACTTCTTTCAAAAGTGAAGAGTCCATTGGGAATAATTTGTATTTTGTTTTTTTTTTTTTTTTTTTTTTTTTATTTTTTTTTTTTTTTTATTTATTGGTAAAAAAATAGAAAACAGACAACAACGTTATGTAGGTGTGAATACTATACTTGCTGTAAATATTGATTTTCTGAAAGATTTTCTTTTAAAATACACTGTCCTTGCAAAATAATAATAAAATAATCTGGACAATTTACTTAACGCCGTTAAAAAAGGTTGAAAGGTTAAACAAAAGATTAATTCTACATTCAGTTCCATCATTTTAGGAGTTTTAAGTTGGATTGTTGCGATATCATTGATTTGACAAGATAAGATAAATAATATATTATATAAACCAGAATATGAAAATTTGCCAGGAAAAGGCAAAAATATATTTAAACCCTATACAAATATTATTGTGTTCGAAACGCGTATCTCTACGCATCGTAAATTGTCATATTTAAAAACGCATTATTATAATGTCGTTTAAATGAGAGGGTCCTACACGTGTGTGAATAATGAATTGATTTCGCATTCGTTGATTATATTTAGATAAATTAAAAATAACAAAATCCTTTGTATTGTGTCTAATTATAACTTCAAATAATGATCGTTTAACTTATTGAAATAGAAAAAGGCATTATTTTTTTTGTACAAATTGTAACAACTCTTCGTGGAAAGCAATAATTTTACGAGAAAAAACCTGAAAAGGGAGAATTGTGACGCTGGTGGTGATATTAAAAACTAATATAAAATATGAAAAAAGTTAAAATTAGTTTAAAGAATTTCATATTATTAATGTTGTTTTATTCATATTTTTTTAAATAAATATTAAGAATCGCAATCGCAAATACTTTCTAATTAAACAAAAAAAGACAAAAGACTACATTCTGTTACATCCAATTTGATATTTGGTACACCAAAAACAACTCGGCCTATTTTCAATTCCCTTCTTGTCAAATTAAATCCATCCAAAGACTAGGCTCTATTAGATTTTCCGTATCATTATTTTCTGAACACACTGCATCCACAATTCCACATATCTTCTGTGGTTTGTCTTATGCTGTCTGAAGTCTAAATATTGTGGTTTACATATCTGAATACGTGGAGGTTCTTTCAATAGCTTGGGGATTGTTCACGGTGCTTTTGCTTCTTCTAGGCTACCTACCATTCAACAACTTTCTTCATTTTCAGTGCTAAATTGATGCTTCTAAGATTTTTAATTAAAATATACCTATCATCGGTAGTGTTTAAAATGTATCATATTTCTCTGGCTCTTAGCATTAAAATTAGCAGTCACCCCCCTGACTTCCGTCAAAGCCTTTGTGTTTACTCATTTTGTAACGAAATAGTAACTACGTGTAGCTTTTATTTTACAATGTAGGTACAAATACCTTAAATATGTCATAAATATTTCATCACTAGCATTACATTATTGAAAACAGCAGCTTCGTATAATATTTCGTTATTTAGTACACAAACAATTTGTTAATAATTTACTTAACTTATGTTTGAGAATGAAATTACGTAAAATATTATAACATTAGTTCACGTTATTGAAGTAAATAAGTAATAATTTATTGTAATTAAAATACTACCTACCTACCTGATGTTATGATTATACTAACTGAGAAAGTACCTCACCTAATAATATCAGTATTTTATGCCAACATTCAAGAGTTGCGACTTATTAACAAATAATAGGAACCCTTCTACACTCTTTTGCTGGAAGCGATTTTCAATTAATTTCTATGCTGTAATGGAATATTTCATAAGAGGATAACCAGTGGATTTACTGCACATTACGTTCTTTACGTATCACAAAAAAATAGACATTTATGTCCTTTATCTATCCTATTGATGTTTTCGCATACATTTTTTTTTATAAAAGCTGTATCGGGTTGTTTTCCAAATTCACGTAGATATACCTATTTAAAAAAATTGAAGAGGGTTGGTTTCTCATGTGAAATTGCTTTCAAACAGTAAAAGAGCCATTAATCGTTTCTTAATTTTTTTTAAATTTGTTTTTAGAGTGGAGTGTCAATTTTAATATTTTATTTTAAATATTTCACAAATGATTTTGAAAATCTGTAATATTCACTCTTATTATTATAAAATACGAGGAAATAACTAATTATTGAACCGCGTAGAAATTAAAAGCTTTTGATAAGAAAATTAATACGTTGATGTTAATAAATTGTAACAAATTTAATTTTAAAGATATCGTAACGGACACCTTGACTAATTGTTACGTTAAAACAGCAAATTTATGTCAATTCAAAGTTAGGCCAATAATAAGAAAGATAAATAATATGTCGTTTTTAGAAGTTTCATGAGTAAGAGCAAGAATCATAGCAATAAAAATTTAAAGAAAACCTTCAAAATTATACCTAAGAATAGGTGTATCTAATTCATTCATGTTAAATTTAGTTAATGAGATTGCTGGATGTTTTATGGCTAAGGTGCACTTAAAATAGCTTTAGCCGATTCGTTAGCATCTTGAAACTCTTACTTATTAAAGGGAGTTTACTCAATAAACTGGTTTTGTAATGAAATGTCTATTCTTTTAAAACTTATTTAAGTAATTTAAAAGCTTTGATGACATTTAAAAATTCTTCAAATGTTCAATTTTGACTTACTATTATATACTTAAAATTGTTTAAAAATTTTATTTTTATTTTTTAATAATAAAAAAATATGGTTAAATGTATATCCAAATCTTTGATAAATAATTTTAAAATATCTTCAAAAGATTTAATATAAAGTGGCTTATTGTATTTATATTACGAATTTTTAATTAACTTATTGCTTTTAGTTTGTGATGTGATTGACATTGCTTAGGGATTATTTTTGGCATTGATTAAATTCCATAAAGTTATGTTTTTAATTCAATTGAAGTATGAAATTTTTAAGGCGAAGTTTAAGACCTTTTGTTGTTATGGTGAAAGAAAGTAAGAACATTGTATACTGAAGCTGCCCATAAAAGGCAGGTGTTCGAAAAATAAAGACATTTTAAATCTTAAACTCAGTGATGAGGTTCGCAACCCATTCTGAATATTTAAGTTTTATAGGCACGGAGGGGACAGCTTGCATATTTTGGTCTGTGAGCTATTCGCTTGTGAGATATGTCGTGATGGTATATCGATGGCATAGCGCACAGATGTGGTAAGTGCAGTTTTCATAGTTTCGAGATAATCAATGTTGAAAGTTTGAGATGCCATACAATGTAGTACTAATCATACATAGTTTTTCTTAAATATCTCGTTAATGACACAGAGTTACGAAATAACATTCCTAAGGAACATACTTGAGATTATATAGATTCACATGCGTATAATAACTCATTTTTGGTAAAAACTGCACTTACCACATCTGTGCGCTATACCATCGATATATAGAAGTAGTAGTAGTGTCCATAAAAAAATTCAAAATGTGGACGTTCGAGAACTACGTGATTTGAACACGTGAGTCAAATTCTCAAAGATGGCCAAGTATTGATTAAGAGAAATCAGCGTGCATGTATGTGAAATAAGTATGTATTGATAGACTAATATGGCGTTCCGTTCTCTCTGCTTACTCCGCTCGGGATGTAACATGAGCTCTGTTAAATTGTTTAGAAACAAATAATGTAAAATAAATATTTATTTGTATATAAGTATTGATATAAAAAAGATAATCGAATGATATTTAGACATTTGAATAATAAAATAAAAATATCTGTGATTGTTTAACAATAAGTTGTTATTAATGCAAAAAAAAAAATACTTTATATTTAAAATAATTGCAAAACGCTTTTTTGTAATTTATTTGAGCTTTGAGTATTTAGAAAAGTCGATGAACTTCGTAGAGGTATTAAATAAAATATAATAAAACGGAAGTGAAGAAAATAACACAAAGTGTTTCAATTTATAAAAAAATTAATTTTATTTTTGCTTTTTAAAACGTTTCGCTTATTTATTTCAAGAACAGGTATAACATTATCTTTCACGTTAGACATCATAAGTTGACGTACGGTAAACATACAACGGTGTGCGTAAATCTTAAAGGAACTCAGTGCGTATTGTTACATCTTCCGCTTTAGTACTCTATTTTTATTTTTAGTTAAGGAAATGTAGCACCAGATGTCACTACCGTATATTCTGAAGTGGAGAATTCATTTAGTATAGAGAATTATTTCAAATATTAATATGCGTCTGTGAATTTTTGGGATGAAGTAAACGTGTTAAAATGGAATTTTTTCATGCTACTTAATTCAAATACAAATAAACAAAATATTAGGTACATTATACGGAGTTTCTTCTTCAGAGTAATTTTGTATTAATGCAGTCATCATTTTTCGATAAATTCTTTGTTTTTTTTTGTGATATCATTGTGTAATAGAAATAAATTACCCACTATGAAAATGTCTTATAGTTTATCTCATAAGTGTCCAGTGAATAAAAAGAAAGCCATACCAACAGGATATTGGAAATATTATAGGGGATACATAGTATTCTGTTTGAATTTCTGTGATCAAACATTCACGGAATGTGACATAGCAAGGTTCTTCATTCGACACATTATCTTATTACAAGATATTGCACCATCTACTTAAAAAAGATTATAGGTATTATATTTTTTTTTAACATTAACGGACTTTCAGTACTTACGCAGTTTCAAAGCATAAACACATAAGTCAAATGTAGTAAGAAGGTACGTTCTGACATTCAGTTGCAAGGAAAAAAGCTTTTTATATTTATATATAGCCTGTTACCTTCTCATGTTTAAATAAATTTGATATATTTTGAAAGAGTAAAGTAGTTATAATCTACTTACGAAATTAAAAAAACAAATGTTTACTTCTAATATATGTAGGTTTTTTTTTATTTTGTTATGGAATCTTACTACCTAAACACCGACGCTATGAATAAATATACTTATATTATCTATTCTGGAAGATTATTTTTTAAAGGGAGCATCTCAAGCTAAATATACCAAGATTTTTGACATATGACGTATTAAATGTCTAAAAAATAACTTGAATATTAATTTCCAAAAACATTGCGATAATTTTCATATATTTTACCCTTTTTCAAATATTTTCCCTTACATAAGTATATTGAAATCTTTCACACATTTTATGTTTTGGTTTAATAAATCATGGGTTTTCTTTTTCGTAGGTACCTATGCCTAAAAATTCAGGTTTTTAAGTAATGCTATGACGCATAAATAAAACAATTGTGTAATTTTATTATTGAATTTCTTTTCTATTTCCGTTGAATAGAATTTACTATATTCAAATAAAATGTATCGAAAATGTGAAAAATATAATACTTTCATTTACTTACAAATAAAAAAACGAGTTTATAATACATGACTCACACGTCATTAACGAAAGAAATATTACTAAGGTTTGAGGTTTTATAGCAGTTATCGTACCGTTTTAGAGGATCATAGATTAGAATCTTTAATTTTTGAATGTTTTTTAAATATTCTACAATGCACATCCGTTACTTGATTTTTTAAAATCGCGATCGATTTCGGTAAACCTTTACCATTGACGAGCGAGATAATACTGACTAATATTTTTATTAGAAATTAATAAAGCTTTGAATTCAAACGTAAATATTGTAAATAAAGTAATAAATCATTATAAATCACCTCTTCTCACAATGTTTACAATGCCTAATCCTTAACAGGTGCAGCTATTGTTTTCAATTATTTTGTTTTTGTAGATGTTTTAACAAAAATATAAGTCAGTATTATCTCGCTCGTCAATGGTAAAGGTTTACCGAAATCGATCGCGATTTTAAAAAATCAAGTAACGGATGTGCATTGTAGAATATTTAAAAAACATTCAAAATGTCTCGTAACTGTTACATAGTTAATCCTTCTAAAATAACTGATAGAATCTTTAAGTTACTTATACAGTTGGTTTCTCACATTATCAAAGCATCTTTGGTGTATTTTCGGTGAGAGCATATTTTATGAGAAAAAAATATAATATCAAATGCACGCTCCTAAAACGATAATAACAGAAACTGGGTTACGTGGAAGATATCGCAATTTAGTTATAAACTAGCCCTCTCTGCATTAAGTGATCAATTAACTGATAACTGTTTTGCTTTATAAATGTACAGTGGAGAATGAAATACATTCAGATTTTTTCAAAAGTTGATAAATGTACAGTGGAGAATGAAATACATTCAGATTTTTTCAAAAGTTGATAAATGAAATAGATTTCTTTCATCCACAGACAAGTTAAAAGAATAAAAAAGAGGTTTTAACCGTACAAAATTCTTATGGTATATGTATGAACATGTTATGTAGGTTCCTATATCTTAATCTTTGTACTGAATTGATATTAGATTTGTACAGACATATCATATATTCGGTGACCGAACTAATTCAAATTAATCTCGTTACAAGGAGGGGTTCACAGATGTTTATGTTTTTGATATTATTATTTTACGATGAACGACATACAGTGCACGTATTGTAAACATAACGGAAAAGTTATGTACCTACGCAATTTACTCAGGAATATTTTTTCATACGGTTTACAAACAGCATGGTACAAAATTAATCAAAAAATGTATATACGACAGACACAGTCATTTGTTCTTATTTATTTATTTATATACTAAACCACTCTCTGAACGACAGCTTGAGCTGTGTATCCTTTTTATAAACAGTGTACATAATTCAAGTACCTGCATATTTACAATCTAATTACACCTGCAAACGAAATATTAAACAAATCATATTCATTAAAAAAATTCTAATCTATGTATTTGTTTATACCATCAGAAATAGCATGTAATAAACAAGCATGTTGTCCATTTGGTGACAAAAAAATAAAACTTTCTGGTTGGGTGACAATCCTCATTGCTAAATTGAAGATGTTAAGTGTCTTGTTTGTGTTGTTGTCTTTTTTTTACCGAGAATTCCACAGGTATAAATAACATTTCTTGGGTATGTCTACGCATATTGTTTTGATGAACACAATGATTTTAATACACAGATATTCTACTTTACAATGTGACTTCATGACCCTTCTCATATTATGTCATTTCAAACGCTGTTCAAAGAAGACGAAAGACGTCTCTCTCAAGTCTTATACCTACATACATATAATAATGTGTATAAAGATACCTTAAGTAAGAACGTGTTTTTCATTAGATCTATGTAATATGGAATTTTACTACAACTTGTGCAATAATGAAGTAAATAGGCTAGAAAAATTCATACAAAAAAAGCGTTGTTTAATGTTTTTTATGACCGTTAAATTGGCAATTTAAAATATATTTTATTTTTTCTTCAGTAATAATTAAACGAGTTTTAAATTAATCAGAAGATCTTAATAACTGAAAATGATGAATTACCAAGGAATAACAAATTAATGTCATTTTTTTAATGGCAACGGCATTAAGCCGTTTTATCACCTAACTTTATTTGTTTTATAAAAAAATTAACGCGGTATTATTTTTATGTAAACCATTCATTGTATAAAGGAAGATCTCATCGCGCATTATAAAACAACGTCAGGATCAAAATGACTAGTAATTGATATGAATAAACCTGTTTTGAAAATCTTTTGCATTTGTAAGAAAAGGCAAAATTAACGATACTCAACTTATTTTTTACCGATTATAAGAACGTTATTATATAGACATAGCACATTGTACATGTTTTTATTTTACATACATTGATTAAAAGAGATTGCATGAGGAACTGTATGACAATAAAGGAAGCAAAAAGTATAATATCAAGAAAAGGAATAAGTTACACTGGGTCCTTTCTGTTTACTCCATAAAAGATGCGACCTGAAAGGACGTATGTGATTATATAGATATGTATACAATTCATATTTTAGTTTGAGTTCACTCAATTAAAACATCCAGTCAATGGAAGGCCCATTATACAACTTGTGACTTCACCAAAACTTGATATCGTTTGTGCTATTGTGTTTAGTAGATATACGTAGGTACGTATATTCTTCCATACAATAGGCACGAGTACTTAATGATTTTTGATATCATAATACATACATTAAACTTACTCCCACAATTCTTAGTAATATTATCATATTATTATGGTTGTGTTAGTAACGTAAGGAAAGATGTACAATTTTGGTAAAATTAAATTATATTCTCTAAAAATACTTTTCACCGTAACTTAGTGTTAACCTTTACACTTTTTATTGTGAAATGTGAAATCGAATGAATTTCGACGCTAAAAGTTTAAGTTAAAATCTATTTTAGAAATATATTTATTATGTAATGCGAGTATAAAACACATTATGAATGAAATCATTTCACCTATTACATCCATTTTAAATATACGAGCATCTTAGAACACTTTATTTTGTTATTATGAAAAGTAATATGTTTGAGTATTCCATATTTTTTTCATTTGTATGATGTACATCATCACTACACTTTATACATCAATTTTACACAAAATGTATTGAATGTGTAAAAAGGTAACGAATTTTTTTATTTAATCCATGTAAATTTTGATGCTGAAGAAACATATTTTTTGATATTAGGAAAGTATTATATTCTTTATGAGTCAATCGATAATTTAGAATTTATTGCATTTCTGTACCGACGGTATGATTAAACGTCATTATTTTCCCCTCTTTACCCATATGAATAGGAGTTAGTACATCTAGGTCTCTATATTTTCTCTAATATCATCACAGAAACTTTATGTTTATGTACTTTGGATGTACTTATTCTAATTAATTTCACGGAAGACAATAATTGCTTTGTATTGTCTTATTGGTTATGTGATATTAAACGTATAAACAATCTGTAAGTCCCTGGCAAAGAATATACCTAGCATTTACACATTCAGTGATATTCTATGCTCATCTATTCATATCTTCTCAAGACAATATTTTTTAAAATGAAACGCACGATGGATAGTTATTCTACTTTTGACATCTTACCGTCAGGCAAAAGCAAACTCAACTTTTGCCTGACGATGAGGGCGGAAGCTCTTGAAAGCCGGATCGCAAAATTAATAAAGTCAAAAGTGGAATAACTACATACCGTGTTTCATTTTAAAACTTATTAATATGAACTTCCACCAAGAACCGTCGGTCGATAAATTAAACTTTATCTTCTTATGACATTCCTGAAGCTTTGATATCGTTTTTAAAAGAACTAGGTATTGTGAAAGAAGGACGTCTAAGTTGTCATGTTAAACTTTGTGAATGGAATAAAAATATTGTTCTTTTTGACTTACTATAACTGGATATTTTCAAAACATGACCCAGTCTTGAGCTTTCACCTTACAAATATTCGTGATACATCAAAGAAAATAATATCAAACAAGGAAAAAAAGGAACAGGAATGTTATTGATTTTTTTAGAAGGAGAATATTATTCTACAAATAAGTAAAAGATAACCTCGGAAAGTGGACATCGCGGAATGTTTCAAATATTTCTTGCTATGTAGTAATGTTTGACCATTTTTACATAAAAGTGATAACTTGGTTTTCTTTGCAGTACCGGAAATCTTTGTAAAATTAAAGTACCTTCTCAATGATTTTATGAAAATACTATCAAAATATGGTTTACCTTCATAATATTATGTAGGTGGATAAATCAATATATTTCCGTCGTGTATTCATTGTTTACAGCCGAACATTTTCACCATTACGTAAATCAATATTTTTCTCAATCACGTTTTTATATTTAGCAGAATACCAAGAATAAAATAATAATTAATTTTATTTTCTAAGAACGCATGTTGAGGCCCAAAACAAATTATCTTCGGTGTTTTTGACACAATGATTAAACGAAACGTCATTTTTCAATTATATTTAAATTTTGTATTACATCGAATTATTGTTGGTGATTCTTGTAATTAAAATATTGTTATGTTAGCATGTTATATCAAGTCATAATTACTCGCAAATACGGATATTTCCGATATCGTATTTCTTTTCATTTTCATGACCCATATTTTAAATATCTGTATATGTTTTTGATAGTAATTAACTCCATTACGTATTTGTATAATAAGATATAATGTCACTCATGAATTGTTCGCAGAATACAGGACTTTCTTATTTGTGTAATAAGTTTCTACTCAAAAAATCTGAATAATTAAGATGATGGATAAACTTTGATAGATGTACATGGCGTAGAGTAATATTTTTTTTAAAACATAACAATAATTTCATATATAAAAATTATACAGACTATTTAATTAAATCTTTTATCGAAACATATCCTCCTTATGGAGGAACGATCTACAAGTTCTTTCCAGATGTCCGTGAAAGACTGAGAATGAGCTACTTGTCCCTTGACCATTTTTCCGTACAGCTTATCACTGGACATGGGCAGTTAAGAGGTAAACTTTTTGAGCTAGCATTGACCGATAATCCATGGTGCACATGTGGGACAGGAGCTCAATATGCGGAACATATCCTTTGGGAATGTCCTTTGATGATGGATGCAAGAGAGGAAATGATTCTGGGTATGACTGTTGACACTCCTCGACCCATCTGGTTTGGGGAAGTGTTTCTAAATGCCAAAAACGCTTCACGCTTTAAGACATTCGTAGATGTGTGGGTATCAAGATGGGATCTGCTGCGTCAGCCGGGTCCCCCGCCCACTGACGTGGTAGGATCGTAGATGCCAACACTGGCATAGTTGTATTAGAATAGAGAGAGTCCAAATATTAAAAAAAAAATCTTCACCTAAACGGATAAATAGGAGTTCTTGGACTCCTGAAATATCCGAGAAATAAAGATATTTCAACATATCCTCCTTATAGAAATAAGTCGCCAATAAAGAAGGGTAGCCTAATATATTAGAACATACATTGGGAAACTCATTTTCAATGTAAACATTTAAAGTAAATACACAGAAACATACAAAATCAAACGAATTCAATTTTGATTAGTGCGCTTTGTGCTTCCTAGAGGATAAAGGGAAATAAAACTGTCATCACTTTTCTTAGTATCACGATTAGATTTCACATGTTAAAGATGATTCGAAATGATTTTTTTTTGATGCTGTAAAAAACTTCTTTGGCCTTACTTAAAGTACTCAAAAATGCTATTGTCTTTTATTTTTTACCGAAAAGTTTTTTTTTATTTTTATCAAATCTGATGAAAGGTTGAAGGAATGAATTAGTATAACAGATTTTAAAAAAAATTCAAAAACAAAATATTTTTTAGATATTTTTGAACGTAAAATCGATTTGTTTTATTTATTTCCCAAATATTTTTTTTGCTTTGTATACAGAAAAAATAAATATTGGTATTATTTACTTGTTTGCAGACTTAACAGCTCTTTCCATGAGGCCCGTTGGAAGGAAGTGCAGGCTGAAATGGCTGCTAAAGGAACTTACTACCTCAAGGAGACAGAGTTGGTTTTTGCTGCTAAGATGGCCTGGAGGAATGCACCCCGTTGTATTGGCAGAATCCAGTGGCAGAAGTTACAGGTAAGCTAACAAATTATCAGATATGCATTTAATAAAAACGTAGTATTTTAGTATTGAAATATTTGCCGATTTTCAATTAAGGATTTTTTTCTTATAAAGTTATCGTTGGAAAAAGTTTATCTTGGAAATATAAAGTAGTTTTTTTGGTTGTTTATGCAAGACGAAATATCTACAAAAAGCACATCGCGAATAAATATTTATTTATTCGATACAAATGAAAAACTGAAATTTTTTTGATATCTAAGCTTATCGCGTGAATTTCATCCCAGTAACCTTATATTAACAATAAATATTATTTATTAAGCAGTAATTTAGGTTAAAATCTTTTTTATAATAATAATAGAAATGTCAATTGTTCAAACTATTTAACCACAAATAATATTATGCTCAATATCAATCACATAAATTACTTATTCAGTAGAACCTACTATAGGATGTAGCTATACCTATATCTGATATCAGGTGCATTTTAAATAAAATTGCTTCAATTCAAAAGCACATTATTACGGATATAATTTCTTGACAGACGTGTGAATCATTTCAGTAAACAGAATAAATAGACAGCAGTTGTTTTATACTTGACAAGTAGATGGATCACTTATATTATTATTATTTAAAGCAAACAATGGTATTCCGTATAAAGAATAATACTTATATATTGTGAGAATTGTTTGAGATTGAAATACATACATATTGAGAACAAACATGAAAAGTAAATGATGAGTAATTTTTCAGTATGTAACGTGCATTGTTAATATGTGTAGTTAGTAGATAGAATCAATTCAATTATGACTGGTATGATCTGATAGATTCTAAGATGAATTGATTTGAATTATTTATATCAGAAGTTTTAGTATGCAATCTACGGAATCAATTGATACCATAGTGAGTTCAACATTTATAATTTAACGATGTTTGTATGTTTTTTTTTACATTCAATGAGTGTCTATGCACGCAAACAAATAAACAAACTGACAGATAGAATAGGGTTATTTTTAAGTGTTCTGAGGTATTCACACCGAAATATTGTATCTTTAAATAGCTTATATTTAAAACTGTTTTTTCATTGATATAATATGTATTTCATACGAATGCAAGTTATGTAGGTTATGCTGAAGAATCAAATCTCAATATTCGAATCTATATTTTTTTGATTTACCCTTCTAATCAAAGAAAAACAAATTTTCTTTTCATCACAAAAATACTTTTTGTTGGTTATCACTCACTTCTCATGAAAATTTTAAATTCTTGAAACGTAAACTGAAAGTAATTAAAGTGATTTAAGCTTCAAAGCTCGCTAAGGTTTTTATACATTTCTCCATCACAAGACTTGAAGAATTTGCAAGCTTTTGATTTCTTGCTCGAGTTGTAAACAAAAGTTGTGTTGTTTCGTTCACATACTTTTGTGCTAAGGTATTTGAGCTTTGAACTTGCAATGTACAAGAATTTTGTGAAGTAAAAATATCTATTAAAATTTTAATCAACTTTTACGTGTGCATATGCATTAATTACAAAAAATCCCTCAAAGTTCTAAATTTATTTATTTATTCATTTATTTATTAACAATTCACGGCGCTAGCCTTTAACATATATTTACATACATAGTTCATAATATGATGTACACACAAGTATAGAAAATTAAGACACAACAATCATAATAAAAAGTCAACAAAACACAATAAAAGAACAATATAATTATCAGTATCACAGCACAAGTTATGAATAGAAAAAAGTCAACGGATCACAAGTTAATTCAGTAGTAGGTTATCTTGTCAAATTTTCAATAAACAAGGAGGAGTATTTATGAGCTTATTTAAACAAAAAACATAATGACCAATACATCGAAATAAGTGATGATATTATTGTTTTTCATTACTTATAAGTATGTTGTGTTTAAAATGAGAAGGTTATTTTTCAGAAAATCGATCTATTTACCAAGACGAAATCATTACCTACCTTGAATACTATTTCCTTTTCATGTTTTTAAGATCCTTGTTTACATATATAAAAACGAATAGTTTTCAGACTTTCCTAATTTATCTAACATGGTGACTAAGAGCACAATATATTACAATATTTAATATTTCATATCTGAGTAAGATCTTACCCGTTAAACTTTTGTAATAGATAAATGAAATTTCTTTTATAAGAAATGATGTAAAAGTTACCTTAGAAACAAAGCGATAATAAAAAGGTATTCTATGCTATGTAAATAACAATTTTCGCTTGTTTAAAAATCTGATCAATCTGTCATAAGAATACTGTATGATGAAAGTAATACAGGTAGGTATGTAATATCGTATGATTAAATTATGACATTTGAATCATGAAATTCATATTTCAGGTATACCTACTCGTATTACTGAAGTTGGAAACTTTGAAAACATTGCGTATTTTCATTATTAAAATATGAATATGATTTATGTAACAACTATCCTATTGTACCCGGGATCTCCTAGGAATTGATTTAAATTGTTTTCCAATGAATCTTCAGGGTTATATTATTAACACATTTTCGGTATTATGCTATAAGTTTACATTCCACGAAATATGCCTTTGCCTTCATGTTCTACCTAAGCTACATATTTTCATTCTTGTTGAATAAGGTTCTACACGGGTATTTATTTCAAATTATGCTAATGATAAATAAGAATAATTATTTGAGCTATGTTTTTTACATTCCAATCAGATATCTCGATTGGAGAACCATGTTTACACAATGTAACATTGTGCAAAATCTAATCGGAAGAAGTGAGAAAGGCGAACCAATGCTTACGAATTGGCTCTAGGCTGGCTTAAGTGATCACTTTCGGTGTTCATGGACAACGTTCACCAATTCCGCCATTCTCACTGTCACGATATAAGGTTCACCAATCAAGAAAGTCTGATTGTCTGATTGGTTTTGTCATCTGCACGTTGTACACTAATCCGGTGAAGTAATAAAAAAATACTACTACTACTACTACTACTACTACTACTACTACTACTACTACTACTATACCATCACGGCATATCCCACAAGTGGTAAATATTCTAAACATTTTTTCACATTCGTTTTTGTTTCAATATAATGATGAACAAAAGATGAACATAATATAAAGTTTTCAAAATATTTGTAGAATTTAAAAATAAAATTACACAATAAACATACGTTGTACCTACATACTCATAGAAACAGTGTTTCTGTAAATTATTTCATTTCAATTTCTATTTCAATAAATATAACCAAGTATTGTTTTTTTTTTAATAAAGATATATCTGGGTTTTTGTTATAAACCCAAACCCAAATACAACCTCATACACCTTTCACAGTAAGCTACTAAAAGCTTGTGTCGTGAAAGGGGAGTTTGCCGGCACCTGGTATCGAACCACGGACCCCTAGTTCATGAGGCCGAGACACCTCTTCAGCAGATTACAGGTGTAAGATTTTGATAAAATTAATCAAATAAGCGAATAAACATATAAAAATAAATATACAGACACAAATATTATAAGCCACATCAGTTTTCATAAAATTATTAGAATGACATTGTATGCAGTCAGTTTTGTTTATAAATAAACCTGAAAAATATATTAAGTTACTTTGTCCAGTTGCAGTATGTGTACGTAGTATGAACATAAATAAAACATTATTTCGATATAACTTCATTGTTGTGTTTGATATCTGGTAACGGATTGCGATGATATTTTCATTTAAATGTCACTCAAATTTAATACAAAAATGAAATGAAATGAAAACAAAAGTAGCTAATAATGTTTGTTGCATTATGCAGTATAGATGCAAGGTAACTGAAATACCTGAAGCGAAATTAAAACGCTGCATTTTTCATGCTATGTTTATCATTGATGGAATATGAAAATCATTTAAATATTTTGGCAAAAAGTAATGTGGTTTTGCTAATGGAGTGTTAAAGCTACTCAAATCGGATTTAAAGAGATTTAAAAATGAGAAAATATACACGGAAAATCGTGAAATAAAATGTGCATTAATGAAAATATTAGTAATATTTATTACTTGATGTTTATGTATAACTTAAGTGGAGAAAGTTGACAATGAGGTTAAAGTATTTTTTGTTTATAACCTTATTAGATTTAATTGATTATATTTTAGGATATTATATTAAACAAGATATAAGACAGGGGTGTTCAATGTCACCAGCACTCTTTAACTGTTAGTTACAGCATCCATGGAATCGTCTTAATTGTATTGAATTGTAATGAGTCCGGACACACGATACCTTTGTTTTTTGTGCACAAAATGGATTTTAGGATTTATGGTAGTGAGATGTTGACCAATGGATGAATGGAAACGAAAATCCATTTTCGTATTCAATGGATTAGAACCCACTCTATAAAGACAGTATATAGAAAAATAAAAGCTAAAATATAAAGGATTTCTCTTAATATACAAATCTCATATTCAAAATTGAACGTTTAAGACAAAATGTGCTAAGCGAGTATCTATCTTTGTTACTTGAGGACGATACCTTTAATCTACAAGTGTACCTACGAGTATTTCTACTATAAACTACATATATGTAGACATCTACAGTATTAAATTTCAACTCTCGTATCTTCAACTAAATCATTCAATACATTGAGATGTTTTGGAAGAGCAATGACTCACTCTAACATTGTAAGGGTTAGATGGTATTACGAGTATATACAATACCTGAGTAATTGATAGGATTGATGCAATGCATTTCTATAACGAAATTCTCAGGAGATTTGTATGTAGTCTATGTAGCTCTAGCTAGATAAGGAAGCTACTTTTGAGATAGTCTGTATTTAAAATCTGTATGTTGTATCTTACTTTCCACTGACAAGATGTTTGTAAAATACTATATAAGGTTAAAGAATGAGAAGGCAACGAGAGTAATCTTCCTCGTGTTCTTGTTTTGGTGTAGGTTCCTTCATAATAATATTATTGACATTCCCATAATGTTTGCCCCAACTATTAATAATTCAGTTGCTGTTGAGGAAGTGAGCGATGCTTATAACCAAGTTTTTTTAAAGTGAAACTAAATTTGACTAAAAATATTATGGACATAAATACAACGAATTAAAAAGAAGTTTCATCTACTCCTATGTATATAAATCACGTTTTTATAGGTTTCATAAAATTATATGCAATAATAAAGAGTTAAACTTTCGATAACCTGCCGTAAAATCTTAAGAGATTTAAAAAAAATGTATAGGAATTTGTGATTATAAATTGCTTTACATTTCTTTATTGAACACGAAAGACACCGTACAATAAAATTGTTTTACCCAGTGGGGTGTTTAATAAAGAAAAATTTATGCACAGGTTTTCTCACAAAAAATATTGAAATTTCATCGAAAATCTTACAAAAAAAATCCTATTCAGTATACGAAAAAATAAAGCTTGATTGACAATGTCCCTGGAAGACGAAATAAGTATCTCTCAAAAGAATCAACATAGTAGAAAAAAATATCTGTTTTTAATTTCACAGTAGCTTGCGTTACAATATTTTCTCATTTATAATATGTTCTTACATAGTAGTATGTTGATTCAATAAATTTACTGAAAATGTTCTGTTATAGTTCTACCTGTAAAATTACCTGTTAAATTCATTTCGAGAGAAACAGTGGTCTTTATAAGTTTATATATTTCTACATTATAAGTATAATTAATTAGAATGAAATGTTACAATAATTTCCCATGTTTGGACAATACAGTGGTTAGAAAATAACAAAATAGTAATTTCTATTCCAGGATAGCAGCTGTTACCACGAAAGACTAGAAACTTTCTCTGATAAATAAAATGAAATAACAAATATTTATGTATTCTATTTACTAGGAATAAAGCTACTCCCCCACACTGTACATGTGTACGAGTGAGTATGAGGCGCTTTTCATTCCGATATTTTCATCGTGGAATAATCGAAAGTTCTCGGTTGCCCAATAAGAGACTCTTATAACTTGTATTATGAGATAACTGAAGTCCAGTATCCAATCAATATGTCTTGCCTTTTACACACTGATGCCCTGTCTGTATATCTCAAGATTCTAAAATCCGCCAAAAGAAATTTTATTATCTTATAAATTAATGCCTTAATATTACGTGACATCTTCCTAAAATATTGTACTTGGCACAAATCGTCCCACAAGGGACGGGTTGCCGTAATCTTATAAATAATAATAATAATCGAAAGTTTTATCTCTCAAACAGGTGGTTGACCATTGGGGAATTGTATGGGGAAACCGAGGGTTTTATGCTAGCAATTCAAGATCAGGTAATAAATACAAAAAATTATCAAAAATATATTATAAAAAATCAAAATATAATTGATGATTCGTGTAGGAAATGTCTGGCCAAACCGGAAACAATTCAACACATAGTTTCGGGTTGTTCCACTCTCGCTCAAACTGAGTATACTTATAGACATAATCATGTAGCAAAAATTATACATCAAAATTTAGCTATTAAACATAATCTTTTAAACTCAAATAATGTAATACCTTATTATAAATACAACCCGGAACAGGTATTAGAAAATCAAAATTATAGGCTCTATTATGATAAAACCATAATAACAGATAGACAAATACATCATAATAGACCCGATTTAGTATTACATGATAAACGTAATAAAATAACGTACCTAATCGACATCGCTGTCCCAAATACACATAATATACAAACAACCGTCGCAGAAAAAATACGTAAATATACAGAACTAGCAGGAGAAATAAAAAATATTTGGCATTCTAGGTCCGTTTATATAATACCTTTAGTCATGTCAGCTACAGGGGTAACTCCGAAATCTTTAATAAATAATTTACAAAAATTAGATTTACCGGTTAATTTGTACATTAAAATTCAAAAATCTATTATAATAAACACTTGTAATATTGTAAAAAGGTTTCTGAACACAGATATTTCAGGCACAATGCTGGTATTTTGATCCCGCGTTTTGAGCCTAATCCTTTGATATCCTGTATATCTGGATAGGTGAATTTTTCCCGGCATTAGACTGTTGAGTTTTTGTGTGATCATGACTGATCATATGGAGACTTATCTGGTTGTATAATGCTGAGAAGTGTGGATGGCAATTCTGCCGCCGCGTAAAATAAATTGAGCGTGTGAATCTCCAGCCACAAAACGCATTTTTCATGGCGATATTTCATTTGAATATTCAGAAGGGTTATTTTTTAAATGTTATATTCGTCCTTTATCCAGCTTCTATGGATCAGTTGATGTATTTTGATTTCAATGTTTAGTATCATATTTAAATATTATTACCATGTATATCTCTAGCCTACGGCTACCACCAGGAAAGTTATAAGAAAACATACAATTTCTTTGGTGTTTTTGATTAAATATTTTAGAAAAATAAATTTGCTTGCTGTCTGTCTTTTTATCCAGTGTTCAATAAAAAAAGACGAAGAAAACCGTAAGAGTTGGTAAATATTTTGTCATTAAAACGACGTGACGATGTAAATCGCCAGAGTGTGAAAAGCTTCCATAATTACAGATGTAGGCGAATTTGTGACTACCAGATAGCACGTTTGACGAAGATAACAATGTTATGAACAACGGAAAACTCTGTTGCTGGAGTGAATTTCAATACTCACCGAGTAATTTACTGAACATAATATTGTTTAGGAGATAACGTTTCTAGTGTTGGAACTAGTTGTACGTAAATTACATGAATGTGAATGTGTAACTTTCGATAGTAGTAGGAAGTGGGGGGGGGGACTAGGAATTTTGTATTGGGCATGCAATTTTGTGGGAACTATATATTTACTAAATAGGCACTATACTAGACTAAATTCTTACTATACTTAATAATGCTACAAACTAAATAATTGTTGGACATAATTTGCACCATTGTTCTTAAATTTACATTTTATTGATATTGGATAACAACTTCAATTCAAAGCAATAAACATAAAGCAATTATAATTAGTACTTTCACATTAACTTTATTAATCGCGAGTCAGCTTTCAAGAGCTTCCGCTCTCATCATCAGGTTAACGTTAATTGAAGATATTAATATCATCCGTTCTGAATGGGAATTTTTTAACGGTACACACAACAACTTTTATGTTTCTTGTATAAATTTTTAATATAAATTAATTTAAAAAACACTGTTTTATTTTCATTATAACTTTTTTTAATTGGGACCTCGGAAAGTCCGCTTGAAAATGTCTATAAGTGTAGACGAAAACGTTTGAGGCAATTAAAAAAAATATAGTGAAAATAAAACAGTGTTTTTATAATTAATTTATTTTAAAAAATAATAATGAATTTTCACAGCGTAAACAACAAAACATTACAATTATTTCTCATATGAATTTAATTGACTGGCTACCCCACACGTGGGAGATACAATAATAGTACAAGAAAATAGATAGTTTGGAATATTACGATCTTCAACGTTGCAATTGTACAAATCAAAATTTTAAAAGTTAAAAATACTTGAACGAAATGTTCTCATTCGCTTACAACCTGTTGCAATATAATATATTTATATAACGATATTATGTACTATTTTACTATATTGCATTACACTCTGAACTATGTGAAAATAATATACTATTCAAGATTCTCAAAAGCTTTTCATGTTGAGTATTCGTGCTTCATTACAGCGTTGTTGAATTACAATAGTAACGTCATCTTCGTGCAATGAAACTTACTTCGGAGAATAGTTTGATAGAAATTTTCACAACTTTTTTATATTTCATCAATGTAATCCGTTACTTTTTGTGTATCAATATTTAATGAATTAAACAAAAATTAAACTTTTTTGTATACACTATTTATTTTTATTTCTATAGACAATATTGTTTCGTCTCATAATGATACATTTATCAATATTTTATATTTATATTTTTTTTATATTTTTTCATATCGTCCTTAGGTCCTTATATTGCGGACACTTAGACTCGTCAAATGTAGAATATAATAACCAATGAATATTACAAACATTATATCAAAAAACAAGTCAATCAAAATTAAGCAACGATCACACAAAACATAAAATATATCCAACCATTAGGATTTCGTCAAGTGAGAAAAATAATTAAATAAGTAAAATATAATATGTAGTCGCAAATGTAAAGGGTTTGGATCTACAGCGTCAAACATAGATATAATAAAATTATAAAAAGGTACAAGGCATAAAACATAAACATTTTTATCCATTTAACATTTCGTCAATCGTGTAAAATGATTTATTAACTAGATACGATTTCACTTCTCTCCGGAAGACCAATACATCATCACATTTTATTGTGTCTGGGAGTTTGTTATACAGTCTTACACTAAGACACAAAAAGCTTCGATCTACTTTAGAGAGCCTGTGTTCAATTGGTCTAATTTTGTGTTTCGACCTGGTATTATAACTATGGAAATCTTCATTTAGTGGTGTATTATCCAGGTGTTTCTGCGCATAACATATACATTCATAAATAAAAAGTGATACCATGGTTAGGATTCCTTGCTCTCTGAATACAGTTCTGCAGGATTCCCTATAATTCATGCAAAGAAGAGTTCTCATTGCTCGCTTTTGCAGAATGAATATTCTTTTTGAGTCAGGGGCGTTTCCCCAAAACAATATACCATATGACATGATACTATGAAAGTATGCAAAATACACCAATTTTGCAGCTTCTACTCCACAGGTCTCTCTTATCTTTTTAATCGCGTAGATTGCCGAACAAAGTTTTGGAGCAATATTTTCAATGTGTGAGCTCCATTGTAATGTTTTGTCAATAGTAACGCCTAGGAATTTACATGCATCCTTAATAACTATTTCTTTATTATTTAACATGGTATTCACTGGATCATCTTGCATAGGCCGTTTCAGAGAAAAGCGAATCGCATTAGTTTTCGTCTTATTCAGTACAAGATTGTTATCACAAAACCAGCCCTCCATTTTATTTAAAGCATGTAGAGTTTTCGCCTGTGTATGTTCTCCGCCTTTAGTGCTCTTTATCAATAACGACGTATCGTCGGCAAACATTATAATTTTCTCATCATGAATCAAGGAAAGGGGCAAATCATTAATATATATTAGAAACAATAATGGACCAAGAATAGATCCCTGAGGGACACCATAGTTGATATTTCCGAAAGAAGATTTAACATTATCTAGTTCTGTCAGTTGTTTTCTTTCTTTAAGATACGATGCAAAAAAGGCCTTTTCAGCGTTCTTGATTCCATAAAATTCTAACTTACAGATAAGGATTTCATGGTCAACGCAATCAAAAGCCTTTGATAGGTCACAGAAAATACCATAAATGTCATGTTTTTCATCAAACGATTCCAATATATTTTGTACCAAGCTTGCTATTCCATCTGATGTGCTTTTATTCTTTTGGAAACCAAATTGTTGAGGATGAAACAAATTATTTCTTTCAAAAAAATGGAGAACCTGGCTGGCAACAATCCTTTCAAACAACTTGCTAAGCACAGGCAGTATCGAGATAGGCCTAAAGTTACCCGGATCATTTTTATCACCGTTTTTATGTATGGGTATGACCCTTGCCATTTTTAATAAGTTTGGAAAGATTCCCTGTTTAAAACACAAGTTTATTATATCAGCGATATTAGAAGCAAGTCCAGTAATGATGCGCTTCAATAATTTTGTGGAGATACCCCACAGATCAGCAGAGTCTTTTGTTTTAATTTGCTTACATGTATTAATAATGTCACTCTGTGATACAAATTCAAACGAGAAAACATCTGTGCAAGGGTTCATGTTTTCCAAGTAACTTTTTGCCCTCTCAGCCGAAGCACTCAAATCACTTGTAAGAGACCTACACACATTTATAAAATAATCATTAAAATAATCAGCAATTTGAATATTATTCCTACTAGTAGTTTTGTCATTGATAAGAGTATTTGCTCTACCAGTTTCCTGTTTTATAATATCCCAAGTAGTTCTGATAACGTTTTTAGAATTCTTAATTTTATTAATGAAAAACAATCTTTTTGCTTCATCACACACTCTTTTGAATATTTTACTATAACTAGAAATAAACAATTTAATCTTTTGCGAATTAACTTTCTCTCTCAATTTATATAAATCAAATAATCTTTTTCTTGAAATCAAAATGCCGGGAGTCATCCAACGACATGATGACCTGTTATTTTTGCATTCAATTTTTTTAATTGGTACATGACCATTCAAACATATTATAAAATTAGAGAAAAAATTTGTGAATGCCATTTCTGCATTAAAGTTATCCAAATCACATTTGTACTCTTTCATAGATTCAAGAAAATCATTTATGTTTTGTTCATTGTAAAATCTTTTATACTTGAATTTTTTCTCAACAGTGTTTTTACATATTTTGTTTTCTTTCTTCAAAGCAATTAATTGTCCATTGTGATCAGACCTCACAAAGTTAACAGTATTAGTATAGTCAAATTTAGTGTCAGTAAATATATTATCAATACAAGTGGATGAAGTTTTTGTAATTCTTGTAGCATTAAAAATGCTACGCGTCAATAAATAACATTGCATTAAGTCTAAGAGTTTACTGCTTTCTTTACAAACTTCATTTAAATTTACATTAAAGTCGCCACAAATGATAAGTTTTTTACTATTTTTATGAGAAATTTTTTGTATGATACTTTCCAAAGAATTAAAAAACGCGTCAAAATTTCCAGTAGGAGGCCTGTATACCGATAAGATAATAAAGTTATAAATCTCAATACAACTCATTTCACATATTTTTTCTTGAGAAAGTTTAACTATATCTAATCTATTTTTTGCTGTGAGTGTATTCTTAACGTATATAACTGATCCTCCTCTGGTTGTGCTAATTCTACTATAACTACTCATGATATTGTGTGTAGATGTATTATAATTACTTATTTCATATGTTTCCAACCAAGTCTCTGTGAGGCAGAGCACATCAACACTATTTAAATCAATCGAAGTACACAGTTCATGCAGTTTATTCCGCAATCCTTGGACGTTCTGGTGAGCAACTATGATCGTGTCATCTGTCTTGTCAAAATCCGAGAAAAAGAAATGTTTCCACGTGAAGTCTGTCCCTCCTTGTCTATGTTGTTGGGCCATGCAGTCGAGCTCGCAGATGCTTCAGGTCGGGTACCAATTGATGTATCAATCAAATTCCCCCCAGTTTGCCTATTGAATTTCATGCTATTAAGGATAAGCGAAGATAACTTCACCTTATTTTGTCTTCCAACATCAATCATATTACTATACTCACACCATCTTGTAGCGTTGTACAGGTACATATTTAAATCATAAATAAGCAAATTAGTATCATAATTTTCATTTTTGTCATACAGTAATGACGTAATATATAGTTTTATTTTATTCTGTTCAGCATTCTCTATTATTTTCTGAATATAAGTTTTATATTCTTTGGCGTATTTGGCATTTTGGCTACTACCAATCGCCAATATTATTGTGTCGGCTTTTCTTGCGCCCTTTATGGTGGAGTTTACGCTGCCGGACATATGTTTAAGTTTTGCACCGGGATACACTGTACTTTGTATGTTATGGGACTCAACATTATGACTCAGGCGGGATCTTAATCCTTTGGACAATTCGTCGCCAATAATAAATATATTGCCTCTAATATTGTGTTGAGTATTTTTCACGCCGGCGTCGTCACAATTTGGATTATACGATGAATTAGCGAAAGATCCGCCCTTTATCTCTGGTGTGTCACATATATTCTTTGATATATTTTTATGAGTTTCAACGCTTTCATATATATTGTCATATGAGTATCTCAGAATAAAGCACGTTTCTTTAGCACTTTCCAGTTGCTTCATAATTTTTTGTTCATTTTTCCTTAATTCTAATACTAAACTAAACAAAACAAATAATAATCAATAAAGGTTTTTATGTTTTATTTTTGTTTATTTTATATAATTATTGTAAATTGATTATGTATGTGATGTTCTATATTGATTAACTTAAGTCGAATTTGTATAAATATTAGTAAAAACCCTATAACCCCTCAAAGCACGAGCTCTGCTTAATTTTGAGGGTAAAAAAAATATTATAAAGAATTGTATAATTGTGTTTATTGTATTTTTATAATTATTTTTAATCTGTTTGTTATTAAAAAAAAGTGAAAATTTAGTAGTGGTGGTAGAAATAAATTATTATAATTTTTTATCAAATTACATTTATGCAACACTCTAAAAGTTAGTTGTAATACGTTTCATATAAAAATATTAAAAAAGTTATTATTATTTCACCAGATTATTCAACGTTCAATCAATTCATAAAGTTGATATTTTTCAACCGACGGTTCTTGGTGGAAGTTCATGTTAAATTAATTATAAATTAAACACTGTTTTAGTATATCCACTGTGCGTAAAGAAGCGTTAGCCTGATGATGAGAGCGGAAGCTCTTTAAAGCCGACTCGCAACCGTAAAGTCACAGTGGATATACTAAAGAAGTTTTATATTTATAATGATTTCAATCAATTAATTCTCAGTTAAAACATGTGAAAAAATTTAACGTTTTTTTAAACAATTTTTAGTTTTATATAATTCGTTGTAATATTATTGCACATAAACCTACTTACCCGATGTGTGACCAAAATTAAGTCTCAATTAGTTTTTGTTTAACCGTTTGTTTGTGTCAATTAGAAACTGATAATAAAATGTCTTAGGAAGATTTCATTTTACTTTGAAGGTGTTGTAACCTATCCAATATTCTAAGTATGTTAATACTGATTTCATCAACAGTAACTATCCTTATAAACCCGTGAGGCACTGAATTAATCTGCTTATGCATTCATATATGATTAAAAAATAGGCTTGTTGTTTTAAATAGTCCCTTTGTGTATACATTTAAAAGTCCTTTGATATTTATATCCGAGCTCAAAGTATTCTTGAATTTTTGTGTTTAACGTTCTTTAGTAAACTTTTATACTTGTAGTTTGCTTTTTTATTAATGTTACCTATTACGTTTAATTTTTTTAAATATTTTGTGATGCCATCACTACTATCCCATCACGGCATATATCCCAAAAGTGGGGAAGCCAGCAGATCAGCCATATGTTATAAATATGCAAGCTGTTTTCTCTGTGCCAGCAAAAAATTAAGACTTAATTAAAATAAAACACTTATTAGTAGTATATCCACGGTGACTTTTTATTGGACGCGAGCCGGCTTTCAAGAGCTTCCGCTCTCATCATCAGGCTGGCGAAAAGATACCAATAAAAAGTCACCGTGGATATACTACTAATAAGTGTTTTATTTTAATTAATTCAACATGAATTTCCACCAAGTACCGTCGGTTGAAAATATCAACTTTAAAATTTAAGACATTCAGGATGGGTGGCAAACTTTAACAATGAACTTAAGATGTAAAATTTCTTATTTTTTTCGAACTCCTGCCTTTTACAGGACACTCGAAAACTGACGGAGACCAATTTTTTGCTGGTTGCTCCACGGCAAATAAATAAGCGTTGATAGAAAAATAAACTTTTGTTTATAAAATATGATTTCATCGTTATGCATTTTGTTTGATTACATTTTTTAGTTTCATGTCGCTATTGGCTACCTTGTATTGATTTATAAGAAGGGTCTTGTATCTCGAATAAATGAATAAATAAATAAATTCTCTTGCAGATAAAATCAAAGTTACACAAATATTTGAATATAGGTGCGGAGACACCTACTACGATGTAAATGTAAAAAAATCCACAACAAGATGTATATTTACCTTTATAAAGCTAGGATATTTTTTGCAGTTAATTTCATCTGTTCTCGAGAGGTATACAAACTTCTCATTTAACCAGTAAACACAAAAAAAAATCAATAAAACTATGTTCGTTTAGTTAAACGTTTGTTACACGACGTTGAAATCTTGGTTAATTTTTACACAAAAAGAATGTAATCTTTAAGGGTATCTACACGTTTATCTTTGTAAGATTAACTTCTAGTTAATTTATATTGGTAAAATCGTCAATTATTGTCTGACATTCATGCAATGCTAAATTAAATTAAACAAGAAAAGACCTATCAAAAGAGAAATCGTTATAAAACAACTCGAGTAGCAACAGGTTGAAAGAAATGCAATTTTACTATGAGAAACGAAAACGATATTTACAATGATGAAAATCAAAACAGATACACCTCTAGGTTAAAGTTCCGAGCAGTTATTTTCCCAATATAATAAAACTTTGAGTTCGTTTGTGTCTACAAAACACTGATAAGTTATAATATTAGAAGTAATCTTCTCTCTATACCTACGATTTTACATCCATTTTGCGTGTTTCGAGATTAAAGATATATATATATTTATCATACTTTTTATAATTTCGTAATAAAAACAAGTCGTAAAATTTGCACGTCTCATTATTCATGTCAAAAAAATGTATCGTTTAAGTGTTGTCATCATTTTCTGAGTGATATTTGGTTAAAAACTATTTAAAAACAATTCTGATTTGTCTCAAATTTAACGATATATTATGCTAGTCGCAGTCAAAAAGCCTAGTCAAGTGTTTGAAATTCAAACTTAAGAAGCTCATTTGTGGTGCATGGAATATTATGTATTTTATCCCTAAGAGTATCCATAAGTATTTAAGCTTGATAAAAGATAATGACTGTCAAATATTTCTGTTATGAAATTTAATTAAATATGAATGTAAATTAATGATATTTTACAAAAGGGGTTTCGTGTTTGATGTTGTTAATCATAATCATCATTTTTCGTGTGGAAATAGTTTTTATTATTTAGAATGTTTTTGACAGTCAAGTAATTTTTTCATGAATGAACAAATCATTGAAAACTTTATGAGTGAACAAACGCGTTATTTTTATAAGACGTTGTCAAAATATGACCAACACAGAATCATCAACTCTCCAACATCATAGAACTTCGGATTTCTACGAAGTGCTTTCTTATACAGTTTCATTTCTAATATGCCAAAATGTTCATACCTCAATAATCTTAAAGTTACTAATACTAACTACAATAATATGATCGGAATATCCCACAAGTGGGGTGCTCAGCGGACCAACTGCAAGTAATAAACTTACAGAATAACAATAAAAAATATAATAAATTCAGGGTGGGCATTTATCAATTCATTGTTGGCATTAATTTTTCTCATAGAGCACTAATTTTTAATTCTTAATAGTTATTAAGAACTAACTAGTAAGTTAACTTGGTTTGAAATCTTTATGGATTTAAAATTTATGCAAATGCAATATTTAATAAATTACATATTTTTTTTAAATAATTTTAATAGAAAATGTATGGAACTTTCGTTGAACTTAAATTATCTTAAAATATACTAACTACTTAAGTTGATTCAATATATAGTTAGATACTTATTGACAGCATGAATAACAACATAATCAGAATGCCATATCATCGAAACTTTTGTCTTCATTGGCGTCTTAAACGGTAACTTTCAATGGCGTCGTATTATTTATTTCAAGACATTTCAAAGAGTCATCGGTTTCATTTTAAAATCAGTACAATATATTGAATGATATTAAATACTTGAATGGGTATCAGAAGAATAATAATAACGGTAGAACATTAAGAATCGGTTTTGATTTAATCAAAATAACGTTCCAACTTATTAATGAATTTAAGTTTCGTATTTTCGTATTCTCTTGTTATTATTATTATTATTATCGTTATTAATGAAAAGCTGTTTAATTAAAATGTTAAGAACAGATGAAGAAAGAGACATTCTAGTTGTCACATGTCATTTTATAAATGACACTGTTCAGTACTAAAATCAAATTTAATGGTTTACTTTTGATATCACTCTATTGCTTTTGAAGAGATTTTTTTTTAATTAGTTATCAGTAATGAATTATTAAAAAAAAAAATGATTTCTTTACAATAGTGTATGAGTTTATTAATCAAAACTTCTTGTTTGTATTGGTGAAAGTTTTAAAATACTCCCAAAATGCAGTGAATTACACCCCATTTACAATATGCTGTAAGTTAATGCTACTAGGTATTAATGAAATATTAAAAGGATACAAATTTAAATACCGTTACAAACTTTACTTTTTAAAAATATGTACATGTTACGACCTAAAGAAGCAATATTTCATAATAATGCGAGATCAAAAAGTATTTATATTCATCACATTTCACACTTCATAGTAGATAATATCTAAATTTAGCATTGCCATTTAATGTCGAGAAAAGTTTTATACTGTGATCACATTGCCATTATTAATATTATCAACTGAAGCTGTATCCAGGTCCTTATTCTATATAATTAAATATGAAAGTTTTTATTGCTCTCGTATATTTTGAAAATAACGGCTTATTTTTAAGCGTCATATAAAATAATTTCCTATTTCAAAAAAAGTAAGGTGTTATGGGTATTATATTATGAAAGAGCCTGCGTTGGATAATTCTTATAAATACAAGTCAAGATCACTAGGAAACAGTATTCAAACAAAAAAAGTTTCGCAAAGTAAGTGGCACACTCCTGAAGCGCACTTTCTTAGTGTAGAAGCTTTAACTATTTTGAAGATTTTTATTTGGTTTTTTTTTATCAACTAAACAAGCGGTTTATTTTCATGAATATATATAATTTTGACTTCATCTAATATTTTATCAAAAATTCTAATTTTAGTGACATTATTTTTTGATTGCAAGAATTATTAATAGGAACATAATCGATAGAGAAGAGTTCTATATAAACATTTTATTTTTTCTCAAATCACACAAAAATATTCACATTATTCTTCTCGAATTATTTAATTTATCACCAATATGTGGAAAATTATTAGTTGACTGCTTTCCGTTATAATTTAAAGACGATTTCAGTAATAAAGAAATAAATTTCTTCAGATGATAACGCAGCTTTGGAATAAGTGTACAATAAAAAATACTAGAGAATTCTTCAGATCACAAGACAATGAAGTAATTTAAAAAAAATCTAACGAAAAACAATAAAGCAACATAATGAATGAAACAACCAATTGTATGCAACGGGCGAATTTATTGCAGAAGGGCTATATCTTTCTACTAATGACGAATGTATGTGTATGTGTTATATTATTAAAGGAAATGTGCGATTTTCCAGTGATTTTAGATCTTTTCAGAATATAAAATTATATTTACACTATGCTTTATTGAACACAGAAAAAAAGCAAATGATGTTAAATAACAATATACATGAAATACAAAATAGAAAAGTTTTTGCCAACTATTAACTGTCAATTACCTAAGAACTTTATCGTTAATAGAGTTATCTTCTTGTTCTAGTTTACTTAAAAGATTATTCTATTGTTAACTTTCTAAAAGCTATTTATAATTTAAATACAACCTTCAAAAATCTTTCCAATTCTCTCCGATTTTTATACCGATCTTCTAATGTTAGTTATAAATCATTAACTTACACCTACGTATCGACACTTATGCCAAATTGTTTTGGAAAAAAAACGTCTCGTCTAATTTCCACTAAAGTGACTTGTTTTCATGAACAAACGGGCTATTTTTTTGTTTTTTTTTTATATTAAGAAAAAAAAAATTCTTGTTGGTCATAAATTTTTAAAGATGTATCTGGGTTTTTGAATGACAAAGAGGATATACTTGTCTGAAAGAAAGGGTGTGAGAAGCGCGGACGTCCGAGAACCACGTGGCTTGATTACGTGGATCAAATTCTCAAGAACGGCCGTGTGTTGAGTAAGAATAAACGACTTGCGCGTATGAGAAACTATATGAATATCTAGGTTTTTGTTATAAACCCAAAAACAACTTCACAATAAGCTAAAATCTTGCGTCGTGAAATGGGAGTTTGCCTGTACCTGGCATTGAACCGTACACCTCTCTCAAACGACACTCTACTAACGAGCTATTCCATATTATATTACTAAATCAGATAGACAGACAAAAGACATTCGATATGTTAATATACATTATTTGGTTCTTTATTTCTTAATATCCACTTACCACCATGTTTGTAGAAGGAAGTATAAAACATTATTCATATATCTACATACCTACTCGTATTTGAAGTATTAAAAAAAATGTAAAAATACGAAATTTTCAGTATTTGTAACATTTTATATCAAAAGTAAAAAAGTTATATTATAAAATGAACATTCCAATAATGATACAAACTTGAATAAGTCCTTAATGCGGGTCACAGGTTTCTGTATAAAATACACTAGCAGTAATACATATACCTAAACAGTTTCAATAGAAAAACTTCAGCAAATTGAACAAATTGACTTCTTTATGAAGTTTTCTAAATAAACTCGTTCAAGAACAATGTTTAAGGAGATCAGAAAAGGCAATCGTAGAATCGAAAATATAAAAAAAAGTTTTCTTTTTTTTATATAAGACACGTGTGTAAGGAAAAAATCTTTGGTTAAGTAAAGGAAATATAGTGTGGCAATTCTGGAAGTAAAAATACAAACGTAAAATTTAAAATTTGCACAAAAGTTTTATCAACGAAAAACATTAGACTTTTTTTAACTTGTTTTATATTACTAAATTCTTACTTTAACTTGAATAAAACATAACATGTATAGATGATCCAAGTTTTTAGCATTTTGTGAAAGGTGTATATAGTTGTATTTGGGTTTATAACAAAAACCTAGATACACACATAAAAAAGTCACAGAAATCGACTTAAGTCCCATATATAAGATATGATGCATTGCATATAAAATGCATTAAACACATATGCATGTAGCACCTAGCCCCAGAACAATTTGATAAAAGTCCTTCTTCAGAACCTCGTGACTCCAAGGCTCTTAAGAGCATTACCTCTTCTTTATTATCTTATGTTAAATTACACTATAATAAATTGCATCATTATTACATTACATAAGTTATATATTATAAAGCAATATAAAAATCATATCTTAATTTGGGGCTAGCCCAATATGTGAAGTTTTTCTAAAATTTTTATGTTATGTTGCGGTATCTCCCACTCAGAAAATATGATATAATTATAGTGTTTTCAGCAATATAAGTAATATGTGATGTATTGTAACTATGAGGATGTTAAGAAATTGTTTCAAAAATATCAAATTAAGTTTTGAACTACTATAGATGAACTCGCACACATTGAAATGCTCAGAAAAATGGACATTAATATTTTGTCCAGACTGAGGATCGAACCCACGACCCCTCGCTTGTCAAGCGAGTGTGTTAACCACTAGTCCAACCTAATGAATTAGGTACATACTAGTTAGGTATATTTATATATACCGCGTGTACGTGGTGATACATCAATGTGAACTTCCTTAAGGATAGCATGATACAGAGTCTCGATGCTTACGAATCTGTAACTAGTATGTACCTAATTCATTAGGTTGGACTAGTGGTTAACACACTCGCTTGACAAGCGAGGGGTCGTGGGTTCGATCCTCAGTCTGGACAAAATATTAATGTCCATTTTTCTGAGCATTTCAATGTGTGCGAGTTCATCTATAGTAGTTCAAAACTTAATTTGATTGACATCCACACTTCTGAGTAAGTGAAAATCCAGTTTTCAACACAACAGACTGTGTTACATACAATAATCATATATTCAACTGGTTATAGTATAGACAACAATATTTGACTAAAATATTTGGCATAATACGCTTAAAGCGCCATCTATTCAAATGTACAATGTTGAATATAAAGATGGAGGCTTCAAATATTGTGTGTTTAAACAGAACTTCGATAGAGGGACACAGTATAGGAAAACATGTTCCATGTGAAAAAAAAATATTTGAAAAATATAGTATATATACAACTTTCAAAAAATTCTGATACATGTGACAAGCATGATATAGAGGAATTGGGAATGTTACCCGGGTGTAAAGAGTACTCTTAACCAGCCTGTGTCGATTCGTAAGCATCGAGACTCTGTATCATGCTATCCTTAAGGAAGTTCACATTGATGTATCACCACGTACACGCGGTATATATAAATATACCTAACTAGTATGTACCTAATTCATTAGGTTGGACTAGTGGTTAACACACTCGCTTGACAAGCGAGGGGTCGTGGGTTCGATCCTCAGTCTGGACAAAATATTAATGTCCATTTTTCTGAGCATTTCAATGTGTGCGAGTTCATCTATAGTAGTTCAAAACTTAATTTGATTGACATCCACACTTCTGAGTAAGTGAAAATCCAGTTTTCAACACAACAGACTGTGTTACATACAATGTTTCAAAAATGTTTCTCTGGCATCCACATGAAAGTAGTCTTCACATGGTTTTTATACCTTGATTTCAATACTCTACTATTTTCCTATTTACTTTATTATTAAATCTACTTCCGTAGAGTGGCTATACAATACACACGTTCTTCGTGAAATCATGAAAGAATATATTTTTCATTATATACCAAGTTATACCAAGAAACTGGAGAAACTTATTAACCTCAATTGAAGGTATATAATAAACTAATGTGCATAGTATTATTTAATGAAATTACTTTAAGTGACTTATATACCTAAAACTAAAAATTTCATTTTTAAACTTACGCTGTACCTAAAAATAATTACTAATAAGTAAGTTCTTGACTTCTTTTTTGCAGATTGGGTACTTCGAAATAATTTTTAGTTCATGGCTTAATTTAAAATTAATATTCATAGTGGTTCACTGTTGATATTCAGGCGATTTTTTAATCAGAATTGTTGCTTGACTTATAAGATTCACATTTTGTTTCAATTTAATTTGTAATTTTAGATCTTATTGATTTATGTAAAACAATTTTCCGTTAAAACGTATGTGTGTATGAGACGAAAATGTGATGGTTTTATAAAATAAAAATTAAATGTTTCTTGTTTCAGGTCTTTGACTGTCGCGAAGTTCAGACGACTAGTCAGATGTTTGATGCCCTCTGCACTCATCTCAAGTATGGAACAAATAAAGGAAATTTAAGGTGAGATAAACATTTTCTTCATTTTATTTACAAAGCGATAAATGCATTTCAAGCAACAAAAGAAACTTACCTCCTGATACTCAATACTCGATTCACTCGATGCTCGATTGGTTTGCTTTTCTGAGAAATTCCTGGCAAATAAAAATGATCTTTCAATTTTTGTGTAAAATTTAAACTTTCATGTTTAATGAAACTCGAGTAAAAACTTATCCAGAAACTCCATATAAGATATTATTAGTTAAGATGACGGTAACCTGCTCTTAATGATAAGAGCACCTAATAATATTTATTTTACTTTTATATCAACCTAGCTAGGATTGTGATAAATCAAAATATAATTATTGAATCTTAAATATACCTGAAGTACCCTCAGATAAGAAAGTTGTTTCCGAATCAAGAGAGAAAAATGTCATTATTGTTCATTAAGCGTTTTTTTTTTTTACGTTTAATGTCCTTTTAAATTTATTTAATAAGTATTTTGCAATAATTGTAATGAATATGTGATATATATGTGAAATTTTCTATGAAACGTGTCTATTTTTTCATTCTAGTTTTCTACTAAATATGAAAATATTTTCATTCAATGTTATTTCATTCCGTTACAGGTCTGCAATTACAGTTTTCCCTCAGAGAACTGATGGAAAACATGATTATCGTATCTGGAATAACCAGCTGCTCAGCTACGCTGGATACAGGAATCCTGATGGATCCATTCTTGGAGATCCAATGCACGTGGACTTTACTGAGGTAAGAATATTTTAAAAAAAAGAGGTGCGGTTTACTGGATGATATTGCTATACCGCAATGAATGCAGTCACATACTCAGAATAGATTGATATGAAAGGAGCATAACATATAGATGGAACTGGTGAATGTTGCCATAGTATAAAGAACATATAGACGCTTTAATTATTTACATGTTAATGAAATATAAATAGTTAAATGCTAGGTTTCTTTTCACTTTCAACTGATCTTGAGATATGTTGAATATTATAAAGACGTCTAATAGTCATACTAGTTTTCTTAACGATTATTCATAAATAATGTTCCTCGATTACATTGTTTCTATAATATAGGAGTGGATTTAATTGTAGATGTAGCTTTATTTTCTCTTAATTTAAACAGTTCATAAAACCAGTCCGTTAATAAAAAATAATACTAAGGATTCAAAGAAGAGTGATTGAATCCGTGTTAAAATTTCTTTATAAAATGGGAATTTCAATTACACTCTGATTTCAAGAATTTCCTGCCTTTTAGAGAAAATACAAGATGTTAAACCTTATAAATTTTAACATAAATTCCTTTCCAATATATTATAATAAATATGTTTAGTCAAAAAACGTGATGAGCTATTTCTTCACCTGAAAATATTTATGTTTTTTAGTTAAAGGTACATGATTACAAAACACCTTTTTATAATCAAAGTGTAAAACATTTTATGTTTTCGAGGGTTCAAAAGATCTCTCAAAACCATATTTTTGGTGCGTTAGTCCTTTCTACTGGGAAGGCCTTATTTAAGCCATGAATTACCTTTCTCTGATAATAAAATATTTGTAACAAGGATAAGATTAGTTTCTGGAAGGAATTTTATTACAAATAGAGGTCTTGTAGAGAATTTATTTTATATCTCTATAAAAGAAGATTTCATTCAACTTCTGAAAACATTCAAGAATATTCTTAGAAAGTATATATTCACTTGTGGGATATGCCGTGATGGTATAGTAGTAGTAGTAGTATATCGATCTGGTATAAAGCACAAAAGACACATGTCCACTTTTTAGGTAAAATGAGTTAATACATGTACAAGATCGGTTGCAACGTCATCAATGTCCTGACTAAATATTACCAACAATCTTAATATCATTATTGAAATATTTAATAAAAACCAAATGTCACATGTCCACAAATGCACTTTGTTTTGTGCACAGATGTAACATGTCACCTAAGATATGAAGATTCCAATAAACACATGTTCATCTAGGACGGACATGTGTCATCTGTGCACGCATAAACGCATCCCAAAAGTCGCCGTGAGCAGCACTTCCATCACACTTCCAAACACATGTCCATGACCATCATCTAAAAATGCTAATTATTGACATTCTGGTTAAAAATACAATAAAAAATAAGTTACAAATGACATAAAGAAAGAACAAAGATTATGATTTTCAACACCTTCTGCATTAATTTGAAGCTAGTGAATTAATTGAGAATCTCAAACTTTAAAAACCTGTTTTCTTGAAAGTGTCAAATGTGGACATGTGTCTTTTGTGCTTTATACCATCGATATATTTCCTTTTAAAACTACAGCTGATGCAATATGGTTGTTCTATTTCTACAATTCCCATTGCTATCCACGCTGAATCCTTTATCGAATCTGTCTGGTTTCATCACTTACGAGTGTAGAATAATCGTGGATATTGAGAAAATGATTGTGTTCAAGAGCTTTATACGGTAATTAAATTATATGCAAGAATTGCATTCAGATGGTAGAAACGTTTAAAATCTTCTACGACCAATGAACTAGAAAATGGACAATTAAAAGATTAACACTGTAACAGTTTTACGATACACAATGAATGAGAACCTCCAGGAGAAAATGTAATAGATACAAAAATTATTTAAGTTAAAGTATAAGACAGGAATTTAAATACAAAAAATTAAATGACTTATTGTACAAGGACTAACATGCGTATTAAAACTCTTATAAGTAATGATCTAGAGTTTGTGTGTTCACATTGTGAAAAGACATTTTAAACATAGGTATTTGATATCAATAAAACACTGTTTTACTTTTCACTATTGATTTAATAATACTCAAGCGCTTTCGTCAAGTTAGCTTGACATTTTCACTTAGGGGTTTATCCAATTGTTCGGAGATGGCGGATCATTGCATTAGTCATAATCACAATTTTGATGTGAATAGTTTAAGGGTCCTACATTCAGAAAACCGGTATAGAAAATTAATTGCTTTGGAAACATTGGAAATACATAGAAATATTAAAAATATTGTAAATATTCAAATACCCCATCCATCCCCGTTGTTGAAACCAATTGTTCATCCACCATTGTCTTAACTACTCCTACTTCCTTACCCCTTCTTTTATGTTTTTAGGTACCTACATATATAAAAAATATTGTTATTGCATGTGATTTTAAGAAAAAAAATTCTTGTAATTAGTTCTCTTGAAAATGTCAAGCTAACTTGACGAAAGCGCTTGAGTATTAATAAATCAATAATAATAATAACTAGACAACTTATTTATGATGCGCCGTTTTGTGGAGAAACCACCGCAAGAAATCAACAAATCAACAGTGAAAAGTAAAACAGTGTTTTATTGATATCAAATATGTTTTACTCTTATTAGTGTTTTGATTTTATGGGTTGTGAAGCTTTCAGAATCAGTTAAAATAATTGTCAAAACTCCATACTTTATTAATTATTAATAAATGAGGATTATAAAAATTAATAAATAAACGTATTTTTATGCATAAAAAAAAATTAAGGAATGCTTGTTAAAATGAAACAATTATATAAATATGGGCAAAAGTTTATCATCTGCTTTTCCTTAACCAATATTCTATATCGCTTACATTATTTTCTTCTTTTCTTTTCACAGCTTTGTATGAAGCTTGGATGGAAGCCTGCAAGGACCCCATGGGACATTCTACCTCTTGTCCTCTCAGCCAATGGAAAGGACCCCGACTTTTTCGAAATACCAAAAGAACTAGCATTGGAGATTGAATTTTCACATCCTCGGTAAGCAAATCCTTGGTTATTAAATTTTCAAGGTTTTGATTTATGATTTTTTATAATTATTTATTTATATATTTTATTCTTTACTGTATATTGGTTACAAAATAAAATTTATTTTGTTTTTTTTTATATTTTAAAAGTATACCTAATAGTTAAAGTTGGACCGGAGCATTTTTTGAATAAGATGAAATTTTCGTTAAGATGTAAAAATATAAACATCTTTTACGCCTTCTCAGAACACAAGATAAAAATAATTACAATAGAGGAACATTTGTAAATACTTAAAGTGTTATAAATATAGGAAAAACATAAATATTCCATTCATAAATAGAGAAACAACATAAAACTTTGAGATATAAAATTTGGTTTTATACGAACGCAAATGTTTGATTCAAATTTTAACCAGAACTTTTATGTTTCAGTTTAGTTTTTTTATTGCGTCATAGTATTTATAATTATTGCTAATATTTTCAAGTTTCACAAGCTACAGGCTTAACCAATAAAATTGAATTTACGTTGTCAGAATAACCATCATCATATTCAGAGATACTTAACAAAAAAGCTTAGCAGCTTCTTTCCGGATTAAATCAACTACTCGTTAAGGAGACTTAATTATTTCATACCTAACAGAGACTAAATTATTTAATACCTTGATTTATTAGATTTTCGTTTAACGTAGATTATTTTTAGACAGTCATTAAAGTTTACGATACTTATACTGACATAATCATTGAGTATCACTTTGAGATTTCATGTTTTAGGATAAATACAAGAATAGGGTGGGGATTGTTGAGATAAAACCTTCTTTTGTTTTTTCTAACAAGTATTGAAAAAGCACTAATCACATGTGAATGACATTTATCCGTCAGATTGTACCTACTGTTTGGTTTCAATTCAAGCTTTTATCTGGAATAAATGAGAAAAATAACGAGCCGATGAAATGTTTTTTCAGTAATGTGAATAATCTTAGTACCTATTTTTAAAAAGTATCGACGGATTTGTTTCAACAATATTTTATTATTATTCTTGATAAAATATTTTTAAATAAAATTTATTGATTGGTTTAAAATACTTTTATTTTGGACTGGTGTCTAGATACGAAATAAATCGAATACACTTCAAACACTGACATAAGAATACCGGTCACCTCAATCTTTGACGAATATCGAACAAACTGTCGAAAAAAAATGGTTCGAAAAAACTGGGAACCCTGATGATGGTGCCTTGCTTCTGGAGTCATCAAATGAAGGAATAAGAATGCGGTGGGAAAAACTAATGGAAGACGTTAATTTTCAACATTCCAGCAGAAAAGCGTGGAACCTATTGCGTAAATTAGAGTCCGCGAACCAACACGTTAAAACCCCCGCCAAAGTGTCCGCAAATGACGTGGCTTTAATACTACTAAATAATGGGAAGGTCTCTACAACCCCCGAGGCGGATGACAAAATGAACCAGGCCAACAAATTAATAGAACGCCTTTGTAAATACAATCCTGGACAAATGATACCAGTGTCCACAGAGGAAATAGACTCTGCCCTTAAAACCACTAAATCTGGAAAAGCAGCAGGCAAAGATGGAATTCTTCCAAAATTTCTCAAATATGCGGAATCTAGGGCCAGACTCTGGATGGCAAGACTATTCACTTCATGTTTGGGGAAGGGCAACATTCCTTAGCAATGGAAAGAAGTAAAAATTACTGTTATCCTTAAGCCAAATAAACCATCAGATGATCCAAAAAGTACTTACAGATGATGCGATCCGGTGGCTGCGGAATTTAGAGGTCAAGTTGTAAGCGACCATAAGTAGAATGAAGAACCTCAATCTCGTACATTTGTAATATATTTTGTTTTTAACTTAAAACAATGGACGTAATGGTGATTGTCTAGGATTAACCAACTAAAGAATCATGGTATTTTGTGTGGGTATAAAAATTAGAATTGAATTAATATGAGTCAGTATATCTGTTCTTCTATCACGATTTATAAGTAAGGCAGTTAGTGGTGGAGCAACTTCATATGATAAATCTCGTAACGGATCTCCAAGCATTTTATCTTGTTCATTAAATTGTTTGCTGCTTTTTAGTTTATTTCGATGAAAAGCCGAACAAAACATCTTTCACTTGAAAAAGCTTTTTGACAACTTCCAATGCAATCAAATATTTATTATGTATCTTATCTTTTGACGTAAAAGTAGAAGCCTAATGAAAGCAATATCAAATAGATATCAACACCTCCTCTTATTTTCTTCATATTCTTTCATTAAGTCTTTAACTATTGAAATAAAAATATGTAATTAACGCAATAAACAGTAAATTAGAAGTATAAACACTTCATCGACTTCTATTGTTAGTAAAACTAAGACGCACCCTACCAATGAAGCAGTGAGTTATTCCTCTCCTATAAAGGCTATAAAATGTTTATGTGTTACTGTTAAATTGATGGTATATTAACTATAATCAAAGCATCCACGTGCAGATGTGCTTAATATGCGTGCTTGTATTGCTATATTATAATGAAAGAAAATACATACATATAAAGATTACATATATCTATATCAAATATTGCCTCTTAAAAATACTTGTATAAGTTACAATCATCGTATATCCCACAAGTACAACATATATATGCTCCGGTATGGTTTGGTACAAGATAAGTTGGCGACGAATAATATTTTAAATAATGTTTGATTATATTTTGTAAAACCTCAATTGATGTTTATACATTAATACCAGTGTATGTAAGCATGAGGTTAAATAGGAAGTTAAGTGAATAGACATTTTTACATGAAAAGGTTTATTACAAAATATGTTTTAATATCCTCAGTAATATTTGGTAATTGTATTTCGAGAACGCTATGTATTTGTATGAATTGAATAATTACTATTTGAAACTATGAAATAAAATTAAAGGATAACATCTGGGTTTGGGAAAACCCAGGTGGGCAGATGAAAAGGAATACTGATTATTTTTTTTATATAAATTTATGGATATTTTCCCCTGTGATGTTTCTTTTATTTAATTACTTCACCCGAACGACATTTAAATATTTCACGTCGATTCAATTACGTTTGAAATTCCTGGAAATTGTATGTTTTTCAACAAAGTGTTTATCCACAATATTGTAATGAGGTCTCTCAATATTTTTTTATGAAATATTATCAAAACATCTCTATGAAATTAATTATAATGAAGGAACGAAAAAATAATAACGCTTTAGGTAGTGCATTTATTTTGATATTTTAATAGGTATATTTTTACAGCGCTTTTAAAATCCTCAATTTTTTTTTTTTGATAAAACAATCAGGATCGATGTCAGGACTAAGATGCATGCAAGAAAATCAAGTGTTTCAATTTTCCTTTATTTGATTTTTGATGGCTGTTTTGCCTTGGACCGTGCGCGGACAGGAGAGGCAAAAATAGGCGCGCCACTTCTTTGCATGAAGAAACGTCAAAACCCATGTGGAATGATTTTGCGTTTCTGTCATACAAAGTAGTGTCACGTTCTTACCACATCGAACTATGGACTCTTCTGCCAGCGTTGGGTTTAAAGATCATCAGAGAATCGCTCTTTTACTTGAAATGTATTGCTCATGGATCAACGATTTTGCCAGTAGGTATATGTCACAAGTCAGGAAATAAACTGTGCTTTAATTACCAGTGGACCTAGTCAAAACACATTTTAGCGTTACTTTTTCGTTTCGTTTTCGTTCAAATGTAGACGACGTTGCGAGGACGTGTCTACTACTTGTGTATTTTAGCTACGAAATTGACGCGTTCTCGCAACGTCGTCAAAATTCGAACGAAAACGAAATGAAAACGTAACGCTTAAATGTGTTTTGACTAGGCCTACAGCAGTCTTCAGACGGTTGATTTGTGAAAAAAAAACAATAAATTTTTCCATCTTAAAATACTAACATTTAATTGAAAAAGCACTAGCTAACTGAGACTGTACATAAACATATTATGTTTTATTTCTATCGATCTTTACCATCATGGAAACTCACATGTGTGGGATATTTTGTTGACCATCTTCAAGTAATAAACAGTTTGTACAATTTCACATTCCAAAAAAGGATTGAATAAAGAGAGTATAATCAATTGACGTAGTTGAAAAGTTTAAGCAAGAAAGAAGTTATTTCTATTACAGTCGTAGAGGTTTTACAAGAGTATAACTGTGATGATTTTTTATTTAATTAACTTAATTAAACATATATTTTTTTATAAAATAAAGACACGATAATACATTCTTGCGTGACCAACCTCAGAGTTGAAAACTTTATTTTTATAAAATGAAATTACCTGACTACGTGACGATCGAAATTTTGTATAAAAGAAAAGAGGGTTATGTTTTTATCCTGGGGATAGGTCATTCTAAGAAATATGGTCAAAAGAGGCATCATGTTGACAGTAAATTCCCACGAGATTCTCTGCGCACACCATTCCCTTTCCCAACTTATTTTCATTCTCATCGCAAGCAACAAATAAAATGAAAAAGACTCTCGAGCTGATTGTCACGGCAAGAAAATCAATATCAATCTATTCTTCTTCTTTAAAGTCTGTGTGAAAATTCAAATAAAATCTCGATTCTCAAAAACACAAGTCACTCCACATTGTCAGGATATTCTTATTTCAATACAGATGAATCGAATAACAATAAGTGTGAGAAGGAAAGTTATAGAGTATTGAATGTATCGCTCGAGATAGATATAATATTGTATTTTGCTCAGAACTTTTATTTGAATCATAACAATGAATGTCAACAGTATTGCCAACCAGCTTTTGTACCAGGCTACACTTAGATAAATGACATAAATTGAGAATTAGGGTATATGGGTGTATGAAAAAGACATATTTGGGTTTTTGTTATAAACCCAAATACAGATTTATATACCTTCCACAGTAAGCTAAAAGCTTGTGTCGTAAAAGGGAAGATTGCAGGCACATGCGACCGAACCGCGCACCTTTTGTACATGAGGCTGAGATTCTATGTACCTCTAGGCTACCGACGAACTCTCAAAACAAATAAATGTATGAATTTTATATTACATTCGTTCACACAAAATGCAGTAAATGAAATGTTTAGTCTAAATGTAAATGAAGAAATTAGATGCAAAACCTGAAGAAATTAGATGCAAAAACGAAAAAAACATTCCGTAAATAAGTGTAATTAAATCTTGTTATATTTGTTAATAAATAAAAGCTACATACATAATTTAAGACTTAATATATGGAAGTTCGGAAAAGTTTTAGCTTCCCAATAACTTTTTCGGTGACTTTAAACTAAAAACAAACAAAAAATGTTTACATATAAAGAAACAAGCTGTAATAAAATAATTATGGGATACTTATATTGACTTGGAGATTTTTTGTTACATCGGAATCCATACCAACAAAGTATTATAACAATATGACCCCACAAAACGAGAAATTAATTTTTAAATACAATAGAGATACTAAAATACACATTCAAAAGGAATATAAATTCTAATACTACTACTAAACCATCACGGCTTATCCCACAAGTAAAATAAACATACAAGCCTTCTCTACGTACCATAAAAAATTAAGACATTAGGATGAGTGGCAAACCTTAATTTAAGATGATTATTATTTTAATCGCATAAAGTAATAATTCCTAATTAAGGCGACAATTTAAAAACTTACTGAAAAGGTTAGGCATAAAAAATACTTTTATTGTCTTTTATAGTATCTGAAAACCAAAATATATAGAAACCTTTGTTAATGAATATTTTGTACCAACTCGTGAGGTCCAAAATACACAATTATTAGGTACCTAAACTTGCTAACTAAGACATATTCTGAATAAATTATGCAGACTACCGCCTTCGAACAAGTAATCACATCGAAGTCTCGCCAACTTGCTCCATCATAGGTCACTTAGATTTCTTGCAGAACATACATAATAGTATATAATTACGTACACTACCTACTGGAGGACTTTGCCTTCGGGCGGTTGGTCTGCTTCTTCTGGAAAACTTTGCATTATGGTTTGCAACACAAACTAAATCTTCAAGTTATTTGAAATAATTGGATTTAAATATACATAAGTACTATTAACTTTAAAGCAAAACACAAAGTAGTAGGTGTTCGGACGAAGGATTGATAAAAAATAAGAATAAATTTCATTGTAAAACATTTAATAATATTGAAAAGAAATCTGTTATTAAATATAGTCTGGAGTGGATAAACTAAGACTTTTTCTAAACAAAAATCATGAGTGTGAACTACTTAATAAAATAATGTGCATTTCAATTAGAAATTAAATGTATAGAAATAAGAAATTCGCTACACCGACACAAGTATTGTCTATCTACTAAAAATATTGATTATATTTCAATTACGGGGTAAAAAAAACAAAACTAAAAATGTGTATAAAAGATTAATTCGAGTCGATTTTCCATTTTGTCAGCGACTGATGATTACTTTTTAATCAAAGAAAGAAAAAAATTGCATCAGACGTCGGTGATGCAATAGGCAATATAAATAAAATTAATAAGAACACTTTATTGATCAGGAAAAAAATCATGAGCAATTGGCGAGCTTATTGCCTTACTTAGATATAAATACTTAGAAATATAATTTTAACACATATCTATATTTTAATATGATGAATTTGAAGGTATATTATAAAGTTTTATTCTTTCTTTTCAACAGTTATGAATGGTTCAAAGACCTAAAGCTCCGTTGGTATGCCATGCCTGCTGTAGCCAACATGAGATTGGACTGCGGAGGAATTGAGTTCACAGGATGCGCCTTCAATGGATGGTACATGTCTACTGAGATTGGTTGCAGGAACATTTGTGATGCAAACAGATTAAATATGCTGGAGGTAAAATATTCCATTGATAATATAAATTTTTAATAAACCTGAGCCCGTAGACAAACCGTACTTAGCGATCGACTACTGGCGAATTTTTCGACAATCTATTTAATTATTTTATTCTTCACTGCGCATTGTTTACAATAATACAAATTAACATAGAAAATATCATTTATACAATTCAATTTACAGAGGGCGAGTTTATCGCTAAAATGCGATGCCTTCCAACTAACCCGGTTATTAAAATCAAAAAACAAAACAAAAAAACAGACATAAATTTACATAATTTACAAAACCACATAATATCTACAGTAATGTTATAAATAAAAAAAAAAACAAAAATACAATATAAAGCAAACAAATGTAAAAGACACATGTAGGCAACAACGCACTTATGGACACATAATAATAAAAAGAAGAACATACATATATTGCAATCTACCTACATGTACCATGTAGGTAATTATGCGTTATTGTTGCAGTTATAGTCGAAATTTCGTTTGTAGTCGATCGCCAAGTGCGTGTTTGTCTAGGGCAGCTGAACAGATATTGTGTTATCGGTAGCAAAGCAATATTAATTATATTGCCAAAAATAAAGTTAAGTTAGCCCATGTGATTTCTATTCAATTTTCTAATGCTTAAGATAAAAGGAATAAACTGAAAAAAGTGACTTAATTATGCATGGAAAGGTTTATCTATTATATACCAAGCAATAAGATAAAATACATATCTCAATTATGTTCTTAAGAGTAAGCTTAAACACCTACCTACTTTATCATATAATCGAAGATTTTTGACCAAAACCCATACAAAAATATGCTTATCGCTCAGGCGATAAAGTTTCTATTCATATGAAAAAATAAAGCGTCCCACGTGAGATAGTAACTCTTTAAGTGGCGTCCCTCCAACATATTTACAAATTTAAATATAAGAATAAAAACTAGAAGTTAGTTCACAGTACCTCTAAAATACAATACAAGTAGAATTCAATGCACAGTACCTTTTCCAGCTAATTTATTTTCTAAATTAGAAGCAATTTGAGACAAAAAAGCCAAAATCAATAAGAAAAACATCGTTCTAATTATCACGTATCATTTGTTGTATTTATGGGGATTATACATTTTTGTCCTAATTCTATAGGATAAAGGACGTAATTTATATTGAGGAAAATAGTTATTTTCTAATTGGTCTTCTTACTGCCGAGGTCTTGTGACGCTCGATTACTTTTAATTATTTTTAATACCCTCCACGCCGACGCTTAAGGAATATATCATAAATATTATCTTTTCCAATGCCTTTTATTTATTATTTTTTTGTCAATAGAACTTAATAAAAGTGGAATACGTGCTCGATTGACATATAAAATATAATTAATAAATGACATTAGTTTGTGATGGAGTGATATATGTAATTCCACTTACTTAATTTGAGGTAATATGTAATCTCTTAAGTGATTAATTATCCTTATTTTTTTTTTGTCTTCCTTTGTTTTTGTTCTTCATGTAGTGTTACCCTCTTTGATGCCGTCTTAATATGAAATATTATCTAGTATCTTAGAAATGAAAATCAGAGTTGATAACAACAAGCTTTTATGTAAGTTTCATGAGTAAAACTCCATTCGAAAGTAGATAGTTTGACAATTTTGTGTATCTTCAGCTATATTTTTAACTTAACTTATTGTAAATAACGCAGATGATTGGCGAACATATACAGATATAGTTTTTCTAAGATACTAGATAAAGACCGGATCATGAGTACCTAAATTAAGATTGATAATCTTCCATAATGATTAAATCAATATTTTCAATATTTCAGAAAGTAGCTCTCCGCATGGGTCTCGACACCAATACAACAGTGTCTCTATGGAAAGATCGTGCTCTTGTAGAAGTGAACATTGCTGTTCTCCACAGTTTCCAGCAACTAAATGTCACTATTGTTGACCATCACACTGCTTCAGAGAGTTTCATGAAACATCTGGACAATGAATATAAACTAAGGTAAATATTATATCATTGTATATCTTTCTATGTTTCTAACAATCCTCACTAGATGATAATCCTCACTTGCAATACATCATTCATGTATGGTAATACAATGATTTACTACTTTTTTTTACAGATCTGGTTGTCCGTCCGATTGGATTTGGGTTGTTCCCCCAATGTCTGGATCTATCACTCCAGTTTTCCATCAAGAAATGGCTCTATATTACCTGAAACCGTCGTACGAATACCAGGTAATTACCTCAAAATTAAAATGGATAAATAAACCCGATTATAAATATATAAAAAAAAACTAAGATGTACACATAAGTAGAGTAATTATAAAAAATAGGAAACTTCATAAAGTACATAGTCTAGCTAGAGGGTTCATAATTTCTGTGGCACTTTTAAAATATGTTTAAAATCATGAACGAAGTTTGAAAAGTATGATTGTTCAAAAACGAGATTTTCACTACTTTTTACTTCTTTTACTTATGAAATACCTCTTGATCACAGTAAGGTATATACCTACTAATACTTTTTATGATTGTAAATACTACACGTGGAAGGATAAAACCAACTCTTGAAATAATTCAATTCACCAATAGACAAAAAATATATTATAAAAAAAATATCATCGGAATATTTGAATTACTCGGAATAATATGTTAGGAAAATGTAAAATATCTTTTTGATTAATTTAATAGATCACAAATTAAAGTTTCCTTAAATTTTGTAATGAAAACTAATAAAGAAACTTTAAAAGGTAAAAACATCGGAATGCAAACTGAAAATAAACGGCAAGATTGTGTTTAGAAGAATCCCTTAATGAAAAGGAGAAAAACATCTTCAGATCTGAGATTGTAAGAACGAAAATGATGGATAAAGTTTTGTTTAGTCTGCTTTGTTAACAACTCGTGCAATGATGAAGAATTTTAGTTTTATTTAAATCACTTGTTGCTTTTTGGAATGTAATTATTTGAGAAATATTTAGCATACTTTATGGCTGAATTATTACGATATTTAATATTCGATACAATAAAATTTACTCAAGATAAAATTGGTACAAATAATGAATATGTATTAAATGTTTTATCGTAAAAGTTTTGCAAAAAAGATCTCTGGAGTCTCCAGGATTCAATAAATTTTTCGTTTCCACTGAACCACTTTTATTTTAATCTGTTATTTTATTATTATACAATAAAGTATGACTATCTATTTTGATTTTTTTATTCTTATGGATATTAATTGTACATGTATAATTACATAGTTCAGTCCACTGATCATCCTTGTTTAAGAATAAAGCTAATAAATAAATTTATATTAGCAAAACATTTATTTCCAGGATCCAAGAAATTTAAGCAACTTTAAATTATGTTTCTTTATGTGGATTCATTTTTTGTTTCACACTCACATTATCATAATGTAAATAAAATAATATGAAGATTGTTCTAGTAGTAATTGTTTAACATAGGAACATGATTTATGCAAATAAATTACATGTAGAATATTATGTGTAACGTGCTGCGATTGTTCAATATTTGTCCATCGTTAGATATTCTGCTCATACACGTATATACAAATTTCCAGTAAACACGAGTTTTTACCTATTAGAGATGAAAAGGATGTTTTGTCCATTCGGATAATGGATAACCGATTATTTAACGAAATATCTGAATAACGGTAATCGGATATTAAACGAAATATCTTAATAACGGATATTAAACTGAATATCCTAATAACAGAAATTCGTGTTTTATACGGGACTCACAAGTGTTTACAGCAATTTATCTTTATTTTGTGTGACGAGGTATTTTATAAAATTCATTGATTCGGTAATTTGCATTGATAAAATATTTTGTAGGATAAAACGGGAATCCGGTATTTGGCCGGATGATAAAATTAAGCCGGATACTTAATAGTTACCAGATATCTGTTTCATATCTACAACGTATTGTGATGAAGTACTATTGTAAATAAAAATAATACTAAAAATATTATTATTGAATGTTGGCTGCGAACATAAATTACAAAATCCTTCAAAGAATTTCGTCGAGGGCGTTCAATATTTTTTACCATATACGAGTACCTATGTAGATATTTTAATATTATAGATGTATAATAATATTATAATGTGTGTAGTAGGCACTTATACATAATATTATAATATAATGCGACAAAATCGTTTTATTCTCTCTTCAGTAATAAATTATTTATGGATTTTTGTTCTCCGTTTCGGTATTTCTTATCGTGTAACTACTGTGGGTGGTTTTATAAATGAATGTGTTATTAATTTTCCCATATACACCATTTAAGTAGAATACGTGTCGAGATAAAATATTCGATTTTCAGTTAACAAAAAAAAACTTATAGATACTTCACTGCTAAGCGTAAAAGTGGTGTTTTGTGTATGTATATATTGATTTAGTTTTCACTTATGTGATAAATCTGCGCATTGATATTGGTGTAGTAATTATTCGTATATTATTTATAGTCAATAAATTGTTTCCTCTTTATTTTATATTCCATAGTTCGAGTAAGAATACGAGTTAACATTTCACTATTTTATTTATTTATTTTATCGTTTCTCCACATCATAATTATGTTAAATAATATTCAACAAATCATTTAATATTAAAAATGTGATGACATATTACATATTATAATGATCCGACTATAAAAGTATTTTTTTCCATTTTACCACGTAGATCATATCATGTCACATTATATGAAACGTCGAAAATTTTGAATTTCACTACTTGCTCATTTTCCTTGCTGAAAAATTAGATTTGGTCATTAAAAGCTCAATACATTTCCACCATTTTACTGGATATCTCCGAGTGTATTACAGTATAAGTTATTTAAAATATTTATAAAAATAGGTAATAAAGACACAATGTTTACACAGGACATAAAGTTACATTGCAACAAGATTGTAGTATTGTAGAGAAACTTTAAACAATCGCTGCAGGCTGGATTTAAATCCACTTTACTCTAGTCCTCCTCCGTCCTGTACTGTATCTGTAAATCATATTGTCATGTTGAAAGTGGTAAACTTGTACCGTAACACAATAAAATTGAAGTTTTATTACCTTGGTAGTATAAAATGTACTATGTGTTTGGAATACATGTAACTCAGTTGATTTGATACGTGAAGTAAAATAAATTATTTATAAGCACACACATCGTGAGGTTTATAATGTATCGAGTGTTTGATATTTGTTTTCGGCAATCATAAGCATATTTTCAAAATATGAGTAGCTAAATTTAAATCAATTGACAAGCATATTATGAGAAGTCCTCCAGTTCGTGTCAAAAAAATAGAAAACTATATAAAATGGGTTCACATTTAAATGTCAAACAATACATTCTTTAGCTTTTATGATATTTTTATTTCAGAAAAAATCATTTGTAAATGTTTATACTAACCTTTTTACTTTAAGACAAAAGGCGTGTGTAATTAATTTAAATATATATTTTTTTATTCTTAAGGTCGCAGCAGCGATAACTCACGTTTGGCAGAAATCACGTGATGGCGACAGAACAGCTGTATCCAAGAAAACCCATCGTAAGTTCCATTTCAAGCAAATTGCGAGGGCTGTCAAGTTCACCTCAAAGCTCTTCGGTAAAGCTCTCTCCAGAAGAATCAAGGCAACGATTCTATATGCCACTGAAACCGGGAAGTCTGAACAGTTTGCGAAACAACTTGGAATCATATTCGGACATGCTTTTAATGCTCAGGTAAGATTAAACTATTAAACTTTTTAAAGATATTAATAATGTTCCCTTCTGTGAGAAGAATCAAAATACAAATAAATTAAGCAATTTGTAGGAGTGTTGCATTGGAAATGTTTTAGAATTCTAACCCATTTGGACGTATTTTAATAAAGACACGCAGATTTTAATGCTTCTTTCCTGATATAAAAATCACTGAACTTGATATATCAAAATTTATTTCATTTTCTATCTAAGAAGCTACATATGTTTTATAAAAATAATATGCACTATTTCTTGTTTCTTTTCGACCCACTTCACTGAAACCATCTACCTACACATTTTATTTAATTTGTATATCCGTTTATCTGACAAATTAAATGGTATTGGAAACCCAATGATGGATGTATTAAATTGTTCACTTTTAACTACATTAAAACTAAATAGGTTACTAAAACTCACAATTTCGGTCTCTTTCGACTCTTTCGGTCGGTCGGTCTAGCTGTTGCCACGCGTAACTGTTGCTCTTGAAGAAATATTCATTTGTAAGGATAATATCAGTCCTACGGTGCTTAGCTTTCGTGTAAGTGTTAACATAATAAAACCAAGTAGCTTTCATAATTCATCATCTCTTCAACCTAATCAAATTTTGTGATTAAACCAATATTCAATTCAGTATTAACAAATTTCAAATCAGTGTATCATTTTGTATTCATTCATCGCTGACATGTGTTAAAAAAACATCGACCCTTTCTGAGAACAACACTTTTGTTTCACTATTGATACCAATGTGCAGTGAAGTGTCTGTCCTGTAGTGTGTAACATAAGCGTAACAAAGCAAGAGATACATAAGCATCCACCTACAACACATACCGGGTAAAAGAGACAACAATACACGTGTTTTATACCTACTGTTATAATAGTGCACGACGATAGTAGATCTAATGTATATGTATACACCTCGATCTATGTAAAAAATACGTACATACTGAATTCTCAATAATACAACATCTATACTCTACTCATCAATATCTGTGCACTAATAATAATAACTAAACGTGACAAATATCGCCATCTAACCAAATTCATAATAAACCTTACAGTCGGGCAACAGTCAGTGACGGCTCTAGTGATATACCTAATTATACAACGGGCGGGTAGTAAATTTTAAATTTTAACTATTTTTCAAACATCAACATACCTAAATACAACTATCATTCCGCTTGCTGCACAATCTGTCATAGCAGAGTTGTTGTGTTACTTGACCATAAAAGAAGTCCGAAATGCAGAGTTTACAGGCCGCAGATTACATGTGCAAGGCAACCGACTTAATCCACCGAATGAATGAAACAATAAACAATGAAAGCTACAAATTCACAAAAGACCACATTAAAAAACTCAGCCCACATTTTAGTGAAATACTGGGTATGTTTGGCGAAATAGTTGCAGCCATCGCTGAGAGGAATGGAGAGATTACGGCGCAAAGTAATCTTATAAACATGTTGACTGACAAAATGTGTGCAAGGTCAACAGATATTGAAACAAAGGAACTGGAAATAAGTCAGGCTGCAAAAAAACAACAAACAAAACCGAAAACTCCTATTATTATGATGAAACCAAAAAACAAAGACCAAAATATTTCGGAAACTGAGACAGATCTAAAAAATAACATTAACCCAGTACTGTCAGGAGTAACCGGCATAAAGAAAACGAAGACGGGAACTATAATCTTGCAGTGTAAAACTAAAGAAGATACTATAAAACTACAGGAGGAAATATCCTCTAAAATAGATGGTGACAAATACACTATCAATAGCCCAAAACCTAAATTTCCCACTGTAAAAATTGTAGGTGTTGATGAAAAATACAATAAAGAAGAATTGGAAAACATGATCAAGAGTCAAAACGACTTTCTGCAAGAGAGTATGAAGATTAAAGTTGTTCACATCAAAGAAAACGCAACAAAATATAACAAAACATATACAATCTTTGTGGAAGTTGATTCAAAAACCTCGGAAATAATGATTAACGCCCAGAAAGTTAACATTGGTTGGAACAGATGCAGAGTATATGAACATCTCGCGATTATGAGATGTTACAAATGTAATGGGTTTTCGCACAAATCTATAGAGTGCACGAATAAAAAGGCATGTCCTAAGTGTGCGGAAGAACATAATGAAAACGAGTGCAAAAATACTTACGCTTAGTGTATCAACTGTGTGAAGGCCAACGAAAAACTAAACCTAGAATTGGATGTGGAGCATACAACATTTAATAGAGAGTGTCCTGTATACAAACGAAAAGTTGAATCAGAGAAAAGAAAAATCGATTTTTTAGAATAGGAAAGGAGTCTGATATTATTTATAACATGAATATATCTAGTATATTAGCACACTATGAAGAAATAGAAATAGAGTTGAATAAACTAAAACCACAATTAGTAATGATGTGTGAAACATGTGTAACTGAAGACATTTGTGATAGTGAAATTTCATTTGAGGGATATAAAACAGTGAGATGTGATTCTGTGAGTAGACATACGGGAGGTGTTATCATGTTAATAAAGAACAATATTAAATACAAAATAATGGAAAAATTGGTCTTAGATGAACGAAATTCTTGGTTCCTGACAATAAAAGTTAACAATGGTTTTAAACCAGGAATATACTCGGCTCTGTATCACTCGCCGAATCAAAACCACGGAAGATTTCTGGATCACTTTGAAACATTTTGCAGTAAAATCATAGAATCTAACACCTTTGTATACATTTTTGGAGATTTCAATATAAATATGAAAACAGAAAGTTGCTATTCTTATAGACTTAAAGCTATAATCGAACGGAGCGGTTTAAAACAATCAGTAAATGAGTATACGAGAATCACAGCCACAACACAATCGCTTATAGACTTGGTAGTTACCAACGATTTCTCTATGAATGTACAAATATCCGAAGACTTCAAAATATCGGACCATGAGACAATTAAAGCACTTGTACACAAGAAAAACCGAACAGAAGCAGGTAAAGTTGTGACATTTAGAAACAAAAAGCAGTACAGTAAGAAAAAAATCTACGAAAAACTATCAAATAAAGATTGGACATTGTCCAGTGATGTAAATGAGCAAGCAGAAAGATTTGTAAAAAATATGGAAGATGCAATAAATGAAGTTATGCCTCTGAAAACAGTGAGAATGAGAGAAACTTGCGAGTGGTTTAATCACGAACTTCATATAATGCATAGGGAAAGAGACAAATTATACAAGGCTTTCAAGATAACAAAGCAAGAGGATTTATGGAATAGATACAAAAACTTAAGAAACCAATATAATAAATGTTTAAAAACGCGCAAATACGAATACATTAAAAAAACAATAGAATCCAATAAAAATGATCCTAAAAAAATGTGGAAAAGTATCAAAAATATTATAGAGCCCAAGAAAAACACGAAGTTAGAATCAATTGAGTTTCCAGATGGAATTGAAAATAATATAAAGATTATAGTCGAAAAATTTAATGAGAATTTTATAAGTAGCGTACAGGAAATAAATAAAAGTATTCCCAATTCAACAGACAGTAGAATCCAACAAGAGCCAACTACGATTTCCACCACTTTCAAGTTCCGCAACGTCACAATAGAAAAAATAAAGAAATACTTAGAGGGAATGAAAAATAAAAATTCATATGACGGAATAACTGCACAAACTATGAAAGATTCACTAGATGTAACAGGGACATTCCTAACAAACTTAATTAACAAATCACTTGAATATGGAATCTTTCCACGGGAGTGGAAAACATCTGCTATTACACCAATACCAAAGATTAAAGAAGCAAGAAAATTTGATGAATTTAGGCCGATAAATGGACTACCAAAATATGAACAACTACTAGAAAGAATTGTAAAAGAACAGCTTATGACATACATAGAAAACAATAACATTTTAGTACCACAACAGTCGGGCTTTAGAAATGGTTATTCTTGTGAAACGGCATTAAATTTCATTATTGATACTTGGAAGAAAAATTTGGATGAAAGAAAAGTGATAACTGCCATTTTCCTGGATCTTAAGAGGGCATTCGAAACAATTGACAGAAGTAAATTACTTGAAAAACTACAAAACATCGGCATAAAAGGAGTGGAGAAGAGATGGTTTCAAGACTACCTGGACTCCAGAAAACAAGTAACGAAGTATGATAATTATGTTTCCAAAACTCAAGATATTAACCTAGGAGTGCCACAGGGTTCCGTGTTAGGTCCAATATTATTTATAATCTATATGAATGACATTGCTCAGTATGTTAATAATAGTGAAATAAAATTGTTTGCAGATGATACATTAATATATAACGTAAGTGATAGTGTAAGTGAAGGATTAAACAAAATCCAATTAGAAATAGATATTATATCAGAGTGGTTCAAGAATAATAAACTTAAATTAAATGCGTCAAAAACAAAATATATGATTTTAGGAAACAAAATAGAAACAGATTATATCAAGCCACTAAAAATAAATGGTGAAACTATTGCAATGGTAACTGAAATCAAATACTTGGGCGTAGTGTTAGATAACAAATTGAACTTTAAGAGAAATAGTGAGCAAACGGTAAAAAAATTAAGTAAAAAGGTGGGTTTCTTCAGAAGACTACAGAAGAAGCTGAGTGCTGAAACAAAAAGGACTATATATAATACCATAATTCTACCACATATAAATTATTGCTCTAGTGTATTATTTTTAAGTAATGATACAGATCTAAGTAGAATGCAAGTAGTACTAAATAAAGGAATGAGGGCAATACTAGGGGTAAATAGATATTGTAGAATAAGCACAATGTTAAATAAGCTAAATATGTTATCTGTTAGGCAGCAAATTTTTCTAAACACTTTTACATTTCTATATAAGTTGGAAAAAAATATGTTGCCGTCTTATATGGGAAGAAATCTAGTGAGAAACTTAGACAGACACAGTTATCCAACTAGAAGGCGAGATGAATTTAGACTTCCGAGAATAAGACTGGCAGCAACAGGAAACAGTCTCATGTTTAAAGGCATGAGGCTGTTTAATGAAATTCCTGGCCGAATCAGGGGGGCTGAAAACATCTCATCTTTTAGGAGACTGTGTGTGCGCTATGTCAAAGAGAGATTCTCATGATACAGTATATTGTAATGTTGATTATCGTAGTAGGTACGTATATTTAGTATAGTATGAATTTGTCTAGTTTAATTTGTAATTAAGTAGTGTATGTATCACTTAAACCTAGTTTTTAAGTTATAAAAATGTGTTATTTTTATGACTTTATTAAACAAAAATAAATAAAAAATAAATAAAATTTATCTTTGATGTAATTGCATTTTGAATATCCTCCTATTATATATTATTTATATATTTTGCGGATAATTGACTCGTAACTTGTCCTGAAAGTACTTAATGTATTCACATCAAGTATTTACTTTGTCACTGAACAACGTGATTAGGTAACCATTTTGGTTTGTATCTATCACTAATAAGTTGTATCAGACTAAATCATGTGTGATGTACAATACCGCTTATCAAACTTCATAATTTGTAGTTTAAGGAGCGAAACCAGTTGTTTTCAAAGTATGAATATCATAATATTATACCACTGTCAAAAGATTTTCAAAAACTTAGTCTTCTCATATGATTGACCACTTGAATCAGATAATGAAATATTTTCGAGCTTTAGAAGTGTGTGGAATATTCTCTGAGAATAGTGTCATTTAAGTTTTTGACGATAATTTGATATTTAGCCAAGCACAAATCTGAATTCATGTTTAAAAAACGAAGTTGAAAGAAGACACTTTTGATACACATTGTTTTATGCAAGATGCTTATTAAAAATACCGTTAGATTGAATCAGTCAATTGTTGTTTTTTTTCATATGACTAAGTGGAGGATGTATGCAAAAAATATGTACGATTATAACACGCAAATAAGTTGATGATCTCGTGTAGAAAGTATAATAGAATCTTACTCAATAAACAATTGTCATTTTTACCTGTTTAATTGAAGAATTATGCTTAGTGGTAGATTTGAAGTACAATTTTCTATATCTGTACGGCACGCTTTGAGAATTATGCAAGTGTTACGCAATCGTGTGAAGTTGTACCACGAAGGAAAGTAGGTACGTAGTGTCATGAAACTAATATTTGTCACAACGTCACTTACTTATCCACATGCACAGTCTGCGGTGGTGGTAAAACACACAACTTTGGAAAATTTGATACATTCCAATGTGATATCTCGGTGCTAAGAACTCTTATTACCTTCTGGTATTTCATTATTAGTACCCAGGTAATTTGTAATATGATGGTTTCGGTTTTATTCAGACATATATAAATATAATTATACATTGATATATATACGCATACACTTTTGGATGCCATTATTCTCTAATCATACTACCTCTAATCAGTGATATGTTATACCTAGATTTGCAATATGAATCTCAAACATGTACCATCAATAAAATCTCTTTGCGGTCCTTGGTGCCGCAATTTTTAGTTTGAAAAAAAGCGACACACATATAAATTGTTTGTAGATAACAAGAGATAGACAATATGAGAATGGGGATTATTACAGACGACAAAGGCCGGTAGATAGAGATGAATATATACATAAGAAAAGAGATGAATATATATTACTCAGGTATTGTACCTCGACGGGTGGGTACACATTTTTAGAGAATATTTGTATGACATTGCGAATCTAGTTGTAACATATCACTGCTTCTAATCTATTCTATTCTATTCTATTCTATCTTTAAAGGCCATTCACTCGTTTACAAGTGATCAGGGATCTTGTGTAAGTTAATAAATTAATTGGCGATGTAAATAATAACCTGTATATTATTGAATTATTCATTGTGAAAGCTGTTGTATCTATTAAAATCAATAAATTAAAAAATAAATAATATTATGTATAGTAAAATAAATAAACAAATAATAATTTAACATGATTCAAGACATAAATCAATGAATAATTATGAGCCTACGAAAATAACATTTATCTTTTCCAAATCTTTTAAGTTTATCGTGAAACACTAGAAATAATTCTATCAACGTAAATTCAATTACAACGTGAAAATCGAAAGTAAAAGTTGAAAGTTAAGATTATAAGTAATTCACTTCAATTACAAAAACTTCCACTAAAAGTAACACTGACTTTTTCAAGTAGTTACCCTAAACTTTCCAAGTTCTTCTCAAACAATGTGACCGCGAGACATCAGGAGTCAATAAAAGAGCAGGAAATCTTTTATTATAAGTCGAAAACTTTTGTAAGGTAACTTAAACGTATAAAAAAGAGGATAAGCTCTCCTTATACAAAAAAACTTTATGAACATTTTGTGTCTAACGATTTGAGAATAATATATATACAAGAATATATAATGTTTGTATGGAAGGGAAGTGAAACGAAATGTGAAACAATATCATAATGTTTTTTGAATTCATTGAAGTTCATTTCCTTATTGAGACGTGTCTGAAAACTGAAACCGTGAAACAATATATATTTTGATTGGGTTTCTACAAATCAAGATAAACATAATATAGTAAATTTAGTCGACCGACGGTATTTGGTGGAGTTTAATGTTAAATTATGAGAAAAAAATGTAAAACACTTCTAATAACACACAAAGTAATTCTTTACGCTAGCCTGATGATGAGATCGGAAGCTCTGACCGGCTCACTATCAATAAAGTCACCGCATTAGTAAAGTGTTTTATTTTTAAAATATTTTTTAATTTTGAATGTTTTTAAATAATAAACGCTTATTTTTAAATGCAAATGTTCGCTTATAAAGTCGCCTATTAAAACTTAAAATACTTATTACGAAATAAAATGTTTTGTCATTCTTTCAGCTGAAAAAAACCACATAAATGTGAAATTTGATATGAAATGATAATGTACAAACATATTATTTATGTCATACGTATTCAAATTATAATTAAACGAGTATTATCAAAAGCTAAAGGACAAACATCACACGGTTTGGATGTCATAAAAATATGATACGATGTACTACATATCGTGTATTTTCTGAATTCATATTAAATAACATAGGTGAAAGAGATCGGAGTATAAGCATTTTTTAAATGTTATTTTTTCGTACTGAAAAAAATAAATAAAATGAATCTCACCACCAAAAGGATCATCTGTCATATTACAAATATTTTTTTGTTCAGATAAATAAATTAATACATATGAATTATATTGATCTTTTTTATATACGTATTTAGGTTTGCTTATAAAACAAATATGTGTATCTTAATATCGTTTTGTTCTACCTTAAGGATACCGATTTTGAAACTAAAATATGTTGTAACTTTCATATTCAATAAATTACATATCCAAAGCGATTCTAAAAAAATTTTTGGTACATATGTTTTACATTATTATATGAAGTTCCAAGTCCAAACTATTTAGCAAAAGTATTTTCAAATTGTTGTATATATTTTTTCACTTATCTCGTGGTCTCTCGTCATCGATTAATTCTAAACGATCATTTGGTTTCTCTTTTCAAATTATTTTGAAGTCAAAACTTATCTATCTTCCAAAAAGGTTATCGTGAAATGGAAATATTTCATTCTGTGAAAGGAAATTTTGAATCTTTGATTTGAAATTTTTATTTTCAACCCCATACCCATCATCAATTTACCAGTCTTATATTTAAGAATGTTTGTTGATATGTCCCAATATCGAAAACAAGATATAATCAATCAAATTCTAAATTTTACAAGACTAACGCTTCAAATAATGGCAACAAACAAAACACTGTATAACGAAAGATATTAGATGTTAACATTTAAAAATAAAAATATATTTTTTGTGAATACATTCATCATTAAGTTAGGTATAGATTGTTCTAATGAGTTATAGATCTAACTATTAAGAGTATTAAGGAGCCTTTTATGAGTTTTTCGTTATCACTAAGTAACTAAATATGTAGTCTCTGATGGCATTTATAGTCACTAATAGCGCCGCTATTCCTTGTTCAAATACAAGCGACAGCATCATCGCTAATTTTGCGAGGCCCATAACAACAATTTGTAAAATAACCCGCGTTTCAAATTTCTACCGCTTTCCCGTCACCATTTTTTTTTTAAGTTAGGTAGAGCAATTAACAGTCTTCTAGAATTAAAAAAATAATTTAAAATTAAAAACTTAATCTTCAAGAATTAAAAAAATATTGGTTAAAAAATATATTGATTTCTATCTGGTTTTAAAATTTAGATTCTTTATTAAAATTGCGCGGGCCTTGAGTGGTTGGCCGGTTCGCCCGCCATAAAGATCACTAGTGCTTAAAAAAATATTTAATTATGTTACATACTTAACATCAGAAAGGTGATAGGTACACAAAATTTAGATTCTTTATTAAAATTGCGCGGGCCTTGAGTAGTTGGCCGGTTCGCCCGCCATAAAGATCACTAGTGCTTAAAAAAATATTTAATTATGTTACATACTTAACATCAGAAAGGTGATAGGTACACAAAATTTAGATTCTTTATTAAAATTGCGCGGGCCTTGAGAGGTTGGCCGGTTCGCCCGCCATAAAGATCACTAGTGCTTAAAAAAATATTTAATTATGTTACATACTTAACATCAGAAAGGTGATAGGTACACAAAATTTAGATTCTTTATTAAAATTGCGCGGGCCTTGAGAGGTTGGCCGGTTCGCCCGCCATAAAGATCACTAGTGCTTAAAAAAATATTTAATTATGTTACAAACTTAACATCAGAAAGGTGATAGGTACACAAAATTGAATTGGTTTGAAAAAAAATTGTAATAATCCCCGTGGAAATTATTAGAATATTTATACTAGTAGTACAATAAATTTTCAGTTGATGAATTTAATTTAAATACATGACATAAAATCAAGATACTTCAGATGAATTACAAGGTTGATATCGTTTTGATTGAGAGCTTAGATATTAAAATGTGAAAAATGAATTTCGTCAAAAAACACAGAAGATATTATCAATTTCATAACATATTAGATACTTTATATATATCAAAATTAATTCAATGTTTTTTGTGATTGCTGGAAATCTTTTACCTTGTCGCTGTTATATTTAATAATTTCATTAAATTTAAAATGTTAAATCATATAAATATACTTTTTTTTAATGATATTTTTTATACTTTTTATAAGGTTTATCTGGATTTTTTAGATAAACTCAAATTATACCTACATAACCTTATACACCTTTCAAAAGGGAGTTTGTCGGCACCTGGGATCGAACCACGGACCCTTTGTTTACTAGGCCGAGACTATCCCCAGGCTACCGACGTACTTGACGAATATAAAAGTTGATATGTAAAATAAATATAGCTTTTAAAATAAATTCTCGATCATTTGCACATGCAAATCTTTTCGAGTGTCAATATTGATCAAAAGATATATTTTTTTCATTGAACAATTACTTTTGAATAATAATAATTATTTTTTTCAAGATTGTTCTTTACTTTTATTATTATTCAAGGAGTGATAATTAGTGGGGAAAGTTTTCCCATTTGTCAAGTTTGTATTTCCCAGTGTGACTAATTAATGTCTTTAAGTTTTTTGTTACCTTTAAGTGTTATTTAGACAGATTTCCCCCTAATAATACTCAATAAAAATACTAATTAATCAACGCTTTCATCCTAACTTAAAAAAGATAGATTTTTAAGCCTCTCATTTAAAAATAATTAAGCACGTAAAATGGATTCTTTTCAAAAACTTTCATTCGTAAAAATAAAAAAATCCTTGACTGCCTGAGCATTAAAAGTCTTACATGCTGATTAACTAGATTTAATATACACTTACATTCATAGACGAGAACGAAAAATAAGAAACGTTTCACGATTGTCTTTATAAATTAAAATTTCAATATTTTACTTGAAAGCTATCACATATCACTGAGGGTCGCACTGTCCTCTACATTTTAGTGTAACAAAACTTCCCTTGATTAAAATAAAAAGGATTTTAAAGACAAAATTATCTATCTCAGCATGAGGGTCATCCTAAAAGCACACTAAATTATTGGTCTTAACAGAAAAATATATCAAAATAAGCTTAGTAGTTTCTAAATGGATAAACTTAAATTTCAATATTTAACTTTCTCATCGTCTGAATTTCATATCATTAACAATGCAACACATCGTAGATAATATGAAGAAAATAACTTTATCGAGTACTTTTCCAAAACTATTTATATAATTATGATAGTCTTTTTATATTATTTATCAAATCTATTCTATAGTATTATGTAGCGTGTTTATTACGAGGTTTATCTTACCTTGACCTATTAATATAGGTATTTTTTTATTGAAATGCAAAAATTAAAACCACTTTTGTTTAATTATTAAAAAATATAGCTGAGTCAGAATAAATACTTCATTCCATCAAAATTATAATTTTGTTTCAAAAAATATTTCTCTATTTAGATATTTTATTGCATTATTTCTTTATGTGTTTATTTCCACTTTCAGGTTATTTGCATGTCTGATTACGACCTGTCATCCATTGAGCACGAGGCTTTGCTTCTTGTTGTTACATCCACCTTTGGAAATGGAGATCCACCAGAAAACGGAGAAGTGAGTACTGAAATTTCTTTATAATCACAAGGTTTTTGAACATTCCAAAGCTGGCAGCTAAAACTGTATGAAAATTCGCAAACTATCTCCTACTTTGATACAGCCAGTTATTTGAATTCATGAGGTTAGGTGAGGTGACACTTTCTACTATGTTGAAGGGACGAAAAGCTTGATTTGGTATAACTATTTATTGCGCTATTTACTTTATTCTACGCCCATTCATGAATGAACATACACTCTATATTATTATTTAAACAAAAAAAAAACAATAAAATTGATTTATTTGGTAAAAAATACCATAAAACATGTAAGTTTAAAATTAATGAATTCAGAATTGAGTAGCAATATTCAAAATTCCTGAAAATCAATTGCGAGCGGATCAAAGGGCCGAATCGCTCGGAGCTTATTACGGCTCATTTTGTAACATCATGAATTTTTGTCGTCTGAGCTTTTAGAAAAGCTTTCTTAATGGGCTTTTATAAAATGATTTAAAGTGTAAAATGTGATATTGAACTAACAGGTATTATTACAGTAAGACGATGAGTCGAAGCGTACGTGAAATACGACCATAGACACACGATTCAAGAGCTTTTCAATTAACTCAATGAAGCGTAGGTTCTTTCAGAAGAAGTTTGCACTACATGAGAAAGTTAGTTGGCTCTATATATTAACAATAGTGGTCATTCTCAGGATATCAGCTCCTTTGTAAGGCATTCGTTATAAACAAGGTTTTAAGATTGCATTGTGTTACTAACACTGTTCGGAGGAATAATAGCTTTTAATAACATTGTTGCCTGTACTACACAGAGAAACATGAAAATATGTTAGTATACTCAGTAGATACGTTCAAATTTTGTTGATTATATTTGTGTATAATGCTTTTGCAATACATACCTATCAAACATATTTTGGAAAGGAATATCTGGATATTAAAATATAAAGTAAAAAAATCACATTCTTTCTAATTAATGCAGTTGTGGAATTGTATTATTAATGCATCGATTAAATTAATAAGATATTTTTACAAAAGTAACATATATTTTTGTACTTTTTAACCTTTAACTGGAAAGAAGTTTGAGTCATTTATTTCCACAATATAACTGTAACCAAGGTAGAGCAGATACGATTTAAAAAAAAATCGAATAAATATTTTAATACCCTTTATGACGACTATTTTGTCAAAGGATAAAATACTGAATAGGAATATGTGATTTAAAAAAACAGTGATATTAAACAAATAGGAAATCATAGGCGTAACAAACATGTGTTGGAATACAATCGTAAATGTTTCTATTATTTTGAGTATATTATTCCAAGTCGTTCTAGAATAAATACAGAGCAAAAGGGGAGACAAAGAAAAATAATAACATTCGTTTGTATTTCGTTCAAATAAATTATTCATTCGTGTAGAATGTTCACAAAACACATGTTATTTCGTTATATTATTGCTATGCATGTACCTCAATAACAATGTAAAGATATGTAGAGATACGCCTATGGGTTGGGTGCGTGGAAGTATTGAAATAACTAGAGGGTTCACAACTCTTTTTTAAGCATGGGAACCATAGGATATTCAACACATTTATCCAAGAATTAAATCATTCGTTCGCTCTTTAATGCATCTCTCTGAAACATAGAGTAAAAACGAGCTCCCACATTCAGGGGAATTTATGTTATCAAAAGTATCTCCTTCCATACTTTCAATCGATTTGATATTGTTTTTCACTTTTTCACTTTTTCACAATTGGATAGATAGAGTGGCAGTTTTTTGCTGTCTAGAAATGCAAATTGGTAGGTATTATCTCAGTCATGCCAAACTTATGCCCGACAATGAGAGCGAAAGCTCTTGAAAGCAGGCCCGCAAAAATTATAAAATCAACAGTGGAATAACTATACATTTTGTTTTATTAGTAAGTTATTTGGTTATTAAGAATGCTCATTTTTCCTGTGTAATGGTGTTCTATAGTGACTCATCTAGTTAGTTTATTATTTCCATGACTCGGTGTGATTTGAGTAACATAACAATACAAAACGCGTCAATGTATTTTATTAAATTCTCTTGATTTTCGTTGCTACACAATCAAACTGTGGGTGAAGGCAATAATGTTATCCAGTTTAAGAATATTGGAGTTTGAATACGTTTTTCTAACAAAACTCTATGCCAAAGAATTTTTTGAACAAAAAACAAAACGGGTTGTCGCTGTTTTATTTCGGGAATTTTATTGTTATGAAAGTTTAAGTAAAATAGGTAACACTTAATATATGCTAATACACTAAAACTATTAAATAGGATTTTTATTATATTGTAATTGTTATTCCATCTAACTAGTTTAAAAAATTAAACTAGTTAGATGGATGAAAATAAATAGGTACATTTAAATTACCATCGTATTGATAAATATGAAAATGAAATCGGATAAATTTATTTGCATAAAATGTAAATATTCATTTGCTAGATAGTTTGATTTTGTTCCCAATATCAGCTTACAATATTTATCCACAGCATTTTTATCGTTTGTGATAATATACTCCGACCCTTATTTCGAACGTATAAACAGACGTAAAGTTTATGCACAAACAAAAAGAAAGTGAAAGAATTATGTGAACATTTATGTTTATCTAGATTTAGCAACTATTTTCAATATTTTGCAGAAGAAAGATGACAAAAGAAAGAAAACTGAAGATTAATATTTTTCAAATCCAAATCTTTCGATGCTTGTCAATGCTTATTCAGATATATTTTATTAAAGGTAAATATACTGAGGAGGTATCTGTTTTCAAACAAAATGTACATAAATGACGTAGATGGTCTCAAAAATGTTTGTAGGTGTTAAAAAATACCTGTTTCGGTATTGCATAAAAGCTTTTTCTCCCTTTGATATGATATTGTTAATAGTGTCACAATAATATCCTCTGAGTCACAATAATATCCTCTGAGTCGAAATAAAAAAAATATCAAAGCAAAACTTTTCGAAACAAGAAAAAACAAATAATATTTTGCACATTACTTTCAACGAAAACGAGATTTACTACTCTCACTGTCGTATTTTTTCACCGATGGTGCATAGTGGAAATCCATTTTAATCAATCAAAATTAAAACATTTTTACAGAATGTAATTTGTGACTTTATTTATTACAGCTTTTTGCGTTTATTCATTTTTTTAATTATGTAAAAGAGAATTAATAATGTCATGAAAGGAAAGATAGATTGCCCACTTTGCAAGCTTTTGAAAAATGTAGAGAAATATACATTTTATTTTATTACGAAAGATGGTACGAGTTGGTAATGAAATCAAATTTAACATGTAGGTGAATAATCTAATTTTCTTCATAATTTATTTCAGGATTGTTTAGGTAGATAAACCTTATGTCAGAAACAGAATAATATTGAAAGTACATAGAAGTAAATTTGTAATTTGTTTTAATCATATGAAGACATCTTTCAGAGCATCTGTCTAAATTCCTTATGATTTAGTACGTAAAAAGTTTATTTTTTGTTTATTTGTTATCTTAATAAGTAAATAAATATACTAATTAACTCAGAGGCATTACATACTTACTTTGTTAAATCAATAATATATTTTACTTGCATGTATATTTATCTTACAATCCATTAGAATCTTATGTTTCTGTTTCATGTAAAATTTAATACAGAATTCAAATGGCATTCCCTTAGATTAACAAGATTCTACAGAATTAAAAGAGTAAAGTATTGATTAAGTATCCGATAAACAGTGATCAAAGACTTTGGAATGACGAAATTTTCATCAATGGAAAAAATCAAAATATATAACACACCTGAATTAAAAATGGTTATTTACAGACACATTTAACTCGTGAATCTATTCATTTTTCTGTGAAATCTTCACAGAAAAATGAATAGATTCATGAGTTGATTCATGATTCACAAACATTGCAAAGTAATAAAAATAATAAAGAAAGATAAAGCTAAACAAAGACACTCTGAATGGCTTGTTTCTGCCTTGTACTCCTAAAAGGAAAGAGCGTGGAAGGGCAAGATGATGAAATATATACATATTATACAATGACTAAAATAATGAAAGAAGTTATGGAAGACAATATCAATAAATTCAATTTTCTTTTCTATATTTCTAAGAAAAATGACTAATGAACAATATTTCATTTGTTGATGTATACTTACAATACCTAATAATAATATGAATGATTTTACCGAATCATGTTTATGATACGAACATTGAAAACTACAATAATCTATCACAATGGGTATATCGTAGTAATTTTATCTTTAACGAGTCTCCTGTCAGAAGAATAATCAAAAAAGTCTATTCAACGTAAAATGTATTACAAAATAAGCACTATTCATAATAAATTGTAGTGATATCATAGCACCTTTAACAGTCATTGAAATACATGTTTCAGTTATAAATAACAAGTACAGTGTGGTTATTGTAACTTCGTGTACCTTGTATTGTATCAACTTCATTCTAATTAAAATACACATGTAAACATTAAAAGTATGACTTGCAAACTTATCTACGTATATAATTATGTTATAGGTTAGGTATATAAGTAAATTTAACACATGATCGTATAAAACTACGTTCTACCAAATAAGAGAACGTTGTCTTTTCTGAAATTGTTTTATAATATGTTAAATTTGTCATGTCAATGACAAAAATCAATATAGTCCCATAGAAGATACCTACCTTTAGTTTTTCACATTTAATAAATAATTTATACTTAATATATAAGATAAGATAACATCCAAAGACAATTCACACAAATTGAGCTAGTGCTAAACTAAGATATAAATCTTGTATTATGGGTACTAATGCGACGATACACACAATATACCTACAATGCACTTAACATATTTACATATAATACCAAGACCCAGGACAATTTGAAAAACGTCATTCTTCATTTTGCCCTAGCCGGGAATCGAACCCGGGACCTCGTGACTCAAAGGTGTTATCTCCGCACCCCACCGGCCGTCATGTCGGTTATCGTTATTGTAAATCATTCAATATTATTTTTTATGTAAAGTTGATGATTTTTTCTAACAAAAATAATTTGCCAACATAAAAGTAAAATAATTATTTTAACGTCTAAATATAAAAATATGAGATCAAAGAAAACGCCAAAAAAATTACCAATTCTTTTCTTAAAACATAAGGTGTAGGTATCTATAAAAACGTGTAAAAAAATCAAAACACCTGAAAAATGTTCAGTCGAAGAAATTCCTTTTTCATTTCTCTACAATATATAATGATGTTTTTGGTTGAATAATAATGAAATGTCTACATTCCAGTTTTATTTTTCATAAAATACTTATATTAAATTGAAATCTATCAAACTTTTATAAAATATGTGAAATTGATTGAGTCATTAACCAGATGGATATTCAATCGAAAGATTCCGAATTTGAACACTACTGCTGCTAAGTGATTTCACTTTCGAGATACAAACGTTTTGATTATCGTAAAAGTGTTTCCGGCAAATTTGGGCCTTAAAAATATTTAGAGGAACCTTTGGAGATTTTTTTTCAATATAATCTTTATAACTATTCACACTTTCGTTATTAATAAATAAGTATAGTTTAGTATCATTTATAAATAAGAAACTATTTTATTGTTTTATTGTTATATTTTTTTTACAGACTTTCGCCCACAACCTGATTGAAATGAAGAATGCCAATAATGAAGAAGTTGAAGAAACTGTTAGGTGAGTAATTTTTAATATCTTAATTTTTACAGTTTTCAAATTATATCTAACTGATAAAAGACAGGATTTATTATGAATAAAACACTTTCTTATAGTAAATCTACTGTGACTTTTTATTGGACGCGAACCGGCTTTGAAGAGCTTCCGCTCTCATCTTCAGGCTAGCATAAAGTGCCTGATGATGAGAGCGGAAGCTCTTTAAAGCCGGCTCGCGTCCAATAAAAAGACAGGATTATTTTCGCGTGATAGTTATCGACGATTACCGTATCGTCGTTCTACATTATATAGCTTCATTTTCAGCAAACGATATCATAAAATGATATTTTTTTGAGACAATGTGAATTGAGATTGTCGTGAAAAAATAAATATTAGTTTATATTCAAAAATGATGCCTCAGTATATTCTATTATTCTCAAGACCATTCACTCGTTCGCGAGTAAGATACCTAAATGTATCTTTAAATGAGTTAAAATTTTCAAATATTTACCCAAAAATGAAACAAAATTAAAAAATAGCCACAGATGAAACAAAAGAGTTAAAACTAATTCAATAAATCAGTGGTTGCTAAACCCGGTCCGCGGAAGTAACATGAGGATAAGTCCTCTCTTTTAATGCCAGCTTTTTCGATACTTAAAACTATGGATTTGTGAAATTTAATATTCTTAAAAAGCCAAGGAGATCATGAAATATGTCACGTTCCTATTCATTTTTGAAAATCTAGCGACAGGGAGGTAGAAATTTGAAATGTGTAAAGGAAATCATTCTAGGAATCTGAGATGTAAATGAAGGTCCTCATAGGTAAAGAATCAACGTCTCCTCCTCGGCGGGTCCCTCAAAAATTATCAAACGTTAACTTGTAAGTTGGTGACCACTGCAATGATGATGAATAAATAATTTCATATCATTTTCCCTTTGCACACATATTCACAGAAAGCAATTCATAAAGAATATTCAATAGTAAACAGAACTTTTGCAGTGTTAAATTTAAGATTACTCATTGATGAGGTGTGTTTGAATAAAATTATAACAAAATTCAATGTCTTTAAGATTCTTTTTTTTTAAAGATCGCACGTACTAGTTCTGTTCTATTCTGATTTATGAAATATTAGTGTAGTACCGAACTATTTGATGTCGTATCTATAATAATATTGGCACTTTGAATTGATATTGACTGTGAAAATATTCCCACTGGGATGTTTAATAATAAAAGCAGCGTTCTTGTTGCAAAAATGATAATCTACAAAATACGTTCTTATTTAATTTCCTGAAGAAAATATGAGTTATATTTTAAAAAATTTATTTAAGATATTTTGTTGTTTTTATTATGTCGAGGATCTGACTGCGAAAAAATCTATAGCTCAAAATCATTAATAAAAAAAGTATGTAGGAAGTTGTATTTTTTGTTAATTTTCAAAACACATTTCCTCAGTAGAACCTAAGACCATGCATGAAAAACTCTTTGAAAGTTATGGAATAAAAAAATGCGTGAAATTAAGTGGCGCACGATATTTTTTGCCTATTCTGCCTAGCCTGCATCCTTGTTTTTAAAAGTTACTTGCGTGTATACGAAATATATTTAATTTTTTTTTTTTTATAATAGAATACATACATTCTATAAATGTTCAGAAAATATGCAAATATCATGTAGATGTTCATAAAATACAAAATATTGTTTTGAAAATCTTGCTCGTGGTTAAAAGAAATTATTATATATTTTTTACATATAAATGCAGGTATTCCATTTTGCTACGTGAACATCCCATAAATACGTGTTAATATTATAGCATAAAGCTCTCGGGAGCTTTGAACACAATATATGTAACAAGGAAAGACTTTACTTCTTGGAACAGTCTTTAGCATTAAACAATACTTAAAGTGTCCTGGTGTTGTTAACTAGAATATGATTCAAAATAATATTACATTACATATTATACTAACTAGCTTTAAGCCATGCTTCGTCCAAAAACAGTAGTAGGCCTTGTTTTCAAAGGAATAAACTTTTTCATTATATAATTTCTAGGTAATTAGACAAGAAAGAGCAAAAACGAGACATTTGGCTCACTAAGAATATTTGTTGCCATTAAAAAAATCCTCAATCAATTTAATTTTTCGGGTACTATGAAGGTAGATTGTAATGATTTTGCATTGAAACATTGGATTTCAACACTAATTTTTTTAAATGGTAACTTGATGGAGTCCAGGATATTATTAATCAGGAGAACCTGGGTTCGAGTACTGCGTAATTTCGCTACGCACATATTTAGGTTCATAATGAAGCTAGAAAAAATATTTTCCAAGATCAACAGATTGGATTGTTACTAACTGTTTTGTAAATGTACAGATAAACAAACAGAAACTTAATTATATATGAACATATCTAAATATTCATTAGATAATTATAACAATATTACTCGTATTATGTATACTTACTAGTCATCTCATGAATGTAGATCGCAGACGAGGACTATTACCATTTATTTAAACAATGCCAGTAAAGGCAAAGAAATAACCGTAAATGTCCTAGTTAGAATTGATATACTGTTCAACTAACGAATCCATAACGCAGTTCTATCCTAAACAAGTACCTTTGTACACTACAGTTAGTAATCTTAGAATAAAAAGATGTCCCATTTTCTAATATAGCTTATAATATACAACTATTTATAATAACTTTTATTGTTATGGCATTGAACATTCTTTTTTACACATTTTTTAAACTAATCTGCGAAAGGCAAACATGTCTAAAAATACCTACTTAATATTATTCATTGATTGTTTCCATCACTTTTCCAGGAGTATCGCATGGATCTTGATAAAAAAGAAATTTTATCTAAATTCCCGGGTCACTTTTTTAATTCACATTCCTTTTTTAAAACTATTTTTTCACACAGTGCATCTACATAAAAGGATCGCAGTGGAATTAATAATCAAATATTTTTTTACGAGTGCAAGTCTTATGTTGTATATTAAAGAAAATGTGTAAAAAGTATACCTATAGATCGATGCCATTTAATCCTCTTTTGTAAATGCGATGTGGCGTTATTCGGTAGAGCATGAGAAAAGATTAAATAAAATTAGTAAGAATCTTCCATACAGAATCTTAATTTACATATTTATCCCAGAGCATGGGTTGAAATTCCTTCATAAAAAATGCAAAAATTATATTCTACGAAACACTCTATATGGACTATTCTGGACTTTCATATTATGAATATTTTAATACAATTTATTAATAATTAAATATAAAATATATATAATTAAGAGACAAATCGGTTGTGCATCATATACAAAAAAAATTGTATGAATAGATTAAAATTATCCAACTACATTGGAACATTGTATGAATACAACATAATTAAAAACTTTAAAATCTACATTACGACCTGATCAAATTCCTTCTGTGGGGACCCCTTCCAGACATCCATCCCATGTTTATCTTTAATTGTAGTCTCTCTTACTCCTCCCAGACACAACTCAAGACTTCTTCATCCACACAGAATAAACAGTATCGATCTCAACATTTCTTCCAACATAGTACAGCTTCATGCAGTTCAATACATATGTAATTAATGTGATTCCACAATTTATCACGAGTCCATGTCTTGTATCCGACTTAGAATTTTATTCTAAGTGGAAACCAGAAACTATGAAATAAGAACACGGAATTATGAACTCGTAACTAGGAACTCGGAATTATGAGCTCGGAACTAGGAACTCGTAGCTAGGACCGCATCTGATTAAAATAGAAATTCAGAATTAAAAGAATATCCCATTCATCATTCAATTATACATTTGACTAATTAAATAATTCGACAACGTTTTACCTACCTTAATGGCGGATTAATCACTAATTCACTGTTATTATTTATATATAAAAATCGAATGAATATCTTTAACATTCATTATGAATTAACATAAACTTTTCTTATATATTACACAAAACTAATTTGATTTTTACATGTCGAGTTGTCGTGAGAGAATACGAAGGTACGTGCGTTTCTCTATCTAATTCCGCTGAAGAATGACATTGTTGCAAATTTCATAGGCGACTTGTGGGTGAACAAAATTTTATTCTCCACACTTCCTTTCCGCAATGTTGCAAACATTCACAATTCATATTCTTAACAATTTTAATGTGAATTAATCTGTCACATTAATACCCCTTTCCCCGGATAAAAAAAAAATTGAATAATTTTTTTTTTTTTTTTTAAATACTCATATAAAATTATAATTCATACTATGTTCCAACTCTAAACAAATTAAAATTAAGGAATTTATGGCAACACACTGGCCCTCAGCTGTTAAATAAATTATGGACGCCATCTATGTTTTATTAATTTAACTGTGAAAAATCTGAAAATAAGAATTATTTTTCACAATAGGGTTAATGCCAAATATAGAAAACTCTACACCCTACGAGTATATATAAAAAAAATTAAAAAAAATAAAAAACAGTGTGTTCCCACGTTATTCCTTTAGTGTACAATTATATGATAAAACTACAATATATATACATCAGCAGATTTTAATGTACAATATTAAATCTGATATCAAATATTCAACACCAAATTAAATTACTAAAATTTTTTTTTTTTTTTTTATATGTAATAAAAGCTTTTAACGATTAAATAATCCAATTTTCCTTTTTTTTTTAAACTATCAATATTCCTTTTTATTTACAAAATCATTTTATGAGAAGTCTTTATTGTGTATATTTTACAAACCAGACACAAATTTACTTTCCACTTGTAAAAGTATTTGACTTAAAAAGCATTATAAAGACATCATAAATTTTATCTATTAACAAGATATTTACTCATATTTATACATTACAATTAATATATTCAAACTTATATCTTAATAAAGTATATTTACTTAACATTAATATGTTTGATCATAAATACCTTTTCAAAACAAAAGTACATATAATAACAATAACAACAATGTGTGACAATTTCACAACCATTCCACAATTTTCATGACATTTGTATTTTTGATTTTCCTTGGAAATCCAAACATCACCATGAATCTATAATCTTGAGGTCATGTTATGAGTAAACGGCGCTTTACAAATTGTCCATATATATATATATATATATATACAAATTATTATATTTTATTATATTTTTATATTTTTTTAAATTGCTTTGTAGCATTGTTTCTCTGTCATGAGAAGACTTAAGATCGTTTGATCTACAGCATTATAAACATATATACCTATCTATATTCTTATAGCTTACTTTGTTTTATTTTAAGAAAACCTTCTTCAATCTTATTATTCTACTTAGTCATTCGCTTCATCGAATAATATTATAAGAGAATATGTCAGGCAAAAATTATAATACTCTGTGATGAGATATTTATGAGTATACCATCGGTATAGACTCCATTTTGAACCTAGACATTAGAATTCTTGTTTAGTAAAAAAACAATCGCAATCATTATGAGGTCCATATTCACTCCATTGCATCTATATCTACAGGCATACAATCTCTATTAAATACACATCCAAAAATATATCATACATTCTTCATCATATATTGGCCGCACACATCATACATATTTTTCAATCAAAATTACTTTCATACTATAGACACCAAAGTTAATAAATACTCAACTACATAGATTCTGCATTGACCCTTTCACGAAAGTTATTTCTTTATTTTTTTTTTTATTTTAACTGAATATTACACTCCCATTTCACTACAGAAGTTGAAAACTCGTTTATATATAATTTATTTTTGTTTCATTATTATAATATCCTATTATTTATATGTGCGCATCCTCATTCTAAACGAAATGACAACTCTTTGTACGAGATAATGTCTAATGTGCACTCAATCCGTATACACTTTTTCATATGTATTTTTAAGCATTTTATGTACAGTTTATATATTTACATTTTTTTTATTTCTATCTATATACACTATTGACTATAACATACTTATTTCTATTTTTAACCTTTTTTTATGTATAAACTTACTAGCTAATTTTAATTTTCGAGTGTGTGCTTTGACACTTATTACGTTACCAACCGGTGGTGAAGGTACGTCAATATCATTGCTAATGTTTTCATTAGACGAATGTACATCTTCCAAATTTTTATCTAAAGGTGAACGTTCCGCCATTTTGTATTAATTTTTCTATAAAAATTCAATTTGAATAACTTTTATAATATCATCAATTTTGATTTAAGAAAATAAAAACCTATTCATATAACACTTATTCTATAATTGTAATATGTCTTTGTCAACTATGTATCTAATATACACTTGTTTAATTGCGCACTAATTATGAAAAAATTGTAAGCACCTAAGTTTTAATTAACAAAGTATAAATTAATAATAATACTTCCATTTGTTCTCACTCATTTAACATAAATTCAAAACAAATGATTATTCAATTTCCAGAAATGAAATATTGTATAATATAGATATATTAAGCAATATTTTAAATTATTTCTAATATGGAACATCATACGAATTTTTCCAAACTACATTTTAATATACTTTACAAAACAAAGATGACTGATCGCATTGAACAAAATGCATCCGAAAAGTATAAACAATGATTTATTATTTGTTTGCATTACGCAAAACCCAACCTAACAACATCTCTCACTCAAGTTATTTATAATATTATAAAATGCAAGGGTAATGAAAAAGTATTCTTTTTTTTTACTTCATCGTCATATCGTTCCGTCAAATAATAATGACTCGCTCAACAAAAACAAATATTATACAGTATTATTTATGTATTCTAATACCTAATTATACTTAAAATTTCTTGATTTTATTTTTTTTATTTTAACTTTAACAATTTAATTTATTTCTATCATAAAACTAATTTATTATTTACGAAAAATATAATACCTAATTAATTTTGTACATTATTTCTTTAGAAATAAATTTATACACAATGAATATTTTAAAAAAATATATCTCCCTCCATTGGATTTATTTAATTTGTTTTTAACAAAATAACCAAATTTTTTTGACAATAAAAATCGTCATTTGACAATATAAAAATCGATAAAAAAATCGTTACCTTCTCTAATTAACACTTAAATACAACTATAAATTTATAAAAATTTTTTTTTTTTATTAAAATTACCCGAATATTATCAAATAGATTTTTTTTTTTTTAACCTAATATTATTAATAAAATTAATTATTCTAATTATTTTAACATCAACTTACATTATGCCTAAAATAATTTTTATCACAAGATTAATAAAGAAATTATTAGTCCATTTATTTATATTCACATTCAATCATTCTTAAAACTTTCTTTCCATCCTGTATATATGCAGATAATATTATAGGCATGGCATCAATATGATTATACCTATAACATAGTACCATGCGGTTCTATAATAAATCCTCAAGCCGCTAATATTGATAAGTCATAATTCTGTTACACGCACCGTCAAAAAACATTATGTTGTAGGTATCTTATACCTATAAAGACCAAATTTTCAATACACCAATCGACCATACAATATAAATGTAACTACCTATATACCTATCTGATTATTTTATGCAGACTTCTATATTTTAATATTGTAAATTGAAATTTTTTTTTATTTCGATTAATTTTTAGTAGGTAATTGACTATCTTATTAAACTAAATATATGTACCTACATATATGTCTCATTGTTTTAGCAAAATCATGGCATTGAAATTCCAAAGAAAATACATATCACAAAATCACTTACCCCCTCCGTTGGAGTATATTGCTTGGAAAATTAACGAACTGCAATTCCTTACTTTGTAATGTCATGAAAATGTGAAAATGTCCTGTATAATTCCTTCAATACTATAATTTATTTTCCTTCTGTTATTTGCATTTGTTATCCTTCTGTTATTTTGTTATTTGCTGGAATAATTTCATATGGCATTAATATACACATCACACATAGCACACAAATAATTTTCCTTTTATGATACAAATATTTACTGAAGGAGAGTAGAATACAATTTATGAAACAAAATATATTTTATTTTATCAAATTCATAACCAATCAAATATAAGGCAATGTTTTTATAAAATTTGCAAAATTGCTAGAATTATTACTCTTTAAAAATATTACAAAAATTGCAACTGTATTTATCAAATAATTTTCGGCGATTCTACTATTTAAAAGAATAATCGAAAGTAAATAATACCTAAATAAATTTTAAATTACCTATTGTAAGGTTTGTAACATCAGTATTATTTTTTTATTTTAAAAAAAAGTAGGTTATATTAAATTAATCTTTGCAACATTTCTTTATAGCAACATGTGGCTGATAAAATTGCAACAAATTATATGCAATGTAAAAATATACTGTTGCCAATAATTTACATAACTTCAATTTTAATTTTTTTTTAATAATTATTAATGATATGATTACATATATGAAGCAAATAATTTAATATTTAAAATTTTCTTAAAACTAATACTTATAATTAGGTATTGCAATTACAATGCGACAACTCAAAATAAAGGAATTTCCCCCAATTAAGGCAAAATTAGCCCCACGTTGGGCGCTAATTAATGTGGCGTTATTCGGTAGAGCATGAGAAAAGATTAAATAAAATTAGTAAGAATCTTCCATACAGAATCTTAATTTACATATTTATCCCAGAGCATGGGTTGAAATTCCTTCATAAAAAATGCAAAAATTATATTCTACGAAACACTCTATATGGACTATTCTGGACTTTCATATTATGAATATTTTAATACAATTTATTAATAATTAAATATAAAATATATATAATTAAGAGACAAATCGGTTGTGCATCATATACAAAAAAAATTGTATGAATAGATTAAAATTATCCAACTACATTGGAACATTGTATGAATACAACATAATTAAAAACTTTAAAATCTACATTACGACCTGATCAAATTCCTTCTGTGGGGACCCCTTCCAGACATCCATCCCATGTTTATCTTTAATTGTAGTCTCTCTTACTCCTCCCAGACACAACTCAAGACTTCTTCATCCACACAGAATAAACAGTATCGATCTCAACATTTCTTCCAACATAGTACAGCTTCATGCAGTTCAATACATATGTAATTAATGTGATTCCACAATTTATCACGAGTCCATGTCTTGTATCCGACTTAGAATTTTATTCTAAGTGGAAACCAGAAACTATGAAATAAGAACACGGAATTATGAACTCGTAACTAGGAACTCGGAATTATGAGCTCGGAACTAGGAACTCGTAGCTAGGACCGCATCTGATTAAAATAGAAATTCAGAATTAAAAGAATATCCCATTCATCATTCAATTATACATTTGACTAATTAAATAATTCGACAACGTTTTACCTACCTTAATGGCGGATTAATCACTAATTCACTGTTATTATTTATATATAAAAATCGAATGAATATCTTTAACATTCATTATGAATTAACATAAACTTTTCTTATATATTACACAAAACTAATTTGATTTTTACATGTCGAGTTGTCGTGAGAGAATACGAAGGTACGTGCGTTTCTCTATCTAATTCCGCTGAAGAATGACATTGTTGCAAATTTCATAGGCGACTTGTGGGTGAACAAAATTTTATTCTCCACACTTCCTTTCCGCAATGTTGCAAACATTCACAATTCATATTCTTAACAATTTTAATGTGAATTAATCTGTCACAGCGAGTAAATTCTTTGACTATCCCATCACAGCATATCCCTCAGGTAGAGTAACTGGCAGACTAGCCACGTGCAATAAATATAAATTAATAAATAAAACTTTATTGATATCCAAATATATAGTATGCAACAAAAAATTTACAGAGAGTACGAAAAGGCGGGCTTATTGCATATGCGATTTCTTCCAGCCAATACTATGCATATATTTCTTTGTCGATATTTTATTTATTTATTTTAGAAATATATACGGCAAGAAGCCTTTTACATGTTGACAAAATTTTTTAAAAATATAAAAAGATAACAGTGACATGACCATAGGTATAAAATTACTTAATGTCTAAAGATCAAACAGTAACCAGAGAATTATGTGTCAAGAATAAATAATTAGTACAACACAAATATATATGATCAATTAAAAAAAAATAGACGATGCAATAAATAAGAATAATTGAAATAATAATTATAAATTAATTAATAATATTACATAGCTATACAAACATATTAAAATGATCTAGGATTTGTGTGTTCAAATAGTGAAAAGACATTTTTAAAAGTTTGAAGTCAACATCAAACTTTTAAAAATGTTTTTTATACCAATATAAAAATGTAAAAATGTTTTTTTTTATATATCAATTAGGTAGTTCTCTTGAAAATGTCAAGCTAACTTTACGAAAGTGTTCGAGTAATAAAATCAATAGTGAAAAGTAATCAGTGTTTTGTTTATATCAAATATGTTATATATAAATATATACATAAATATGTAAAGTGGCAGAAGTTTAATTACTACGCACAAACAAAATATTATTACGCATCTATTTTGATAAACACAGTTTTAATCCTACAAATGTTTTTTCAGTTAGTATACCTACATCTATGTTTATTTGTCTATTTATGTGTGTGTGTGAAGGTATACTGTACGAATATAAATCAAAATATTAATTATCTTCATTTGCCTGGAGCTAAATTGAAATTTATTTGCTTTAGTTTATGTCAAGCAGTGTTTGATGTTTTGATCGATAAAATTGTAGGTATATAATTTGATATCTGCAGAGTATTCGGTAAGGAATAGGTCTCCCACATTTTTCTGTAAGTTTCCGAGTGTCCTGTAAAACTTCAAAGGCAGGTGTTTGTAAAACATAATGTATTAGACAAATAACAAATTTATCTATGAGTTTTTCTTCCCATTTTGTGAATAATCTATGATAATAATAAAAGCATTATCAAAAACAAAAATACTATCATCTCAAATGTCTCATTTTACTGGCGCGGAGAGTTTAACTTATGAAAATAGAATAAAACATCTAAGTGGATTACTGTCTTTTTGCCTTTTCAATAAATTAGCCTAGATTTTCCAATAAACCACTCAATAACTAAAATACTCCTTTCTGATACTATTTACCAATCCTATACTTTTTACTATAGCTTTCAAAACTCTTAAATGAAGCCTTTTTCTAAGTATTTTGACCTTTTGATTTCATTTTCCATTACATACCACTCGAAATACGATATATTAATTGTGTTTTTATCCCTATTTATTATTTGTAACATTAGAACGAAGAATATATATGTAACATTAAATGTTGAAAAAATTGAAAAAAAATGTTTTGAATTACGAGGAGATGGTGAAACATTTCAAACTCCTATACCAAGAATAACATTGGTGACGGGGAGGGGGATATAAATTTTGCATTTGTAGCAAATCGTGAAAACTGAGACTTGAAAAGGAATCCACACGTTTAGTTAAATTAACAAAAGGAAAAATCTAAGATGCTTCCCCCTGCCCCCCTCTTGTCCTTGAGAGGAAACGAAAGAAGTGTGTAAGGATAGATTGAATTGGCAATCCACCTTCTCTGCTTGTGAGCGAATAAGTGGATAGAATAGTAAGAAACAAATTAATACTCTTCCACAAAGGATGATTTTGAGTGCATAAGATAATATGATATTAAGAAACTATATGTAGTAAGATAGATGCGTACAAGTGGATGGGATAGGATAGTAAGAGACAAGTTAATATCCCACAAGGGGTGTGTGTGGGATAAGATTTATTATGATAGTAAGAAATGAGGTAATGTTCAAAAATACTAAATTTTTATTATTTCCACTTGTAGATATTCAAATCAACAGTAATACTTATTTATGAAGGAGCACTCGACCGAATTAAGGACATATTGATGAAAATGAATTTTCACTCTTCGATGGATAAAATTTTTAAATTGCTTATTTGGCAATATTCAAAAATGTTGCAAATGAAGAAAATTAATTAAGAATTCAAAAGAATTGACGTCTTTCTCTCTGATATTATTCATTACTCTGTTGTGTATTGTAAGGATTTTTTGTCATTTAATTTTTAAGGTTTTTGAATCCTTCTTTCTTTTGTTACATTTTTTTCTTTTAAACCGGGTAAAATACAATTGTTTAAATTAAATTTATTTTTAATCAATTCATACCTAAGCTGATAAAAAATACATTAGTTGAGGTTTTAAGAATATTTTTTTATTTTATAAACTGTTTTCTTAAAACAAACTACCTACATATTTTTATTAATAGAAGAGTGTTACTCCCAATGCGGTTTCTATCTAAGTCTTAAAAAATCGAATCAAAAAATATTTAATGAATGAAAAACGTGCGTCCACCATTATCTTAATAAAATGTACACGTGAATGGTACAAAAGCTTAAAAGCATAAGCTTTCTCTATAGAAGGAAAATTGTTTGTTCGGATTGCTGAGAGAAAATTTTCACACAACACGAAAATGCATGCACGTAAAGTGACGATATTGTAAAGCCGCTGGTACATTCTGGCGAAAATACACACTTGTTGCGATGATAATGACTTCATTTTTATTGCCTGTTAGTAATATAAAAGTCTTACTAAATACACCTATATCATGGATTTATTTACTATAAACTTTGTTATAAAAATAATATACATATTGAAGGAGATCCACCGTCCACCCGGATACTGGAGAAGTCTGATTACTTCCATTATTATGAAAAAAATGCATTTTGAAATAAAAATTAATCCTAGTTTATATTTTTTACAGTGTGACTCCAAAATCTTTTATCAAGGCTAACAGTCAAGCAGACATGATGGATGGAAGTGTGGCAAAATTGGAAAGCCTTCGTGGCTCTTCCGCTGATGCAGGTGTTGAGGAGGACTTTGGTCCTTTGAGCAATGTTCGTTTTGCAGTCTTCGCCTTGGGTAGCAGCGCTTATCCCAACTTTTGTGAGTTTGGCAAGTGTGTGGACCGTCTTCTAGAGCAGCTGGGAGGAGAAAGATTGATTCCTGTAGAGCCTGGTGATGAACTTTGTGGACAGGAACAAGTTTTCAAGAAATGGGCTGGAGAAGTCTTCAAGGTAATAAAATTTACCATAATTTTTATAAATTTATTAATATAATTATTTCAGATACAACAATGCTTGTATTTTAGGTTCACATTTTAAAATTCAATCCTTATCAATTTTCCCTTTAGTAGATTATTACATGTTTATGTGAGACTATAAATATTTATATGTGGATTATTCTGACTGAACTGTAGAGAAATTTGTAGATAAAATATCGACCGCGTATACTGAAAGTGATTTAATTCTTGATTTGAAAAGGACTAGTTTTTAATAACTTTTGGGTGTAAAACTTTTAATTACATACTTTTGGGTATAAAACTTTGAAAAGTGTACTTAAATGTGTAAAAAATGTACTTAAAATATACTTATACGAGTATTATGCGATATTGACAGAATATTTTCAAAATTTACGTCACACATCACACATGTAATGACAAAAATACAATGATCGCTTTCACTCGAACGACAAAAGTCTGAAATTGCGAGATTTGAAAGGTTTTACGTATTTAAAAATATTTTTCTTTGATAATAAAACTTCCACTTACAACTCACATAGTTTTAATTAAAAATGTAATTATTTGAGTACCTACTATAAATATCTTCTCAAGATGTTGTACTACATAGGTGAATAGATATGATGAAATGTAATACCTATCTTCTAATATATAATAATATTTTGAGTTTTATTTCATTCATTCTTTGCACGTTTCTTAGTAGTTTCATTTAATATAGTAATACCTCTCACGTGCCATGTAGGATAACCTCATCCCTATATCATATTCCAGTATAGGAATGGGATATGAAGTATAGTATCCCACTACAAAAATCAACACAACACAATATTATGTTTGTTTGAAATAATTATAGTGTATATGTATATAGGTATTCTCTCTCATTTTAAGCCTTTCTAAGAACTGTTTTCTTTTTACTGTGTTTTTATTGTGTGTTTCTCAAAATTTAGAGATTATAATTGGGCAAAAATATCACGAAAGCTATTATTCCTACACTTGATAAAATTCTAGAGCAGCAAAGTCTACGATAATTTCATGTTGTACAGTGTAAGATGTGTCTAACTTCTGTTCGAGGCAGTTGCCTACTTAGGTGCTCTTTATTCCATAGTTTGGTACGGAAATAATTCACTATTTTGGTCTACTTTCAATATGAAATGATAATAAAAAGTGCAAAATAGGTCCTAAAATAAGATAGTTTTATAGTTTAAGGCTCATTATATGTGTTACTGTGAGCTCTGCCTAGATGTGTCGACTCACTTTCAAATAACTTAAAGAATATTATTTTAGGTTGCTTGTGAGACCTTCTGCCTTGATGATGATAACACTATGGCTAATGTATCAGATGCTTTTGGAACTGTAGCTCTGTCAATAGACACTGTCAGGTTCATGACACCTGCTGAAAGTATGGTCAAAAAGACTACGCTGGAGATGCTTCAATCAGCGAGAAACAACGTTAGCAAGAAATTATTCAAGTGTCCAGTCACTGTAGTGAAGAATCTTCATGGCGAGGAATCTAGCAGGGAGACGATGTTCGTGGAATTTAAAATTGCGGTAGGAATTTTTACTTACTATGTCAGTTTTGGTTTAGATCTTTTTTGAAATTGTTTTACTCCCGCACTCACAAATTTGGACCAATGTCGAAAAACGTTTACTGTCATTTAAAATTTAGAGATAATTTTTGAGTTTCCTAGTTTTTTCAACAAATTTTATTTTATTTTTAGGTAATCTTGTTTGTAAGGATGAACATATAAATCTTTTTTTTTTTCAGAGGGAGATGGTGTATCATCCTGGTGACCATGTTGGTATACTTCCTTGCAATAGGAAAGAAATTGTTGATTCTCTGTTGACTTTGATGGATGGTGTCAATAATCCTGATGAACCGATGCTTTTGGAAATCCTTAAAGAAACTCATACTCATAATGGTAATGAGGACAAAAATCGGAGTCAGTTATGATCCTAACGATTTTTTTTTTGTAAATTGATGTTTAATGTTTTTTAGGAGTGGAACTCACCTGGGAGCCTCACGAACGTCTACCAGTGTGCTCAATTAGAGACCTCTTTACGAGATTCGTGGACATTACATCTTCACCTTCAACAAGTCTTTTGTCTTACTTGGCGACTTGCTGTACAAATCCTGAAGAAAAGGCTAAACTACAATTATTAGCAACGGTAAGACAGCGTTCTCTTAAATTATATTGACTTTTTTACATATGAACGTTGCGAAAACTCACTCGAGGAATGTGGGGACTTAAGAGCCGGGCTGTGAAGACTTTATACAGGGGGACGTATGTGCCTCAAATCACATACGCTGCTCGGGTTTGGTTGCACAGGTTGTCTGTGGGTACCGTATCCCTCGCTGTGCTTAGAGGTCAGAAGCTTCCCCTACTTGCGGTAACGGGTGCCTACCGAACGGCTGCAAGTGATGGCCTTCCAGTTATTGCTGGTGTCTTACCGGCAGATCTTGAAATTTTAGATTGTGTAGCTTGACGGGGTGTCAGGGCTGGAAGACGTGTGGAACATCTTGGTATACCTGTTGAAGCAGGAACCGGGATAAGGTATATATCTAGGGCAATCGGCAGGATTCGTGAGAGGACAATGAGTGTTTGGCAAGACAAATGGACCACTGGAAGAACGGGTAGACTTGTCTACAAGTTCTTTCCAGATGTCCGTGAAAGACTGAGAATGAGCTTCTTGTCCCTTGATCATTTTTCTGTACAGCTTATCACTGGACATGGCCAGTTAAGAGGTAAACTTTTTGAGTTAGCATTGACTGATAATCCATGGTGCACATGTGGGACAGGAGCTCAATATGCGGAACATACCCTATGGAAATGTCCTTTGATGATGGATGCAAGAGAGGAAATGATTCTGGGTATGACTTTTGACACTCCTCGACCCATCTGGTTTGGGGAAGTGTTTTTAAATGCCACAAACGCTTCACGCTTTAAGGCATTCGTGGATGTGTGGGTCTCAAGATGGGATCTGCTACGTCGGCCGGGTCCCCCGCCCACTGACGTGGTAGGATCGGAGATGCCAACACTGGCATAGTGGTATTTGACTAGAGAGAGTTCAAATATTAATCAATTGTCACCTAAACGGATAAATAGGAGTCCTTGGACTCCTGAAATATCCGAGAAATAAAGCTATTTCAACATTTTACATATGAATATAAATGAGATGAGTTTTATACTAAAATGAATCAATATATTTTTAGGATGCAGGGGCCTACGAAGATTGGAAGCACTCGGGACCTCCAACACTGGAGGAGACATTGCGTCAATTCAAGTCTGCTAAGCCTCATGCAGCCTTGCTAGCAGCACAACTCAATCAACTACAGCCAAGGTTCTACAGCATTAGCTCTAGTCCATTAGCGCATCCTGATGTAGTTCATATCACTGTAGCTGTTGTTACATACGAAACTCAAGGTAAAAACATTACCTGATATCTACATTTTCTCAATTATATATCTCAGATCCACTGGATTGTTTGGAACGTTGAAACAAAATATTTTCCCGGATATTTCAGGAGTCCAAGGACTCCTATTTATTTAAGGATTGTTTGGGAGTCAAAGAAGTTATTAGTATTTCAACTTTTTCTAGCTGATTTGTATAACCAGCTACATAACTGTCAAAATAGTTGGTAGAATAGTTGGTTTGCAGCCTTTATTAAGTAGCGTAATACATAGCAAATATTTGAGTATCTAGAATCTTTGAAAACTCTTGTTTAGTTGTACACAAACATTCTGATTGTGAAAGATTTTGTTGACAATATTATAACATTCTTTTCCAGATGGAATAATCCATTACGGTGTTTGCTCAAATTATCTAAAAGATTTGAAACCAGGAGACGATGCATACATGTTTATTAGAAGGTTAGTGAAGGCCATTTTTCAAATAAAATCAAACTGGTTCATTTGATTTCAATCATCAAGTCTGATAAAAGATTTCATGTTTGTTTCACAGCGCTCCCAGTTTCCACTTGCCTCAAGATCCTACGGTACCAATTATTTTGGTCGGTCCAGGTACAGGAATAGCGCCATTCAGAGGTTTCTGGCATCACAGGAGACTTCAAATGAAGTCCAGCACTACAGGTAGAAAAAACTGAAAAAAACTTAGATATACCTACCCGTATGTATTCTAAGCTTTGAAATATACTTCGAATAAAAACTTTTTTTTTAATGTTTTAGGTTTGGGTGACGCATGGTTGTTCTTCGGTTGCAGAACAAGAGAAATGGACTTGTACAGTGATGAGAAAAAATTGATGATGAAAGAGGGCGTGCTTAACAAGACGTTCTTAGCTCTTTCAAGAGAAAAGGGCATTCCCAAAGTGAGTGAACATTTGATCAACCTCAGACTTATTTTTAATTGATAAAATCTTAACACTAAGCAACACATAAAGAAATAAAATGTGATAATTTAAGTAGTTTTAGAAGTACTTTATTAAGTGTCCCGAGTTTCGACATGTAATATCTTTACGAGTTTGAAATCATAAATTCTATTCCATGATATCATGGAGTTTTACAAAACAAATACAATACTGAACAACAAATGTGTGATTGTTTAGACCACAATGATTTAAATGTCTTCCTTTCATTGTAGACATACGTCCAAGGATTGGCCGAGAAAGAAGGTGCTAAGATTTACGAAATGCTTGTGTTACGCAAAGGACACTTCTACGTATGTGGAGATTGTACAATGGCTGAACATGTCTTGCAAACGGTGAAGAAAATTGTTCAGAAACATGGAAGTCTTTCTGAGAAGGAAGCTGATAGTATGATGTCGGCCATGAAGGTATGATGTCATCTTTATGTTCTTCTTTTTTATGCCAGCCAGGTTCCTTCGACTTCAACAATCACATAAGCGAATGCCTCTCTGTCTTCTGCGAGACCAAATACACTCAAACTCTTTGGAGACTTATCCAGTCTCAAATATTTCCTCTTATAAGTCATGCTTGCCTTTCTTTAAACATTCCTTCTTTCTTCTTTTTTTCTTACGTCAATATAAATCGCATTAAAATTATTAGCATTTTAGATAAAATTATTAGCAATTGTAATGTGTTATTTGTTATTTACAATTAACACAACAAAAATGGTGGTGCACAATTCCATTCTGGTACCGACATTTATCTATGCAAACGAAACTTGGACGTGGTTGAAGAATGAAGAGAGTATAATGAATGTATAGTTGAAGTGCGATTGCTGAGAAGACCATAAGAAGAATGAATATGGCGTTTCGTTATCTATGCTAACCCCACCTGAGACGCGACGTGAGTGTATAGATAGATAGATAAAATTACAATTTTATATGACTCGATTTACAATTGCAGGCTTAACTTACTATCAACTTAACATTGTTGCAGTTGCTGAAATTTTAACTCTTAATATTGTATCTATTTGAACTGCTTTTCTTTATTTTTTCTGTTTACCTGCAGTATGAAGATCGCTATCACGAAGATATCTTCGGTATAACTTTGAGGACTGCTGAGGTGCAGAATAAGTCCCGAGAGTCTGCAAGAAGCAAGATGTCTTCACAGCCTTGACGAAGGTTATCACATCTGCCAAAGTTCAACCACAAAACTTGAACAGGACAACGGCTGAAGGCAAAGAAAAAATGTGAATGTTTTGAATTTCATATCATCTTATATTATTATTAATATTATTACATTTTAACGTACCTAAGTAATAATACCATCAATCGTTGATGTTATAAAAGCATAAACATCTTGGACAAAAGTTTTGGTTAAAACTTTAAAAGTTCATCTTCTTTGAGCATCCATTATATTTGTAACACTTGGTTGCAATATCAATAAATAAAATAACGATTTGCGCTTGAAAATTTTGCCACAGAAAACATTAAAATGATCATGAGAAATAAATAAATTAATTTCAAAAGTTTAATATTAATAATATTGATAACAATCCTAGTTTACTCGTGTCCATACATAATAGCGTCTCAGGTATATGAAATTTAACTTCAAAGCGTTTTGATCAGTGCTTTATAACCCGTAATGTTTAAGCTATTTTCAATGAGTTTAATTAATTACATATTTCCCCATTTCTTATCGTATAGGTAGGTACATTGTTTTTCTCAACACCACTCAATTACCCGAGATTCAATTAACTTTGTTTTGATTGACTTTACCGGAAACAATCTTTGTTATGTAATCTGCTCCAGTGAAACGTCATATTAAACAATGATTAGAAGTATTTGTACTATTTTCAAATAGATTTTGTTCGATTCGACTTTTTTTGAAAACAAACTTTACAAAAAAAATTACATACCTACTAAGAAAAAAAAATACACAGTTCCGGTCCCAAAGTTATTGAAATGCCACATCTCAGTATTTTTTTTATTATTTATTTATATTAAGTTTTATAACATCAACGAAAATGATGATAATAAGTATGATGTTGTTTATTATGACGATAAGATTTATTATATACCTAATTAATTATATTATTATACAATTTTTAAAATTCACTTTTCCATATTAATATTACTATATTGTAAGAATAAATAAAAAAATACATTATCTTTTATTCCTCTTTGCACGATTTCAAAAATACATGTTTTTTCTTATAATAATATTAGATATATTGTAATGTAAAACATATTACTTCAGATACGGGATCATCGACTAGTTATAAAATATTCCCAAAATACTTCCCTAAAATAATGTATCCAAAAATCATTGACTTTTTTTGTATACATATATACAAAAAAAACATTAGGTAGGTACCTGGTCTTTTTTCTTTCTTCTTCTTTTTTTCCCGGCAAGGCACCCGACATCGAGTGATTATGCCTATATAATTTTACTCACTGCTGCATTTATTAGAACATAGTAACTACTGTTTCAGTCGCCACGTGCGGCAAGTACAGCTCAAGGGCATTGAGATTAATAAACTCCCCGCCCGTGTAACCAATACATGCACACCGCTTGTGTAGTGACATCGTTGCAATCACAGGGTCGTTTTCAGGAATATATTTTGATATTTAATACATCATAGTCTAACTATAAAAAAAAAATCTAACCAAAATTTATTATAAGGTACTTACCTGGTCTTGTAATAGGTACCAATAATTTTATCATTAAATATATCACTGATATGTTATCTTATTTTTTTATAAGTACTTGTCTGTTTAATTGATTTTGTTGAGCAATTTGTGATGCATAAAAAGAATATAATATATTTTTATAGGTAGGTAGGTACCTACTTAAAGGCAGCTATCAAAATCTAACTTAAAATAATATATTTTGTAGGTAAAACTATCTATAATAAATTTAATTTAAAAGAAGCGGGACATATACATGCTCCCAATTGGTTATAAAATAATGATGTTTAAAAATATATTCTCAAAATTTAAAGCTAAGCTTTTCAAAATTAAACATATATTTTTAAATTACCCATGTGTTTATGAATAGCAACAAAAAAACTTTTTGAACACCGACTTAAAGATTTAGAACAAAAACGGTATGTTGTCCTTTAGTAGCAACAAAAAAACTTTTTGAACACCGACTTAAAGATTTAGAACAAAAACGGTATGTTGTCCTTTGGCTAGACCATGCTCATAAGGGTTTAATTTGTGCAACAAGGTGCAAATGTTAGGCATTTACTAATTTTTAATAGCCACTAAAATATTTTTGGCACATTATGTACTTATCAATACCTACATTTTTTTGTTAATTACACGATTGAAAATTTCTGATGATCCTGTATTTTATTTTTAAATATTTGGGTCCAAAATATATTAGTTGAAAAATTTTATAAAAAAAAAACTAAATTTAATATCTTTTGGGCTCCGTATAGATTTTCAAAACTGTTTTTAAATAATAAAATAAATTACACATACCTAATAAATGGTTATAAAATTATCTTATTACATATCTTTTAATTATTAATTAAATAATATTATTATTACGTTTTATTCAATTTATATTAAAAGAAAAATAACATAAATGATAAGGGAAATTTTAAGTAATACATATATGTCAAATCTTAATAATACATATAATGTACATTATGTAAACTATATGTTGAAATGGATTAAAATTCTATTATCAAATATAAATTGCAGTTTTTTTTAATTTTTATTTCTGTTCTACCTTACCTTAAAAAAGGGATATAAGAGAGCAGACATCTGAGAACTACATTACTTAACCGACTGGATCAAGTTCTCTCTCAGGACTCTCACTTGGGATACACCGTGAGTGTCTAATACATGCCTTGCCTTCCTTGATTATAATTCTTCATTTTTTTATTCTGAGGGTATATGGCACATTCAGCAGCCTCTTGTTATATATACAGAAATATGTGATTTTGGAGAAATTGAAGGAGAAAGATGTCCTTTTAAATCATCTGATTTTTTCTACTTTATTATGTTTAGGGTGTGCCGAAAACATAACAGTTTCTTCATCTCTCGACTAATAAATACATATGTATAAGCTTCTTTATAACTGTGTCATGTTCTTCAATATTGACCAACACAATCATCTTTTTTGAGATCCTCCTAAACCCGTCTCTTCCTCTCATGATCTTTATTACAGAATTCAAATATTTACTAGTGGAGATCCTGCCTAGGTTTGTGATGAAACTTGAGTACAGAGCATAGTCACACACAGCAATAACTTGAATAATGAAGGTGGATAAGTCAATAATGGAATATAAGCCACAGACCTTAGTATCCATTGAAATATATTTTCGAGACATTCGGACCACAAAAGCATCCAGTAATAAAACATTTGATACAAATAATGGTCTAAAAGGTAAAACCTATTAAAATAATGGAAAAATTAAAAGCTTTAATGATGTTCAAAACATTTATTAAAAATCTGAACAGAAACTAAAGACATCATAATTATAATCAAACAATATACCAGCGATAACATGAATAAATTATGTAATTACAATTATAATTCACTCAAAGATAACGAAAACACACAAATAGTGAATCATAGATGGATAACAATCTACGCAAATTGACAAATGTATTTTTTATCAAGGGCTATTAAAAATTGGCACGAAATTTGACTTTCATCCAGAAATATTCAGTTTCAATCAAAATAACTGATTAAAGATAAATAAAGGTAAATATTTTTGGAAAATATCAGATTTTTATCAACTAAAAATCAAAATATAAATATGTATGTAGATACTAATTTACTTCTAAATAAATGAGCCAACTAATAATGTGGGAATAGGATGTACAACTAATTCATATTTATTTATTTATTCTTTACTGTACACTGACCACAAGCATTAAAATAACATTAACTTTTTAACTATTATCAAATAAAGAAGTCAGTTAGTAGCCACATTGCATTGCTAAGATAATTTGATAACTGTTCACATTTGTAAAAAAAATGTATTGTAATAATTGTACTGAGAATCTATATGTTATATTTTATATCAACAGAAGCATGATTTTTTTATAATGTTTGGTTATCATATGAGGTTAACTATCAACACGGCAATAGATATATATTATATTAAGTCTCCGGCCAAAATCGGTCTCCCACTCTTTTCTATAATTTATTGAGTGTACTGTAAAATGTAGGTGTTTGTAGAAAATCACAAATAAGACATCCAACATCACCCAATCCTGAATGTTTAATTTATATTGGCACGGAAACTACAACATGTTTTATGCTATAAATTTTTAACACAATTGAATGTCGGAGACTGGATTTTACTTACTAGAAGTGTAGATGCTAATCGTATTTTGAACCACTCTAGGAATGATTAATCTAGAGTGGTTCAAAATATAATTTACAACATGTTTATTATATGCATTTAGTCCACACTGGCTACCCTAGTGGGAGATGCTGTGATAGTGTAGTGATACATAAATAATTTTAATAATGAAACATTAAGTCAAATTTCTGCCTTCCTAAAAAGAAATGTAACAATTTGCATATTACGATAAAAGATGTTCTTTCAATTAAACAATTAATGAGGTATTAGCATAACAGATAATGCAATATTTAATGAAAAAATCTAAAAGTCAATAACATCATTTATATATGTCTAAACATCAAAGAAAAATTAAAATAAGTAGAAAAATAATTATCCTCAAAATTACTACTAAGAATTAAAAGATAATATTAAAATTAAGAATAAAAAGGAAATAATTTAGAAAAAATACTGAATATTAAAATTTTGATCGTTTATTTACTCAAAAATTTACAGCCACAAGGAATGAGAACCAATTTATACAATTTTGTAATACCAAGTAATTATTTGACAAATGACTAAAATAAATTAGCGTCTACTGTATACTTAATAAAAATTATCGGACAATAAAAACATTTACAAATATAACTATTAAAAGGCACAAGGTAGGTAGGCACAGAAAAATTTTATAACACATTTTGATTACTGGCAATATTTATAATGATTATCATTAATTATGGCAAACTTTTGAAATAGGTTTCACAATAATGTAAAATTATTATATTGTGATGAAAATTCACAGTGCACTAATACCAAAAAAGATTGGTAAGAACTTTATAAAATTTGTGAAAAAAAAAACTGCACATATTTTCAAAATGTAGTCATTTTTTTCACATATTAGGTTGCATAGAATAAACCACAAACTTTCTGTTATGAATTTTAAAATATTTTTGAAAAAAGAACGCATTCATAATGGAAATAGAATATGTTTATATTTTGAATACCAGATTCAAAGTTGTCTTTATAATAATAATTTTATATGTATAAAATTATTTTAGAACTACCCTACAACCTTTCCAATTCTCCAACATCATTATCCTACGAGTGATGTATTATGAAAGAGAGTTCTCCAAATCATCAGGAAGCTACTGGACATAAAACAACACTGTTTTTGGCATGACTATAGTTGGCCATTTTCAAAACATCAAAGAATGTACCTCAAGAAATAATACATTGATTAAAGATGGCAGTAAACTGCAAAAACACGTAAAATTCAATATAATTTGGCGGGAGAAGTGATTAAAATTGTGCTCAAAGTGCATCAATAAAAATACGAATATAGATAATATCAGACTTAACAATTACATAATATATTTCTGTTTGATTGTGTGAATATATTTCGAAAAATGTGCAAATTTTAATTACCTATACATAAAGTCAATAGTTTGGCAAATATATAATTATATATATGTATTCATATTTTGTTATTCACTTATTACTTAATGCTTAATAATTAACTCTCGTTTATCAAAAAATTGATGAATATAATGGAACAATGTTCCTCAAATGTAGTGTGTTTGTGTCTTTTTATAAGCATGCAACAAAATTCCTCGTGTATCGTCTTTTCAGTTTGATTTATTTATGAGATGTATGTTAATGAGATGTATCACTTTACATAGTATTGAGAAAATATGCTTACAATTCAATGTACAGGGGGTGCGTTTATCCTTATATGGCATTATCTTTTAAATAATATATAATATTTTCATTCTGTCAATTCGAGAACTTTGAGATGTTGATTACTTACATTTATAAATGTTTTTCTTGGATGTATTTTGCAACTGTGAGAGGATATTTCATTATCCAAATGATAGTCTTATAAATAAAGAAGAGAGTTTGTGAAATCCACAAACTAATATAATGATACAAAATAAATGCTTCAATAAGTTGAAAGCTTAAAAAGTAATGATTCAAAATGAAAAATCAAAACATACATCCAATCGCCATCTACACTTTTTGTATTATTTTTAGAGATACAGAGGGTCTGTAAAATTTGATATTATTTTTTTTGGCTAATTTTACTATTAAACATTTGAACCCTTCAAAACAATAGGTATGTAAAGATCAGCTGTTTTCCTTTATGCACTGAAATTCATAAAGGCTAAAACCATGGCTTTACAAAAGTGAAGTGATTTTAAGGAAGTATTTAAAACCACAACCTTCTCATTCAAGAAGTAGTATATATCATAAGCAAGTGAATACAAGTAATTAAATTAAGAAAAATAACTATAAACTATATTAAAACCTACACATAAAGAGTATGAGAGCCCTATTAAAAATATATGGGGTGACATGATTCCAGCAGACACTTGGACAATGGAAAAAAGGTGACACATAGCACATTTGAAACAGTGATGTTCGTATCTATGCAAATTTTATGACATTTCCTGTAACTTAGTAGCATCCGATAAGAGCCAGAAGACACTTTTTGTAATGGCCAGATGTATCTCCCTGAAAAGAAAAACATTTATTTATCAACAATTATTCACAGTATAAGTCTTTGACATGTTGGAAGTATCATATTATATTAAAGCAAACCCTTGCTTAAATGAGTTGTAAGTCATTTAAAACCTCACATTCAAAAAAGTTTTCTACCTATCCTCTATGTTTCAGCACAAAATATATTAGAGATACACCACTCATCTTAAAAAGCATATTTCTGGGACATAAAGAGAATTTCCTTCTTGTATTTTCAGTACTTGTAATCCACTAGTCCAACGGTCACACCACTTTTGGGAAATGGCGCATGATAGTACAGTTTGACAAAAAATATATTTTGTAAATTCGATATTCGGTTAAAGAAATAATAGTTATTACAGTGAAAAATGTCATGGATATTTATTGATAAATGTCAGTTCTTAGTTCCCGTGCCTCAAGAAAAATGTTAAAATAGACAAATTATAGTGCATACCTCTATCCAGCTCTGCAAAGACTTCCCATATTTGGCCTCAAACGCTTCCTTAATATCCTGCATGTCTACTTCAGACCTGGTAACAATGATCCTGATCAGCTGGCGATCTGTAGTGCCGATTCCAGCCATGGACTTGTGAAGACGCTCAGCAAAGAATTCAGCTCGACTACGTACACACTTCACTGCAATCAAAACATTAAAATTTTTGTACAACCGTTTTCAAATCAATGTAATTAGTTAAATATAATGACAATCTCGCTATTGCATTTTCACAATTTACTCCTTTTACTTAATTGTATATATAAAGAAAAAATATATAATAATACAATAATTGTACAATAAAGCGCTAGGGGAATAAGTAAACTAAATAATTCCAATCTGAAACATCTTTTTATTTATCCCATTATGCTGAATTTTTGGTAGGATAGATAAAGAAAATTTAAGATAGTTTGCCCAATGGTCGCTAACGTACAGGTGACTTGACATGGCACAAGAAGAAGATAGAGAAGAAATAATGCCAGACAAGTTTTATTACTTCACTTCCATCATATTCTTGTAACACCTAATGACACTTTCTCTTATTCACAATCTACCTTTGAGAATCTGGTTCACATAATCAGAAAATTTAGTTTTCAGAAATTTATGTTGCATTTCTTTTAATATCACTTTTCAATTATTTTACTCTGTATGTAAAATCAATATTACACAAAATAAATTTGATATTTTGACTAGTACAATGTATAATGAATATTTAGAAGGATATATTCACTCACCGATTGCCAATAGTCCATCTTTGACATCACCAGAGAACTCGTTCTTGATGGCTTTCTCAAACTCATGTCCAGTTGTAATTTGGTACTCCTGGAATGTAGCAGCCAGTTGAGGGAAGGAGCGTTGGCAAAGTACAGCATTGAAGGTGGATTCGTCAGTTCCAAGGCGAAGCTCACCTGAAAAACAAAATATACCACTCTTAGCAACGATATTCCTTTCTATAAGTAAGGTAAATCACCAAAATGAGTTGAGTATAATAGAGGTATATAATTTGTAACAAGCTGGACTATGATCAACTCACTACATTGTCTAAAAAAAGTGATCAATTTGAGTGAAATGGTGTCAAAATAAATTTCTTAAAAAAAAAAAAATTATGAATTGATAACTTTAAGGTGGTCTGTAGTCTGATTTACACCAAGTGTTATTAACTTTAAACCAAGAGATTCCTTCTTCAAATATTTCAGCTGCTCACCCGATCTGCCTCAACAACATAACCATATTGCTTACAATTAGGGTGTTTATGTTTATTTTGGTTTAATACAAACTCAGATTCATCAATATATAATAAAACTTACCAGCTCTCAACAATGCCTGGGCGTCACTTCTGGCCCTATCAATGTCAACGTTGAAGTCTTCATTTCTGTTGGCCTGTAATTAAAAACAAGAATATATAAGTACAAAATAATGTGATATTCAAGAAAGAACTTCATGGGTTTAAGAACAATATTTCAGGTAACTATAGACACAACACTGTAAAAATATAATTTAAAAAGACACAAACAACACTATGTAAAAAGTATCATGTAAATTAAGTATTTTCAACAAATCATCACTACTCACACAACACAGGGACACCATGAGCCTTTTGAAACTTCCGGATGTGTCACTTGCCAGATCATTAGCCAGCGATGAATTGTACACTGAAATCATAATATATTAATGTAAAATATTGTTTTACAGAAAATTATCATTACAACAAAAGAAAACTGTTGATTCTGTTTATTTTGTATATTCTTGGCTTAAATCATGATTCAACAATGAGGTTTTGTTTCACAATTTTTGAAATGGCATAGAGTGGAACGTGTATAAGTGAACAGGAATAATGAGTCAGCTGACTACAGTTGTGGGAGTTACCAAATGAGATAAATAGCACAACACTATCTATCCTGAGTGTATCCTACTTTACTGTCCTAATTAGAATCATGAATTAGCTGCACAGCGAAGCTGGGATGAAATAATAAATAAAACAAATAAACATTCATTGACATCAATAAAGCATACATGCATTATATACTATTATGTTTACAAAAAAATCTAAATCCATTTATTGCATTTGCAATTTCTTCTCACACGGTCTCGCAGAATTTTTCCGGCAATGTCTCGCAAAGTTCACATCTCTGTTGTACGTAGCATGCTTTTGGTTTTGGTTGTGTCTGCCCTTGAGAAACACCATAATAAGGGAGATATGTGAAGTCCAGGATGTTGTTAGATGGGGAAGACAACGCCGAAGATTTTGGTACGAACACGTCCAGAGGATGGGTAGCACCAGAATCCCAAATACTGTTCTACATAGACTACCTGATGGACGACACCTACCAAGAAGACCCCCTAAACGATGGAAAGACAGCTGGGCCTCCACATTGCAAGAGGACCCTCCTGCATGAACAGACATCTGGGTCTAATGAAAGATTAAGAAGAAGAAGAAGCAATTTCTTCCCGTTAACCCGAAATAGAAAGATGACAAAAAAGAACTCACTGGCTTGGTAAGCATCCATAATAACTCTAATTTCATGGTTGGACATGGTACAAAGGACTTCAATGATGGTGTCTTCATCAGTTCCAATGCCAGCGATAGCGTCGTGCATCTCCTTGGCATAGAATTGAGGTAGAGGAGTCATCAGGGCTAAGATAACATCTTCAAAGTGTCCAGAACATTCACTCTTGAGATCCTCTTCTAGATCCTGCAAAAGAAATCGAATTTTAAAACATTTCTTACATATTAAATGTTGACAATATTATTAACTATGATGCCGAGTTTTAGCTCTAAAATAACTCCATGTACAGGGGTCAATTGCGTACAATTATAGTTGTATTGAAAAGATATATGTTATGTCATGTTTTGAAGGTGTTCATTTTCTATACAATTTCTTTTGAATCTTCTTTGGAGATTAATTATTTCCCTATGGAAAGTCATTGCTACTTGATGATAAACTCAAAGATTAAATATTCCTCTAGTTACAATCAGATCGTATCTATAATATTTCAGGATGGACAAAGCTACAAGAAACTCGTGGTAGTATGACAAAAAAAGGCTGTGAGACATGGTTTAGCATTTTAGCTTCGGAAAGTGTACTTGTGATTTTAATATTTATTTGTGTGTAAAAAATAAATAAAATCGTTAAATATTTTTCAGAATATTGTAATAAATTTGTTTCATTTTATTTTCCTAAGAATTTGAAAGAATGTCATCATCAGAATTCCTGTCTGACAGGGAGTTAAATCAATATACTATCTACTTACTTATATATATTATCATGATAATAAACGATGCACATAAGTGCAAGTGATTTAACAGTCTGTGAACCTTGAATTCAACCAATAAACATGACCCGAGTATGACAAGACAGTGTTGAGAAAAGAACATGCATGTCAGTGAATCACAATACGTGATGGTCAGAAAGAAATTATACTGTGTCAAGATTGACATTTTTCAGTACGCCCATTCAAAATTTTGTCAACATAATCATATCAATTTCTAACAAGTTGTTATGAAATTACTATCAAAGACGATCGTGGATTGTTGCCAATTCTGATATCTTTTTTTTATTAGATTGTGAATGAGGCTCACAACGTCAGACAACAAACATATTGTTTTACTTATTTTACATATTTTTCATTGTTTTACTTATTTAAGATTTTATAGTATTGTTATTTCTTATTTTTGTATTAATTAAAATAAAACACTTATTTGTAGTATATCCACGGTGACTTTTTATTGGACGCGAGCCGGCTTTCAAGAGCTTCCGCTCTTATCATCAGGCTGGCGAAAAGATTTTCGCCAGCCTGATGATACTTAAGTGTTTTATCGCCAGACTTATAAGTGTTTTATTTTAATTAATTCAACATGAATTTCCACCAAGTACCGTCGGTTGAAAATATCAACTTTATCTTATTTTTGTATTGAAGATTGCTAAATGAAATATACTTATTTTATATGTATTTTAAAATTCAAATGCCGTGTATTGATTGAAATAAATAGATAAATGAATATTGAAAATGAAGTAACCATCGATTCAGCCAAATGGCAGAGAAATTTACCGTTGAATCTATGGGGGCTAGAATGCCAAATGCATTAAAAAAACCTTTCTTTTAATGTAAATCATATCAAGTTGAATTAACACTGTTTTGCTTCAATGTAAAATTTAATCTATTGATATCACAAAATATAAAGTGTTTTCAAGCACAGGTACACTATCTGGAAAAGTGTTACAAAAATTATAAAAATATATTCATAATATATTACGTGACTAAAAATCGACATAGTATAGTTTCACTCCGATCAACAGATACATGTTATGTTGTAGGTATAGTTGTGTTTGAGTGACAGTATTATGTACGTACATATATGTTGAACAAGGTGACATTAAATTGCATGTGAGAGTGAATGTATAACATGTATAATAATATGTATATGTAGTAAAGTGTGCATGTGGTATGAATAATAATCTACACAACACACAATACACCTACGTGTACAAGATAAACATAGTATTGATATATGTTTTATAGCTCAGTAGTCAGCAGACAACACAAAACAGACTTCACAAAACAATCAATTTGTTTACTGTAAGTAAATTAACAAGAAAAAACTACACGATAGTTACTATTGTGTTTTAAGAACTTTCTTCTATCCAATAGTTGCCTATTTTCATTATGTTCTATATGTGCATACAATCATATCGTCCCTCTTCTGACTAACAGTTGTATCTGCCTAAATGTAAATTGTTCAGGAGAGCGTTTTTTGTGTTTTGCAGTGCATATTTTCATCTCTCCTGGTTATATGATACAGCGTAAATATATTAGATTATTTTATTTGTACCTATTCTTATATATCTCAGAATAATTTTTGTGATGAAATTTTGAGGAATTAGTAAATACAATACATTTTATTTAGAATCATTCGTAAATACGACAGCAAATCAGAAAGTTATTTCAGGATAACAGTAACAGTTAGGTACAGGTGTATTCTTCAGCGAGAACATGCAGGGTACATATAAGTACACATTGGTGATCATAACTCGATTTCGCCAAAAATGTCAGATACGACAGTTATTCAGAAGAGGGACGATATGTTTGACAACTTAATGGGCTTCTGTTATAATGTTAATTCATAATTAATATGTATACATTTGTAAATAGGGCGATGTATCATCACATTCCGCTTAGCAGACTGACATGCATATCATTTTGGTGGTGTGCAATAATACACCACTTCATCTGAATTTTGGTAAAGTTAAATTCAAAAATTACTATATTTATATTTTTCAAACAAAAACGTATGTTGAGATATGCTTTTATGGTAAATATATGTTACTAGTTTCTAGAGGAATAATCAAATTCAATTTCATTTATTTATTTACTTCTTCACATTCGCTTTAATATTATAAATCAATACAAAATTTCATAAAATTATCAGTTATACAATTTAATGTATAGAGGGCGAGTTAATTGCTAGATTGCGATATCTTCCAACCAACATACACTAATAATAATAATAAAATACATACATAATACATATTTTGGTTACAAACAAACATATAGGTACTATTGACATTTGAAATACTAAAAAGAATGTAAATGATGAGTGATTGATAAAGTATAACATAATAGATAATATCTAAATATAATCGATAAAACTTTGCACCAAGTAATCCCGTAGATAGCTATCTACAACATAATTTAGCATGTAAAACTGCATTGATTGTGTATCTATAATACTTGTATCCAAAGATATACTACATAGGTAATTCAAAGAAAAAATCGGTCATGCAGCCAATCTAATTTTGCATCCAATTTTATACGGACGTTGGTTGTAAGACAATACATTGCTAATGCTTGAATGCCATCGATGTTGGTACACAAAAAATGCATTAAAATGTTCCGCGCTGCAAGTCTAGTATGTCTAAGCTTTTATCTATACACCTATATTTATATATACTGTCACACTCACATTTTTAAAACTATATGTACCTACCCATCTCATCGCGGCATCTCCCACAAATGGGGTAGCCAGCGGACAAACTGCTTGTAACAAAAATACAAGCCGATGAAAGTCGAGATTTTCAGAATGGGTAGCATGCCTCATCGCTGAACTGAAAACGTTGAATGTCTTAAATTTGGATGGTCTAATAAAACCTGCATTTTACAAGACACTCGAAAACATACGAAAGAAGAGTAAGACGCCTGTTCTTCACAGGAGATGGAAAAAATGTATATTACACTGTATTAGGTTTGCTGTAAGGCATTTAGGCGACCATCTAACAAATTTATTTTACAATATAGCGTTAGATTATTATAATTATGGCATCTCCCATAAGTGCGGTAGTAAGTAGACCAACTGCAAATAATAAGGGTACAGGTTGTTCTTTCTTTGCCACAAATAAACGAGACAAACATCACTGATAAGTTGGAAGTTGTCAAACATCCTAAACTATCAGTTTTAAAAATTCTTGCCTGTTACAGGACATTTTATAATTCATAGTTCTTTTTAAAAAGTGGGTAAGCTATAATTGATAACAAATTTTGACAACGACTCATTTTCTTATTAAATAACCAGGTTAGGCTAAACAAAAGGCAACTCCTTGAATGAATCAGCCTACAACAAGCTAACTGGATTGGCCACAACATCAGGCACCCAGAACTGCTTATAACCATCATGGAAAGTAGGACCGAAGGCAAAATTGGTAGAGGCCGACCAAGAGATGCTTATATGGATCAACTGAAGTAGGATATGAACTGTGGCACATATGTGAAACTAAAGAGACTAGCTGAGAATAGGGAGGAATGGAGAAGAAAATCCAAACTCGTTGCAGACCAATACAATGGATTGTAATTCACTATATACAAAAATAAATGTTATTCAAGCATACACAAGTCAGACAAAAATGTAAAACAATGCATAGACAGTATGTAGTTTGTACAAGTATCTACATATGTAAATCGTAACAACTGAGTATATGGACATTTAAAGTATTCTACACAACATATATATATATATATATATACAAATAGAGCAGCTATTAATATTAACACTATATATCTCTATTTAATATCAACCAACTAACATAACATAACAACCAACTAGCTACAATAATGTGAGCCTGACCACAATCAATGATAGGGTTTTTTACTTTGTTTGTTGAGTAAATACAAAACAAATTAGATATACCTAAGCCGATAAATGATAAGAGAAAAGGTTCATGTAAATATGTTTTTATCAAGAAATAAATTCTATTTATAAATCTTTATTGCGAAAAAATATATATTTCTCATTTGATACATCTGGCTCTACTGAAAGAGCAATAGTCACTGTTATTTTTTTTTAAATCTATATCCATTGATCTATATATACCATAAGGGAAATTCCCACGTGGGGTACCCGATAGACAAACAACAGCTCTTCCCGTTTGTGTCAAAAAAAAATGACACTTAGCATGAAAGCCATACTATTACTACACAATTGTGACATATCCCGCAAGTGGTATAGTTAGCAGACCAGCTGCATGTAATACACATCCAAGCTGTCCTGTTAAAAGTTGAGCCTTGTTGTCGAAGTGAAGATAATTCAATTCATCATTATTTTTGTGATTTTTTTTCCACAAATGTGTATACCATGTTAACTAGAAATGATGCAATAATACAAAATATTTACCTTTCCATACAAAGTCTTGAATTCAAAAGCGATTTGCAAACGTTGAGCGTTGCTCCTTTTGGCCAAAACTTGAATGATTGCCTTCTCATCGGTTCCAAAACCTTTCATGGCTTTACGGAGTACCTCAGCATCAGCTCTGGGGTTGAATGGGTCTGCGGGCACAACGGTGGGCCTCGGCTAAAAACAAAAATCATTATAGCTATCTTTGTACTACTAATAAACGACTCCATACTATTTCCTTATTAATAATTACAAGCAATGAATATGAGATCCATAAAACTTTTTTGTTATCTATTCAAACATTACTGTATCACAAAGTATTTCACCAATATCAAGTCCTAAGTCCTAGCACAAAGTTCTAAAATAAAGTCTGGGATGAAAAATTACAATGCATTATTATAATTACATGAAAATGCAAATAAAAATTTGCGACTACCAAGTGGAATTCTTGTAAAAAGGAAACAATAATGTTAAAATTAAATTCAATATTTATCATTGGTTAAAACAAGTTCTTGCTTCATTTGTTATACTGCACATAATACAATATGACTCACTTATTAATTAACTACAAATAATGATTCAACTAGCAAATGAATTAACAATTGTTCACATTTAATATGTACGTACATAATTATTTCGTATGGTTAATTTTATTACTTCATAAGAATTGTTAACACTTTAGAAATCTGTTGAAATGCATTGACATTCAGTCATTCAATCATTCATTTTGCAATCCTTACGAAACACAACATTCATCATGCAAATTTTTTAGTTATTTACTTTCTATATGAGAATGGAATTGTTACATACATATGATTTTTTTTATAAAAAGATATATCTGGGTTTTTTGTTATAAACCCAAACACAACCTTATACACTTTTCACAGTAAGCTACTAAAAGCTTGTGTCGTGAAAGGAGAGTTTGCTGGCATCTGGTATCGAACCACGGACCCCTTGTTCACGAGGCCGAGACTCTACCTCCAGGCTACCAACGAACTCGTTTACTGGTTACATACTGAACCCTTCAATAAGTAATCAATTATAACTACTTAGATAAGATATAAGTAACAATTACTAACTTAATCCATATGTTTTCATTCATCACTATGCTGTTTCCCTTGACAATGTGTAGAAAGTAATCAATTATAACTACTTAGATAAGATATAATTAACAATTACTAACTTAATCCATATGTTTTCATTCATCACTATGCTGTTTCCCTTGACGATGTATAGAAAGGATTGATCACTACTAAATTACGAATTACATGCACTTTTTGCTTCCATCACTATCATACAATTCCTCATGCACGCTCTTCTATTCAATGTACCCAACATCTTTCCATTCAGCAGAATCTGGTATATATGGTCTTGCCATTTAAAACTTCTATAATCGATGGTTTAATGGACCGAAAACACAAGTCCACATTTGACCAAAGGTTTTCAAAGTTTGAGATTCTCAATTAATCAACTAATCTTAAATTAATTCAGAAGACGTCCTTGATGGACATACGCTTTTTAGAACTAAGAAAATCTATATAAATGCATTTTCAAATATTTTATGTTACCACTGTGCACAAAACAATGTTCATATATAAAGACATGTGAGATTTGGTTTTTATTAAATATTTTGATACTAATATAAATATTATTGGTAGTTATGTACTCAGGACATAGATGACATTGCAACCGATCTTGTATATATATCAACTCATTTTACCTAAATAGTGGACATGTGCCTTTTGTGTTTCAAACCATTAAAAAAAATTTTGTCATTCTATTCTCGTTCATTCTTTCCACGTGCTTTAATCACTTTCATTTTTGTCACTACTGCAGCTTTGATTCAACACTCTTAATGAATTTTCATATTGTCACTATTGCGTAATGTCTTGTGTAATACATTTTATGAAGTAGTGTGCATTTACAAAAGTTGTGAAAGTATGTTACAAGTGTATTTAATACATATATAAATATTTTAATACACAAAATAAACATATAATACACATGTTAATAAAGACATAAAACAATTTTTTTTAAAACATAGGTGAAGTGAAGTGGATAAAGAAAAATAATTTTTTTCTGTAATATTCATCTTTTGGTAAGAAGTCAATCAAACCTACATTGTATAGACTAGAAATTCAAAGGAAGAATTGGTATCACGACCAAACAAATTGGTGTTGCTAGATGTGAAGGTCATTTTTTTATTGTAGAGATTCTTTTATGGCTTTGTCAGGTATACAGGACGTGCAATACTAAAGTATAAGTAGGGAAGAGACTATTAGCATCTTAATAATGTTATGGAGTAAAACAGCATAATATTATTATAAATATTGAAACAAATTTCTGAGAAAATCAATAATGCGTTACTAGTCTTTGCCATATAGGTCAATGATCTAAGTAGAATTTTACGACTCTTTATAAAATATCTTATAAATAGTAAACAAAATTGAAGTTTGTAGAGTGTTAAGATTGAAATTGAAGTAGTTTACAGTCAAGTTGTACAGTTATAATTTATGAGAAATTCTGAACAAACTCTTGACTAGTTTGTGATATAACAACAGATACTATAATAGATACATTTCACCAGTACACGAAAAATCATATTCCAAAACAAACAACAACAAAAAAAACAACCTTTTTAGATGGTACAAAGCACTTATTTATCTGATTCTAATTATTAAAATAACACTGTTCTATTTACAGTATTCTATAGGGGTTACATTTTTGATGTGAACAACCCAATTGAGTTCTTAACTGATTGTGTGTTAAAATTTATCGTCACGAGCAAATAATGAATCAATAAATTAGAACATTCAGATATTGAGGCAATCAAATTCTCGTGAATCAATCTTTAGATTGTTCACTCACACTTTGCTTAAACACATGGTTCATTGTTCAAGATATCTACATGGAAAGTTTAAAGCGTAGGCTGACAATTTTAATAAGCAAGCCAATTATAAGCCGAAACATCAGATAATAACTTCCATTATTTCCAAACAGCTGTAATTAGATAAGTTATTACAGAAACTAGGTAAAGTTTATTATGAAATCAGTATTCATATTGTTTATATCTCATATTCTCCATGGATATTCAAGGTTTAATAACAAAAAAGCAATAAGCATAGGAATTTATAATTCTAAATACAAATAGGTACCATACTTCCATATTTAAGTGCTGGTGTAGTTTATAGCTAGCGTAGATTGTTTGATAAAATATAGATAAACATAATTTTAGCATTAAAACTCTGTAAAAACACCCCACATATATAAAACCCTTGTTATACTATGAAATTTTGCATCAGACACCAGTCAATAGTTGGTCTTATTTTTTGTGGCACGTAGAAAACAAATCTGCATATTCGTTACATTTACAGTTCGCTGTCTAGCTGTGAGAGGAGCCACAATGGTAAAGATAGATCGATACCTTAGATTCATGTTAAACACATTAAATGATTACTTTATAAAAAAAATGTGTCATAAGTGACATACATTGTGCAGTTCAAAAATTGAAATTTTTATTATATATAGAGTATCTGATGAACGGTGATGCAAATTTCATATTATGGAAAAAGGCTTTTAGTTGAAAGCTTTTATATTTTACTTTACCTTTTTAGGGGCTTGCATTGGTTGAGAAGTTTGTCCATAATAATGATGTTGGGTCTGAGGAGGTTGGTTGAATTGAGGAGCGGAATATTGACTTTGGTGTTGTTGTTGTTGATTAGGATATGGTTGATTTTGTTGTGGATATGGTTGACTTTGTTGTGGATATGGTTGATTTTGTTGTGGATTTGGCTGACTTTGTTGTGGATATGGTTGATTTTGTTGTGGATATGGCTGATTTTGTTGTGGATATGGTTGAGGGTACGGAGTAGGATGCTGCATCCCACCATATGGCGTTGGCATACCAAATGACTGTGGAGCGCCACTGAAGCCGATGTTATGCATGTATGGCTGTGGTGGGGCGTATGGCATTTGTGGATAAGATGGATGTGGAGGCACTCCTGGTTGCCCCTTTGGAAAATGGAAAATGCCATTATTAAATTTAATTATATCACTACACATAATATTATTATAAACATCAAACTGTCTAATAAAAAAATTGTGACAGATTTACAATAAATGCAAAAAATATACAATTATTATACATTTATTCACCAATCTAATTATGTTCGTGCAAAAACAATGAAAAAAAATACAAAAATATATATTTGCCAAGTTATTAGTCTGACCTGTTAAATTAAATTGTACAAAAATTATAGTAAACCTTTTACAAAATATTTATAACAAAAAATCAATACATAGGTCAACTCCATTCACTGTTATCTTCTAGAAAGTTCAGGTAAATTTGAGAGTAAAAATAAAGCAGGAATGTCTGACAAAAAATAAGTATTCTATATCTTATGAGCTGTATATCTGTCACATTACAACATGTAAACTTATCAAATTAAATGTGTGAAATACTTTGTGATTAATCATTAAAAAAATGTATAAATTATGGAAGAAACTAGAAAGAAAATAAGAAAGTGTACAGTATATTTCTCAACAAATTTCTATATAGGCACGGTGTAGGATATTATATTTCTGTTATCTACAAAAGTAGCCGGCTCCTATATGAATTTATTATTAATACTACACCAGTTATTAAAAGTGGGTGTTGAAGATATACAATAGATAATGATTGGAATTTTAGATATTCACTAACCTGCTGATAAGGATTCATAGCGACAATTATTTAGATTAGAACAATAATAATATGAACAACAGATTCTATCTCCAACGAAACTGGAAACACTCCACAAGTCTTATATATCAGACACACCCGTATTTGTTATCGAATAGCTGACTATTATAAAAGATTACACTTGCGTTGGACTTCAGCCAACACCGAAAGCGTGAACGATACAATATTCTTAAAGCAAGTAAATATAAATACGAACACGCAATTGGTTATTAAAATTACGAGTAATGTAACGCAAAGCACGCCAACGAATCGAATTTATAGAAAAATGAGAAGTTCTGCCTCGTTCCGCAACAGTATGGACACCGGCAAAACCAAACACGTCACGTGATATTGTGACGTATCTGCAAACGTCATAAACGCCAGTTTTCTGTTTACGAGGCATTGAATCATAATACTATCGTCCTACACAACAGGTTGCAAGACTCATGCAATGAGTCACACTTTAACGAAGAAGATGATATTATTATAATGGTTATAATGACACTGTTTTATTTTGAAATATTGTTACCAATGTACAGTGAAAAATAAAATAAATAGATAAATGATCTTTAGCGGGGGAGGGGGGGGGGGGGGGTTTGTTTAGTTGGTTTAGTTGAAACATATTATTTTTTATAAAAGCATAAATCATAATTCGGCTGATTCTCTTAAAAATTAAGCTTCTCTAAATTTATTTCTTCTCTTTATTCACTAACTATACCTAATTGATTTTTGTACATTTCACTAACTATAATTTTTTTTCTCTTTATTTTTTTATGAATTCTCGGGCATAATCCCATCAACCTATATTGTGTAGACTAAAAATTCAAAGGAAAAATTGATGCGATCAAACAAACTTTACAATCAAAGACATTGGTGTTGCAAAGCTTGAAGGACATCGATTTTTTATTGTGGGAGTCCTTTTGTGGCTTTATCAGGTATTAATTAATTGAGGAACAATATTTAAGTATAAGTAGGAAGGAGACCATTATCATCTTAACGTTAAGGAATGAAACAGCTTATGAGCTTATTATATAAATTAATAATTCTGGAACATGTTTTCTGAGAAAATTAGTATCTACTACATTATAAGTCTATACCATTTAGGTCATTTCATAAGCCTGATTTGGTATTTCTTCATCTTTCACTGCCTCCACGACATTTATATGTCTTATTTATTATTCCTGCTGCTATCTGATATTTTTCAATTCACTTTTTTATTAGAATTTTGATATAGTGGGGCTGTGGGGCGATTTGATTCCCAGAGATTAAAAGTATTGGGTTAGTTGGAGGAAGAAATGGAACCTCTGCGATAAGCTCACCCACAGTATATTGATTTTATGATTGCAAATTTGATTGTAATCGATGTACAGTAGAGAAAAAAAGAAATATTTATTGTGAGTGGGCAAGTAAAAAAAAGCATGTTATGTTAATAAAACTTTATTGTCAGATTTCACCTGACTAACCATCATGAACAAATAATGATTAGAATTCAATGACAAACTTTATAGAAACATATAAACAATTAACTGACTTATAATAATATGTAAAATAAAACAAAGATAATAATATAATATATTGATAAAAGTAATAATGAAAATCTTGAGCAATCATTGGATAGACATCTATACAATCATTCAACAGTCATATATAATATTTTAACCAGCATTCCTTACCTTATACCTACAATCAGATAATATATTATAAATTTCTAAAAAAAAAATATATTACCTATTCATATAATTCTTGATAAAAAATAATTCATAATACAGTACAAACATAAAAAAAAGAAATCAACCATTTTTATGCATTTCCAATAATTTATAGAATTGTGAACAAATATGTGCAAAATGTGGAAAATGAATTTTAGTAACAAAAGTAAAAGTCTGTTTTCTCTCTATTGAACAAAATCACCATCTTTTGTTAATTTTCGGAAATAAAAATGTTACGTGATGTGATATGTGCTCATTTCAAAAAAAGAATTTTATCATATTGATAGATAGATAATATATCTGTTCAGTTTAACAAACTATGTAATGTAAATAAATTCATCCTTTTTCACCATTTTTTTATTCATAATTCCAAATTTATCCAAATGAGTCAATCAGAACAATACTATTTCAAAGAAATTAAATACACTTTCACAAGATAATTTCAATTTATTAATTCAATACCTACTTAAAGTAATATTTTCTAAAATTTTCTAAGCATTTTTGTACAATGTATGTATATAGGTAGGTATAGTTAAAATGATTTTAAACTTTTCTACAATTTTTGAGTAATATCGTATTACATTATAATATATATTTCATTTTAGAGATTATAACAATTGTCTCAATTTGATTTTACTATTTTTATTTACAATATTCTTTAAAATGAGAAGTATGTTTTTATGTATAGTTTCTAAAATGTTTTCTATTTGATAGAAAACTAATAATTTGATATTTTTGTGCTCAAGATTTCATGGATAACTTTACAATTTCCATAACTCAAGTTTCTGTTAAATGAGTTATATAATTTTTGTTTGCGCACACTAGATGGTTTAAGTTGCCACACATGATTTCAATGATTTTTTTTGATGTTATTGTTTCACAATATCAAATATTACCTACATACATTTTTAGATTGAATATTTACATAAAATTGAGTAGATACTAGGAATCAAAAGCAGTGTAAAATATAAGTGACCTAGTTAGCTATTTCCAACCTCATGCTTCGAATACTCGGTTTTCAAGTAGAAATTCTGAGAAAGTCTCGAGTACTGAATTTTTAAAAGACAACTTATTACAAGGAGTTCTTTAATATACAACCAATTAATCATAAAAGTGTTTAATAATTTTTTTGAATTGCCTCTCTTTTTAAGAATTGAAGGATCATAAAATTTAAATACCTACATCAAAGTATATTTTAGCTAATGAACTATGTATTTTGTAAAACACAATGAGTGTAAACTGTTTAAATTTATTTGATATGCATTAATTTCTAGGCAACATAATGGATAAGAACAATAACACTAGATAATAATAAACTTTTCTCGCAAACACAACATTGCAACAATATGTCATAAAATTCTATGCATATTTAATAAATTATTATGAATGATAAGTAACTACATAAAATCTGGTAAAAAATAACATTACAAATATAGAAAATGATGTGTTTTGTATATTTCTACAAAATAATACATCTATATATTTTTAAAAAGCATTTATAATGCACTTTTTAATTCATTAACCAAGTAAAAAAGATGTAACTTTCATTATTTGACTTGAGATATTATGCAGAGAGTAATCTGCTCAACTTGATCAATTTTTTTAGGGTTATTGGACTTAAACAAAACTTTGGTATAGATCATTATAACTTTGACAAACTGTGCGAAATGAATGAAATTTCAAATACCATACTGATAACATATACATAAAATAAAATGTAATGAATTTTATTTCTATTAAATTTATGTTTAAAATGTGTTAGAGAAACATTTTTTAATTTGTTTATTTATTTTCCTCAAATATATGTATTTAGTAACTCTAATATCTCTAATAATTCGAATATTTGTTATATTATAATACATTTTATTTACATTTTAAAATATATACAACGATGCAATACTTATGTGTACCTTATTAATATTTATTTTTCTTATCTTGGCAGTGAAATTTGAAATAAATTTTGTATTTTATTTTAATAAGATCTTCTTATATATAAATACCTATAGCTTTAAGCATAAACCACTTACATTTTTTTTTGTTTCAATAAAAAGGAATGTTTAGATTCTATGATTTAAGGTCAGTTTTTCGCTACAACTAGTCATGGACGACTGTAAAATTATTAGCCATTTAATAACCATTAGCAACAGACCATTAAAGGTCACGTGGTCTTGTCTATGGATTTGCTTTTGCTTGGGGGGCAAACAGTCAGATTGTGCAAATCATCCTTGTAGGATATTATGCCATAAGAGAAAAAAAAGAAAGTCAGACGACAAAATAATAACAAAATCGACACTGACAGTTTTTTTGATTATTAGGTATTCTTTAGGCGTTCCACCTAATATTGAGTAATTTTGTAATACTGACAGTCGGAAAGGATAATACCGACATGACAACGCTCTTCTTTGAAATAATTTACTATCTGAGATAGCATGTGTTATGGTACTTTATATCTTTTTCACGCATAGTTAGAACTGCGCAGTTAGAAAGAGATACCACATTTTTGTTTGCTTTGTCATTGTTTTAGAACAGCGCAGTTAGAAAGAGATACCACCTTTTTGTTTGTTTTGTTTTTGTTCCGTTGTGGACCTCCAAACATTTTTCTGTGACGTCATCCTTTAATGGTCTATTGCATTTATAATATGTACATATTATGCGTATGTAACAACATTATCTAAAATGATCTATAGATGGTGTTGGTATGTACTCACAGAGCACTATTTCAATGTGTCTTGAATTTTTACACTACAATTAGCTATCAAAGAAACATCAAATGATTATTTTTCATGAAGCTCTCCGCAATTAATTGTAGAAATGGAAAGTTTATATATGTCAAACAAAAAATCTATTAAAAACTTTAAATGCATAAACAATTTATTGTTGATAATTGTTTATGGAAGATATGAGATGGTTTTCTATGGTGACAGATGACAGTTTGAGTGTAAAAGAGAAAGAATGATGCCAATTATAGACCATTAAAGGATGACGTCACAGAAAAATCATTGAGGGGCATCAGGCATCCCAATACAACAGACGATTACGGTGTAATATTAGGTGGAACGCCTAAAGAATACCTAATAATCAAAAAAACTGTCAGTGTCGATTTTGTTATTATTTTGTCGTCTGACTTTCTTTTTTTTCTCTTATGACATAACATCTTACAGGGATGATTTGCGCAATCTGACTGTTTGCCCCCCAAGCAAAAGCAAATCCATAGACAAGACCACCTGACCTTTAATGGTCTATTGTGGTGTAAAAGAAACTGAGAATATCAGAAAATAGAAAAGGGCGTTTTGGAGCGATGCATGTATGGGGAAGGCATGACATGTAAGGTGTGAACATTCAGCATGGGTGGTTGGTATGCAAATTTTATAGACCATTAAAGGATGACGTCACAGAAAAATCATTGAGGGGCATCAGGCATCCCAACACAACAGACGATTACGGTGTAATATTAGGTGGAACGCCTAAAGAATACCTAATAATCAAAAAAACTGTCAGTGTCGATTTTGTTATTATTTTTTCATCTGACTTTCTTTTTTTTCTCTTATGGCATAACATCCTACAAGGATGATTTGCGCAATCTGACTGTTTGCCCCCCAAGCAAAAGCAAATCCATAGACAAGACCACGTGACCTTTAATGGTCTATACAGTACTTGAATATAAAGTTGTTGAATGAAAGTATTTAATTATGAACATATCTATTGATAGCATCTTACCTCACCAAATTCTCAATTTAATACAATATGTTGGAACACAAAATTTGTAAATAATCTTATCATTTGGTACCATTGCAAATAAAATATTTCTTATTTTTTTTAAATCATATTACTTTTTGGTATTTTAAATATTAGGTATACTTTGAATGCAATTAATAATGATAAATAACATAACATATATGGCAGTTCACACAAATTGAGCTAGCTAAAATATAAATATTGTATTATGGATACTAAACGCAATGATACATATATACAATAATAATAATTTATTTACCAAAAAAAAAATATTTACAGAACAGAGTATAACAATTTTTTACTATTTAAATTCACATTTATGAACTCAATATTACCTCACTGGATTTGCACCCAATTAATACACCAAACACATATACAGTAAGCAAAAATAGCTTTATATTGCTTTGCAAACACTGATGATAGATTTAAATCTTTAAGAAAAATAATTGCTTTTATAAACTTACAGGTTCTGGAATTATTTTTGATATGCATCTACTTTTCAAAACATTGTCGAACTGCAAATATTTCGGCAAAACAACAAATAGAAAGCATATTTTCAAGTTCAAATGATTTCAGTACTTATGTAACAATGTATCAAAGGTTTTTGTAATATTTCATATTTGAGGCGTATAGTTCCAATCGACGATAAGTCCAATTTATATCAAATTTCAACTAAACATTGATTAAGAACCATAAGTCCGCAGACAGTCATCCATAGCTCTAGATTTATCCAAATTCAATATGGCAAACTTAGTGTAAACTGTGCGTGCGGTATTCCAAAAGCCGATCAATTCCTTATGAAAGTTTCAAACTCTGTTAAGTTCAAAAATGGTTTGATATTTATGAGGTGAATCTGTAGTATTTTTAATTATTTTTTACATTTTCATTCTCTGGTTAAACATCTTTCGAACTGAGCATATTAGAAACAACTACTTTCCCCATATATCAGTAGATATCAAATATATGGGCCTACCAGAAAATCAAGTAAAATGGACTTAACGCCGATTGGAACTATACACTTCATTTCAAAATTAATACCAATGCAAAATATATATTTTGATCCATGACATCAATATTCCACTCACATGTATCATGTTGTAAGCATTGTTAATAATGCCCCTATTCATAAAAATAGATCATTTTAAAACCTTGGACTAATGCTTGTTTTAAGACTGACTGAAATGAAAATTTTGGACCCTAGGTCCAACTTACTCTTTTACAAATTTTTTATTACAATTTAAAGTCTATGTATAATATGTTGCTGTGAACGGCTAATCTTTCCTTTATATTTAACATATTTATATATATTTTTATACAATTCAAATATCTATTATTCTGCTATTGTTTTCATAAAATTCATAGTCAACATTATTGGCTACATGTTGTTATTAAATTTCATTTTAAATAATGTTAGTTCAATAATTTACTTACATTTGATTACATGTCATTATTTTTTTTCATCATTTTTATTTTGGTCCAATAAATCCTACAAATAAAATCATATAACCTATTTATTATACACATTTTAAAATTAATTTAATTATAATTTAAGAGAATATCTACATTACAATTATATTATCTTTAATTTTTTATTTTATGAATATCACAATTCTGTTAGATATTATGGAAGCATGTTCGTAGAAACGATACAAAACCTTTCATAAAGAGATTGCAATTTATTTGTGCGAATACAACACTCAGTGGTTATTTGTTTTTATCACAACATTTTGTATTATGACCTAGAATTATAATACTCAGCTCACATATACACAAGACGTCGCAATATCATCAATTCATAACGATATATATATTATTATTATTTAGCACGTTAATACATTCACTCGTAAGCCTCATTCATGTCTCAGACTTTGATAACATAATATTGTGATAGTAGGCACGTATGTATTTAAATATGAACACCACAGAGTACAGTAGAGTAATCTGAAAGCAATCTCATTATGTCCGGTTTCTCGTTATTCCGAGTAACTTTACATACAATGTGATAATATCGTCACACTGTAGTTACTCGATCAATTTCCACATATCTAACAGAATTGTCGCTGTGTCAGCAAATCACTTCTTTGTCCCCAAACACAGCCGTGTCTGATGAAAGACTTTCTAATCTTCTTTGGAATGCTGAAGATCTTCTTCTTCTTCTCATTCTCAGCAACATGAAAACGGTAAATGATGCAGCTGATATAATAGCAGCGCACAGAGCCAATAGATATTGTACAGGTAATTGAAGAAGGAAGGAACAATGTGTAATAGATTCATCATATCCTGAAGGACAGTGTGATACTCCGTCACACCATAAAGAAGAATTGATGCAGGCATTCAATTCAGGGCAGCGGTATTTGCAGACATCTAACATTGCGAATATTGCTGGTATAGATTCATGTTTCCTAAAAGTAAAAATTATAATTATATTTACTGATTTTAACAAGATAAGATGGGCTTCTGATAATTCATCAATTATTATCTTTTATCATAATCAATACATAGTATTGATTGATTAATGTGTAAGCCCTTGTAAATATAATTGATATGTATCTACCTACTGTAAATGCATAAATTTTGTTTCATATAACTTTTAACCAAATAATATCAATCACTCAGTTGCACGGGCCATATGATAAGCAAAAAATCCAATTTTTTAAAATAGTTATTTTTGCTGTAGATTCCACAAATAAAATAATCTAAAATTTGAACATTTCTAGTATTAGAAGTCCACACTTATTTATGGTTTTGGTTGATCGTCATAGTGCCTTAAAATTTTAACACACCATATTATCAGAATATTACAATTTCAAGTTGATGGAACGGGGTAATTGAATTTTATTCAAAGATTTAATATGTTGTAACTATTTTAATGCTTACCTTCTTGACAACTCCAGCCATGATATAGTGTATGTTCCAATATCTGTGCCAATTAATTGAACAGCTATTGATCTAGGGTATTCTTGTCCTAATTTATCTATTGATGGCATTGGAGCCATTATTGGAAGGTTCACCATATTCGAACCAGCTCCCCAACCTTCCGAGAAGACTTCAATCGTGTTATGTTTCTTATGAGCCGGTGGAGATGGACAGATTATATATGGTGGTAGAGTTCCAGGGTAGATTGCTATGCGATTCTTTGTCAGACAGTAATCTCTTTCTTCCCGTAGGATGGATATATTGTTGGACAAGTTACGTTCATCGACCACAGGTTCATTCATGAATATACCTTTCATTTTAACATACAAATAATGTCCCACAGATGGATCTATTAACCATGGATGGTGAAGACAGTCAATCTGAAAATAAAAATACAAGTAAAATAAATTGTAGCTGACTTCTAAATGAAAGTTTCATGGCTAGAACTTAATTGAATTTTGCATTCACAATACTTATAATAGGTATACACGATAACGTTGACATAAATAAATCTTTATTAGTCATAAAATATACATGCCTATAAAAAAAATTACAGTAAAAAATCCAAAAAACTTGTGTAGATACTAAAACAAACAAGATGCAAAATAAAATATAAGAGTTAGGAGATGTTTAGTAGCCAAATGGTAGTGTCAGACTTTCAGTAGATTGATCCCAAGTTTGAATGCTTTCACTGCCAATCTACTTAAATTTTAAAATACAAGTATTTGCTTATTGTGAAGGTGATTCATCTTTCTTTAAAAGTTTCATAACAATAAACAATTTATTACCTCTTCTATAGTGTATGCAGGTTGATTGAGTGTTATTTCTCCACTAGATCCTGTTACCCTTTGAGCCTTCGGACAAGTGGCTGATCTGATAAACTCGTAAGTTCCTTCGAAAAACATATTTGTAAAATCGTCAGAAGCACTCATGTTGATAGCTTCAAACCTTACTTCAGCTACATGAGATCCAGATATGTAAGTGAATGGAATAATTCCTTTTGGTGTTGAACAAAGACAATCCTGAGATACTCCTGGAGCACCCGACCATGGTACTTCGTACATTGTGACAGATGCTCTTGGTTTCCCAAGACAAGCCAGTCTTGAAGTTCTTGAACTATTATGTGTCATACAGCGGTTTGGTTTATTAGTTTCAACTGTAAATGATGTGATGGTGATTTTGACTCTTTCTCCTCTTTGAGCTTCAAAGCGGTATGAACAACTGTAAACAAAAGCATAATTAAATTCTAGTGAGTTCTTGAACATTTTCTCCATGGAGTGGAACATAGAAATAAGAAATATATAAGATATTCAGGATTTGTGACCATATCATAATTATGTTTGCCTATTTATGAACTAAATCAATTTACTAGCTATCGTTTTTGAAGATGTTTCTATCTTAATCTCATTTTGACAATAATTTCATAACTGTTACTATACTTGCCTTAAATTTTTAGCACCACCTCTCCCATACAAAAACACATCCCTTGGAGCAGTAAATTTCTGTGGAGGTTCACTCGTAGCTTCTGTGGATCTGCTAAAGAATCTTCTGGAACAAGGACCTGAACCAAAAGCCTCACCATCCTGTTGCAAGTCGACAAATTCATATAGCGCCTTGAATGTAACGGGTCTAAAAGTAAATAAGGTAGTTCATTATTAGAATGTGGCTGTAGAAGATAGCGGAAAATCAGTGGGGGACCCCAAAAGAAAAGGCAGGGGTGCGTATCAAACTTGTATGTTGAATAGCTCGGTTTAGATTGCCTAGAAGTCCTGGAAGAAATAATAGAGAGGGATCTCTGGAGGAAATACATATGAAGGTGTAATGGGCTCCCGACCCAACTACAATTAAGAGAAGAAACTGTATGTAAGTATTATTAGAATATTGAATCCTCTCATTACAGTTTGTCAAAATCTATGCTAGAGTTCATTGGATTGATTAATTTACCGCAGAAAGCAAATTTTTGACACATTACTATCATACTGAAATTTGGAATATAAAATTGACTATGGGTGTACAATGAACATATTTATAACGAATGTGTAATAGCATTTGAGTAGCTCACTTTAAAGCTGTTGAGTCGGCCAGTCTTAGTTCTAGTGTCATAGTATCTCCTGTTGAAAGAAAACTCTCAGCTGGTCCACAAGGTCTGGGAAGTCTTGGAGCTTCTGTAGTTCTAAATCCTCTTTCATTCTTGAAAAATCTTCCATCAGATAAACCAGGTCCAATAAGTTTGCCATAAGTATTACCATCATATACATAATCTCTATCATCTCTACTCCTGTACTGATTTCTATCATATCGATCTCTATCGTATCGGTCCATTTGGTCACGTCTTCCATACAACCCAAAATTGTCATTGAGATTAAATTTTGGGGCTTGAACTCTTGGTGCACCATCTGGACCAAGGAGAGAATGATCACATGATCTTGGAACTCGATCTCTACAATATCTTGCCAGTATCGTGGCGTTTCCAGGTGGTTTTCCAACTGTTACAGGTTGATCTAAATTTCCAGATTTTAAAGCCTTCCATTTTTCTCGATCGCTGTAATATGTTGAAAAAAAAATCGTAAAAAGGCGAATGAATAAATGAATTTAAGACGAAAGGAAATAAAGCAGAAATCAATCAATAAACAATTATGTTTAATACCTAGTTGAAATTGTTGATAAAATTAAGACGAAATAGAGATGTAGGAAAACATGTAAAACTTTCTTGGTAAAAAGTTGTTTAATGTACCTACCTATCTATAATCATTTTCAGTAGAAAAGGGAGATAGTATGTAAAAGTTGAAATAACTTTATTTCTCGGATATTGCAGGAGTCCAAGGACTCCTATTTATCCGTTTAGGTGACGATTTATTAATATTTTAATTCTCTCTAGTTTAATACAAGCTTCTTTCGGATCAGACCTAGTAGATTTTCCCTTATTTATGTATTTTTGTGTAGTTTTAAAATTATTATCATTATTTTTTGTTTTTATTTTTAAATTTGTCTTTTAATGAATTTATTATATTTGTATTTAAATTTTCATTTTTATTTTTTGACTTTAACTGGAGAATGTTTTGTCTATTTTTATGTTGTTTTTATATTTTTGTACATGTGTTGAATGATTGTGTGACGTTATAAAGTTTATCTGTATACTTGTAAAGGCAATTGCCGTATATTGTGTTAAAATAAATAAAATAAAATACCACTATGCTAGTATGTAAGTCTATTGAAATTCTAAGAAACTTACCAAGTTGAATAAAGATTAAATTTCAAATTACAAGCCCCAAACGCCTACAAATCTTAAAATTTAATAAGCTTGTATGAATGATAAGTAATTGAAATGTAGGTAATTTTTTTTACCAAAATATGTCACTGCAACCAGGCGCAATCCTTAGAGGACCATCCCAAACATTTAGATGACTCGCACAAATTTCTTCTTCAGGTAGTTGTGGTCCAAGTGCAGAACTGACATGGAATTTCAGTACAGAAAGCCAAACTCTAAATCTAGGAGGTGGATATGTAAAACCAGGTCTTCTCCATGGATAAGGTGCCAAAGGTCTTAGTGGTCCAGGTGATGTCGGTACTGAAGTATCTATCCCTTGCAGATGATAAAGACAAGTGATATTTGGTGTCAAAGAATGCTGCGGACTTTCTAAGACACCTTTTCCAGTCCCTCTAAGCCAAAATTCGCAAGCTCTTTTATTCCTTGCATACGTCGGTGACTGCTGATCCACAAATTTTACCTAGAAAAATAAACAAGCCAAGTGAAATATTTCAGGAAATTCTATTCGACTGAAATGAAATACTTCGCTTTATAAAATGTATGACTGATAAAGTTTTACAATAACCCAATTGAATGTTCAAATTTTTAAGAAGATTGATACCTATAAATTTTAAAGTTTTGAACTTTTATTAACACAGATCAAGCGCGAAGATTCGCTTGAAAAAGTTATAGAAGGATTTCAAACTACAGATGTAAACTTATAATTTATGAAGGGTCGTTCTAAAGAAAAAGAGTGTATTTTTACCTATTACTATTTCAGAAAAGCAATTTACAGATAAAGTACCTCAACCTCCAATTGAAAACCATGAAGAGCTTGCATTGGAGCTGGATGCAGGAATGTGCCATATGGAGATGTAGTAAATTCAACTAGGAGTTCTGGACCGCTAGATACTGCTTCTGGAACCGCTTCTCCTCCTCCGCAAAACTTTAAAATGACAGGATCCCGTGTTGTATAACCATCATAAATGGTCACATAATCCTGCACGTCATCACATTCTGTCCAGACTTTTAAGGTTCTTACGTGAACATTGGTTGATTGCTGTTGCTGTTGAGTAGGAGCATATAAAGCTGACTGACTCCTGATAGAAATAAGCTGACCTTTCTTCTGTTTCACAGTAATTAGAGCATGCTTTCCAGGAGGTACTTCATGTTGTCTGACAGCGTAATAGCAAGTTAAATTTCTTGGGTAAACTCCAGGGAAATTTGGTGATTGAAGTCGGCATATTTTTCTATCACAATCGCTAAAAATTCGCGAGCAATATGTGCCAGATATGAGATCTCCTAGATAATATTCTTGGCGAGGAGGTGGTGGCGGTTGATTTTCTTGACCATATTCGTCTGAAGATGGAATAAATCTGGACATATTGGTACCCATTGGCATAAAAGGAATGTTATCTGTAAACAATGAAAAGAAATGCAATGTATTAACTGTTAATGTGTTAATAAAAAATTGTTCACAATAATACAAAACATAAATTTAAGAGTTTTACCCCACCTGTTGAAATTTCCCCTCCTCCATATCTCACCGTAGCCAAATCTTTTCTGAGCATTTTATATTCCATTCTGAAATCGAAATTGTAGCCAGATTGGTCCTTGGATAATCTAAGTAGTTTTACAGTTAACGTGATGGATCTTGTTTCACTGTAGTAAACAGCTGGTCCCCAGGAAGTTCCACACCAGGATCCTCCAACCAATGGGCGTCCAAGTTCTCCGATTTGAAGAGATCCATCAGGACATCCATCAGCAGTGAAGGATACGAATCTTCCCAATGTGAAACTATCTAGTGTAACCTGTGGACAAAACAGAAGGGTTTAGTAAAAGTACGAGTGTTTGTTTATTATGCCTACAAAATCATTAAATTATCTGTAACCAAATTTATGACACCAGGCAGTAACCCAGCTGTTCGAAGCATAACCCGACCAGCTCAGAAAATCCCTCTCTTTTTTTAATCATGTTTTTTCTGTGACAGCTGTATGAGTCAAACCGAAAAGTCCTTTGAGAGTAATGATTAAATTTGTTTAATTGAGTTTCAAATTTTATAAAGTCTAACTGTAAACTGTAAATAAAATAAGAAGGATTATAATATACGAGTGTGCTAAATTATATAGGTACTATATTATAAATTACTGCGCAAATTGCGAGATGATGTGCAGGATTAATAATCTAAAATTGTTTTTTATGCGACTATGCTGCGTTACGATGAGTTTCCTCCCTTCCCTTTCCCTTACTTGCTGTGCTCGATTAATGTTAACATAACTATCATAATTTTATATTTGATTTGTAATGTGTTGTTTTGTTTTTATTATTCTTGTTTATTTGTGTGTTGATCCAGTATTGAATTGATTGATAGTGATTAATGTTTGTTTCAAGATTAATGCTTTATCTCTAATATTTTTATTATTATTTGTTTTTCTTTTTATATTACATGACAACCTTATGGGCTAATGAAATATACTAAAAAATAATTTGTATACACTTTTAAATTGGGAAATGCATGGTCTCTTGTAATGATTATAATTGTTTGTATTAATTTGTATGTGTTGTCTGAAGTGTGTAACTGGTTTTGAATAAATAAACATAAATTTTAGTTTATTTTTATCTCCGTGGAGTTCCCGTCAAAAATAGGTCATGCACTCTTTTTTGTAAGTTTTCGAGTGTAAGAAGGTAATCTTAAAACATTACGTTTAAGACATTTAGTATCTTTAGTTTAGCGATGAGATATGCTTTCCGTCCTGAATGTGTTAACATTTATTGGCAAATAGAGGACGACCTGCTTGTATATTACTTGTAAGTAGTCTGTCCGCTCGTTACTTCACTTGTGGAAGACGTCGTGATGGTATAGATCAGGCGTCGGCAACCTATGGCACGCGTGCCAGGCTTGGCACGCGATGGGGTTCTGAATGGCACTCTACAAAGTAATCAGGGAAATCGCGAAAATATCGAGACGAAGTGATTTTTAAATAAGAGAAAATGTTTAATTATAATTATTTATCTAACGTGGCTCGCAATAAAATTTTTTAATTTATGTTGGAATTTTATGTTATTTTTATAATAAATATGTTTAAAAGATAAATTTGGTATAAAATTCTTCTCCTCTAGAACCCCATTATATAATTTAGAATTAAGGCGGCACCCTGAATCATATTGGTAGAGTGGCTTGGCACACCACAGCTAAAAGGTTGCCGACCCCTGGTATAGATCTATGGGTAGATATTTTTTTTTTTCAAAATAATGGTTATCACATCACAGTTGTGTAAATAGTATTTTTTTATAGGAAGCAACTAATAAATTATCTCTTATCTCAAATTTGTGACATACCTTGTCTTATATGTTTCTTTAGTCTAATTGTTTTGTGTCTTTTTTTGTAACAGATCTTTCCTTTGTTTACATGTTTTGTATGTATACAGAGGTTTAACATGTTAAAGGCTTTGGCCGTAAATATTTGTAAATAAATAAATAAATACCTAATACATATACTTAACAACGTCTCTAGAGATATACTTGGCATATTTAGGTACCTAGTATAAAATTAATTTAAATGTTATCAACCTGATTTCGAAAAATAATTAAATCTCAGAGAAATACGAAGCTTAAAATAAATAATGATGAAAAGAATAAAAGGAGAGTATGTAATTGATATTAAGAAATAAAAAAACATAAATTTGAAGAAAAAAAAAAAAATCGCCTCTGGGTAATGGGATGAAGAACGAAGCCTCTAATAAAGAAGGACTTAAAATAGGAAGATTATGATTTATGAAATTTCTTCACAATCATTCAATCATTTTACAAATTACAATCGTTAAGAAAGCTTTTCAATTTTAATTTTATTAAATAAAATATAAAAATATATTATTGAGCACTGTTTAATCTCCACTATGATAGGTTAGATACCGAACGTTTTCGCCTATACTTGTAGGCATCTTCAGGGAAACTGAAATCTAAAAATTGTGAGGGCTGTTGTTTTTAATTATTATATAAAGAAGACTAATATTCTAAGCTATTTTTATACTTACATTATGTAAAAAATCTAACAATTAACATATCAATAAACTTAGATATATATTTTTTATTTGTGCATGTGTGTGTACGTAACGGAGATAACTCCGACGAACATTTTTTATCAGTAAAATTTTAATGTGCTACATAAAAAACTTAGATATGAAATTTTGGCTTAATAACTATAACAAAGTTCCTAAAAAAATTGAAACAGAACATTAAACAAGATCAGATAACTAAAGATAATGATAAAACTTACACCTCCAAGAAGGGTATGAAATTAAGTACACGTAAAATGTCTTCATAAAACAAAATGAAGTCAAAACCAGAGAGGACAACGTTTATTTATCTATTTTCAGTCTAGTGATACCACAAACCAGTATTCTGTCTCAGATTTCAACCCCTACATGGGTAATTTTGTGAACAATATTATAATATCTCATAGGCGAATGCGAACCAATTAGCCAGAAGCTATTGTCTTTGTTAATTATAACACATTACCCACAATTTAACTCAAGGAAGACCTTTCATTATAAATATTATTATTGTCATAATCTTTGTAATACGAAGATAATATTCCATCTAAAATAATATTTCAACAGAAATCGATGAAAGTATATTTTTATTTTGTATAAATTTGTATGGTCTAAATCCGTTCTATCACTACGCTACCATTGACAACACGGTGTTACGTATATACTCGTACAATATTCTCAAGCAACTATTAGTAAAATAATCATAGTTAATCTTTAGACGGGGTGGGCAAATAGTCGATCTCAAGCGATTTTTGGGACGATCGCGCGAATACTTCTAAAAAACTGATTCTCACTTTTAAAAAGTCCAGTAACAAAACCAGATTCGAGATTATGAGAAAAGGTTCTGTAACAAAACCGAGGTGATTTTGAAATATTTCAAATAACATTTTCAACTTAGAGATGAATATGCCAGCCATCTTAATTATTTTTCATGGCACAGAGAAGAGGATATGTTTTCACGTAGAAATTACGGAGTATGCAAGCAACATAATATTACATATTTATTCATTAAATATTACTTCATCAATCCTGAATGTCATATTTTTAATGCCTTAAAGGAGACAAACTGTATGTTTTTTATATGCAGTCAATTCACTGACTATCCTATACTATGGCTTATAATGGCAAATTAATGTAATAAATCCCTCAAAGCACGAGCTCTGCTCATATTTGAGGGAATGAATTGTTTTGCTTACTGTATAATATTATAAGTAAATGATTATTGTTGGAAATCGTATATTTATCAATAATAAATATGTTTGAAATGTTTGAAATAAATAGATTATATATTTTCAATTCATTAACATTGGACAGTGATAATTTTACACTAGTCAAAAAAACGTTGGAAGCCTTCTCCCGGCAGTGGGCGGGATAGGCTGAGAAGAAGTGAAAGCAAAAAGTGGTTAGGGAAGACGTGCTGAAGACTGATGTCTATTTTGCCAAGAGAAATGTTTAGACCCAGTATTGGGGATAGAATGATCGAATTTCCTACCCACTTTGAACTTTGGATTACAAAAGTTTTGGGTAATATTGTAATTTGTAACTACACGAGCGATGATTTATATTCAAATTATTAAACAACTGAGATAAGAGCAAGTTACAATATTAATAATTAATATTAATTCCCAAATGAAATGGCCATTCTTGTAATTCAGCTCCAACAAGGGTCGTAATATTTTTTTCATAAGGTTTGATAGTTATCTGCTTTGAATTGCTCAGAATTAGGTATACGATTGGAAATAGAAATACCTACTTCTCTAGTTACAAGAAAATTATTCACGGAATAATTTATTATTCTACTACTACTATTGGTATACCGTCACGGCGCTGCGGTAAAAAAAAATAATCGTTCATTGTGTCGGTGTTTAGGTAGTAAAATTCCATATTGAAATTAAAAAACAAATGTTTTCTTACTAGGTATATTGTTTTTTTTTATTGAGAAGACGTCTTTCGTCTTACAAGGACATTGTCAATCAGTCAATCACGTTTCTTGTATACAAGCTGTTTAAACGCTACAAATAAACTGAATAGCTAGATTACCTAAAACATAAGAAAAATCTCCTTGATAAATAACATTTATTGCAAAAACTATAAAAAAATCTCTGTAAGTAAATCCTTTCCGAAGAAATAGGACTTATTGCGATAAATAATGCCTGGATGTGTACATATACTTCAAAACGACTGCGACATATACATAATTATGTCATAGTGTAAGGGAAATTACCTAAGTAGGTACCTAAAGTGAAGAATGTCAAAGCGCTGAAACAAAGTAAAGTTAAAAACTGATTCAGTCTGCCTTGGTACGGGCTCATACCCAGTTAGGTAGATTTTTATGACATTTTGTGTTTTAAATACTGTTAAATAAATGAATGAATAAATAAATAAATAAATATCATTTATTAAGACAATTTCGATAAAACGAGTATTCAACAACTCACGAAAGTAATTTGGAATATTCAAAACTTAACAGTCTCTTGAAAAATAAGATCCTGAGTTACACCTGTTCAAATTATAAAAATACCTGAAAACTTATGAATCGAAAAACCACCGAAATTTCAGAATTTATTTATATCCACAGTCGTCACCTAGTGTTGTCACGACAGCTGTTGTTATTTGCATAAAGCGTTCTAATATCTATACCTGTATCACAACGCAGAGATAATATATTTCTTCATAACAAAAGGAAAGGGGTGAAATCTGGAGGCTTTCACAGTAGAAGCAGCATATAAAATATTATGATATATATTGTATATGGCTGACTGTACCTACATATACCCTTGTTGGCTATGTGGGAGAAACATGATTCTCGAAAAAGTCTACTTTAGTAACATGTTTCAAAAACATGGCATTCACGATTATCGACATCAATACCAACAGAAGTACGTTAACTGAGAAACGCATAACAGACAAGTTGTATTTTATTATGTATAGTAAGGAATTAGTCTGCAACTCTTTTTCTTAAATTTTCGAGTGGCCTGTAAAAGGCCGGTGTTCAATAAAAAATAAGATATTTTAAATATGAAATTCCACGATGAGAATTGCCACACTCCCTGAATGTTTTAATTTTTTGTTGGCACAGAGGGGACAGCTTGCATGTTTATTATAAGCAGCTAGCCTGCTGCTGGCTATCTCACTTGTGGGATATGCTGTGATGGTATAGTAGTAAGGAATTCTAGGATACTAATGATAATACAAGCAATGTATTACAGTGTACCTAAGTATATAAACGAGTTATCCATACATTTTTTTTTTTGAAAACTGGTTTTTCCACTCAAATGTTTAAAAAAGACATATACCTAAATATGCAATTAGTGTGTCAATTCAGGAACATACTCTATGTTTGCGAGATTGTATACAAATTATTACTTTTCTTCTTCTTCTCGTGCCGTATCAGACGTTGGCAATCACTCTGGCGAAGGCTTCTCTATCTTGCGCGACCCGGAACAGCTCCCCCACATGTCTCATCCCGGTCCATGTTTGCCTTCTACCAGGACCACGCTGCCCCTCAATCTTCCCCATCAGTATCAGCTGGAGCAAACTATACTAATCGCCCCGCAGAACGTGACCCAGATATGAAATCTTACTGACCTTAATGTCCTTCAGCAGCTGTCTACTGCAATTGGCTCTTCTCAAAACCTCCGAGTTGCTGACCAAATCTGTCCATTAGTTTTGATGTAATGTCCTTATTACTTTTGATGTAACTAATCTGGTAAAGATGTCAATAATATAGAAGCTTGGGTACACAATAATTGACTCAAATATTTATTTTAAGTTTTTATAGACTTATGAATACTCATATTTATCTAATTTCAATAAAGACCGATAAAAATGTTTTAATCATTTCATAAAACATATTTCACCTTTCGATTGTTCGTTTTTCTTTGTGTAATAGCGTTAAGTGAAGAGATGTATATTATCATGTTGAGTACTTGCAGTATGAAAGTTATTGTGCACGCGAGTATTCCACTCTTGTAAGAAGATTTATCATATCCCCAGACAAATGTTTTTGACATCTTTACATTGCACGATGTTCTTTCTGCTAGTTTCGCCATTTTGTCATATAAATATGACTTATTATTTTGTGAATACCAAGAACAGAAGAAGTAAATGGAAAAGAATGGGTCCTCATTGGATAAAATTAAAATTATTTATCATACTTTTTGAATAAAAATATTGCAGTCAATATTATTATTGCATCGCTGAGATGTTTTGTCACATAAATATTAAATTCCTAAATCACTCGCAAATGAGTGGATGGCCTTAAGAAGAAAATAATAGAATAAATATTAATTTTTCTTTCCTCAAGGTGGAAACAGTATCTACTCCTGCACATAGAGAGATCGCAGTTGCGATGGCTGGGTCACGTGCTTCGCATGCCAGAAGACAGACTACCACTTAGATCTTTGGAGACTGTAGGGGAGGGCAGAAGACCGGTGGGCCGCCTTAGAAGAAGCTAGCAAGGGCAGGTGTTAAATATGTGTGTTGAAAGACTTGGTTTGGAGTGGCCAGAGGTCCTGGAAGCAGCGGTGGACAGGGATTTTTGGAGGAGGTACCTAGGCGCAATGGGCCCCCGACCCAACTAGGACAAGGGGAAGAAGATGTATGTATGTATGAAATTTTCTTTACTTGCCTTTTGACCGTTTATCTTCTCGGTAACGCTATGGTTTTTCGTTCTTTATTTTCGTAAGTCAAACAGACTGCATCTCCCTCAGTCTACAGAGCAATGCACAGTGCTGAGAATGACACAAGACGTATTTATACAAATATATAAATTTGTCAGAAGATCGTGAGCATAGAGATGAGAAGGATATTTACACAGAGTGAAGGATCACAAAACGGCGACAAAGAAACAAAACATTCAGCATCATACTTTATAAGAAAGATCGAGGATATATTGTAGTTGTGTAATCGTTTGGATATCGTTTAAGGTTTTCTTCTGGGATCGCATTGGCCTTCAGCTGTAGTGATCCTTGTAAGAATCGTCTTATTGTCAGTAATAATAATAACAATAATCACCATAGATGATCGTTACAGGAGATCTTTAAAAGTTTCACCTATAATGTATTCAATAAAAATGTGACGTAATGATGAGTAATAAAAATGTGGCAAAAGAAATACAAAAAGTACTGAAATTAAGGTAGGAATATAATGCATAATTAATTAATCGAATTCCTTTTGCTCGAAATCGAATAATAATAAGCAACAATAACGATATCTTATCGATCAATCACTGAAAATAAACAACATTTGTAGAGTAAAACATAAAGAACAAAAACGATCAACATTTTATTTCTTTCCCTTTCTCATTTGGGGTAAGAATTTGTTATTCTTGCTTGTTTTATTTTCCTTTACTTTCAGAAGTTAGTGTATGTATTATAACGTTAGTCCGATGGTAAAGAAAACGTTCGAAATGGAATTTATTACCGTTCGATATAAGTTTTTTGTTTACTTACACATTACGATTTATAGTGTTTTGTGTTATTAAAAGATTTTGTATACGTATATTTCGATTAACGGTTTACTCCAGTGTTTTTTTTTTCTCAATGTTTTTGGATATAATATTATGTTTAGATTATTAATAACGATATGAAGCCACATTGAATTTCTAGACACGTTCTGAACTAAACATAAAAATATCCTTTTTTATTATAGGTATGTTATTAATCTTTAGTTTCTTTTATATTAACCTATTTTAGGACTACTTAACCCAATTTTATTACATATTTGGTATTTCCCTATTAAGTACTTAATTTGTCTGATTTTACAGGAAGCCAATAAAAACATTATAAATGAAGCAATTGATTATCTCATCTTTTACCTTTTGGTGATATCTAAAAAGAGTAAGTATGTATTCCGAAGTACTGTTTTCATGCTTTAAAATATCCAAAAGGAAGTTTAGTCTTGTATTTCACTTACAAATATCTGATGACAGTACTTCATAACTAACTGTCAAACTTGTCATATTTTATATCGAAGTATCAGAGACGCTTCAAATGGAAGAGGCTGGTTTCTGCCCTGTGCTCCAGAGAGAAGCGTTGAAAGGCGAGATGCTGATAATTTGTCTGAACGAACTCTATAAAGGTTATGATGGTTTGGTGATTTTTGGCCGGCCAGCCCCTCATTATGGCACCGCCGCGCCGGTGTATACAAGATTTCTCGTAAATGGAAGTTCTCAGACTTCTGTGCCATCCGAACGAACTCTGATACTTACTAAATAATAAAATGTTTTTATAAGCACGCAGAAGATAATAAGCGTATTAATTACGTGCATTTAGTTCGCTGGCTACGCCACTTGTGGGTTATACAGTGATGGTATAATAATAGCAGTAATTTAAATGTTTATACCTACTACAAAAATGTATTGTGTTTTCACAATGCGAGTCAGCATTAATTCAAAATATATCTACTAAAAAGATTTGGGACTCTATATTTGATTAATTGATCTTACGAGATATTATTATCCTTTCCATCTCTCGTTTCCTGTAGAATCCTCATTGAGGATGGATTGACTTTTGTGTGAATAAAGTGGAAATATCCTTCGAGTAGACAATAATTCAACAGGATATAAGAGCTTTCAAATGAAATTTCATCGTTCAATAATCTTTCTAAGTTCTTATCTATTAAGTATTTTCTACTATTCCAACAGCAATATTATCAACTTTTTCCATCTAACCTCCATTTTCCAACGATATATTCTAAACGTAATATAAAAAATCTTTATTAATAATAATCATATCTATCATTTTTAAAGTCGACGCCTTTTGCAAAGTAAAAAAATAAACCGTTCTGTTGCGATTTTTTATAAAATGATTTGCCAACTTTGCGAATGAATTGAAAAGAATATTTTGACATTTCAAATTTGCAATAATTCAGAGATAACCTTTTAGGTCAAATAAAGAGTTATTTTTTATTTAAAAAATAACAATAATAAACAACAAAACAACATTGAACACATTAAAATACTCCTTCCATAAGCAACTAAATGCTTGTGGGGAGTGTTGAATTTTAATAACAAAATACATTTTTTAAGTATTAAATTAAAAATTGAATTTTTTAACAAATTTAAATTTTTGATACCAAATTACAAAATAACATTTAATAACAATTTTAATAACAAAATTACATACATAAACACATGAAACAGCCACACAACATTTCTCTCTCCATAATCTCTCACTGTAAGCGGCTACGACCTATTCGGCTCGGCGCCGCTCGGCTTAAAATATTTTTTTATTAATTTCCTGAGCTCATCGCCTCCTGGAGTCTTCTTTATACTAAACGGTAAGCCATTAAATTGGGTCTCGCCGAAATACGAGTAGTGTTGCTGTCCAATAACCGTGCGTCTCTTAGGACGAACGAAAACAGACTTATTCCTGTTTATTTATCATATTATATCTATGGTGTTATCCTTTGACATGTTAATTATTTATAATCAAACAAAAACGAGTATTACAAACAGAAGAGAATAAAGATCACACAAGTATTAATACTTTATCAAATATGTTAATGCAATGAAATATAATGTACTCCTTCCCCCTGTTACAGGGAAATGCGTATTACATAAAGCTTGACATTTCTTCAATGCTTTCACACGTACAGTGTAATGTATTATATTACACTCGTAATGCTGCAAATTGTATTGGTCGCTGAAAGCAATATTCTGTGAACGTTCACCTTATACTAGTATTGTGTCTTATGGGAAATCAAACAAAGAGTGAAACATTCCTATTTTCCTTATTCTAAGTTAATATTTAGAGCGGAATAATATTATTATATGTATACAAAACAATGTTGTGTAAGCCTGTTTCATTTAAATTATTCAACGAATTGAAACTAAGACTTGTGCACAAATCCCAGTACATTAGAAGGAAATATTAATAATGAAAACAATATTTGTACTACACTTGTACTATGACAACATGGGTGTTTTTCTCCAAACGGACGCGATTTTAATCGTTATTCTTAAATCTTATATTTTTGATATGATTTTTAATAATTTTTAAATTTTTAATATTGTTTTGAGGTATTGTTATACTACTATACTATACCATCACGGCATATCCCACAAGTGGGGTAGCCAGCAGATCAGCTGCATGTAAGAAACATGCAAACTGTCCTCTTCGTGCCAATATAAAATCAAGACATTCAGGATGGGTGGCAAGCCTCATCGCTGAATTTAAGAAGTAAAATGTCTTATTTTTTCGAACACCTGCCTTTTACAGGACACTCGAAAACTTACGCAGAAGAGTGGGAGACCAATTCTTTACCGGGTGCTCCACGGGACAAATTGACAAAGAGGTATTGTTTATAATTGAATAAATTGAAATTGAATAAGTAAATAAGTTGACAATCTAAGTGAGGATTTTCAAAATCCTCTCACTTTGATATTAGTTATCTTGAGGCTAGAGATGATAAGATACAAAAAATACATAAGATTTCATTGTCCTATCTTTTCTTTTTGTTTTAGAATGTAATGTCTATAATAATTGGTTAACAAATTTAATAACCTCAAAATCAGTGGAAGAGGATGAAAGATATTTATGTATATGGTTCTAGAAGAAACACAAACTCTCTCTCTCTCTTTTCAGTCGTTTCCTCAATTCTAGGAGTCGTAATCTCTGGATAGTTCCTTTTGGACAGCCCTAAGCCATCTTATTTTGTTTTCAGTCAGGTGTATAGCATTGTAAATTGACGGAGTTACAGTCTGTCTGATTTGATCAGTCCAACGCACCATTATTCTGCCTCTGGGTCTTTGACCTGGTGTGTTGCTTGTTATGACCAGCTTTACGATATTCTTATCTCCTATACGTGCGATGCGTCCGAAAAACTGCAGAACTCTTTAGAAACAGATAACGGATAGCCTTTGTGAGATGTTGAGTTAGTAGAAAAAACTAGCAAGAGTGAATTGCAAAAAATGTGTAATGGAAAACTTATTGCCCCTAGAAGCAGTAATGATTTATGTGGTATTGTGAGTGCTTGGCTGTTTTGATTTAATAGATCTCTCCTTTGAAAATGAATAATTATATTTTACATCGCATACAATAGTAATTTCAATTCGCTTATATGATTATTGTACAGTGTACCTGTACACGCTTGTATGTGATTGTGTGAGAGGTTGCTCTGTAAATTGAATATGAACAAAAAAAAAGTAATTCACAACCAAATGTTTGTAATGTATATGTATTTCATATGTATTACATTGTATTATTAAACCATTGTCAAACAAAATACATATACAACGACTCGGTCTTTTCTTCCAAAGTAAATTCTTAATGTATGTATTTTACCTACACAAAAGTTTTATTTATAAACATACATTATGAATACATACAAACATGTGAATAAATATTATGTACTTAGTAATTGTCTACTATGTATATATTGATATAGGTACATAAATGTCAAAAATGTAGGCTCACTAAGATTGTCTCACTTCTAAAAATATATAAGTTGGTGTACATACACAAACTCGTTATAAGTATAAGTGCAGAGAGGACGATCTAAAACATACCGGTTGTTGTTTATTTGGTGTTGTTTATTAGTTTTTTTTAGTAAGTGTATAGGTATTTCAAAAATAAGGGACAAAAAATGCATTATGCTTTTCAGTAGTGGTGTCCATTTCCAACCCCCGATTAGCAAGTGGTACCGGGCTACGAAAGGAACATAAACTTCATGGTCCTTTTTATGTGTATTTTTTATCGATATTTAAAATTAGGGAAAACAAATTTCTGAAAAAAAAGAATCTGAGTCCACTCTAAAGAAAACGGAAAATATTCCTTAACTACTACTACTACTACTATACCATCACGGCATATCCCACAAGTGGGGTAGCCAGCAGACCAGCTGCATATAATAAACATGCAAGCTGTCCTCTCCGTGCCAATATAATATTCCTTAACAAAACTGAGGATATCATGAAATATTTCAAATTCCTATACCTTTTCGCAAATCTGGTAACGGGGGACTATAGTATAGGGGGAGTCATCAAATTCTGGAAATCTGAGATGTTGAAAACAGGATACTTTCAATTTTTACATTGTAAACAATGAACGTTTACCCCTGACCAGACCGCGGTGAAATTATCGATCGTTGATCTGTTGTGGAGATAAAAAGTTGGAGACCACTCTGCTAAAGGAATGAAGAAAACAAATTACTTGAAAAATACTTGTTACATGTATAATATATAAATGAATATAAATAAATAGGTCATGGATATAGACAGAAAGGGGAATAAGTGTTCTGCGAACTCTTCCCCGCCAATAATACTTAATAATAATATTATTACGTATAAAGTGCTGTGTCTTATGAAGGAAAGAAAATCTATCATATTCCATCTCGCTTTGTGACAATCTCCTTTTAGAGAATATTCTTCAATTTCTACGTTTAATGACATCTACTTGTATTACGTAGCATACCTACCTAATATTATTATAGATTGCCGTTTTTGTGAGTAGTAATAATGATAAATGTCATTTCATACATTTTCTGAATATTATTACGACAGACAATAGATAATAAATGTTGCTTCATTTTCAATTGTAGGAAATATGGTAAATACATATAGTTTGTAGAGACGGGTTCATATGCGTGTGTAGGATCTCTGACAAGATACAGATGAACAGATTGCGATGGTATGGCTATGTGGCCAGTATGTAGGCAATAAAGCAATGAATCAAGGTTACTGGCAAGAGGCTAAGAAGAGGGCCAAAGTGAGATCGCGTGAAGTAGTGAGACAAGACATGCGGAATTGTGATGTTTCCTATGACGATGCACTCGATAGAAGCAAGTGGCGAGATAAAACAAGAAAGGCAGCCCCAGCACCATGTTGGACTAATAAGTGTCAATATGAAAAGTTTAACAACATGGTCATCAAAAATGATTGAAATATACCAAAAAATGTTTATAATAATTTATATGTACAGTATAAATATAATGAATTACGTTTAAGATGTGGAAGTGTACCAAAATATTTTTGGAGACGCGGGTTTGAAAATACGTTTTATCCAGTAAATATTGAGTCTCGAGATATTTTTGCAATAAGGCAATTGTAAATTTTTGATTTAGTTTTATACGTTTAAGTCGAAAATATATCAGAAAGATTTACTGTTTTTTATCCAACGAGTGTGTGTTAGCTGGCACCAAATATAGGTCAATTAGGCGTATAAATTTCTATAAAATATATATGTACCTGAACCAAGTCTCCAAGTTGACCTGCTCCCGCTGTCAGGGTGATATGACAGATGAAAGGAAGACGGTCTTCTTTAGGTCTGTGAAGCTCCAAGTCATAATTCCTTCCGACATCTCCGTAATATGTACGGTTGCAGGCTGAAACGAGAGAAGTGAAATCATTGAATAAATTGGTTTGTTGGAATAAGTTACTACCTACTTATGAATATTATGAAGAGAGTACTACTTTACTATACAACACCCTAACGCCGTGTCCCGAGTGGGGTAGGCAGAGAGAACGGAACACCATAAAGATCTATCCTTACAAACTTCTTTCGCTTCTTCTACATTCATACAATTTTTCATGCACGCACGTCGATTCTCATCCTTGAGAATTAGATCCATGTGATCAGACAAGTATATCCTCTTTCTCATTCTTTCCTCATTCATTCGTTCAACAAGTCCAAACCATCGTAATCTATTTACGCGCATTCTAACCACAACGCTCTTCTTGCGTTCGCTCATTCTTCTAATGGGGTGTTCACATTTGGCGAATACGTCCAGGCGAATTTCAAAATATATCGCCAGGCGAAAAAACAAAATTCGCCGGACATCCATTGATCGTCACACCTGTTCACACAGTCCACCGATATAGAAACGATCTGTCAGATGCGCTTTGATTTTGACACTGTTTTCAAAATGGCGTCGAGATGGAGATCGCGAAGTGTTTATTTTTAGTCGAAAATGTTATAGTAGATGTTATAAGGCGCCTTTTAATTAAAGAAACAAACGCCACAAACCAACAACAAAGATAACAGCTGTCACGAAGCGGGAAACATTATAAAAATTATAGGTTATAAAGTTTTTACCATAGATACGAACGCCGCGCACATCTGCGCATGCGCGAATCGTTCAATCGGCCGAAAATGTTGGAAGGTGGTCAACTCGAGACGATATCGTTTCTTCTGGTTTTTATCGTTTCAGACTAGCTGTCATTTTGTTCACACGGTTCAAATGGCTGGCGATATTTTGGTGCCTGGCGATATTCGCCAAAGTGAGAACACCACATAATATCCTCATTCTCCACTGTATCACGCAGCGTTCAACCAGTCATTCTTCTCAGCGATCGCATCTCCATTGCATTTATTCCACTTTCATACTTCTTCAACCACGTCCCTGTTTTGCTTATATACGTCAGTGATGAGAGAGGGTTATAAATTTTCAAAATTATTCAAATCTATTTATCGACAAATCTACTTTGGCAAGAAAAATAAGTAATAATTACACTCGATGTGAAAATATAGTATTGTCATTGTAAAATCTGAATAGATTTTAGGCTGTATAATTTATCAATAAATAATTAAGGTAGGTACCTATATAAAGGTAATTCATTTATGTTAGAATTTTTTTACATTATTCCGGAAGAAAGATCGATCCATTACTAAATCAAAATCTCGTGTACCACAGTGATCCAACAAAATGTAAATAACATAAAAAAACATGACACACTTCTCCAGAAAATAACAATAATAGTTATAATATTGAGACTTCCGAAATCTAAACATAATTTAATATTCAACGAAAAAGTGCGTGTTTCCATCATGTCAAAAGTTTTCCTGTCGCACATAATATTATAACTTATTATTATTCTTACGTTACAACGACAACCCGTCAAATTACGGGTGGATAAGCTTTTAAATTGAAGTATCATTGTACATCATCAATATAAACTTTGTGTGAGAGTTGTGAACTATGCCTGTGTCAATATAACGAAGTTTATTCCTGTTTAACTTTGTTAAAGTCTTCCCAACTCATTCGAAAATCATTAGAGCTCGCAGGCGTCCCGGGAAATGGGATGATGATATACTTTCATTATTAATTAATTATAAAATATACAATGTTAGTATTCTGAATAAGATAGATAATTATAATAAGATACGTAGATCTTAATGACAAGATCTTGAGCAGGTGCCTTCCTCCTTCGATTCTTTGAAGAACTTCTTCGTTTGTGATGTGGTCTCTCCAGGAAATTCCTAATAGTCTTCTACAGGTCCACATCTCAAACGCCTCTAGTCTTCGTTTATCTCTTTCAGATAGGCACCATGTCTCGCAAGATCTTGTCAGAAAGACGTGCAAGGTGGATCGGCCATGTAATACGACAAGAAGGCCTCTTGCATGCCGTAATGGAGGGTATGACCGAGGGGACAAACTCTAGGGGACGCCCACGCCGAGAGTACCTGGAGGACCTGTTGGTGGACATGCGCTGCTCATCATATGCAAAATTCAAAAGAACCACACAAGACAGGGAGGAGTGGAGGAGAAGAATTAAAGAGATAATTGCTGCAAACCAATCCCAGGATTGAAACCAGAGAGAGAGATCTTAATATTCTCATTGATAAGCAGTGGCTCTCTAAGTTTTGATTTTTTAATTTCGTTTTTAAATGAACTGTAAAAAGCAGTTATTTGTAATAGATCTCAAATAAGAAGTTAAATTTAGGTAAGTTTGTATCTAGAATCGCGCCTTTGCGAAATACTAGCCGTCTGTACACTGATTGTGTTATATATAAAATCAGTTTTGTAAGAAATTACTTAATAAATATAAATCAATCTACATTAAGAAATTAATCAGATTAATAAATATTTTAAATTCAGCAATGAGGTTTGTCAGCCATTCTGTTGCTTTTCTGGTAAATATATAAATTTATCCTCAATATGCCAACATATTACATGCTAATTTAAAAATAAAAGAAACATTGTATTTTACACTCAAATATGTAACTTTATTTAGTTAAAACGTTTTCGGAACTACTTGCTCAATACTGTTACTGATGATGAAACAAGTAGTTCTGAAAACTTAATAACTTAATACAGTTATTTGAGTGGAAAATACAATGTCTCTTTTATTTTTCAAATAATAATAAATATGGAATTCCACAGTGTTAATCACGAAACATTCGAAAAAAAAACAAAAATATACGCATTAATTCATACCATCACGGTTTATCCTTTAGTAGGGTAGCCAGGAGAATAATAATTGCACGTAAAAATCACGTACGTGCTATCTTCTTCGCGCCTTCAGAAGTCAAAGACATTGATTATGAGTGACGTCACTAATCTCCAAAATCTTAATAATATTCTAGATTATCAAAGATTTTTTTTTTATTTTGGTAGCTACAACTAAGGTAAAATTATTATATTGATATGATGATGATGATTACCTATGGATGATTTTATTTTGACGCCGTTTAACAGTCCCTAGACCGTCTCAAGGGCGCCTATTATTTTTTTAACTATTATAAAATTTTGAAAACACTTGTGATTGTCACAAATTTGATTAAAATGCGAGAATTTCATGTGAGTTCCAATTGAAGGTATTATTAATTGTCACAAATATTGTTCACTAATTCACATTTTTAATTTTGAAATTTTTAACTAGTTGAAAAATAATAACACCCAAAACTTTAACTTTAAAAAACTATTGAAACTAAAAAATGTTTTAAAATTTTGTTAATTTGAACAATTATAAGATAATAATATTTAATTTTGAAAAAAATGAGACGGCAGAGGTTTCAGGCAGCTACTACGAGGCATGCCTTTTAAGTTTTGTCGTTTGAAGAAAAAAACACAACTAGAACCTTATAGTACTTTTTATTGTTTTTCAAAGTATTCACCACGTAGCTTAATACACTTTTCCATTCGCTCAAACCAGTTATTATAACATTTATTCCACTCTAAAGTGGGGGTGTTCAAAATGGCTGACTTGAAAGCGTCGACTGCTTCTTCACCGGACTGGAACCTTTGACCACGAAGACTTTTCTTAATTTTAGAAAATGTAAAGAAATCGTTAGGGCTTAGGTCAGGACTGTATGGAGGATGGTCAAGAATTTCTACTTTTTCCTGCTTCAAATACTCAATTGTTTGCCGAGCGCTGTGTGAGCTTGCGTTGTCGTGGTGCAGGATGATGCGTCGCTTTGAGTTAGATTTTCGAAGTTCGGCGATGACTTGTGGTAAACAAACTATGGTATACCACTCTGCGTTAACCGTTCTACGATCTTCACCGTGCAATAGTCGCAACATGGCCGGTTTTTCCAACGAACGTGGCCACCATCTTCTTTGAAGTGCTTCGAGAACGAACAACTTTAGTCGGCTTTGGCTCGTCTTGAAAGACCCAGATTGTAGATTGTTGTTTGGAATCAGGATCGCAGGCATAGATCCAAGATTCGTCACCACTGATGATGTCGTAGACGTGATTTGACTCTCCTCGGTTGAACCTTTCCAGAGTTTTCTTACACCATCTGACGCGGGCCGCCTTGTGATCGTCGGAAAGCAGATGCGGTATCCAACGGCAAACTAGCTTTCTCACACCAAGCGATTCATGCAAGATCTTCTGAATGGTTGTCCCTGAGATGCCGAATAGAGCCTCTATCTCTCGATACGTCACATGACGATCTTCGAGAATTAGTTGTCTCACAGCAATGATGTTATCTTCAGTGAAGGCGGATTTTGGGCGTCCTTCGCGAGATTTGTCACTAAAACTAGTATGTCCACGCTAGAATTCTAAATACCAGCGTTCGACAGTCCGCAGACATGGGGCTTCATTACTGAACACAGATGTTAGCTCTGCAAAACACTGAAGCCGTGTCAGGCCTCTTCTAAAGTTGTAGAAAATTATTGCACGAACATTTTCCTTAGAAAGATTCATTTTCGTACGTAACCTGACAGATTCCAGTCGACGCTGTGACTAAACAATAGCATTTATCCTAATACTTTCAACTGTTTTGAGATTCAAAATTTAAACACATTCGAATATAGAACAGTTCCAAATTCAAAATTGCCGGGAAATATGGAAACGACAGAACTTAAAAGGCATGCCTCGTACCAGCGCCATCCACCGACCGATATAATTAATATTCAAATATTGTTTAAACACCCTTTCGAATAGCTTTTAAATTTATGCGGCTTTTCAAAAGGAAACTGATACTGTTATTTGGTGAGCTTTTGTCTAAAACAATTTTCAAGTTATAATGATTATTAAAATTAGATTCGTTAAAATTATCAGATGGAGAAATTGAGGTGATGCCTGAAGAATGGTAGGTGTGGGAGTAATTAATTTATTTTATAAGGGATAATTAATTAATGTTCCACTGTGGGCAAAAATAATAATATCGTGGTTTTATAAAATCAAAGTAAAAGCATTTTAGTATGTTCGTAAAAATGTACATTCAATTATTTCCAATCATCATCATCATCATCGCCCTCAACGCTCCTCTCGGGAGCACAGGGCAGAAACCAGCCTCCTCCATTCAGAGCGTCTCTGTGCCAGTTGCGTCACCTCTTTCCACGACATTCCTTGCGCTCTGATATCGTTGTCATAGGAACGGTGTATTGTGAAAGAGGGACGCCCGGGCCTACGGAACCCCTGCGGACGGAAGAACAGTGCTCTTTTTGGCCAATTTCCAATAGACATCTTTAATCCACAAAGATTTTGATGGCCTGATCTCCGTTCTTTCAAAATTGAGTGAATGAGCATGATGAGGTGAAGACATGTTTCAATTAGAACGATAACACTGAAAAGGCTAGTTTCTGCTTTGTGTTCCCGAAAGGAACGTTAAGAAGTAAGCATATCGAATTGAATATATACATTTATTGAGCAAGAAAGAAGAAAGTACGTAGAGTTATCTACACTCTTCACAATTTATTTATGAAATTCACAATATATTTATAAACTTTATATTTGTATTTATAAACTGTGCATATATTTAGTGGAAGGTGGATTTCGACCCGTTCTCAGCAACGGAAATGTGTCGAGCATGGCAAAAATGATGGCGCAATGCAATACCATTCTGGTACCGTCTGGTACCGAAGAAGGACGAATATGGAATAATTTAATGAATTATGTTGCGGGTTCAAGTTCCGTATGGGGCACTACTAAATATGATGACTTTGTCTATTGTAAGCCTTGTACGACAGCTTCGTGTGTTAAAATTTTCATTTGTTGAAAAACTTTTAACGGCCATACTGGAAACCATACTTTATGACTGTAGTTTCGCTCCCACGTACAGAATTACATATATGAAATATGTAAATAACGGCTTCATATTATGTTCTCATTTTAGAAAAATAAATATTAAGCTTATCAAATTGTAAAGGGACAAGGAAATATAGTAATTTTGAATATATGATGTGGGTTGACAAGGTGTAGAACATGGATAAGCGATCTTTTCTCATGAATTTGGGTTCTGTATGAAATTTGGGTCACAATATATATACATAATTTGTACGAGTATAATATTATAATTCGGTTTTATGTGGGTTCTGTTGTTCCCAAACGTGGATCTAAGGTGTCCGGAAAACCTGTCTAAATTAATTAGGTTTATATCGATTCTAACACCATTACGACATATAGACCTTTAGTAAAACAAAACAGACTCCCTGAGTGGTACAATATATAGCTACATAATACTAATATTCCTAATTTTTTGGTACAAAAGGATTATAAATAAAATGACTAAATATAAGGTATGCGCAGTGTAAGAAAAGAAACTAATGTTCTATTTACAAGAAAGTTACTACAATGAATGGTCATGATCAAAATTAAGTTTTTTCATTGCTTGCATATTTATACGATGTTTACAGTATAGCGGAGTTTCAGAATTCAAAGGTTTTTCAGAACTGACGTAGATTTAAGTTTTCAGACAATACAATATGATAAATGAGATGTGTGAATGATGTCTCCAGAGATATTATTCGTGACAGTTGCTTGTTTCAAAAAATTATAAATTACACACCTACCCACGTAAAAACATTCAACATCATAAATTTGGTACGTACCTACCTGTTAGTTCTTGTATTGTTTAAATTCGCATTGTTCACATATTCATTTTATATTTTTTTATGGGCACTCTTCAAAGATTCGTAGTTTCTTTGGGATGAGAGGGTCCACAAGGTCTCCAATAGTCTGAAAAATCCTTTATCCCAATTAGGGTTGCCACCTTTTTTTTTTGAAAATAAAGTACATTGGTCATTATAGGTAAGAAAAAAAAAGTACGTAGTATTAAAATAAAGTACAATTTATTTTTCTATATTATTATGTTTAAAAACATATTTTTTAATTGCTTTTTGCAGTTTGTATCAAATTAGTATATCTACTAAACAATAACACAGCATCTTTACAGTCTTTATTTAAATTTAAGTAAATAGTAATTAATTTTTAAACATTTTTTCGGTGTAACACATTCACTTTTCTATTTGATCTGTTTCACTACCAAAATTACGTTTTCTATAAAACTTAAAATCGTATTCTTAAAGAGGCCCTTTAGCTAAAACTGTGAAATATTAAATTTGGCAGAAGAAACAAGTTTGGCAGAAAAACTTTCAAAACTTGTTGACGCTGCAAACATTTTGATGTGATTAAATATGAAAACAATAATATGTATCAATCCAAACAAAGTCAAGCAAAAAATGGAAAAATCGCTGCTCGATGTCTTAGATTTTTTTTATACTTTGACTGTTAATTGCCTGATATGTTGAGACTTTTAAACAAGTATTATTATTTTTTACTCTCGAAATATTTTTTTGGCGGCCATTTTTATAACGTGGCGTGGGTGATTTTTAATGAAAATAGATCTTTAGAAAAATTATTGTATATTTTTTATATATTAACATATCGAGATAGTTTAAAAATATATATTTTAAGTACAAAATTTCTAGTTTTAAAAATATTTTTAATCATCGGTATCTATCGAAAAAATTACTAAATTTTGCTTCAAATTTACAATTCTAAAATTGAATAATTCTCATTTTCGCATCATTATTTCAGAATGAAAACAACAAATATCATCATTTATAAAAAAATTTTATTTACAGAGATATTTTATGTCACTATCCTCAGAAGCAATGCAGATGAATTTAAGATAGTCCTTCTTTTTCTATAACTAGTCGAACTTTGCTCCTATGTGAAAAAATGCAAATTTTGAAACCAAATATCTGAAAAGGGACTGAATGTTTTCTTTTGAAAATTTTATAAAACATTAACTGTATTCTTATTGATAAGTGACAGGAATTATATGAGTGATATCGAAGCGGTTTTTGGGATATAGAGTTTTTCCCGCGGGCTGTTTTAGTAAAAATAAATCTATACAAAATCCTTAATATTTTTTTTGTTTGTAACCGTAGCGAAATAATTTAATCAACATTAGATTGAGTAATAAATAGACTATATTTTGGTATATATTGATATTCTATGATATATTTTTATAAATACCAAAAATTTATCTCAAGGTCATTATATGTTTTATCAAAAAAGGTCATTTTTACATGAAATTTTTAAATATAAAAAAGTAACAAACACAATTGATTTTTTTTCTCTGAATAATTTATTATAGTTAATAAACCACAAAAATTATTTTCATGTAGTCCAAGTGGTTTTTAAAATAATATGATGTTTTGAAATTTCGAATCGAAAAAGGGGAAACCTGAGCCGTACTGGGCTTGTATTTTGTATGGAGTTTGTACTCAAAAATCACAATTTTTAATCATCGGTATCTATCGAAAAAATTACTAAATTTTGCTTCAAATTTACAATACTAAAATGGAAAAATTCTCATTTTCGCATCATTATTTCAGAATGAAAACAACAAATATCATCATTTATAAATATTTTTTATTTACAGTTTTTGCTAGAGAGCGCTCGTAATGCACTCAAACCGCTTTACACAAAACAAACAAGAAATTGTGACAATGGCACTGACATTGTTGACATTTGAGGTTATGTTACGTTCAGAAATTGATTAAAACAAGTGCTTAAGTGATGTGGCGCTGGCGAGTGACTACACCGATTCAGCACCAATTGATAAATTTCGTTTAACGAAGAAATACTTACGACTAAACTTTTCAAAATCCCAAAGAAATCAAATCATGCGAAATAAAGTATTTTCGCGTACTTTATTTTTCTCACAAAGTATAAAGTACTATTACCTGAAATAACGTACAATACTTTATTATAAAGTACGGGTGGCAACCCTAATCCCAATGCACTTCTCCTATGACCATAACATTAGAAGATCTGAAGGTCTGTAGAAGGGTTGTTCCCACTCTCTGATCCAGGTATAATAAAAATCCTTTTTTTTTCATTACAAGTGTTCTCGTCAACAGCGCTATTCTATTTTCAAACATATAATTTGATATAATGAGCACGTTATTTCACTTATTCCATGGTAATCAAAAACTCATTTTCACTACACTGTGAAATGGCAGAGACAACTTTATTGTGACTGTGTCAAAGTTTGGGAATACCCAATGATAATTTACAAAAAAGGACTGTTTTTGCCCTCACAGTTCGAAGGGGTGGTATTGGTATTGAAAATGAAAGTCTGTTAAATCAAATGATTGACGCCCATAAAATAAATGACGTTATATCCAAGTTCCACAAAAAATAAAGTTTAGCAAGTTACCGTACTTCATCTAAAATCAAGATTGTAAAATAATAATATTCAATTAATTATTTAAAATACCGTCGTAACTTTGACAGTGATAAGTAGAAAATTCGCAATATGAATCAAGAGAGAAAATAATTTTAATTATCTTTATAACATTATATTATATCCATTCCTTAGGGCTAGTATCGACTTAATGCGTAAAATTACCAAATTGTGTGGCGAAGTCTTCGATATCCCAATGCCACCTTTGTTTGAATAAAGTGTCGGCTAATTCTTTTTCAAAACAACCAGACCATGTTGTTCAATGTCTTAGATTTTTTATACTTTGTTAATTGCCTGATATGTTGAGACTTTCAAACAAGTATTATTTTTTTTTACTCTCTAAATTTTTTTTTTGGTGGCCATTTTTCTAACGTGCCATAGGTAATTTTTAATGAAAATAGATCTTTAGAAAAATGATTGTATCTTTTTTATTTATTGGCATATCAAGATAATTAAAAAAAATATATTATATCTAAGTATAAAATTTTCTAGTTAAAAAAATATTTTTGATCATCGATATCTATCGATAAAATTATTAAATTTTGCCTCAAATTTACAATTCTAAAATTGAAAAATTCTTGAAAAGCTCGTCAATGGTGCAAGTGCACTGAAATCGCGATAGCGTAATTTAAATTAATGTAACAAATAAACATAGTGATTCAAGTTTTAAATATTTTATTTGAAAATGTCTCGTAATTGTTACATAGTCAATGCCTCTAAAATAAGTGAAATTGAAAAATTCTTATTTTTCCGTCATTATTTCAGAATGAAAACAACAAATATCATCATTGATATTTTTTATTTTCATAGATATTCTATGTCACTACCCTCAGAAGCAATGCAGATGAATTTAAGCAAGTCCTTCTTTTTCTATAACTAGTCGAACTTTGCACTTATGTGAAAAAATGCAAATTTTGAAACCAAATATCTGAAAAGGGACCAAATGTTTTCTTTTGAAAATTTTATAAACATTAACCGTACTCTTATTGATAAGTGGCAGTAATTGTATGAGTGATATCGGAGCGGTGTTTGGGATATATAGTTTTTCGCACGGGCTGTTTTTGTAAAAAGAAATCAATACAAAATCCGTAATATTTTTTTATTTGTAACCGTAGCAAAATAATTAAAAAAAAACACATTATATTGAGTAATAATGAGACTGTTACAATAAATACAATTAATACAAATAATACAATTCCTGCCACTTATCAATAAGAGTACGGTTAATGTTTATAAAATTCTCAAAAGAAAACATTCAGTCCCTTTTCAGATATTTGGTTTCAAAATTTGCATTTTTTCTATAAATTTTTCTATAAATAATACTTGTTCGAAAGTCTCAACATATCAGACAACTAACAGGAAAAGTATAAAAAAACAATCAAAAACATCGAGCAACGATTTTTCCATTTTTGGTTGCTTTCAAATGGACTCATACGTACACACAATTTCGATAAAAATCGCCAATCTTCAATATGTATTATTTTCGAAAAATAGTGGACACTATGCCTAATTAGTTGTGTTTTTTATATAAAATTACTTAAAAAAGAACTTCATAAATGCGATCTTTTACAAAAATGAGTTTGTTTTTTTAATATTTTTATTTCGTGACGTTAATGTATTTTAAATTCACCCCAGAGATAATAAAACCTAATTTAAGTTGACATGTTTTTTCTTATCATTATTTATACAGTCAATGTTGATATTTATTCATGCCCCCTAAAATATGAAAAAAAAATGTCAGAAGAAACAGGATGCGCAAAATAAATGACCGCGATTTCCTAAAATCATTCATTTTGAAATTGTAACAGAATGTCTCATAATTTTTTTGTTAATATTTTATATAAATTAGTTGGAAGACATCGCATTCTAGTGATAAATTCGCCCTCTGTAAATTGAATTGTATAACTAATATTTTTATGATACTTTGTATTGAATTAAAATAATGTAACCTAATATGTACAGTGAAGAATAAAATAAATATGAGAGATATTATAGCCGCGATATATCGCCTACGCCAAGGTGATAGCCGACGTCGGGGGGGACCTGATATGCCACTTTAAGAAGAAGAAGCCGCGATATCACCAAAAAAGATTAGACATCCCACTCATTTCTGTGATTTCGAGTGTCAAGACGTTGATTTTGAAATCTTTGAAATAGCGAGGATTCTTCTGGTCCATTTCATTTTTAGTTCATACGTATAAATTTCAATAAATTTGTACGGAATCGAATGCCTTCTCTAAATATTATTTGATATCATTACACTGTATTATAATTATAATTTGTGTTAAGGAATACTATACTATACTATACCATCACGGCATATCCCACAAGTGGGGTAGCCAGCAGATCAGCTGCATGTAAGAAACGTGCAAACTGTCCTCTTCGTGCCAATATAAAATCAAGACATTCAGGATGGGTGGCAAGCCTCATCGCTGAATTTCAGAAGTAAAATGTCTTAATTTTTTCGAACACCTGCCTTTTACAGGACACTCGAAAACTTAAGGAGAAGAGTGGGAGACCAATTCTTTACCGGGTGCTCCACGGGATGGATGTTAAGGAATATATTTCATTAATTATAAATAAAACACTTATTTATAGTATATCCATTGTGACTTTTTATTGGACGCGAGTCGGCTTTCAAGAGCTTCCGCTCTCATCATCAAGCTAGCGAAAAGCCAGTGGATATACTATAAGCAAGTGTTTTATTTATAATTAATTTAACACGAGTTTCCACCAAGTACCGTCGGTTGAAAATATCAATTTTATTTAAATATATTTCGTCTTATGAATAATAAAATGTACGTATGTAGGTTTGTTAATTTATTTATTCATTCGTTAACAGCTATTTATAAGCTTTTTTTATACATAAAAAAAACATATCAAAAGATCCACAATCATAGATATCAATTCACATATAATAATTATTCATAATCAGTTAGTCTGTCGAGTTGAAATAATAAGGTTGCATGTAATAGAGTAAAATATTATGTCAAAATATTTTCAAATAATTTGTCTAACAAAGTTGGGTAAAAAATGAGAAATAAAAACTACTACTACTATACTATAAGGGTATATCCCTAAAATGGGGTAGTTAGCAGATCAGCTACATGTAATAACCTTGCAAGCTGTCCTCTCCGCCCCAACAAAGAATTGAGACATTCAGGGCGGCTGGCAAACCTTATCGCCGAATTTAAGATGTTTTTATTTTTCTAAACACCTGCTTTTTACTCCACGGAACAATTAAAAGAGTTTACAAAAAGGAAAATACAAAAATTAAACTATAAAGAAAAACAATTATTTTGAAAACAACCATTCACTATTGTTATATATTATAATTAAATTGATGTGTGAATGGACAAGAAGATATACCCAATGTTAAAATGGGCAAGGGTTTTTATAATATTAAAACGGTTTTTGTGTTTAAGGTACCTACTCTCATTTCAGTATATTGGGGGTCATATTTATGTATGTGTCTAAACAATAAGTGTCAGTAGTAATAGCAGTAATAAATATTTAATAGGTGTTAAAGAACTTTGTGGAAGAACATGTAGTCTCTGTAGTGTGGAAGAACATGTAGTCTCTGTAGTGTGGAAGAACATGTAGTCTCTGTAGTGTGGAAGAACATGTAGTTTCTGTTGTATGGGAGAAACCATAGTTGTAATCGGATTTCGTTTAAAAAAATCATTGATTCATACCCTCATGCCATATCTCTCAATCAGATAGCCAGCGGAGTAACCAAAATAATAGACATGCAAATCGTTCTCTCTGCGCCAAAAAAATATGGGTGCCATTTGGTATACCACATCGCTGGAGAAGTATCTGCTGAGTTGAAATATCCTATATGCTGAATTCTATCTATTTATCTATCTATTCCCTCACGCTGTATTCCATGTGGGGTAGGCAGAGAGAACGGAACGCTAATTAGATCTGCCCTTACATACTTCTTTTGCCTCCTCCACAGTCATACAATTTCTCATGCACGCACGTCGATTTCTCTTACTCAAAACACGGCCGTCTTTAAGAATTTGATCTACATGTTCAAGCCATGTGAAACAAATAGGAGGCATATTCTTTAACACAGATTTCATGAAGATGGCTCGTATCTGTGTTTTCAAATAACAAAATGAATAAAGCCTATAAAAATTCTTGCCTTATTCAATATTTAAATGTCTACTACTTAGAATTCTGAGAAACTTATTCGCAATTTTAAAAACATTATTTAAATATTCTCTTGAAATACGACACCTAACTGTCAAACTTGAAATATATTCTTCAGAAAAAAAAAACTTCTTTATCACAAGTCGCTTATTTCAAAATATGTTGTTTTATATATTAAAATGAGAAAAAAAATATAACACTAAGTGAAAAGGGAAATTTTGTTTATGTTCATAAGGAAAGAGGGTGTCGATTTAAATATATTTTTCTTCTAAAAGCCCATGTTTTTCTCTTAAAATTATTCATCTTTTTTAAAAACTCTCTTAATAAAGCTATTGAATATACGGGTATAATTATAATTTGGATAGAGTCGGTGTGACGTCATCGGGGTGGTTTCAACCCTTCTCAAAGGAACTTTTTTAGGTTAAAATGGGGTTTGTAACTGGAGCCGATATTAGGCTTGGCTGTAACATAGATGAAATTGAGATACTTTCAACCAAATATACATATTTAGTAACGTGTTTATGTAGGTATTAACACATATTTTATTTAATGTCATCATCATCATCATCATCGCCCTCAACGCTCCTCTCGGGAGCACAGGGCAGAAACCAGCCTCCTCCATTCAGAGCGTCTCTGTGCCAATTGCGCCTCTTCCCACGACATTCCTTGCGCTCTGATATCGTTGTCATAGGAACGGTGTATTGTGAAAGAGGGACGCCCGGGCCTACGGAACCCATGCGGACGGAAGAACAGTGCTCTTTTTGGCCAACTATCATTGGGCATTCTCAAAACATGTCCCAGCCAGGACCATCGTATCTCTTGTATTACGGAGATTACAGGTCTCTGCTGGGTGCGCCGGCGCACAGCATCATTTGTAACATGTTCATACCATCTGACATCCAAAATCCTTCTAAGACACTTGTTTTCAAAGCTTAGTATCTTCCGCTCTTGAGCCTTGGTTAAGTGCCAAGACTCGCAGCCATATAGAAGGATTGGGATGATGCACGCATTGAACAAGCGACATTTTGTCCTGATGCTGAGTCCAGACGCCTTCCAAACTTTGTTCATGTTGTTGAAAGCCCCGCTAGCTGCTCCTATGCGGATTATTTAATGTAATTTTAATTAAAAAAGAATTAATAATTGCTAAGAATGAAAGTGTCAATCAATATGGAAAATATTGCCTTTTATACTTGGATCCTTTCAGTGTTCCTTGATACTACTGCTGTATCTACCTATATTTTTTATATAGGTATAATCATATACATTACAAAAATAAAATACTATATTGTACTACCAAACTGTACCATCACGGTGTATTCCACAAGTGGGGTAGCTAGTAGATCAACTGCATGCAATAAACACACAAGCTGTCCTCTTCATGCCAACCAAAATTAAGAAATTCAGAATGGGTGGCAAACCTCATCGCTGAAATCAATATGTAAATTGTCTTTATTTTTTCGAACACCCGTCTTTTACAGGACACTCAAAAACTAAGGGAAAAGAATGGAAGACAACTCTTTGTCGGGTGTTCCATGTATCAAAATATAATACTACTTTTTCAAATTTAAATAAGTTCGAAAATGCAAAATTAAATATGCTTATAAGATTTATTTATTTATTTATTTATTTATTTTATTCTTCTTGCACATCATCGATGGTTTTTGGTTCAATTTTTTAAGGTAATAAGGGAAGATAAAATACAGTTGTTTTGATTAAACTAAATTTAAAGTTTGTGCGTTAACGTTGTGAAAATTCATTTTAATAAAAATTTAATATTAAGAACACTATTCATTTAATCAATGAACTATGACTAAATACAAATTGCCGAGCGCTTTCACCTTGCGGCATCTTCAGGGCAAGAGTTACTTAAAACTAAAGAATGGAACAAACTATCCTTCATTACCTACATAGTTTAAGGGTTGGATGGATCACAAGTTTTTTTTAATTGTCTCATATTACTCTCTTGGATTTCAGTCTGTTTTAATATTTATAAGAGTAAACGTAGGCGCAGACTAAAGTTATTTTATAATGAAGTCAAACTAAAATAATCCAGAGATTTGTTCAAATTACTTAATGTACTTAGTAAATTATTACTTAATAATGGAAAGTTTTGAAAGGGTTATTAAATAGAATTTTTAATAATACATACGTATATTCTGTAATTATTTATACATTTTTGTCTGAAAAAGGTACCTGAAAGATGAAATATTTGTAAGGCTAGAAGGTATTTTGTTAGCTTTGTGAAAATTTAAGTTAAATTAATAGGAATTACCCTTTTCTGTGAAGTTTTGTTATGCTATTCAGCCAGTCTTTCTCAGACGGAGTAAATATTATCCATATAGCTATATAGAGGTAGAAAAAATATGTAGTAGGTAGGTACTCATCGGTAGTAAAAAATAATGTAAATGAAATATAGTTTTGGATATATTTAAATACTTTTATTCAAAACTTGTGATTTGATAGCCATCGATGGTTCCTTTTAAATTTTAATATATATGCCAACAACTCGACAAATCGAGTATCGTGAGCGCTTCAGTTTCACGGCGGATCTGACTGTGCTGCATCCACTCTGCTGTGCTATTTCAGATGACTAAATAGGCCAATCTGAGACAAGCACACTCTGTCGCATTTGGGACATGGATGCTCTCCCGCAGGTGGGCCTTGGTGTCTTCTTTCATTTGGGCTGTAGCTATATGTCAATTTTCGCCACTTGGTGCGATCAGTAGCGTCCTGTTCCCAGGTTAAATTTTAATATAAGAGAGAGAATGGGATCTCAATTTGTGCGGAATCACTCTAAACAGAAGAAGCTAGTTTCCGTTCTACGATTTCAAGAAGATGAATAAAGAATGAGAAGAAGATTAAAAATTTACCTAATTCGAAAACTTTGACCATGCATTTAAAAATTCACCACTGACAAATTTTAGCTAGTCGCACAAAACTTTTGTTTGATGTATCTACTAGGAATATGAAAGGTCATGAAAAGTCAAAATGACTAAAATAAACTCATGAAAATATAAACTTACAAATAAAGTACCTGAGCACATTATAAACTTCATTTTATTCTCTTTGACCCTCAGCTTACTCGCTTTTATTATAATAATAAGCTTATGAGCCCGGTGTTGTTGTTCAAAAAAAAAGAGACTAAATAAGTAGGTACTATAATGACTTTTTAAGTATTATTATAATTGAAAATATCTTTTACACGTTTTTTCCTGAAATAAAATAATATTCTATTTAATATCAAAATATTTACGTTAATTTTCCAAATGCAGCCAGTCTCTTACCAAATTAACGGTGTGTCTAATTTGATTTAATATAACCTATATCCCGATTGCCAATGTTAAAGGGTTATGAAGTATGCAAGTATATCAGTGATGGACACAATTTTTATCTTATTGGATTTAACATAAGGCACCCGTTTTCGTCGCAATTTGTACCTTATTATTTTTTCGAGGTCAGGAAGACGAATAAAAGTTCCTGCAAAAAAAACTACTTCCGGACAGCACCACTATACTCATCTTGGGGTGGGATTGTATAACAATTTGAAGGGAGAATATAAGTTTAAAACGGCAGATAAGCTTTTAAATTTTAGGTATAATATGAAAAAGGTATTTAGGTGAAAATAACTGAGTGTATTATCGTTTTATTAATTTTGTTTTTGACATATTGTTATTAATTTTTGGTTAGATATTTTATAGTTGTGTATGTTTTGTTGCTGAATTTAAGATATAAGAATAACCATATATCCTTCAAAGTACGAGCTCTGCTCAATTTTAAAGGAACAAATAAAAGAAAGATATGTTTTGATTATTATTTTGTATTGATTGTTATTTGTTTTAAGTGTGTATTTTTTACTGAATAAATATTTGAATTTGAAAATTTGAAAAAAAAAACCGTTTTATAGAATATAATTTATTGCTCAGATCTTTCAGCATAAAAAGCTTTGATCTTCTCTTCAACATGACAAATAAAAAAGTTGTAACAGCAAATAGCAAGCTAGTAAATCTTTTTATTCTTCATGTATCTAGTACTTTATTGCATGTATTAATTGTATATGAGTCATTGTAAGAAAATGCTTTTACGCTGTTTAACGTATTTCATAATAATTTTTCACGCACAATATTCAACAGTATTATTAAATTTCTTCTGATAAGTTTTCAAATAAATATAATCGATAAAAGATATATCACAAACATACCAACATAATAAAAATGGACATATAAATTTATGTAAGGTTTCTCTTTTCTATAAATACATATGTGAACAGGCATTAAAAGAGCACCTAGTGACATACGCAAGAGCTCATAAAGAGTAGGTACATAAATATACAAAAGGTTAAAAAATAAAAACATTTTGTCGGTGACAACGCTTCATATTATATCCTTTGTTTTTTGTTTGATATTGTGTGTAGGTGATGTGTTAAAATGAGAACGTTTATTTACGAACCTAAAGAATGTTAATGTACCTACAAATATTAGAAAACTTTAAATGGTCCGTTATTTTCGGTTCCATATCGAACTATAAAACACAATTTTAAATGCTGTGACTTTTGAAAAAAATATTCTTTCGTTTATTGATTACGATTCCGATAATGTATATAAAGAAAACTAGAATTTAATGTTATATTACAACCAATGTTTTTCTGTTCATTGATAGATTGTAAAAATCTGCAACATAGAATTTCTATGTGTCTGTATCTTTCTGTTATGTTTTATTATTGTCTTGATTGTTTACGTACAATGACAGCAAAAAGGTTTTTTTACTATAATGCTGTTCATTGTTTCATTTATACAATAAATAAATAAATATAAACCACACATCCTTGTAACTATAAGCGATGTGACTATTCTTATGGTAAAGTTTATATAAATTTGTATCTTGTTTCGAATACCTTAGAAGTTTTGGACTTTGCGCCAATAAGCTCATTTTCAAGCATATATTATTATGAAGAAACGAGAGAAAGAAATAGTAAACAAATTAACGGGAATAGAGGACCTAATCAAGCATGGGTGAACAACGGTGAACTGACTTTCAGTACTAGAGCCAAGACTGTAGAGGATACGGATACGACGCAACCCACATGGGTTAAGATTTATCAACAGCGAGCCATACGAAAAGTAAAGTAAGTAAGTAAAGTTAAAAAAGAAGAGTTGTGAATACATTTAATTATAAAATTTTGAAACACCCATGAGATGTGAATAAGGCATTCCTATTTTCCAATTATAATGTTATTTCAGCGTTATGAGATGATCCAGTTGTATAAATAATAACAGTAGAAGTGAGCCATGCAAATTTAAAGGCTTTCGTAACATTCCCCTACGTCGTACTTTCCACCCCTATTTTTTTCATTCCCCAGAGACAGAATCTCGTTTGTATTCCTAAGTTCTACACATGTAGCTTTTGTGGCCTAAAAAGTTCACAGCGTTCCTGAAATACCTATACGAATGCTATCGATTTTGTTTATTTCAAAATAAACAAAACCTCAGCAAATTTTCTGTTATTAGTTACAATATAAACTTTCTACTTCACAAACTCCCTAAAAAGCTTCATAGACAATAATTTAAATATATGCTTGAATTTATATATTATAGACATTCAGCGGTTTTTTCTTTGATTATTTTTGAAGTCAAATTATGCAGAAATACGTGATTTACAGAATGGAGTCAATAAAAAAAGAGCAGAAGTCAATTATATTTATCAAATACTTGAATATACCTTCTAACATGTAGGTATATGTTAAAACTACTGAATTTGTAAATTCCAAACAAAATTTTGAATATATTCCAGAATGTATAAGCTAGGGTTGTCTGAAAGATGTTGTATAACAATAAGTCCGCCCTTTGACTACTCATTGTCAGTGTACAGTGTTATACTTTTTAATCTGGCTATTAATTATATTATTTTATCGCTGAACTGTAATAAATTTATAGCCAATAAAGATTAAATATTATCTTTTAAGACATTTTTTTGACAAAATAAAATTGAATTATACGTTTGAACGTAACATAAAATAAACATTTGATAGCGAGTTCGTCAATATCCTGGAGGTAGAGTCTCGGCCTCATGAATAAGGGGTCCGCGGTTAGATCCCAGGTACCGGCAAACTCCCCTTTCACGGCACGAGCTTTTAGCTTACTGTGAAAGGTGTATAAGGTTGTATTTGGGTATATAATAATACCCAGATAAATACTTTACTAAAAAAAATATAAAATATCGAAGACGATTATACCTACTTTTGCATAAAAAATGTCATGTGTATTCCCACTACTTCAAAAGTAAGTAAGAATGTAAGGATTCTTTCACAATATAATTCATACTTCAACCACAGGACTCTCTTTTCTATCCAAGATACTAGAATTTACTTTTCTATAAAAATTAAAGATTATTATTCAACAAGAACCTTAGTAAGAGTTGTACTATCTTTACACATAACCTCTGCATTCTTTATACACTGCTATTTATATTTGCCGTTTTATTCTGCGCATACACCTTTAACGTGAAATATTTGCTTTCTCTTCTCTGACACACTGATGTGAAGTGTCCACCTGCAAAACACTCCTTTAACCAGGATACCAGAGTGTCTTCTAAACGGCACAGTACCATACTATCACTCGTTCACTACATACTAACACCTACTACTACTTTTAGTAGTACAACTACTCACTGCACTTTTGCAAAGTGCTTCCAACGCTTGAGTATACTTTGTGTTCAAATACTTACCTGAGATTTTTTTTTTCAGTATCTCTTGCACATTTATAAGACAGCAAAAAATAATTTTAGTAAAGATTTTTCTCAGACATTTTCAAAGTCATTGGTTGTATCGGCATTAGCTTTGTAACAATTCTTTGAAATTATTTAAAAAAAATAATAACATTTTTTATTTACCTAAATGCAAATCAGTGGTCAATTCTTGTGATTTATTGTTACAGCAGTGTAGTAATTTCACAAGTTCTCTTGTTTTTATGTAAACATGTCTATTTAAACTAGACATTGTCTTAATGGTTTCAACCTTTTGATCTTCACAAGTATAATAGCATCTAGTTTTATCTCAAAAGGTATAAATAATACGTTTTTATTTGTAAAGAACGAGATTCTATTCTCAATTTACCTAACCACATACGTCAGCATTATTATCCAATACATAAAACAACCACATTAGAAACATTAATGAAACTTTTTGTTCCATTAAAATACATATCCTAGTTTTCTTGTCCTAAATCTCCCAAAGTACTCAACAATCTTGTACTAGAATTTTGCACTATAAGCTCTATAACATTGTATATATCGAATCCCTTTCGTGGTTCACCGCACAGCACGGAAGGAACGAACCCTATTCGACTTCCTTTCCCTTAATTTCCAAATGCTTTATGTTTTCCTTGTATCAGTTTTAGGCTTTTTTCAGGTCAGTGGATGAAACACTATAGCCAATATCTTTTTCACCTTCATTCACTGTTTTTAACGTTATTATTTCCATAGATTTTAAAAGACAGAAATGTTGAGCTTAGGTAAATGGAAATAAGGAAAATTTCAAGAACGATTATCAGTAATTATTTCTATCAACGAAAGCAAAAGTTTTGTGAAAGATAACGTTCCAAAAACAATATTTTTAATAAACTTAATATCAAACAAAATCTATAGTTATTCCACTGGTGACTTTATTAGTTTGCGAACCGGCTTTCGAAAGCTTTCGCTCTCGTCGTCAGGCAAGTGTAAATTGAATAATTATTATAAAGTGTGTGACAGAAGAAGAGAAAAACAATAAATATATGAGAGATTAGTTTTTATCACACTTTCACGAAGAACCATCGGCCGACAAATTAAACTTAAGACGGCTCTACACCCCTTCTTTGTGATTTCATGCAAACGAATTAGCAAAATTGCAACCATTTTATTTTTAAAATATTTTGAATTCTGGATCACATGTATGTTATTTTTTATATTTATATAATATTTTGAACATTTATAAATGCGGTTTTATCATTTTAGTTTTATTTTGCTGCGAGGAATATAGTGAAAATAATTTTTGAAGATTACCTATTATGAAGATTATGATAGGTTGAGTGGTGCTATTTTAAACAAATTATCCTTAATAATACAAGAGTGTTAATACAATTTTAAAACCAAGATTAATCTTAAAATATTATGAATTTTACAATACACCTGGATTTATTTATTTACAGCCCTTGAATTTTCTTAATTATTATGACAAACTGCATACACATCAAAAATAAATTTCATTATCAAAAAAATTATAGAAAATGTTTGTAATTCAACCATTTGTTTTATTTATATAATAATATGGTATGTTGTTTACCGTGCATACTACATATATAACGTTATTATGTGCAATAATCAAGAATTTAGCGAGTTTCACAAATTTTAAGATTCAGAAGGCCCACTGCGTGCCTAGCAGCAGGACGTGAGACCGTACTCGCTCTGTTTTTGAATTAGGAAATAAATAAATTCAATTTATAGAATAAATACAACTTAAATTTTATTTATTTGTGATAACATACTATTTTTTTATACCCATGAATATATTTGCATATAAAGTTTTGGCTTATATTTATTAATAAAGCTATTTCATTAATTATTTGAATAATTTTCTCTGCGCCTACTAAAAATTGTTGCCTGAAACCACTAGAGCTAAATCTAGTTTGTACCTTAGGTAAAAAATACTCTTAAACAACACTTTTAATTTTCAGGACCTCTAAAATGAGAAGTCTTCAACATGAATCGTAAGGTAACTAAATGTCTCTTACTTATTAAAAATTATTGGAACAAAATTAAGGACACTTAATTTTTAACTCACGCTAATTTCAATGGTTCTTAAGAGCATCTCTCACAATGTACTGTTCCAGCAATGTCAGATCGTTAGACTTAATGTGGTTAACGTGGGAGAAGTGACTCATTGGACCTCAAATTGTTCGACTTAGGATTGTTTTGTGTGTTCTGGGAGGAACAATAAAATTCCTTGTAGGTAAACATACCACGTAAATGTCTAAAAACATAGAATTCAAATGACATTGCTTTGTGAAATATTACCAAATTTTCGTCCACTTTTTTGAGACGTCCTTTTTGAAGATAAACCTACACCCACTTGTATGTTGTTGAAACGTATTTTATTTACATGAGGATAATAAAATATTTTTTCATTTCTTTTTTATAATATCATGAAAGTACTTGTGTGTTTTTATTCAAAAGTCATCGTTAAAAAAACTTTTGTGCCGCAACCTTTTCACCAAAAGGAAATGTTTGAAAATAATTCGGAAACTTTAAGAGGAGTAAAAAGCATTCAACCACATGGACAACATAAAAAAGTAATTTTTAACGTAAAAAGACGTAGATATGTTATTGTATTTTAAAATACTTTTCAATTTTTTTGAAGAAAGTTTTCATATTTATCACATTTTAATCTATTTATAAGTACGTATATTTTACAATACTTTTCCATTAATCTTGAAATATTATGAAAATCAAACATAATATCATCATTATATTTCTCACTATATCTATAATTTTTCGAGTATCTTGTAAGAGGCTGGTATTCGTAAAATTCGTATACAGAAGAGACGATGGTCTTGGCTGGGACATGTTTCGAGAATGCCCAATGATAGTTGGCCAAAAAGAGCACTGTTCTTCCGTCCGCAGGGGTTCCGTCGGCCCGGGCGTCTCTCTTTCACAATACACCGTTCCGTTCGTATATCAGAGGGCAGGGAATGTCGTGGAAAGAGGTGACGCAATTGGCGCAGGACGCTCTGAATGGAGGAGGCTGGTTTCTGTCCTTTGCTCCCGGAAGGAGCGTTGAGGGCAAGATGATGATGATGATGATTCGTAAAACTCACATATAAGATAGTTGACGTCTAAAGTTGTCATTTTCAACCCCTATTGAATGTTTTATTTTTTTATGGCACGAAGAGGGCAACCTTTATGTTTATTATTTTCAGTTAGCCCACTAGCTAGCTCACTTGTGCCTTAGGGCGATATGATAAAGTTAGATTGCAGAGAAAAATATTTTAATTGATTCAGGCATGTGAAGGTATCAAACGACGGATACACATTGTGGAAAGGATCGGTTTTGTCTAAACCGTTATTTTTTGATAGCGAAAAGACGATGGGTGATGTCACTACCTGGGTTCAAATTTGATAAAAACAAATTTAGATTCACTTTATTTGATCAATATTTCCGTATGGTTCAAATGGAACGATCTGGACAAATTAATTTTATCCCTTAAAATTCATGTCACTGTATTTACATGTCCACACTATTCAACGTGATATTTCATCCAATCTCGATGCACTTACAGAAGACCATTGGGGAAAAACATTTTATGTAATTTGATTTTGTTTTTAGTCTCAATCTTTCCACTCCAATAGATGGTGACAAACATCACCTTGTCGTTGCTTAGAATCAGGTCTTCAGGACTACAGCCGATCCCTATCAGTGAAAATATTAGTAGGTATGCATCGCATTCACATTGTACATATGTCTATGTATACAAAATATCCATGTTAAATATCTTTCTATATAATATGGACATTTTGTTCTTTTACATATCTTTCTATATAATATGAAATATCTTTCTATATAATATGGACATTTTGTACTTTTGCCTGCTATTCTAAGTATTTTGAATACAGCGATTTAATCATAATTTCAAACGTAATAAAAACTCATGATAATTTTGCTTAAACCATTAGGTTTTATTACTGGGAAAAGGTAATTCGAAAATAATAGTTGAAATTGCCAAGTCAGTCAATATAATCTTCATACAATCATACTATGAATTGTATTTGCTGACGAGCAGTTAGATTGTATTAAAATATCATTATCTTGTTTCTACTTCCATTAAAAACCAATCGGTATATTATGTTAAACATCTAACTTATTTGTTTTCAAAATATTGTAAACTTTTGGTTTTGATCATTAAAATATAATGGCTAGATACCCTTATAAATATACAGTAAAATAATATGTAGGCACTTAAAATTAAAGTCTAATTTTTTCCGAAATTGTGTGACCCAAATTATATACAAATTATTAGATTCATATGAAAAAGGCTATGGTGCTTTGTTTTGATTTAAAAACTCGCCTGGGAATTTCAAAATTTACATTTTACGTAAAATTATCTTAGTCGATTATAAGAATTACTTTAGGTTGAAATTAAAACAAACAGAAAAATGAGTATTTACGACATGCGCTATGATTCATTTTAGTTGCCTTGTACACAAAAAGTAACATTTTCTATTACTAGCTGCGCAAGGAATAATTTCACGAAGAGAGCTTTTATAATAACCAATATATATTGTGTCCCTTTCACGACACAAGCTTTTAGCTTACTGTGAAAGTTGTGTAAGGTTGTATAAGGGTTTATAACAAAACCCAGATATATCTTTATAATAATAAAAAAAATTAAAAAATAAGCATATTATAATGTGAACTCCCTGAATAGATAAATCATTAATTAGATAAAGAGATACATCTGAAAGAGGGGGCATGAAAAAGCGCAGACGTCCGAGAATCACGTGTATCAAATTCTCAAAGAAATCGACGTGCGTGTATAAGAGAGAGGAAAGATGAAGCGGAAGAAGTAAGTAAAAATAGATCTACACAGAAGTCCGTTTTTTTACTAACTCTACTTGGCATACCGCGTGAGTACACAATAACTTAAAAAATGAAATATTTTGTATACGTATAGTGTGATAATATGAGTGTAAAAATAAAACATAATGAAAAAATTGCACCCCGGCCATTGTTTAAATTGGGTAGGCACGAAACTGGGATAAAATTACCCGTCATATATCACACCCATGCCAACAATAGACACGTTTGGGAAAGAGAAAGATGGGGATTGTGAGCTGAATTGGGATGAAGGAAAAACAAAGGTAGATTCATTGTTTTAATAATCTCAGAAGGGAACATACATAGTATAATAATAATCAGACCCCAACGTTTTAACATTGTTAACGTTAAATTAATAATTAATTCAACCATTCATACCTTCTTCTTCTGCTTGCAGTAGGTCATTGACCTGTTCGCCTGGAATTTGTTTCCTCTTGTGACGCTGAAGACCAACTATCCTTCCATCTTCTAGGTGGCCTTCCAGGCAATCTTCGTCCTAGTGGAGTCTCGTTCGCGGCGATGTGGGCTAGTCTTTCGCTACTCATACGGTCCACATGGTCCCTCCAGAACCGTCTTTTCTTTCTACTCCACCGAACGATATCTTCAGTTTCGCAGATTTTTCTTATTTCGGTGTTTCTGACTCTGTCTCTGAGCGTTTTTCCCGCGATTGCACGTAGAGTCTTCATTTCAGAAGTTCGAAAGAGATTTTTTTTTCATTCATACCACCATGACCATTTCTTAAGTAGGGTAACCAGCGGACTAATAATATGTAAACAAAAAAATATATAAGACATTCAGGATAAGCGGTATACTTCATTGCTAAGTACGAACGCTTGAAAATGAACAGAAATATATAAGACATTCAGGATAAGCGGTATACTTCATTGCTAAGTACGAACGCTTGAAAATGAACAGAAATATATAAGACATTCAGGATAAGCGGTATACTTCATTGCTAAGTACGAACGCTTGAAAATGAACAGAAATATATAAGACATTCAGGATAAGCGGTATACTTCATTGCTAAGTACGAACGCTTGAAAATGAACAGAAATATATAAGACATTCAGGATAAGCGGTATACTTCATTGCTAAGTACGAACGCTTGAAAATGAACAGAAATATATAAGACATTCAGGATAAGCGGTATACTTCATTGCTGAGTACGGACGCTTGAAAATGTGCAGAAAAGAGTGGGAGACCTATTTTATGTCGGGGATTTAACGAATCAATTAACTTCCGTTTAAGCTACGATTAACTTTTAAGCTAATCTCATTTTTTTTTATGTAAATTTCAAAGTTAAATCCTTCACTTTTTCTGGGAGTGTCCCTCAGTGATTCGTTACCATCACATGTATTGTTTTTTTAAAGCGCATTGTATCTTTTTTTTTGTTTTCACTCCCGACTTCTTCACGCTGGTGAATTTTTTTACTCCCAGAGCTTTAATTTGCGTTACATTACGACTTAACGGTAAAAAAATTAACTTTTTCGTTAACTGTGTAATGATTAACTTTGTTAAATATCTGATAAAGTCGTTCCACTCCGATGATGATAATAATAATAATAATATTTAGAGCAATAACCATTTTGGGTGTGAAAATTATTTCTTGATCCTAAACTAAATCGCATGAACAACAAATTCCATTATTTGCGTCATCAATTTTCTTGTCTACATCGCGCATCCGTATCCGTGTGTGATTTTAAGGACTTCTGTAAAGATTCAGTAGGTTCTTTAATGAATTATTAAATAGATTACATGATAATGAGTATTGATTTTAATTCAGTAAAAATATATGATAACATGCCACTCATTTTGTATGTGCTCATCTTATGGCATGAAAAAAAAGTTTTACTCTTATATATTACATGCAGTAGTTTTAGTAACGGTAGTTACACGGCAAAGTTTCCGGGATGGTATAATGCATGGAATTCAGGTGAAATTTATTTACAAAACTTAAAAAACGATTAATAGCACCACAATTTGTCTGTGAAATGAATTTTCACATATTGATATGTTTTCCTAGGGTCTGTTTTTTTATATTTTATGAGATCAATCTGTAAACCATTGTGTAACTCTATTATTTTGCATATTGGGTACTCTTTTTAATGCACATTTGTTTCATTATTATTATTATCATTATTTTCAGTGCTTTTGCTTTGTATTTGCAAATTAAATTTGAAAAACAGAGATTCGATCAATTCTTAATTTAAACTATTTTAATTATTTTAATTTTTAATTATTATAAATTCTATCAAAGTGAATTTTTTAACTATTTATTTTCATGGTTTTTGTCTTGTTTTTTGTTTTATGATTTAAGTAGGGTAAAGTATATTTTGTTACTGTTTACTAGCAACGTGTTCGTCATGCGCTTCGGTAATTTGCGGGACCTTGATTGTTTTGTTTGATGAAGAAATATGAATGTTAATATTTGTTAGGTTGAACTGTTTGTGTCCCTTAAGAATAAATAAAATAAAATAAAAACCATTCAGCGACAGTGATTGTAAATAAATAAATATTTTTTGGCCAAAATTAAACATAATTATACCATAATATACAACATTACACTATCAAGAATCAACAAATTAAGACCAAAAAGCGGATTCATTTACAAAATGGTTCACGTTTTAGGAATGACTATAACAAAAACCAATTATTTTTTACTCCCTGTGTTCACAAAAGCTATATAACATATCAATATTTCAAGGTTTTTAACTATTAGTTGTCCGTTTCTCATAAAATTATATGACAAAATTAATAGGTATTTAAATACAAAGTATCTATTCTCATTATAAAGGGAAAAACCTTGAAATCTTGTCTGACCTATTTATATGCAAAATATTACATAATTTCCACTCAAACGTATAATATACTAACATATTACACAATACCTCGTTTCCATTTCTTCTTTCGCGTTCCGCTCTCCCACCAGTCTTATCCATACAGATCGATTTTGCGCTAACTCTTTCCACTTACTTTAAATCGTATTTATCTACTAGATAATAATATTTACTTTATATATCTAATGTAAATTTTGCATTTCGCTGGTGTACCAATAATAATAATGATTCGTTCTAGATTTCATCTCTTTGCGAGGGTTTGCTTACATAAGAAAACAAATAATCTACAAAGCAACCAAAGATATAAGTATGTCTATGAAAGCAACTTCTGTAGGTACATCTTACATAGATGAGCATTGGAAAGAATTTCTCCAGAGAGCGATGGAAGTTATCTTATTATAATACCAGCTTTTAATACTCTTATCGGCTGAAGATTTTTATTTATTTTTATTCCTCAGCAATCTCTTCACTTCTGTATGAAGGAATTTTTCATATTTTTTAATCCTTTTTTTACTGATTCACTCTTACGTACTTCTTTCCAGCATCATCAAAAAGAATATGACATCCCTTTATTTATTAAGTACAATGAAAGTTGAGGGGCAAAAAAGACAAAAAGATATGCCTTTAGAAAGGATTAATGATATGAGCCTTTCTAGGATTTTCTTTAAGGAGTCAGTTTAACAAAGTAGTATAAGAATTTGTCTCTCTCAAGGTGGAACCGGTACTCCTGCATATAGAGAGGTCGCAGTTGCGATGGCTGGGTCACGTTCTCCGCATGCCAGAAGACAGACTACCACTTGGAGGCTGTGGGAGAGGGCAGAAGACCGGTGGGCCGCCCTAGAAGAAGCTGGCAAGGGCAGGTGTCAAACTTGTGTGCTGAAAGACTTGGTTTAGAGTGGCCAGAGGTCCTGGAAGCAGCGGTAGACAGGGATCTCTGGAGGAGGTACCTAGGCGCAATGGGCCCCCGATCCAACTAGGACAAGGGAAAGAAGATGTATGTATGTATGTATAAGAATTTGAAATGATTCATGATATTCTCGTTTTCGTTAAAGGATGGCTTAGAACCACCTATATTATGATCGATAGCTATGAAATTGTTTTTAGCCCCAACTTTTATGATTTGATAATTTTTACTATCAGTTTTCACTTTTGCTTAATTGGTTTACGTGTACAATTTTTACTCCCTGTTGCTAAAATTTTATTTTTCTCATTTTGATATAGGGATTTGAACACTTTCTCAAACTTTTCATTTTGTTTAATAATATTAGAGCACCCTTATATTTAATTTGTAACTTTTAACTTCGATATCAATTGCTATTTTTCTCAATTTGAATACAAAATTTGCATACTTTCCTATAATTCTGTAAATCCTAGGTAAGACCATGACTAGAGACGTATTAAAAGACCTAATGTTGCTGACAAGCAGTTTCTGACATCAATACGTTACTAGTCATGCTCTAAATTATTACTTCTATTTGTAAAATTATAGAAAATTCATAATACCTACTACCTCTGAATAATAATTACTGAATACTTTCACATTGACATGGTTATTAAGATCATCGTCTTGGTAAACTAATAGTTAAGATAAAGTTTTTTAAATTTTTATCTGCTTTCACTAAAAAAAGTATATCGCTTAATTTTTCAATCGGTTGTCGTCATCAATTTGTTTATTTTTAAACTTGTTGATGTTGGATTAAAGTTGGCCCGTTGCAGAAGAAGAAATATATACTGACAGTCTATAATAATATTATAATTGGATTTCAGCATCTTGCATGAACAAAGTAATAATATAATAAAAATATAATCAGGAAATACGTGCTAGATACTAACCATAATTTAGTTTTTTTACTTGAAAATTATTACTGCAATGTCTTAGAGAGCAAAGCCAAATGAATTTCTGAAATAAATTCATATCAGGTACTAAGAGTACACTCCTGAAGAACAGCACTCAGTTCTTTATTACTAGTAAGAGTATATATTATATCTGCTTCACTTGAGTTTAATGCATTTTATAATAAAAGATTTTATCTACGTTCAAAGAAATACTAAATGAATTTAATTTTAATTTTGCATATTATTCTAAATGCACTTTGTTAACACTCACGATTGTAAAAACTCTCTTTACTTTACTTGTTAAACGAAAGTCATCGTAGTAAGTAGATCTCAAAAAAGAATTGGAGTTAAATTTAAGTATGTAATAATATAAAGCACTTGATTCTTGATAATGTTGCAGTGTCTAGTAAAGAACAGGTCACCCGTTTTCCTGATTGTCAAATCTTGGAATGAGAAGGGTGATCTATGTGCTTGTTATGTACAGTCAATATACTGGATACTCCACGTGTTTAAAACCATCGTAACTTATTAACACACATCCTATCCACAACACTCATCATGCATACGCTCATTCTTCTAATATTCTTATTTCCCACTCTTATCAAGCAATGTTTTACCAAACATTCTTCTCAGCGATCGCATCTCCACTGCAATTGATTTCACTTTTGTCATTCTTTAATCATGCACGTCCATGTTTTGCTTGCATACATAAGTGTTGGTACCAGAATGGTATTGTGCACCGACATTTTTACCATGTTCTACACCCTAAATCAGATTTTCAAGTATGATTCATTACTAAAGCTAACAAAAAGCATGTCAACAATTTCTATAAGGATGTTAAGTACCTATTTAGCAAGAAAAATATACACAAAGTAGATTAATTATGAGCATTTCCTCTACGAGAACTCTTCCATGTACAGGCACAATACAAATGAGAGTTGACCTATTTTTAGCGAGCATTAATAATACCTATGAGGTCTCGTTGACCTTGCTACTCTGTGCTCTATTTGTGCTGTCTCTATTTCTGTCATGGCCGTGTTCCACTATAATAGACTTTATGAATATTTTATAATGCAAAACATGCAACATACAATAATCTGTACGAACTACGTAATCTGCATGGATACAAACATGCATAACAATTGGGAATACAAAAGGTATACACAGGCAATAGTTAGATTTCACGGAACATTTAATTTTATGAATTTTTAAAGTCAACATAATCATGTAAGAACTTTTGTAGGTTTTCACGATCGGCGTTAGCCTTCACTACTAATGCTGTAGGATACCAGAAGCTTAGTCGAAACGTCGGGAAACTTTCTGCCCACCAGACCTCGGCCATACGGCCCGAAACAAATTAATTCATATCAACATATTTTTCACTGGATTTTCATGAATATCTTTCCTTGATATTGCTTAGAAGGGCGTCTACTTTTTTTCAATATTTCTTTCTACTCTTTGTTCACAATATAAAGTTAGAATCTGGGTCACTTACTCCTATCACGGAGTATGTCGAGCGTCTCAGAATTACTACAATCTGCTATTTCTTGGTAATTTAGTTTATTTTACAACAAATAAGTGGTGGATTTATTTTATAGAGCATTTTTTTCAAGTATTTTGTGTATTTTTATACATAGATAGATTATGATTTGCATGAGATTCTTTGTGAAAAAATTCAAAATGAACTTGAAAATGTAACCTGGGACGTAATATACTACTATACCGTCATCCCACAAGTGGGGTGGCCAGCAGACCAGTCGCAAGTAATAAACATGCAAACTGTCCTCTCAAAAAACTTAAGTCATTCAGGATGGGTGGCAAACCTCACTGGGACCTCATGATTCATAATCGCAATATTGTACATTTTAAATATTTTTCCAGTAATTATAATGAGAAAGTGCGTAAATATATACATAGGTATCACTTTTTAGTTTTTTTAAATAGTTCGAGTTTACATTAGTATTACGTTATTTCTTTTCTTTACCTATTCCATTAGGGATGCGGTGTGCGTGAGGGGGTGTGCGGTTGGGACTTGGGAATTTCCGAAACCGAAAACACCTTACAACTAGTTAAACTAAAAAGTTGTTGAAAATATATTTCCTAATTTGGATGGTATTGGTCAATAATTTAGCCTTTTGTGTATTATTTTGTGGTTGCTCAATACACATATTAGCTTTCGAAACTTGCCAAAAGTAAAACAGAGCAATCAAAGAAACTTCAATACTAACTTGTTATCAGTTTAGAAATCTGTAAGGAAAAGCACAACCATTATAAAGTTGTGTGTAAAGCCTTTTCATTCCCCCTATCTGATTAGGTAATTATGAAAAGTTGTGTACACGAACAACAAAATAAAAGCCTTCTTATTGTGTAATCTTTTTAAAACATTAACGTTAAACGGAAAATGTTAATTAGTAAAGTTTTATCTTTATTTTGTAGAACTGTAGTGAGTTATAACATATGCATTACATTAAGAATAATGCCTTTTAGGTACATTCATGAAAAGGAGAAACATCGATGATTATGTATTAATAAAACGTATTTTACATAAATCAGAATTTTTGCACCGACATTTTGTCCACAAAGTTTTCGATGGTTAGACAACGCGACCTTCTGATATTTATTTATTTATTTACAATTTCACAGTAAACATAAAGTTGAAACATTCTAAAAAATCTACAACATTTTCACAAAAAAAAAATATTACCAGACACATAATACAACCAATAACACAAAGAAAAAATAAAAGAAATTAATGATAAAAATAGAAATAAACAAGAACCAATATTGTTGTGATGTACCACTTTACATAATGTAGAGTATTTTATAGATATTTATTTTGTAAAATTTCATGTATTGGAGTCAAATGTACTGTGTAAGGTGTGTAAGGTTGTATTTGCGTTTATAGCAAAAACCCAGATACATCTTTTTTAAACAAATGTTATCAACAATGATAAGGAATTAAAAATTGGATTGAAACTAAGATTGTATCATTGATTGATTGAGTTAACGTTTATTCGATAAAACTCCATGTTTATAACAACTCAAAGTCAAAACCTGGTTAAAAATAATTTACAAAGTGAAACTAAACCAATTGTATTTTCTTCCACATATAAAGTTGTATCAGTAATAATGGTATCAGACATAACTGGTAAAATCAATTAACATTAACAGTTACTGTATTTAAGTAATTAAAATACTGTATTTAAGTAATTAGAATAAAATAATGGAACCTTTAATAATATAATATTTCGCTAACAACGGTATCAAAAAATATCTTGGAAAATAAATTACTAAGTGGACACAAATTAGTTGTTCACTGACCACCACATTTGTTATGGTGTAGGTGAATAGATAGAGTTTAAAGTAAAGGTGATATTATTTTTTTCAACGACACCTGAAAAAAGGGGTAAATACAGTAAAAAGCAATTTCATGGTTCCATGAAGTATAATAATAATAAAAACTACATACATACCTATAAATATACTTTTTCTCCAAACCCCTAAAGGGTTGTTCCTAATAATATGCTCCAATCTCTACTTAAATTATATTTCAGTTTGTTTATTTTTGCCTCACATTGTTCTTTTCTACTAAAACCCTTGTACCGTAAAAATGCTCTCGGTGTGTTAGCTTCAGTTAATTTTACTATACTCAATTAGTTTATTCCTTTAAAAATATTCAAGACTTACTGAAAGAAAAATAAACAAAACCCCTTCATAGAATATGTTCTGAAAAAGCGCTTTTTATAATCAAATATGGATATATAAAGGAACATAATTAGATTTTATAGATTTTATATTGGCACGAAGAGGACAGCTTGCATGTTTCTTACATGCAGCTGGTCTGCTGGCTACCCCACTTGTGGGATGTGCCGTGATGGTATAGTATAGTATAGTATAGTATAATTAGATTTACGGAGTACGAAATCTTATGAATTTCTCGACATTGTTAAAATTTCTGAAAATGTTAGTATCTACCTTTGGGAAAAGTTCATAGCACTAGGATTGAATATTTCTCCGTCATACACATAATATGCAGGTACAAATATTTATATACAAAGTATTAACAAGTGTTAACATTCAAAATAAACTGAAAAATCCGTATAACGATTTCACCTCAGTATTATTTGGTAAAAATAATTGAAAAACGTTATAAGTATAATTTAAAAACAGGTATTTTTGAAATTCGTGACGATGAATTTTAATGCTATATTCAAAATGTTGATCTTTTCATAAGTCTATTATTTAAACATTTGAATCCGTTCGGGTATACCTATAAGTTTATACTCGCATATCCTCTATAGTAGTCTATAAGATAATATTGGAAGAAATATGAATACGTAGCTATGTACTGAATTTATTTATTTATTCTTTGATTAAATAATAAACTGATAACATTAGGATACTATATATTATATAATTCTATATTATCTCATGCCGTTTTCCGAGTATGGTAAGCAGGGAGAATGGAACGCCATATTGATCTATTCTTAAATACTTCCTTCGTTTCCTCCATTTATAAGTCTATGTATACATACATATTACATACACTCCGATTTTTCCAAAAACGACCAATTTTCATTATTATTTTGATCCACCTAGTCAAGCCAAATCAAAAATATTAAATACATAATGAAACTACCCTCCGTAAACCTTGTCTATTATTTCTTGAACAAATAGCTTAAAAATAATATTTAGCATCTAGAATTTATTGATACAATTTGTTAAAAAAAAAATAAAAGGTACTCACGTGTACAATATCTAGGCTCATCTGAAGAATCTCCACAGTCATTGACATTATCACAGAATCTATTGGCTGGTATACATCTCTTATTGGTGCAAGGGTATTCACTGAGCTTACAGTTGGTGCCGGGAGGTGGTGTTGGATATGGAGTGGGAGGACCAGGATCCGCAGCTGCTATGGGTACAGGAGCTGGATCCGCTTCACCTCTTACTGACAGTACTGTCAGTAGACATAATACTGTCGACAGGAATATGGTGAACGTCACGCAACCTGTAACGTAGAAATAACACAATTATAAAACCTTTTAAACACTCAATTATTTAAGCTGTAACGGCGAAAGCATTTTTTTTGCTTGAATAAATAAATTAACAAATAATTAAATATTTTATATTAGTACTTTGACATAGGTATATTTTACACATGAATAAATTTCGAGTTTTATACACTACCGAATTTACTTCTAGTGATTGACAGTTGATTAAAATAACGGAAAAGGAATTTAGCCGGATTATTTTATTAGATAATTGCGAAAAAATGGAATATATAAATGAAGAATTGCGAACTCAGTAACATTTTTTTAGGGCTGGCAACATTCTAAATTCTTTAAAATATAATACATACACTGAGAAAAATACTAACGAAATTTCACAACGAATCATTGGTACGTACTATCAGATTAGGACCAGAGATAGTACAAACGATTCATTAGTACGAATCTATAATATTAACTTTTCGCAAACAAGTTGTTGGTAAATTAACCAATGATTTGTTTGCGAAGAGTTAATATTATAGATTTATACCAATGAATCGTTTGTACGATCTCTGGTCCTAATCTGATAGTACCGTACCAATGATTCGTTTTGAGTATTTTTCTCAGTGTACGTACATTTATCTTTTCTTCACATATGAACGGAAAATACATTATCAATTCTTTAGCGATGGATATTACGTATCCACTTTTATATTTGCTTTTTATCTTTTAATTGGTACGCAATTTATCTAATTATTCAGTGTGTAAATTTTTGGGAGCTTGATTAGTTAATTTTATTGAAAAAATGTACAAAAATAGCCAAAACAGCAATGCGGAAATGTTTCAAATAATTTAAATTTCAATTAATAACAATGAATATTTTTAAAATTAAGATGCTTTGAATCCCACGTCTAATTTCCACAAAAAATTTAAATAAACTAAAAGAGATATTCACTTTAATAAAAGTATTTGAATTTAATCAAACTGAAAAAATGTCCCACACATCAAAAATGTTTTCGAAATACCTATACTACTTTGTATTAAGCTTTTTATCAAAATTATAAAATTATTGTTTTTTTTTATTTTGAAACTATGTATTAAATGTTTCAAAACATAATTTATTTGAGTACCAGATTATTTTTTATAACACATATTAATGTTCTGTAAACATAAAAAAGTGGATTTTATTGCACAAAATGGTGCCGAAGGGAATTCTTACATCGAATCTTTACATCCATAGTGGGGAAGGTATTAAAATAAATCATATAAATAGCTCATAAATGTTTTTGGCGAAAATGCTCCTACATGCAATGTGTTTTATTTAATTCTACGTTTACGGCGTTTTCCATTTTTATACTAAATGTTATTTTCTCTCAACCACGTATTTACATTTCTCATTTCAAGGGGTCGATTTTAAGCTCCTTCTTCTAAATTTTTTTTGTATAAATTATCAAATTTTTATTATGTACGTCTTTTTCAGCGTCATTCTCCTCGATACTGATGATACCTTTCAGTATTTTGCCTCTATTATATGATTAATTATAGTTTTCTGGCCTACCCAAATAATGTAAATTAGGGTAAATTAATTCATCATTTAGATTATTTTGTCTTAATAATACATAATGAAGAGAGACTTAGTTATATCATACATGTAATATGTGTAGTTTGGTATTGAAATTTAAAAAAAATCGTTTGAAGCGAATATTCAATAGAGCCCAATAAACTAAATAACTTAGATTATGACCATACGAACATTGATTTTCATCGCTATTTTGTCACTTAAATTTCCTATGATTTGTCGTTTTTGAAAATGCACTTTTTTAACTCAACACAAATATTATTTCTACATTTTTAGTTTAAAAACATAATATGTTGATTTCTCCCCTTTTGATTACCAACCACACATATTCTATTTCTCTGGATTCAATCCTAGGGTGAAATGGTTTGCACCAAAGTTTTCCATCTTTTTTCATGATCTGTTTTATAAGACCCTACGTTCCGTATGTTTCTTAGCATGTAAAGCCTGATTATCGGATGAAACAGCAGCGGTATTTGAACCACGGCCCATTCGTAAAGAAGTCCAAAACTCTACCATTATATATAATATGCACATAAATAAGATTGCTATATTTCTTGTGCTAATCTTATTTATCGAATTTGAATAAATTTTTATTTGAGTAATAACAAGTACCTATTTGTGGGTAAGCGTCTGACACTCCATTATATAGGGTAGATTTATATGAAAACGTTTAAATTGAAAATCATCTAAAAGACCGGAATCAATCCGGACAGGTGGGGTAGGTACTATTGAAAAAGTATTTGATCAAATTTTTCAATTCATATTCAAATGTCAATAAGGTTTAAAAAGCAGTGGGAAATAAAATAATTCTCTTACTTTTCTCGTTAGTGTTATACTTTTAAAATTTGTAATATATGTATCATATTTGGACAAAAAGTTAAAAATTATGTGTTATCATTAAAGTTTTTACAAAATTATATTGATATTTCACCCTTTTTTGTATAGTTTCGAGTGTCCTGTATGTAAAATGATAACAAATGTTATTCGTAAAATATTGCATAAAAGTTTTTCGATATTTAAATTCTGCGATAAAAATATCACTCATCCTTAATAATAATATAGTAATTTTTTTAAGATGAACCGTTTTGTGGAATACCCATGAATATTTCATTATTTAAAGCATGGAGTAGACGGCTTGTGTGTTCATTGTGGGTTCATTATTTGCAGTCAGTCCACTGGTAACACCACTTAAATGAGTTTTTTTTATTCATTTACAATCCATATCTATCATACAGATGTAACAAAAAATATAACAATAAATTGTAAAACTTTCTTATCAACTTGAGACAAACATATTAACAAAAATTAAAAACATTGTATTGGAAGGTATTGGTAAAATTCGAATACCTATTTATATCAATACAGTATAAAGTGACAAACATTTAGAAATATTTTATTTCATAAAAAAACGTACATACCTACAAATAAAAAAATCCACAATACTTTTGCCGTGATGGTATTTGAATTTAATACTAAATACCAGATATAATATTATATGTTTTGGATTTAACTTTTAGATACTGAATTTAAAACTCCATATCAAATAAATTTTCATAGTAGTTTATAAACTTTCTAATGAAAGCTATTGTATTCACAGACGTAGTCATTTCAAAATCGTAGATAATTTGCGAAGTTTTCTTTATAACAGTAACAGTAAACCTACTATTACTTGACGTTTATACTCCAAAAACACATAAAACTTTTTCTATCATCGTTTTCTATTCAAAAGTATGATAATGCATACAAGCATGGAATAGTAATGTTAATTATGATAAAATGTTTCAATGCCTTTCGTTAAAACATCGATATTAGACATATAAAATAATTTTGACACTGTGTTATTTGTTACATAACATGATTATCCGCGAGAGGAAAGTTTAATGTGTTAAAACGACATCTTCCGGCTTAAGAAGGACAATAAGTTACATTCACTGAAAGGTCTGTAACAGGAAACTTATTTCGTATAATGAGGAGTCCAAGTGACTAAATGGTCACTCTTGGTAGACTACTCGCCACCTTTGTCTGATGTAAATAAGTTTCATATATTTCTATCAATATATAGGTCAAATGGACTTGAATCTTTTTTTATGAATTTTCGAAGATTATAATTAAGATAATAGATAATAATTTTCTGCTCTTATTTCATATAACAGTCAGTAGATTTGCTATATGTACATAATATTAATATACCCTACTAAAGAAGTTTACTTGAAATATAAAACAGAGCATTCATGCGAATAGTGATAACATAACAAAGTTTCTAACGTTATAATGGGAATATAAGCATTCTGCACTAAGTTTCTAATAATCAGTGGTGGTCAGAGCTTTTCCGTACTCAAAGTAAAGCGATTGTGTAGGTCTTTGAGTAATATTAATTTATCAAGGGCTCTTAACTCAAAGTAAAGACAAATTACCTAACTAAGGACAAATTACCTAACCTAACTTAGATTAACAGTGGCGAATACATATTAAGTAACTTAACAAGTGCCTAAAAGGTATTCTATAACATGGGGTGAGTTCATAAGAGGATAATACTATTTGAAGTTGAAAAAAATCATAGAATTGCAAAGAAAATGGCTATTTTTTTTAATTATTGAATACATCTAGGTATTAGAATTAAATATGCTTTACCCTCTATTTTGCAATAAATGTCTTGGTTTACATAACCCGGAAAAATACTTGATTCTATTGGAAATTGATTTTTGAATAGAATAGAATAGAATTTATTCAATAAAATATAGTTTTACAATTAGTTAGTAAATGACACAAGTTTATTTTAATAACATAACACACATTAATATATCTAGTTCCCCATTCAGAAAAGGTTCCAATAAATCTAGTAAACTATGATGAATTGCCTTTAGATAAAGTCGATGTTTTCAACCGCCGTTTTTTGGTGAAAGTTCATGTTAAATTTTTATAAATGAAACACTTATTTAGTACCTCCACTGTGATTTTATTTGTCGCGAGCCGGTTTTCAAGAGCTTACAAAATATCTTGATAGATAAAATATTAAATTAAATAGATTAAATTATTAGATTAAATAGCTTAGATCGTTGCCATAGAAATAATTTATAATGAAAGAGGAACGCCCGGGAAATCTAGGTACTTACTAAACTATAAAAAAAAATGTTAAAAAGTATTCAGTGAGGAATATTTTTTTCTCTTTTTATAAAAGGTGGAAAAACTTTAGAACGTTTCGTTTGTATAAATTGCTGTGAAAAACTTTATATTTTATTTCTTTAGTCATTAAAACTTTCCATGTAATGATATTAGTTGAGATACGAGTACTAAAAAAAACAATGCATCGGGAAATATATTTAATCCTGTTATATTGCAATATCTGGGACGATGCAATAGACAACATTTATTTTATCTACGTATTCCAACAAGACTTAATCAATGAAAATATTTCATATGCTAGCACAAAACCTTATAAATACACCCTTAATTTAAATTACCTAAATAATTATATCTTTAATTGCTTGTTTAATTAAGAATAAATTAAATAATATTATCCTATATTATAAAACGTAAAACTCGTACTTGTTACTAAGCCTCCTGCACTATTCGGTGGAGCCCTCAAGACAGAAGAGTGACTGTTAAACGGCGCCAATAAAAATTATCCATAATTATCATCATCATTGAAATTACAAATTTCTTAAAGTATAGGAAAAATTTAAATTATAACTTTGGTGTTACATTAAAATTTTCTTTCCTAATAATATTTTTGCACGATTTATATCTAATTACCTACATTACAGAAGTGCTAAATCATTAAGCTTTTTGTGTTCTGTTTATAATAATGTGTTTCGTGCTTTTTAATAGTAGGTAGTATTTTTGAGTATATGTTTTAGGAAACGTCTAATAAATCACAGCAAGGGCGTATTAAGAAGTAAATAAATTGTGTTTAATGACCTTTAAAACCCGCAGTAGTTTAAGTCATAAACTTAGTTATATATCTTAAGAGTTAAACGAAGAGGTGCATTATCCTATAACTCCTTAGTGCCACATCAAGTAGGTATATAAACCTCATTTAAATATAATTAAGAAGAAGAAGCGTTACACATATTCACTAATTTTAATTAAAATCGGATAAAAGAGGAATAAGGATATTAGGAGAATGAGCGAATACGAGAGAAGAATTGCGTGTAAAACAGTGATGGTTTGTGTATGCCAAGCGAATAAATTATGAAAGGCTGTCGAATAAAGTGTATATATCTGAAAGATGGAGTTTAGAAGAGAATAGACATCTGAAAACTACCTGACTTTTGTGCTGAGAAATTCTCAATAACGACAAGCCGCAGTTTATTATGATATATTTATTTATTTATTATCGGCGTAAGACTATAATAGTGTAGTAGCTCTTATACCTGTACCTAAATAAAATTATGCTTAGCTTTGAAAAATCTTTCTAGTATTTACGATGAATAGCCACGGTTTTTTTGAAAATTCCTGAATATACCATGGATGATGGGGAGTAAAGTGTGCATCATAATATGAGGCATTTATTTGTCAGGATAACACACATTAATTTTGTATTCAAAACCTTCTACTGAAATGCAACGTACACCTAACGTATTTTGATTTATGTGAAGAAGGAAATCGTAAAAAGTCGATTAAATTCTCTGATAAAATTACCTATAATGTAAACCGCAAGTTCACTTTTGTGCTAAGTAGATATTAAATAATTATAATAACATGGTTTAAAGTTTGGTCGTTAGTGTAAAAGTTATTTACACTAAACATAGTGGTTTTAGTAACGATAAGAGAATTACTTAATATATTCCACAATGCTTGTATCAATTTTAAAACTCATAATGTAAAATAGGTTTTGTATTAATAACACTTTATATGATGCATGGTTTGTTATCTGAGAAATTACATGAAATACAATCGTTAAGAAATAATGAATTCTACATAATACAATATATTAATTGAATGCCTGAACGAAGCCAAAACTTTTTGTTATGGCTGTATACACATACATATAAGGTGATTAACAAAGATCATAATACAATATGCTACACTGATATCTGTTATTTGTCACTTACTAGTAAGTAATAGGGTTACAGATGCAAAATAGACGGTCTTAATATGAAAGAAGTCGATATTTGTAGATGGAAAAATAAAATTTATTAATGCTTACGAACACTCAACATTCAAAAGATCTCATCCATTGTCAAGAGAAGAATTAAAAATTCAATAAAATAAAATAATATGTTTCGTCTCATAATTACGAAACAAATAAAATGTTAAATAGTTAATTATATTAGTAATGAAAAACCAAAAAATATTCAATTGTGGGACGATAAAATCACTAGTCGGAGATTTTGTCATGGTACCTATATTATTGTGCATGTATGTATGAGAAACTGGATGAATGTAGAGGAAGCGAAAGAAGTATGTAAGGATAGACTGACATGGCGTTCCGTTTTCTCTGCCTACCCCACCTGGGACACGGCGTGAGGGTATAGTATAGTATAGTACCTATATTATTCTGTGATATAAAGGAATAATCTGTAAAATACTTACTGAGGAGTGCTTTCAAGTAAATAAGTTGAAAAAGTGTTTATTTTTTATAATAGTTCCAAAATGTTTCTATTAAGTAAGGCCAAGGAGAGTGCGATGTATGTAATACATTTATATTTCATACCTTTTATACGTAGTAAAAGGATTGAAATTCATATTTGAACAGTACAAGTATAAAAGTAATTGTCCTGTGGAGTCTCCTGAATAGGTCCCCTACCCTTTTTCTAAATTTTCGAGTGTCGTATAAAAGGCAGATGTTGAAAAACTTCACTAATAAATCATTTGACACCTTCGATTCAAAGATGAATAATACTACGGAGAGGACTATCTGTATGTTTATTGCACGCAGTTAGTCCCCTACCCCACTTTTGGTGTATGCCGTGATGGTATGGTAGTAGCGGTATAATACACTATTTAGAAACGCGTACCTATACTTAAAATAATTTAATTAAGCGCTATAAATTATTGAAAATGGTCTATTCACGCACCTGTTACCCTTTGAACTTGTACCAAATTTATTACCTTATAAGTACATTCCTTGACGTGTTTTATTAAATTCAATTTCTCAACGATATTGATTAATATATTATACAATAACATGAATATGTATGTTATTCGAACAACATGCCTATAATGTTGATGATAACTTTCCTACATATTCGTAAAAACAGAAGAAAAACAATCGTTTTTAAAACGAGAAGACAAAAGCCGTTATTATTTAGACCTAGAATGTACCAGTTTTACGCTACTGATATTTACTAGTATTTTTCTCTGTAAAAAATCAAGTTTCCAAGCTGACCCCCTTGTGGGATATGTCGTGATGATTGGTACAGGCAAAGATTTAAAAAAATATATCCAAACAGTGAATAATAAAAAAAGTTATGATTTACTTATCTATCATAGTGTTACTTACAATAAACACTTCAACTTTGAAATCCAGAAGAAATGCATTGAAAAATAGTGAATAGTGTTCACTATTGACGGCCGATGTGGCACAGAGGTTACGCTCTTGCTTTTGAGTCACGAGGTCCCGGGTTCGATTCCTGACCAGGACAAAGTGAAGAATGACCTTTTTCAAATTGTCCCCGGTTTGGGGGTTATATGTATATGTGTTTAGTGCATTATATATAATTATGTATGTGTGTCGTCGCGTTAGTAACAATAATACAAGATTCATATCGTACTTTGGGACTTGCTCGATCTGTGTGAATTGTCTGTGCATATTATGTTATGTTATCTTTAAGGATCATCTGCCTGTAGTAGACACATTTATCTACTACTTAGATGTTCGTAGTTACTCCCAATATAACCGTATTAATATTTAATCTTAAAACTACTCTTCTTTTTAGGCATTCTAGTTCTAAGAGAAAAAAAAAATATTAATTGAATTTTTAAAAAAGTATGTATTTATTTAATTTGAACAACAAATATTATTTCTATTTCTCATATAAGAAATAATGGACATAAGAAATATTACTAGAGAATTTTTGTTCTAGAAAACACGTATTTCAGAAATAAATTATTAGGAAATATTGACAAGAAAAGTAAAGCGTAGGTATGTTATATTTTTACAAGGGTGTTATTACTTAAAAAGTGCGATGATTAATCGTTCTAGAAGGCTTTAGATTAGGATATAATAATAAGAATATGTCCCTAAGCCGTCGTTAAAGTTTAGCAGAAGATTGATGCGTAACATTTTAAGTTGGGCATAGTTAAAGATTAATCTTCCTGCTAGACAAGACATGTCATTGTAAGAACATTGTGATATAAAGTTAATAATTTATTACATAATAATGAGCTACTAACTTTACATAATATACGCATATAATTATAATTTATATAAGATATAAACTAAAAATATATTTACAAGGCATCCCCGTTGTGTCAAGTTTTTGTTATTGTATTTCAAAGATTTAATCCTTTTAATTAATTAAAATTAAAATGAATTTAAAAACACTGTATAATTTCCAAATTAAATTTATTCACCTCAAACGTTTTCGCCAAGGCTTCTACTTGGCATCATCAGGAGGACTCCAAGATGAAGCCTTGGCGAAAACGTTTGAGGTGAATGAATTTAATTTGGAAATTATAGTGTTTTTAAATTCATTTTAATTATAATGAATTTCCAAAGTGTTAACACAAAAACATTTGATTTATCCTTTTAATTAAGCTGATTACTGAAGGATCTCTAAGACATGTATTCTTTTAATAAAATAAAGTTGTTTCTTTAATTAAAATGATCTCAAAATACTTATTCACTGTGGTCGAAAATATCCAACGACGTTAAATATTTGAAGATATTCTTATAACTTTCAAGTAAAAGTATGTCACAAAAACTGTTTATGGTTATACCATCAAATTGTTATGCTGTTTATAATTCTTAGTTTTTTTTATTTACCGAGAGAAATGTTCTTAGAATAAAAACACAATCACGCAGTCCTTTAAGACGATACACCAGCATATACTCGTAAAATGAAGTTTTAAAGCATGCAGAAAACTACAAGATCTGGAATATCATCGGAATTAAAATCAGCTTAAAAGTGTTCCGACTTTATAAAAAGCTGCAAGAAATGCTTAAATCTATACGTATTCCATGTGTTAAATACGCTTACATCTCAATTATCAATAGGTATCATATTTTGAGTTAAACAAAAATAAGAAAGCCCGAAGAGAAATACATATACACATAACTGTTTTGGTTCATTGCATCCATTGTCAAGTTCGTGGGTTTCTTGAGGACAAAGTGTGAAAGTTTTCAAGTATCACGTTGTGTAGATTATAAGTAACATTAAAAGAAAAAATCTACTGAGTTTAACAATAATACTAGTAATGTATCCAGTAAAAAAGAAGTACATAGACTGAGTAATTTATCCATTGCATTACGATGGTATGGTTTACAATTAAGTAGATATAGAGTACGTATTATTAATTACACCTACGAAGATAATAATATAATAATGAAGACCTTTTGAGCTTTCAGTCGGCTTATGTAAACTGCTACCACTGTGTATTTACTACTTGCGTGCAACCCTTATATTATGTAAGCCTCCAACCACTTCACTTCCTTTTAACTAAGTAGCCTAGCATTATTAATTACCTACTCAACGAGCATTGAGAATTATTATTATTATCAGGGTTACCAATATAAAAACAAATCGCGAATCAGAAAAAATGCCTTGGAACTTTACCGATTAAATCGATTCTGATCGCTTTACAACCCTTTTATCATGAGCAAAGGTCAGAAAAAACTCATACCAATTTAGATTGTCCTTACTACGATATTCCTACTCTGGTGCTCTGATGCCGATCAAATATCAAATAATAAATAGAAAAATATATAATTTTATAAACGTTGTTAATCAACGCTACTTCTTTACATATATGTTGAAATTTGTATTTTAAGTGCGCATCAGAAGGAATTTAAAGACACACCTTTTAGTAGGAAGTTTCTGATGATAGACACGCGCTCTCGAGTTTATGTTATATCAGTAAACAGATTTCGTTGGTAGCCTGGAGGTAGAGTCTCGGCCTCGTGAACAGGGGGTCCGTGGTTCGATCCCAGGTGCCGGCAAACTCCCCTTTCACGACACAAGCTTTTAGCCTACTGTAAATGGTGTATTATAAGGTTGTATTTGGGTTTAATAGCAAAACCCATCTTTTTATATATAATAATATAAAAAAATATATATATAAAACAATGCTTTATAAATTGTCACTTATCTTGAATGCCTTAAATTTTTTTACGACTCCGAAAGATCGATCTGTACCTGCGTTCATCACACGTAGTTATTCCACTGGTTACTTTATATTTTGGAGATACTATGATGCTGTAGATGGATTGATTATCGTTTAAGGCAAGTCATATTTACAACCTTGCCATATTACAACGAAATATGTTGTAAAGTTTATGAGAAAGGTAGAAGGATGACATAGTCCTGGCAGAAGACGGGCTTTATGGCTGTCCAATATAAGACATGTGGAAGAACCCTTTTGACTGGCACAAGATAGAGAAGCCTTTATAGAGGTGATTGCAAACGTTGGGGATACTACGAGATGAAAAATGCTGTCAAAGTGGATTAAAATATCATGGGAAGAGATGATACCAACCGTTATATAAAAAAACGGAACGAAAAATAACAGGCGTAGATGCCCTGTTGATAGTAGTAATACAATAAAGTAGTTAACTAATAACACACATACTATATGTATATTGTTAATTCCTACTAATCATAAGCCAACTTAATTTAATTTTACTAATTACAGTAATATACTTACTAACATATTCCTTATTACTTACTTACATTACTTACAAAGTTACTTTACAATAGTCATTATTTTAATTATACAAGTACGTATTTGTAAAAGTAACATATCTTATTCCAACCTTTTTTGAGTATGAATTTAAAAACCAAATTGGATTTTTTTTACTTTTTTTTATATCAAGAGCGATTCTCCAACTGAATTAATCCTCCCCATACATTTTATCTATTTATCAACTCAATGTGTCTGTCTATCTATTCTGAAAAATGTCGTCTAATTTCTAAGTGTATTGGCATTTAAGGTCCAAAGTTTGTTCTTACATAAAAAAAAACTTACAACTGTTAACATTTAATCTTAAAAAGTATCCTAACATTTTGCAACAAACATTCAAAATTGTCGAAAATACAATATTTTTTGTTTTTCTATTACCCATAGGAATATCGCTTATTCTTCTTAAATTTACACCCAAGTTCATAATCGTAGAAAAATTACTGTTATTCACATTGTCACATCTGCTAAAGCGATAAGTTACTCACAAATAGAGATTAGCGTTTTCCCAACTTTATGTCTGGCTAAAACCATTCCCGACATTTGAAGAATAAAAAAAATAGAAAATGTAACAAAATTTTAATCTATGAAAAACATTCGGTATCTATAATATATCTAGAGTTCGTCGGTAGCCTGGAGTTAGAATCTCGGCCTTGTAAACAAGGGGTACGGGGTTCGATCCCAGGTGCCGGCAAACTCCCCTTTCACGGCACAAGCTTTTAGCTTACTGTGAAAGGTATATAAGGTTGTAATTGGTTTTAAAACAAAACCCATAGGTATATATCTTTATTAAAAATAAAATATTAAGAAGGTACACCATACAATAAATCATCTGTCATTTATTGCAATCAGAGATTACTCTAGATCCATTTTTTTGGTATGGTTGTTAGTGTTTTTTTTTTGTTGATCATACACCGAAACAGCCGAGTCTGAAGCTTGTTTACAACAAGTTACGGAATGGTATTTTCTTTAACGCAATGTACTAAATTAAATTAATTCAATTATTGTTTTCGAATTATATAACTGTACAGAACGAGAATTATTTGACAAATGGCTTTGAGAATTTAGTGTTGTATCCACCATTAAGGAAACTCATAATAGTCATTAAGAGAGATCGCGATTCGCAATAAAATCAACCAAGTGAATGTTATTTTGTAAAAGCAATTATTATTATTGTTGTTTGTTCCATTTTAGATATAATTTTCTTGTAACCATTAACGTGTAAATTCCATTGCAAGAACCACAACAAATTTATCTAATAGTATGTAAACACATGGAATTATAAATATGAGTATTTTTGGAATTTATCATTGATTAAAACTATTAATTTTGATTTACTTAAATATTATGTCGGTTGTATAATTTGAATTGAGGGTAGTCGCGGTGTGGGAAGGCGGCAGATGTCCAGGCTGAGAAATATCCGAGAGTGGACCGGAGTTCGGAGGGTGGAAGAGCTGTTCCGGCTGGCACAGGACAGAGAGGCCTACGCCAGGGTGATAGCCGACGTCGGGGGTACCTGACATGGCACTTTGAGAAGAAGTATAATTTTTAGTACATAACAATTTAAAAGTCATTTAAAACAGCCAAATATGAATCGTTATTTATATATTGTTAATGCCTCAAACGTTAATCATATATCAATCATATTAAATGCCTTAAACGGTGCTTTCTCTTCATTAAATTTCAAGGAAAAATACGGGTGTTCATACACATTGTCTGCAAAAAGCAAATTTGTAGATTTATGGGAAAGCCTGTGTAGAATTCTGATGATAAAACATCATCATTTTCTCCATCTCGTCAATATTTATGAAGAAAAATCAACAATATCAACCACGTTAGATTTTTTAAAGTAGATTCGACATAAAAAAATAATTGATTAAAAAAATATACATGATAATAAATTCGTCAATCTAGATGCTTAAGCTGAGACTCTTGTCATTTTACGATGCGCTTCACCTGACTGAAAACAAGAGAGAACGGCGCAGGACTGTATGATTGGTTATCCGGAGATCAAGTTTCCCAGAATTGGGGTAATGACTGAAGAAAGAGACAGACTTGTGTATTATGGATTTTGTGATTGCGAAATAATATTATTTTTAAAGCTCCACATTATTCAAAAGATACAGAAAACATATTAATAATCTCCATTCGTATCATTTCAATAAATTCTCAAATACGATAGCAAATTAATTATTCATTTAAAATATTATTTTAATGTCAGGATTGGGATGATTTACGTTCAGATATTATTATTAATAAAACCTTATATCAATTGTACGCAAAAACAATATGTTACCACTCGAACCTTTTATAAAATCTTTGAAAGAAATTATCGCTAACCTCAATAGTATGCTTAACCTCAATAGGATCTGCTGTCATTTTTTCGCGGCAACAACACGTATTTTTTTCCGCCGCGTATGAAAACGCTTTTTAATTAAATTTTGAGCCCAATATTCTCACAGTAAGGGTTAATATGGAAGGTAAACTGGACGCCAAGGATTTTAAATCTTTCAAAGCATATTTTACTCAACAATTGGCTGCTCTGGAGTCCAAACTAACTGCGTGCAAATGTGAGGCGACCGCTGCCAGCTCAATGGAAGACTTTGTAGTTTTCAAAAACGCTGTCATCGGAAAACTGGACAGCCTGGAGGCAAGAGTGGAACAGCAGGAAGACCGAATTGAGGAGATTGAGAGATCTCGACGGAAAAAATTGTTAATTCTACATGGTGCACCAGAGAACTTGACTTTGGATGCGGCACTCAAGGAGACACCTCTCGCAGTCAATCCCTCTTCAATCAAGGACATGCGGCGTTTCGGCAAGAAAGGTGACAGGCCAAGGCCTATACTAATAAAATTCACCTCTTTCCTGCACAAGGATGATGTCTGGAAGAAGAAATCTTGCTTGAAAGGATCTAAATGGCTAATAACAGAATCTTTAACGCGGAAAGCACTCGAACTCCTGACTGAAGCTAAGAAGAAGCTGGGAACCGGTAACTGCTGGTCGATGAATGGAAACATATTCATAAAACTACCGAACAATTCAAAGAAAATAATATCTAAAATGGCTGACCTTGATGATATACCGACGAATTGCAGACAGTTGAGGCCACGTACAAACAAGTAGTATTACTCCGCTATTTACACATATTGCACTAAATACACTAAAAAGTATTGACTATTTTCTATTAATAATTTATTTTCACGTCATTACATATCACTTTTTTTAGTTTATGTGTCTAATTTTTGCTCGTATTGTATTCCACAATCACTTAAACTTTCTGTTTATTGGTGCCCCGACACAGAATAAACAACCGTTAAGTTGGCTGCGCTTCCCGCATGTTCGTAACACTCACGAGTGTTCGTAAACGTCCATAATGTTTTAGAATTACTATCAATTGCGTCGCGCACCACACTTTATGCAGCGTTTGTTTGAGAGGTTGAGTAGCGTGTGCGTGGTACTTGCATGCGATTAAGAGCGTATTTAAATACAATTAATGCTCACTGCTTCTCCCATACTTATCCTATGCATGATATATTGAAATGTTTTTCCTTTCTGCTAGCTCACCACTAATTATTTTTTCTTACATGTTTTTATTTTTGACACATTTTAACCCTCTATTATTTATTGCACTCACATTCTAACGCACAGATCATATTTTATTACAAAATGTCGTAATGTTTCTTATTTTTTCCAAGTTTTCAGTTTTTATTAAGATTGCATATATGTGATTCTTACTCACATTTTATTTAACTCATCTACAATATATATAACATGACAACATTGCATAATTAACATTTAATTGAGCAGTTTTTAACATACAAAATCGCGCCGTTGCATGAATTCTTGGAATGTATGTACTGCGCTTATCAGATTTACCTTTTATTATGATATATTTTATATGTTGTTCATATGAGCTGTTGGATTTGAGGAGCGGATTTTAACATACTTGTTTATTGCTCTTGTCTGTGGGATATTTTGGGTTCATGGAACAAGTCGTTTATTTGAGTAGATATTTACTGTTTTATATTATTTTTATTTATTTTTATACTATAATTGTTCATATTATTTTTATTTATATTTAATATCCTGTGCACATTTTGACATGTCTAACTCTTCCCATTCAAATGACTCCTTCTACTCTCTCCCCTCCTCCTCCCTCTCCACCTCCCATGCTCTAAACTCTTCAACAGACTCGTTTAACTCGGCTTACAATTCTTCAACTAGCACACTGCCTAATCTCTCTGACCTCTTACGGGGTTCGTTGATTTCTTCACATTCAATTCTAAATATCTGTCACATAAATGCTCAAAGCATCCCAGCACATTACGATGAACTCCTGGCTTCTTTCACGGATGTCCCATTTCACGCGCTGCTTGTAAGTGAAACCTGGTTTAAGCCGATACTCTCTTCTTCAATATTTCCTATTCCGGGTTATAAGCTTATCCGTTGTGATCGAGCCAATCGTGTTGGTGGTGGCGTTGCCATCTATCTCCGTGAGGATATTGGATACAGGGTCGTAGCGTCATCTGAGTCTCTGGCTGTGGGGGGTATGGAGTACTTGTTATTTGAGATTTCCGCTTTACACTCCAAAATATTACTAGGGGCATTTTATTGCCCACCCAACTGTAACTATTTCCATGAAATCGAAACACTATTAGAACCTCTGACACACAACTTCGCCCATAGTATTTTAATGGGAGATTTTAATACATGTATTATTAAAAATGATAATCGTGCTGCAAGGCTGCTTAATTTATTACACGCATTGAATTTGCATGTACTACCCCTGCGACCAACTCATCATTTAAAAGATTCAGAAACACTCCTGGATTTAGTTATAACTTCTTTGACTAACCAAGTGAGAGGGCACGGCCAGTTGACGGCATCTGGTTTTTCTAACCACGATTTAATTTACCTTTCATACAAAGTTAAGATGCCTAAGGAAAAACCTAGGTTGTACTCTTTTACTCTTTTAGAGATTTCAAGCGAATTAATAGGGATACTCTACAATCTGATTCTGAGACAATTAATTGGAGTAGCATTTATTCAACAAATGATGTGAATGCAATGGTTGCGGATTTCAACAATTCCATAACCGAACTATTTGATAGGCACGCTCCTATTAAAACTGTCCCGTTAAAACGTCCTCCTGCACCATGGCTGACGGATGATATTCGTAAGCTAATGGCTAAGCGAGATAGAATTAAAACAAAATTCAAAAGCTCAAGATGTCCTGTCAGATGGGAAAATTATAAAAATATTAGACCGAGATGTTCCCAGCTATGCCGTCGAGCGAAAAAAGAATACTTTTTGACCAATATTTCCTACTCTTCTAGAGAAACCTGGAAGTTTTTAAAACGCCACGGTGTGGGTAAGCCGAACAACGCTACTGATTTTGCTTCCCTTGATCTTAATGACTTGAACAATCATTTCTCCTCTCTGCCGGTGACGATAAATCCTCAGGCGAAACAGTCAACATTGGACATTATTAGGAATTGTAGAAATAGTGATGACGAACCTTTTAGTTTTCAGTTAGTTTCCATGTCTGATGTTCGAAAGTCTTTTTTGTCTGTCAAGTCCACGGCGGTGGGATGCGATGGACTGAGTTTGAGGATGCTGGAACTCATCCTTGATTCCGTAATTCCTATTTTGACGTATATCATAAACTCTTCACTGTCCTTTGGGATTTTCCCCTCTGAATGGAAGGTTGCCAATATTATTCCACTCGCAAAGGTAAGCTCTCCCTCTTCGCTGAAAGATTTCAGACCGATTTCAATTCTCCCATTTCTTTCCAAAGTTATTGAAAAAATTGTTCATCGACAACTGAACGACTATCTTGTAGCGCATAACTACCTCAACTCTTTTCAGTCAGGTTTTAGGAGGGGTCATAGTACCACAACAACCTTGTTGAAAATTTCTGATGACATTAGGTTTGCCATGGAGGGAAGGCAACTCACACTGCTGACTCTCCTGGATTTTAGTAGTGCATTTAATTGTGTAGATTTTGATCTTCTACTTGCGCGGATGGAGGCGCTCAATATCACGGGGCCTGCTCTTTGCTGGATGAACTCTTATCTTAGGGATCGAAAGCAGAGGGTTTCAGTTTCAAATAAAACATCAGATTGGATATGTCTTCGAGCTGGCGTCCCTCAGGGTGGCATACTTTCTCCTCTTCTGTTTTCTATTTTTATTAATCCAATCACTGAGCGGCTCCGTGGATCTTACCATCTGTATGCCGATGACCTCCAACTTTATATTCATTTCGATGGGACAACAGTTGATGAAGCTTTTAATAACATGAACTTTAATCTTCAGTACATTGGATCTTGGTGCGAAAGTCACGGTCTTCTGGTGAATCCATCTAAATCACAGGCTATAATAATGGGTAGTCCCAGATTGTTGTCTTCATTAAATCTTACACCGCTACCTTCATTGGAGTTAAACGGTACAACGATCCCTTTCTCTGATAATGTCAAAAATCTGGGTGTTTACTTCGATAGTCAGGTCTCATGGCGCAAACAAATCGGCGAGGTAAGTCGAAAGGTTTTCGCTTCGCTTCATTCGCTTAGACGGCTCCGGAATTTTCTCACAGTTGATACAAAGAAGCTTCTTATTAAATCACTCATCTTTCCAATTATAGATTACGCAGACATCAGCTATTTAGACGTCTCTCTGGAGGGTTTGAATAAGCTGGAGCGATTACAAAATGTTTGCATACGTTATGTATATGACCTTAGAAAATTTGATCACATATCTGAGTACAGTCTTCGACTCGGTTGGAGGACCGTTTCCCAACGCAGAGACTTCCACACCCTTTGTCTTCTATACAAAATACTTTTTGATCCCAACACCCCGCCTTACCTAAAAGAAAGGTTTCATTTCTTGCATTCACATGGACTCCCTCTTCGATCAGCCAATAACAATCTTCTGGCAATTCCTTCACACCAATCTGGTTTTTATACAGACTCCTTCACAGTTCTCGGTGCTAGGTTATGGAATCAACTTCCGCCTAGTATCCGTACCTGTCCTACATATCAATTGTTTAGAAAGCAGCTCGGTGGTCGCTAGTCTTCAGAATTTTAATACTTTCACTTTGTAAACCCTGAGGAAACGTTTTCTTCACGTGTTGTATATATACACGGCGAGCATTCCTTCTCTTCCCTTCCCTCGATATCCAGACTTTCCCTCATTGTGTGCGCAGGTGTTTGCCTGTTTGTAGGTATATTTATTTAACTTTTTATGTATGTATATATTATTTTCTTTATTTTCTTTTTTTTTATGATTTTTGGGTTAGTTGGAAGATATCGCTTGCACGCGATAAACTCGCCCATTGTGCATGATAATTATTTGTATTTATAATCTGTTTATATGTATGTTTTTTTTAAGGCACAATAAAAAAAATTGTTTATACGCGGCGGCAGAATTGCCATCCACACTTCTCAGCATTGTACAACCAGATAAGTCTCCATATGATCAGTCATGATCACACAAAAACTTAACAGTCTAATGCCGGGAAAAATTCACCTATCCAGATATACAGGATATCAAAGGATTAGGCTCAAAACGCGGGATCAAAATACCAGCATTGTGCCTGAAATATCTGTGTTCAAAAACTTTTTTACAATATTACAAGTGTTTATTATAATAGATTTTTGAATTTTAATGTACAAATTAACCGGTAAATCTAATTTTTGTAAATTATTTATTAAAGATTTCGGAGTTACCCCTGTAGCTGACATGACTAAAGGTATTATATAAACGGACCTAGAATGCCAAATATTTTTTATTTCTCCTGCTAGTTCTGTATATTTACGTATTTTTTCAGCGACGGTTGTTTGTATATTATGTGAATTTGGGACAGCGATGTCGATTAGGTACGTTATTTTATTACGTTTATTATGCAATACTAAATCGGGTCTATTATGATGTATTTGTCTATCTGTTATTATGGTTTTATCATAATAGAGCCTATAATTTTGATTTTCTAAAACCGGTTCCGGGTTGTATTTAAAATAAGGTATTACATTATTTGAGTTTAAAAGATTATGTTTAATAGCTAAATTTTGATGTATAATTTTTGCGACATGATTATGTCTATAAGTATACTCAGTTTGAGCGAGAGTGGAACAACCCGAAACTATGTGTTGAATTGTTTCCGGTTTGGCCAGACATTTTCTACACGAATCATCAATTATGTTTTGATTTTTTATAATATATTTTTGATAATTTTTTGTATTTATTACCTGATCTTGAATTGCTAGCATAAAACCTTCGGTTTCCCCATACAATTCCCCAATGGTCAACCACCTGTTTGACGCATATTTGTCAACATAAGATTGGTTGAGATCATTGAGGTGTCTAGCATGAAGTTCCTTCCTACCCCAAGATTCTAACAAAATATTTAAATAGTTTAATCGCGGACCTACTGTTTCGTCATTAAAATTTAAAGGTGTATGATTTTTATCGGCCTGTATTATAATTTTATGTAATATAGAATTATTTTGTTTGTTCTTAAAAAATGTTTTAAGGGATTCTATTTGATTAATATGTAAAGAGGAAATGTTAACAATTCCTCTTCCTCCTATACTCCTAGGCAGAACCAACCTTTCTTTCGCGGAATTTGGATGATGATACCTATTTTTTGTTAGTTGTGTTCTAATAAGTCTTTCTAATTTATCTAGATCCGTTTTAGACCATTTTATGATGCCAAATGAGTATGTTAATAATGGGATTGCCCACGCGTTTATTGCTTTTACTATGTTTTTGGCCGATAGATCACATTTAAATATTTTATTTAGTCTATCTTTAAAATCATTTGTTAATTGAGTTTTGATTAAGGAGTGATTTAAATTTTTAGATTGCGGAAAACCTAAATATTTGTATATTTCATTACTATTCATGTTATTAATTTGATAATTAGAAACTATATCCTGACATTCTATAATTTTACCTTTTTCAATGTGTAATGTTTTACATTTATCTAGCCCAAAAGACATTCTTATGTCGTCTGAGAATTTTTTTGTTATACTCATTAGTTTTTCTAATTCGGTATCCGATTTAGCGTATATTTTTATATCGTCCATATACATTAAATGCGATATTTTTGTTGACGAACGAGTATTTCCGTTAATTTTGATTCCATATTTGGATTCATTTAATAAATTGGATAGAGGATTTATTGCCAAACAAAACCAAAGTGGACTTAAGGAATCTCCTTGATAGATACCTCTTTTAATAGGAATATCTTTTAGAGTTATAGATTTATTATTAAGATTTAAATTTAAATCGATATTCCACGAACTCATTACTATTTTTAAGAAATTTATGATTGTTGGATTAATTTTATAAATTTTGAAAATTTCTATTAGCCACGAGTGAGGTACGCTATCAAATGCTTTTTGATAATCAATATAACAAATATTTAAATTACGATTACGCGTTTGTATTTGTTTAAGTATTACGGAATCTATTATTAGTTGTTCCTTACATCCCATATGATTTTTACGACACCCTTTTTGTTCTTCAGCCAAAATTTTATTTTGCGTCACGTGATTATATATTTTATTAGTTAAGCACGATGTTAATATTTTATAAATAGTCGGTAAACACGTTATAGGTCTATATTGAGATGGATTTGTTGTATTTTGACTTTTAGGTAGCATGTATGTTAGACCTTTTGTTAAAAATTTAGGAACATTTTGCGGGTGTTGTATGAGATTTGTTAAAGAATTAGCAATATAAGGTTGTAGGGATGTGAAACGTTTATACCAGAAATTATGTATTCCGTCGCAACCCGGGGATTTCCAGTTATGTGTATTTTTAATTACATTTTTAATTAAGTCAACGGAAATATTGGAGAATTCCATTTAATTTAATTTAATTTTCATTTAATTATTATTATTATTATTATTATTATGCTTATCACCAATTTATGTAAGGTTTATCACTTGCATAAAATTGCTACCCTTAATGATTTATTGAGAAGAATATATTCAAATATAAGAACACTTGATATTTTTATTATTATTTATTTATCGAGTTTTCAATATAATTATTTTAATACTCCCGTGGATCCCGTGGAGTACCCGGTAAAGAATTGGACTCTCACTCTTATCCGTAAGTTTTCGAGTGTCCTGTAAAAGGCAGGTGTTCGAAAAAATAAGACATTTTACATCTTAAATTCAGCGATGAGGTTTGCCACCCATCCTGAATGTCTTGATTTTATAATGGCACGGAGAGGACAGCTTGCATGTTTATTATATGCAGCTGGTCTGCTGGCTACCCCACTTGTGGGATATGCCGTGGTGGTATAGTAGTAGTAGTATTTTAATACTTATTTTAATTGGGTGAGATTCCCACTTGAAATTCTGTAAGGAAATTTGAAATTAATTATTTTTTTAGAGGTGTATGTTTATTGAGATTACTTCAAAGACTTTTTCTTATAATTTTCTTATATTAATGAACTCCTACTAATTGCTATCTTCTTAAATTAATTAAGGGAAGACTTTTTCAGTGTGCTTTTTTTGAGAATATCATCCTAATGTTATTTAAATATAAGATAATATAACTCTTATTTCAGTTTAGATATCTTATTAAAAATTTAATTAATGCATAAAATACCGTGAGTAAACTTTCTCTGAAAATGAAAGTTTGTTACTTGAGTTTTTAAGTTTTCTAAGAACATACGTAAAACTATGTTTTTTTAATAAGAATTATTATACTTTTCATTTAATATTTATCCAATAAAAAAACTATGTTATTTTTGGAATGTATACGTTCATTGTCTTGGAATAACAAAAATCCATGGAATGCAAATATTTTATTACATGTCGAATTTACACCAAATGTTTTCTCAGAATACTCCAATCACGGATATAGGACGCATTAAAAAAACAGAACAATTATAAAAGAAATTCAAAATTCAAATGAAAATATAACAAAAGAAAATAAAAACATTTTAAAAGAAAGCTCCTTCAACAAAAAAGATATCTAGTTGTGAAGTGGTTTGTCTGCAGAGTTTTAAGATGTATAGACCGCTAAGAAGCTTGTAGGAGTTGGGTGTATTTGTTTTTCAAGAGAAAAATGGCAGCATCCACTCACTATACAAGTAAAACAATGCAAATAAGAAATAAATAATAATGTACCAGGATTGTTTGTTTGTAAATACTACTGAGTAAGAATGAAAGAAAATAAGACTCAGAAAAATATCTTTCCAGTACCAAATTCAACATTTTATTGTTTTAAATATTCATTTTAAGAGCAAGGGCAGGAAACAAGCCTCTCTCTTAAAGCGCTACGCAATGATAGTTGAAGGTATCGTTATAATACGTTGAAAAAAGTGAGCTGGAAGAAGTATGATTTCATCATCATCTTTTGGAAAAATAATTAAATACAATCCTCTTCCATTCGGAGTAGTTTTATTACAATTATGTAATCTCTTCCCGTATCTGTTAAGATTTTCTAATCCCTTTATAATCATGGAAACGATGTGTAGAAACAGTAAAATTACTTTCTTAAAAACAGGTCATTTTAAGATGACAATTAATGTTTTGTGTAAGAGTAAATAGTTTATGAGATGGATCAAATTCTCAAGGACGGCCGCGTGTTGAGTAAGAGGAACCGACGTGCGTGTATGAGGAACTGTATGAATGTGGAGGAAGCGAAGGAAGTGTGTAAAGATAGATCTGTTTGGCGTTCCGTTCTCTCTGCCTACCCCACTTGGGACACGGCGTGAGGGTATAGTATAGTATAGATAGTATAGTAAATAGTTTATTTACATATTCCAAAATAATCTTTAACCCATCGGACTTTATCTGGCGAATAGGCACGTAAGTATCTAATATTTTCCTCACTCTTGAATAAGTTATTAGAAAAATATTTTTTTAGTATTTTCAAAGTAAACGGAATTTTTCTCAGTCGATGTTGGAATGCAAATGAAAGATTATGGTTTCATTCTTACAATTCTCTTGTGTATCAAGAAATAAAAGAAATATTACTAATCTTATTGAATATTTTGTATTTGTCCGAAACAAAAATATTATTTTTCTACGTCAAAAAGTTCCCGTTAGCAACGACGAACGTCCATATTATTATAATATTCAACCAAACATTTTTCTTGTTTTTGCAATATAAACATATAACGAAAACAGAAATAAAGAAAGTGATAGAAAAGTGGAATAAAGTCAAGAATGTACGTAATGGTCGGGGTGGAAGAGAGATGGAATCATTTGGGATTATTGTTATTTATGTAGTATGTGTGTACTTTGAGATATATATACAGTCGATATGGGAATTTCTGGCTCACCAGTCTCATTCCACTTTCCATATATTGTATAACGTTGGAATTCATGTGTTGGTAAAGTCGTTTTTTTGTACATTTATTGTACAAGGATTCTTGAACAACTGGCGTAAAATGTATGCATGAAAAGTTTGGGTCATGGAACCAGGTTAATATTAGGCCTCGCTGTAAACAATTTGAAAACTTAATTCACAACCGATATATTTACAAGTTCATACTTTATACGATTGGTCGAAAAAATATTAATTTTAGAAATTTCCTTTCTTATTGTACGTCAAACTGTCTCTATAGTGTTCATTATAATTTTAAACATGAGGTCCTTTGAAATACTCTATTGCTTTGTAGATATTTAATTATAATTTGCTTGCTTTTTTTATCGATTTTGTTGATAAAATAACTGGAATAAATAATAATGACTTTGAAAAATAAAATCGTAATGCAAATACCATAAAAAATGACATAATTAGGCCCTAAATTATTCCTTGTGGAACTCACCATGTTTGTCGTTACACCAATGTAGCAGGTAATATGTGATTATACTACACACCGAATAGCTTTTCTTTTCCTTTTGAACATTTTCGGCATTTTTTTCCCGTTCGTCCGTAATTTATGAAAATAAAAACTCTTGTGTTTCATTTTCACATATTTCCAGTATTTCATTTATTTTATAGGTTCTATTTACGGTTGTGTTAAAAAAGAATATTTCCTTTTTTTATTCGATTATTATTAGTAATGACTTATGTGTACATATCGAGCTTTTGAAATATATCCACTAAAATTATGACACATAATTTTATACTTTCAACGAACCAAATGATTTTTAAGAAACAGAAAAGATTATTCATTAAGCTCATTTTCCATTAACATCCATTATTTATTAACATCCTATTATTTTTTTATGTAGCACTGCATAACCTATTTGGCTTGATGGCAAAGAGAAATTTATGTCACATACTATATACCACAGTAACTGAAGAAACAATCTTCTTTTTCTATCAGTGCCGTATCAGGTCCCCCGACGTTGACGATCACTCTGGTGAATGCTTTTCTGTCTTGCGCTGTGCGGACCAGCTCTTCCATCTGCGTTATTCCGGTCCATTACCTACCGTATATTACGCAGACATGACATCTGCCTCCTTCCCACTCCACGACGTCCCTCAATCTTGTTCTCTATTATCAACTGCAGAAACCGATATAAATCACCTCGCAGAATGTGACTCAAATATGAGACTTTACGAAAAATATCAGAATATATATACGGGTACAGACAAAACAGACCCCCTAGACAAACCGTACTTGTCGACCGACTACAAACGAATTTTCGACAATAACCGCAACAATAACGCATAATTAAACGGTACATTGTATGTAGATTGTCGAAAAGTTCGCCAGTAATCGATCGCAAAGTACGGTTTGTCTACGGCCCCAGGGAAGGAGAGAACATGGATGCTATAACTACTTACTATGGAAGTGATGAAAAAGAGATAGCTCTGAATTGAATTTGGAGTTGTGCAGACGGTAAGGCACATAGTGCTGGACTGCCATCTCAAAAAATTCAGCGGAGACCTCCAAGCCATCTATGAGGCAAAACCAGAGATGGTGAAATGATCGAAAGCACTGAAGCCAAGAGTATATAGGATTCAACGCAGCCTATACGGGTGAAGTTATACATAAGTAGGATACTTAACTAACTTACTTATGAAGCCCTTGCTGCATAAGTTCGTGCACGTGGACGGAGCCTATGTGCGGCAGCGGGTGCCCTCCTTGGCTCTTAAACCAATTCTGACCAGCTCTTTCTGTCAGCAGCAATGATTTTTGCATCCTCGGGCTTTAGTCGTATGTGGAGAAAGTTATACAGTGTCCTTGAGGTGCTTTGATACGTAAACGACACTTAATAATAATTATGTACTGAGCCACAAGAACATAAAATTAAAATAATTATCAGAACATTACTCGTAACTTCCAGAAAAATAAAAATGATACAAAATTACTTGAAATATGCGCACGGTACTTTCTCTATACTTCCTCTTTCACAATACACCGTTCCTATAACAACGATATCAGAGCGAAAGGAATGTCGTGGAAAGAGGTGACGCAATTGGCACAGAGACGCTCTGAATGGAGGAGGCTGGTTTCTGCCCTGTGCTCCCGAGAGCAGCGTTGAGGGCGATGATGATAATGATGACTTTCTCTATGTCTCGAAATAAAATTCAACTTAAAGTCATTGATTATTTTTACAGAGAAACACAATAAGATTGACACATTTAAAATAGTATTTTTTATCTTCGTAATTGAATTTAGAAAGGGACTGCTCGAGGGCAATATTGTAAGAATGGTACTAGAAAAAAGAAAAGGCGAGAACCTTTCATGGTACTAACAAAATCTTTTATTTTAAATTACCTATAAAATTAGACTCAACGTTTTTAGTTATCATTGAGTGAATCGGTAGTATTTTATTAACGTAATGTATTTTCTATGAAACACCACAAATTTCTCAGTTAAGTATTTGTGTCTCCCGCTACCCCAACAGGGAGGAAGTGATCTCTTCGATTCATGGAATATTTAACATTGATATTTGTAAAAGAATTATTAGATGTTTTCTTAAAATACTTTTCATTAGATACATGTCTTACTAGGTGGCGTTAGTGGTTGTTCATTACCAATATATATTATTAACACGATGGTTTGATTGAATATTATTATATTTTAAATAACTACTAAATTCTATATGTATTCACATTTTTCTAAATATTCAAAACTTTTAAAACTATTAATATTCAATGCTCATGTATCCATTCTCACTTCATTTTTTAACAAGACGACTTTCAAGAACCGCCCCTATCATCAGGCAAACAAAACTTTTATTATGAAAGTAAGCTTTCGTTGAGTTCGACTTCGTCAGTGGACTGGAGGTTGAGTCCCGGCCTCATGCACATGAGGTTCGTGGTTCGATCCCAGGTTCCGGCAAACTACCTTTTCACGACTCAAACTTTTATCTTTCTTTGAAAGGTGTATTAAGTTGTGTTTGGGTTTATAACAAAAACCTTGGTACATCTTTTTTTTAAAAAGGAAATTAACAAATAGAGAGACAAAACAAAACAAACTTTTTCATGAGAGATAAGCTCTACACTGTAATGTAATATTTCCGTTTCATAAATAGTGATAAGGTTTGTCACTCACGCTATTTTCAAATATTATTTTTTACAACGAAGACATAACGTGCAGCATAATTGATACATGTAGTTATCTTGATGACTATTTCACTCCTGGAATTTGTCATGAGTATGAAAAATGTTCAAGTTTTTTATCAATTTTCTGACGAAGGTTTTCATTACCTCCTTTTATCTTACTTGATCTTATACTTTATCTGTCTGAATCCAGCTGACACAAGCATATCGATATTTTTGATAATTTTTGATAAAAATGATGATTTATCTGTGCTCCTTATTATTATTCATAGTCTACAATTTGAGAATCTTTTTGGTAAGCACTGATACTTTAGACAGATACTTGTAGGTGGATACTTAAAAAGCTATTTTTCGTATTGCATTTTTTCTACTTTTATTGATAAGTAAATATTCTTCTAAAACTTGCCCGTGGTTTCATAACAACACAATTAACCACATTATCTCAAAAATGATAAGATGTTTTATTCTTAATTTTCAGAAATTGGCGAATGTAAAAATGTATTCAGTAATAAATTATTTATTTATTATTCATTCTCAACTGTACATTGATCACAATAAATACAATTTTATAGAGAAACTCATTGAAATTAGATAATTTATAGTCAATATACAGAGCGCGAGTTTGAAACAAAGGCGCGGTCTTTTCCAACTAACCGCAATTACTCTGCGGAATCCCTGGCAAAAATATGTTTCACACTCATTTCTGCAAGTTTTTTGTGTTCTATAAAAGGCAAATGTTCAAAACAATTCAAAGAGGAAGCAAGCCACTTATCCTGAATGTATTATTATTATATATATAATGCATGGAAAGGATATCTGCATGTTCATATATCATGCAGGAAATTCAGTGTTAACATGAATGGATAAATTAATTATATTATGTAGTTTTGGAATCATAGTTGACTAATGACTGATTATCTTTAATTAAAAGTATACATAATGAAAATTTTCTAAGAAAACTCTCTCTCTCTCTCTCCCTGGGCAATTATTAATCCCACATGATGGTGGGGTCTGCCATTTTTGTCTTTCGCCGCCACTCGGCTCTATTCTGTGCGTCCTCCGGGGAAGCTCCGCAGTCTCTCATGTCTTGCTTCACAACCTCGCGCCACCTCCGCTTGGGTCTTCCTCGGGATCTACTACCAGGGGCAACCAATGACTGTGCCCTGTTACCTATGTATTCGGGAGGTCTTCTACTCACATGCCCGTACCACCGTAATCTGCTTTCCTGAATTTTGTCGGATACGTCACGTACACCTAGACTTCCACGTATGTACGTATTACGGATTCTGTCTATTCTAAGAAAACTATCATTATAAATTTATTCAATTCAAAAACATCCAACCCTACCCGGGAGACGGTTATAAGGGATGAAGGAAAACATGACTTAATTAATATTTTACGTTATTTATTATGTTATATCGTTATCTTTTATAATGATAAGATAATTTATTCCAAGTAATTATTTTAATAATTCAAAAATACAACATCTTACCCTAAAATCTATATTAATTGCATATTTTGTTATCTGGTGTTATGTGAAAGAAATACCAAGTTATCAACCATAAAAGGCATAGGAAAGTTTTGATACTTGTATAATCGTACGGAAGAACAGTGCTCTTTTTGGCCAACTATCACTGGGCATTCTCGAAACATGTCCCAGCCAGGACCATCGTCTCTCCTGTATTACGGAGATTACAGGTCTCTGCTGGGTGCGTCGGCGCACAACATCATTTGTAACATGTTCATACCATTTGACATCCAAAATCCTTCTAAGACCAAAAAGAGCACTGTTCTTCCGTCCGCGGGGGTTCCGTCGGCCCGGACGTCCCTCTATCACAATACACCGTTCCTATGACAACGATATCAGAGCGCAGGGAATGTTGTGAAAAGAGGTGACGCAATTGGCGCAGAGACGCTCTGAATGGAGGAGGCTGGTTTCTGCCCTGTGCTCCCGAGAGGAGCGTTGAGGGCGAGATGATGATGATGATAATCGTACGGGAAATAATTTAATCGAAGACGTAAAAATGGCGCCATCAGTAAATATTCTAAACTTTTCTTATTTTTAGAATCCAAATTTTCTTGTTTATAAATCATTTCAAATTTTTGACGAAAAAATATTCTAAACATTTTCTGCCAGAAATTTAAATATGGACTTACGGAAGTACCGAAATTTAAAAAAAAAGGTTTTATGATACAAAATTAAATTTCAAGATTGATTGCAAAACCTCGACTAAAACTAAAACAGTACCTAAATAATGTGTAGGTATATTTATATATTGAAAATTTCCAAATTCCTTGCCCAAAATAATACGGAAATTCGGCATTTACTCGGAATTCTCGTACATAGCATAAAATATGGGACGGTTTTTTTCCTGAAGTAAGGATGAGCTCTTATTATTATTGTCTCATATCTCATTTATTTATCAAAACAATATAAGATTCTACATTTTGAACACAATATAAGATTAACAATAAAATTTAAATATAACATTAAATAACAAAAACCATAAAATATTAAAATAAATTTATATTCAAAATGTAGAACCCCAACATTATTCGAGTTGATTCTTCCATGATGTTCTATGAAATAGTACAATCATGGGAGATCACTTACACAGCTACATGGACAAAAACCTTCTTACTCTTCTATCGACGATAGAAGTACGGCCTTCTGCATGCTGTATTTGAGCCTGTCATCTACTCATCTACTATATTGTTATTATGAATAATAAATGGTATGTACCGTCCTGGTCTTCGCATAAGAATAGAAACGATTTCCTTCGGTGTCGAAAACAGTCTATGATAATAATTCAGAAGCTGAAAAGGGCTGAAATACTGAAAGACCAAGGTCGGGAGAAACGTAATAATAATAATGTGAATGATGGAGACAATAGGGTGAGTCGGGGATACGAAATCAAATATTTATATCTTGTCTTATAAGGGATGCGTTCGCTACGATAATTTTGAAAAGAAATGTCAAATTCTAAAATGCATAAGTTATTAGTATTTATTATTCTCTTATATATTCTTATCATTATTATCTCAAGAAAGTTATGTTCTCTGTTGATGGAATTTATTTTAACCAAAAAATGAGTGGAGTAAATTTTCATATTTCAGAAAAAATATTTTCAATATTTACTATTCATTTATCTTCATTTAGGATATTTATGAAAATATCAACAAGATTAAGCGATATTTTCAAAAATATATTAAGCTATAAAATAAAAAAAAATAGTTTATTTATTTAAGGTTACTGTGGTCATTTTGGGTAAGTTGGGAGAGATCACGCCATGGCGACTAGCTCGCTCTCTGCATATTGATTGTATTTTATTTGAATGCATTTTTCTATAAAACTATTTATATTTTGATCAATATACAGTTAAGAATGAATACATTTCTATAAAACTATTTATATTTTGATCAATATACAGTTAAGAATGAATGCATTTCTATAAAAATGTTTATATTGTGATCAATATTTAGTTGAAAATGAATAAAGTTTAGAAATCATCCGGAATATCTTTCTTTTCTGAAGTACGTTGAGGAAAAATTGTAAGTTCATTATATGCAGATATGGAAAATATCGTAAATGGTATAAATTGATAGAAAACTAAAACTTGTTTAATTTATTTAAACGGTTTACATCTTTTTATTCTCATTGTAAGTATGTACATATTAATTCCTACTTATTCTGTGGATGGCTTCGTAATTTCCTTAAGTTACTAGAGCCGCAAGCTTCGCGTTAGTTCTCCCTACTTAGTTTAATTTAATTTGCAGTCGCATGAAAGTCTGTTCTGAAACTGAAACAGGAACCGACCGTAGCTGTGCTGGGTCGTTAACTTTAATTTTATCGAGTTCGGCATTAAGTCCAAAGCAATATAGAGCTTTAACCACAAAAGCTTAATGGTTATTCCTATTATTTGTTTGTTCTTAGATGAAGCAAAGATCTACCAACCTACGTAATCGAAGAAAAGATATTATAAAAGTTTTAAAATGCAGAAATGTTTATTTTATGTACTTATAAATACCTAAGACATTCTGATTTAAGTTCCGCTGCGGACTTACTCCTCTTTCAAACAGATAAGAATATTTGAAGAAATGCTTGATTATTCATGGATTCCAACCAATCAAGAAAGTGTTTAAAATAATTACAAGAGCAACCAATAAAATAATTCGTCGAAATTCACGCCAAAGATAAATTGTTTTCTTTTTTTCTTTAAATACTTTCAGAAAAATGAAATATCTAAGAAGAATATTTCAATTTAAGCGTATACAATATGCAAAATTAACATGTTAAGCATTAAGCTATGTTCCTTGCTTATTTTTATTGTGAAGCAATTAATATTATTTACCCAATACAGCTTTAAAGAAACCAAAATAGGCATTATATATACAAAAAAAATGTAATATATTAATAAAATATAATATTAAAAATTGTCATTTGTATTATAATTTCTATCTTTGTTAAAATTTTCATAAAATATTTAAAAATTATTTGTTGAAAAAAGAAATCTACGTTATTTACCGCTCGTTTTTCTTAAATAATGTAAAAAATTAATACTGACTACATCAAAAGGCTTCGTATTATAAGAAATTCTTTAAAAAATATACACACGAGAAAAGCAAAATAAGGAAAAGAATAATATATACATAGATACTGTACACAATAATATGAATAAAAATATATCTTTTGAATAAGTTGTAAGTAGGTACTGTATGTACATGCGTAGAAATACTGTGTTTACTTTTTTTTTAAATCATCTACAATACACGCATAAAAAAGAAAATGAAACTTCATGTTTGTATAGAAACAAGGTTTTGTGTTGTATTAAAAAAGATGTGAAATACAAAACATTTTTTATTCATAATATTCAAACATAGGGAGAATCTTTCAATGTTGATAAAAATCTTAAGTACACGAATTCATGATTTTGTATCGAACCTATTGTCCCTACTACTATGTGTCTCCTTAATTATTTTTATTTGGCTGCTATTACGAGTATTATTTCTTACACTTCTCTTCTATCGCATTTTATCTCCTCTCTTTCTTACCCATTAAACAAACCCCAGTTAGATGTGTTCTATGAAACAAATCACTTTAGTTCCCCTGAAGTAAATCATAGTATGTAAAGTGATTTAAAGTCTGGTTTTACTGAATGCCTCGGAAATGAAGACATTGTTAGTATATACTAAAACTGTTTACTTAATAATATTGTATTTTCCACTTTTTGAAATGCTTTGAATTTGAAATAAATTATATTTAGGTGAGATTCTAAGAAATCGGCTTATAATGGTTTGAAAATATGCTAAAAAAATTACCTTAAAAGAAAAGTAAATACCAAGCAATGTCTATTGGAACTATGTACAATAAAAAACCATAAAAATATTCTCTCTTTCTGTCCGGTATTTGAAAAAGAGATTAAAATGTGACATACGTGCAGTATGTATTTTTAATCTCGCAAAATACGTATTCCTATACTAAGCCAGTAAAAAGTATATAGCAAAAATATTAAGTTTAATATTCAAAGTCAAAAACAATATAGATTGATAAATTAGCCAAAGCCCATGATAATACTGTGACTATTAGAATACGATTGACCGAAGTTCAGATTCATAACTGGTTGACTTTTTTCAAACGATTCTTGTGTTTGAGATTCAGTCAAATTATGACTGAATTTATACAATCTGTTCAAAGCATGGGTCATAACATTTCAGCATTCATAAAAATAACAGACGAAATCACTTTTCCAAATGTTTCTGTTAAATTTTTCTTCATATTCTCCTCTCGGATATTATATCAAATAAGTTTTATATTATCATGTTTGTCAATAAAACGAGGCTGGGCCTTCTCCATCTAATGTTTCTACTACTGGTTATTATTCTATGTTATTTTAATAATCTACAAACACTGTCATCACATTTAATAGCATCTGACACAAACAAAGCTAATAAAACTCAAGGAAGGTAAAGGAGAAGATCAAACACATAAATCTGAAGAAAATACTTATTTATGTCACGTATAAAGTCTCTGCTTCATTCTTATAATAGTCAAGCTGTTTATTCTTCACCAACATAATAACTTCAATAATATAAAATAAAAATTTATTGCCATCAATTAATAATCATTGTGTGAAACAAAAACTTTCAATTCAATACGCGTTCAACATTTATGCCGTTCATTTCAATTTCTGGCAATAAAAATAATTATGTAAAGCAGTTTTGTAAGATGAAATGATAAGATCCTCTCGTATATTTTGCAGGCATAAGTGTCATTTTCAAAGCCATGACTTTTGATGTATTAAAGGTGGTCGGCAGCCTGATGGTAGAGTCTCAGAATTTCAATCGAGAGACCCGGGTTCGATTACTCCTGCTGCTGACTTACTCCATCTTCATGTCACAAATTTACTGCGAGGATGACCGAGATGTATTTGGATTTATCTCACTTCCTGATTCATCTTATATAAAAATATAAATCGAATAAACACGTAAAAGACTCATTTAATGTACATATTTCTAAATAAAAATAAATATATCTAATAAATATCAATTTTTATAAAGAAGTTCTATTTTAACACTTTTTTTATACGCGTACACTAATATTTTTTTTCTTGCCTGAAATATTGGTGTGCCTCACAAATCACATGTTTGAACAGATATTATTTAGAATATCTCAACATGGTATTCAACATCTTTATGTGAAAAATATTGTATTACCAGCACTTGACCTACTATTCTCCATCCATTCTGACGCATCTATCTAAATGGCTGGTATGTACTTAGTGTTCAGGAGTTAGGTGTGCTACTAACCCAACATTACGTGCTGAAATTGTGCCAAATTATGGAATACACGTTTTGGCACCGATCCAAAAGTTCTTACAGAAGATGGACTATAATAATAATAATAACAATAGTTTTCAAAGATCCTTCATAAATTTCTTTCAGGCAACATAATATCGTACATTGAACATTTTGATTTACCAACCTATTCTCTTTTATACTGATCAAATTATTGAAACGACATTAAGTACCTTTGTGGATATTTTTATTATACAGAGGAATCGGGGTTTGTTACAAATTGAAACAAGCAATTTGTTTGAGTTGAAATAAACTTTCTCAACTCTAACTTTCTAATCCCTTCTCAACTCAAAGTTTCTAATCCCTGCCATCGAATAACTTGTAGGTAAGAAAGCAGTGCTTTTGGTCATTCTCAGAACGTGACCCAGTTAGAACAGATCATTTCTCCTGGAACAATCATTTTTCCCGTATCACAGAAGTAACAGATCTTTACAGATCATTGTTATGTCAGCAAGTAATTTCGCGGTTTGCTCATTTCTGATATGTTTTATTGTTCATATAAAAACAATGTGATATTATTATATTTAATAATACATTTCGTCGTAAAATTGCAGTAATGAAAGCTAAAAACATGACCATTAAATTTTCAACTTTATGGTGAAATCTACGACATGTTTCTGATTTAATTTTATCACTTGGGGCTCATATACTCGTATTATAAATATTTTATGATGGTCCCATTATAAAATGAATAATTTATATTTGGCAAATAAGTGATATATTGCCAATATTATTTTTTTCTGTTGAGAGTGGCATTTTTTTCAGCAAAAATTCAGGTCGACTTTGTACTGGAGAGAAGTAAATTATTTTCGAAAGGGCTGAAATTTTCGTGATAGAAGAGGATTTAAATATTTTTATCTTTAATAATTTATTAATTCATTCTTTACTGTACATTAATTACAATACAAATAATTTTACCGAGAAATGCATTGATATAAATACAATCAGCATACAAAGGGAGAGTTTATCGCAAAGGTTCGATCTCATTCGACTAATCCAAACCCATCTTTACCATCACGGCATCTCCCAAAAGCAGGGTAGTCGCATCGCTGTTTTGAAAATGATAAAATGTTGATATGTGACGTTTTGCAGAAAATCCGAAAACTTCATGATGAAGAAGACTCTAGTAATATATTATTAAGTTCAAATAGTCTGGTAGGTATGAGATCTTAATTAATCTTAATTGATGTATCTTGCCTATACTTACTGTGCCCGAGAAAACTCATACAACTTCAAAGAAAGTTTTTATTCAGAACAACTTTCTATCTCTAGTTTTTTGACCAGTCATTTATTGGTACATCACCACTCTACATATAACTTAGCTGATGATTTCAAGTTTCAGAAGTTACAAAAAGTTTTCTGTGTATCGGTCTATTGAGTATAAATTATCTCATAAGATACTTTTACGTTAAGTCCTAAATAAATACTTATGTACTTATTAATACACCAGTAAAGTGAGTTCCAGGCAAAGAATACGTCTCCACTCTTTTCTGCAAGTTTTTGAGTGTTCTGCTATAGACAGGTGTTTGTAAAACATCACAAAAAAGATTTTAATGTCAATTCAGCGATGAGATATGTCACCCGTCCAGAATATTAAATATTTTTAAAAAACACGACGAAGACAACATGTTCATAACATGCAGTTTGTCTGCTGACTACCCCATTATTGGATATAACATGAGGAGATAAGACTTACGGGATATATGGCACAATTCATTGCAATAGTATACACGAAACTAAAAAAAAATAAAGAATGAAGCACTCATCGGAACATAAATAGTAGTTTATTTTCTACACGTATTGAAACAATTTGGAAGATGTTGTTTTGTTCTACTTTCAAAACTCAGAAGTAGCCTTTTAGTACAGATATCGAACTACATGTAATCCTAGAGGAAAGAAAACATATAAATATTATCAAGTACCATACAATAGATACAAAGATACGATATTTCCCAGTTAAGGTCACGGAAAACTTTCATCGAAACAATAAGAAAATTTTGTTCATTTTATCTTGGTGCACTTAAAACTTTGTATTGTTCATCTTGTTACATCACTAGCACTTAAATAATAATTTTATTTTTATTATCTTTCACCTTTTCTCACAGAAGTATGTCTTATGATGTATTCTCATAACTTTGTTTATAGGAATATAAGTTGTGCACCTATACACATTCATGGAACTCCTGAGTTTTATTACCCCTTATCTTTAAGTAAGTTAAGATTCCATATTCAAACAAACATTAAAAAAAAGAGTTATACGTATCTATAAGTAAATATCTGATAAACGTGTAGCTTATGACGACCGGAGTGGCGCGGAGGTTAACGCACTTGCCTTTGAGTCACAAGGTCCCGGGTTCGATTCCCGGCCAGGGCAAAATGAATAATGACCTTTTTCAAATTGTCCTGGGTCTGGGTGTTTAGTGCATTGTATATGTGTATCGCCGTGTTAATACCCATAATACAAGATTCATATCTTAGTTTGGGACTAGCTCGGTCTGTGTGAATTGTCTATACGTGTTATGTTATGTTATATAATCAATAACCTGGAAGCTAAAGTTTAAATTAAAAATTCCATGCTCGACTTATGCTGCTTACATACACCAAACTTGAAATAATCGTAAGTACCATAATTATATTTGTATTCACGACAAGAACTAAATATCACATGTTTGAATAAGTTTATATCAACTTCCAAACAAATTTCTAGCGGTTGATATCGTTTTTAGTCTTACTAGAACGTCTTTCTCGAGAATTAATCACATAATAGAAGATAAACTTGTTTTTTTTTTTAATTTCATTATGAAATTCTACTGCCTAAATACCGACACAGTGAATAGATTAAATTTTCTATCTTACTTCTCAAAATATAGGTATACTTATATTTTGTATAAAAAGTCCCAGTAGGTATACATATTATTTGTATCAATATACAAATTTCCACCAATACTAACTAAAAGACATATCTTTATTCCTGCTTCATGCACGTATTACAATATTACAAACATTATTGATTACTACTTAACGCAATATGAGTAGGTATTGATATACAATAGAATGAATAATTCAGATATATTTATTATATTATATAATGTTTCACAAATACAGCAGTTGTCATTGTGATCGTATAATCACATTAGGATTACTTTCGTAGCGTACCTAACTCAGTAAAGCTTTCTCATAACAAACTGCGCTGCTATTGACTGCTACCAAATGAAATAATTCTTTTATTATGTAGGTACTAACTTTAAACCAGTCCTCGCTAAGGCAATATATATATCGAATTAAATATACATTATATTGGATAACATTAATCTATATTTGCAGGAGCTTAATGACAAAAATGACTGACATCCACTACCTAGGATTGAAAGGCTTAGAAATGCATTGTTTTGGAGACCAAGGTTCCACGAGGACTTTTCAGCCATCGTTTGTAGTTAACGAAGAAAATAGATGTAAGCAACATTATGGCCAAATGACTAAATCTTTTTCCCGCACGTCATCCAAAAACTCTTTACATATTGCGTTTTGATATTTTATCTATTAAAAACATCTTAATAGAAAAGTGCATGCACTTTTTTTTCAAAAAGATTATTTGCAGTGTACCTACAAGGGTTCCGTCGGCCCGTTTCAATGACATCAGAGCGCAGGGAATGTCGTGGAAAGAGATGATGTAATCGGCACAGAGTCGCTTTGAATGGAGAAGGATGGTTTCTACCCTGTGCTCTCGAGGGGAGCATTGAGGGCAATGGTGATGATGATGAAATAAAAAAATGTGAATGATGGCGGTGATAAGGAAATATTTCCAGATTGTTATAAAATTTTGTTAATAAATTAGATACATGTTATAGTTTTATCCAGGAACACGCTTTAGTACATAATAAAGAAGGCATTAGTGTTTCTATTTCTTGTCTTGTAAAATTTGCTGAAAAGGACATACATACATTCATAGTTACAAACGGACTAAAATATTTATGAAGGAATTCGTATAAAAATGTGATATTATTATTATTTTTGCACAACACTACAATCCCTCTGTGACCTAAATAGATACAAATGTAAACGTTGAAATATACCTTTTTGTTTCTGTGCAAAAACACCAACATTTTATGAACACGTTGTTCTAATGGAGGGATGCACAACCATTTTAAATTAAATCAAAGATTTTTCATGTACGTAACATTTAAAAATGTGACTTATGTGTTTATGATTTTTAGTAGAATTTAATTATGAACATATAAGGTTGTCTTTAATATCATTAATTTAAATAAATATCTAATTAAATGCAGCTCATTTAGTTTACCACCCTGGTTAAAAATACATGGTTTATAACTAGAAAAAGCTTGTGTTCGTCCTAATTATGAAAGAAGTATATGTCTTTGCATTTAGCTTATTATGAGACATTTACATTAGTATAAGACATTTTTTTTATATATATAACTATGAATAAAAACCTCAGTTCGTTCATTTATGATAAACAATTTTTTTTATCGATTGCCCAACTAGATTTACCAGGACGACACTTTCAAACAGCCTAGGTGCAGTACTTATTATCTCCAAAGTTCATTAGTTCATCGGTCATGTGACAATTACAATGCTTTTTTTGTAGACAAAGATATTTTTCTAGTTTTAAAAGGATGATTGCTGGATCTCTATCAGATTTTGGGTCTCGGCGGACATAGGCAGGAGTCCTCCGCTCTATTGATGTCTTCCATTCTCCTAACTGTTTTTGTCCCTCCCTTACTGTACATTTGATCATTATAATGTACATATGCGCATGATTGGCGGGTTTTCAGACTCGGCAGTGTATCGAACAAAATCTCATGTTCTTTTTTTCTTTCACTTTAGTATGTAGGTACTTGGTAAGATTTATTTTGTAATGTGTTAGCAAACGTTGCTGGTTTATGTGCCGACTTTTTTCATCTATTTGTACTATATAATATATATATATATATATATAAATAACTGTAAGTTTGCGAAAATTATAAGTATAAAATAGTATTAATTATGGTACTTTTTTTTTTTTTTAAAAAAGATATATCTGGGTTTTGTTATAAACCCAAATACAACTTTATACACCTTCCACAGTAAGCTAAAAGCTTGTGTCGTGAAAGGGGAGTTTGCCGGCACCTGGGATCGAACCGCGAACCCCTTGTTCAAGAGGCCGAGACTCTACCTCCAGGCTACCGACTTGTTTCCATTCGATCGCTAATAAGAATAATTTACTATGTAAATGAATGGTTGGCCACACATATCAGTAGTTTTCAGTGGGTGGTACGGCACTAAAATACCCAGTTCTCTCAGACGCGGATGCAGTAATTTTTATAATGGCTAAGCCTTTGTATATGTACAATACATAATGATATTTAATGCAACCATTGTATGTACCGGTATTGTAATAAAGCATTCCTCTTTGAAAATAAGTACTCGGAACTTTATATACCCGTTACTATATACGAGTACTTTCAACCTTTCATATCGGATACATTTTTTTTAACTTATTCCAGTACTCTTTGGAAAATACTCTTTTTTTTTTTTTTTTTTTGCCGTGAAAGGGGAGTTTGCCGATTTATATTATTATTTTTTTATTATCAAAGCGTAAATTTATATTTATTAATATTTTCTCGATTTATATTATTATTTTTTTATTATCAAAGCGTAAAATAAGAATTCTTCTTTATCGTTGTATAAAAAATATTAAATCCCTTACGGTTTACAACTTTTTTAAAGCTTAATTTATTTATAAAACTCACTGAGTTTGTCATAAAATATGTCGTTTTTCTCATTATTTTTACTTCTTAGAAAACAAAGAGATAACGATTGCTATTAATAATTTTGTAAAAGAATCCTATTATACTTGTATAATATATGTACGTTTATCTAATTATATTTCGCATAAACGAGTAAACAGCAAACATACTTTACTTGTACTTTATGTATGCCAATATGCAACAGAAAATTTATTAATTTTTGAACTTTTAATGGTCTTAGTATAATGCCGTAAATACTGAATCTAGGGGCTAAAACAGCCACTTTATATGATTCATAATAACATCATATTAGGAATTGTAAAACGATTTAGCGGCAACATTTCACCAAACATGAATCATTTGATGAAATGAATTGCGGGTGAATCGCGTAGGTACATACGTGACCATTTTACGAAAATTAGAGGAATTGCTACGGACCTGCTAGCAAATCGGGAAATGAATCATCTGTAGATGAAATTATTGCTCAATGTGGGTATTTAGGTTAATAAGTTAATTTCATAAAATTAACTTATATGAACAAATACTTCACCATTCTTTAGTCTTTCAATCAGTCCTAGAGATAAATATAAGGCGTTGAATTTTCAAGCAAATAATAAATTATTTATTTACTTTAAACCTAAATTATTCATTTTAAACATAGTGAATAAGCAAAATTCGCGCAATTAGAATGTGGAATTATCTGACTTTCAATATAAAATATAAAAAGAACTTAAAATTCACAACATAATTGATCCTCAGTTTCGTTTCTCACCCTTACCTAATCCTTCATTATTGTAATATTTATATAAGGTAACATACGACATCTAATATTTCACTTAGGTACTAAGACTAATTAGAATACAATTTAGTATTTATCGTTTACACATTATTATTTGTATTATTTATACACATTTTTTACATTTATATCACACATAACATTGGGGAGCTGGAAGAGATTTCTTACAGGCAAAGAAGCTCGTTAACTCCTCATTATTTCAGTTGATCAAGACAGTGTAATTAATATCATTATTGGTTCTTCTTCTTTACCATCTACTCGTTTACGAGTGATCAAGAGTAAAGTGTAGGTACTTAAGACATTAATAATAAATTAAAAGCTATTTAGATAAGAAACATGTTTTCATACATTTTATTTCATGTTTTCTTAAAATAAGACGCATTTAATCCTAAATCCTATTACATGTACTATAATATATAATTATATACTCATTCTAAACCTTGATATTTTCTCATTTTTCTATTTCTGGTAAATCTTCATGCATACATTATACCTAATATTACATTTTCTACTTCATACATGTTATTGTCTGCCTGCGCAGTTTTATGCATATTTATATAAGCCTTCCTTTATTAAGTATAGGATCGAGCTTAAGCAAAGCCCCAAACACACACCCACACACACACACACACACTCAACCCAGCAAAGTGTATTATTAGGGTTTAAATACTTAAAATTTCTGCTGACCGGGTTCTTCACATGTATTATCGTTATTAAAACATCACCCTGAAAACGGTTTTAAAAGTACAGAAAATTATCGCGAAATCCGTAAAGCGAAGCGATGCGTGGTCCAGAATTGTAAAGATCTATTGTTTCAACGAGAAAGATAATGAATGACGTAAAATAAGGTATCAAATATATCGGGCTAGTCCCAAATAAAGATATGAATCTTGTACATATCTTATTTCGGGACTAGAGAACCCATCCTGAATGTCTTGATTTTGTATTGGCACGGAGAAGACAGCTTGCATGTTTTATATGCAGCTGGTCTGCTGGCTACCCCACTTGTGGGATATGCCGTGATAGTATAGTAGTATTAGTAGTAGAGAACTTATCTTAAATTTTAAATCTTGAACTTGTCCTAATCCACACATGTACATAAAACAGCCAAAGCCAGAACATTTGTTAACACATTTAAGGTTTTCCCACCACTTTCCCCCAGAATATTTCAAGAGCAGAGTTCCTATATCATCCAGACCCAACGAAAGATTTTTTCCAGAGAGGGCTCAGAGTTTACAGGAACAAAAATTTACAAACTTTGTTATTATAGTTACATTTTTAAATTTATTTATTCATTCATTCTTCACTGTATATAGCTCACAATACTCAAAATTGAATAGAGAAATGCATTCAAATTGCTACGTTTTTAAACTCTTACAGATTATTATCTAGTTGTAGTATAATTTACAGATTTACTTGTCAATATACTCACCCTTGCATATATGTATACAATCACCTCCGTACAAAAACATGAAAGACTCAAAAAAAATGAAGAAGGTCATTTTTCATTTTGCTCTGGTTGGGAAACCCGGGACCTTGAGACTTGTGAGCCTGTGGGCTAGAGCACTACATTCATGCCACACCAGCCGCCGACAAACAAATATTAAACTTTCTTTCTACAAATACCATCACAGTATTTTCCACATTTAACTTGTAAAAACTGAACTTAAATATAGATTGCTTGTCATCAGATGTTTCGTTTCTTATTCTTGATGTAATTTAAGACACCTTCCTTTTACAATAATTTCGATAAATTATAGAAAAAACCTATTGTTGAAAGGAGAATATTGTTGGAAGAATAAGTAATTTCGCTGACGCAGAATCGTTCTAAATAAAGGCACTTGAATCACCTCCCGAGATGAGATTTAAAAAACTTACGAAATAATGAATAGGTGATGAGTTTTATCTATCTAGTTTAATAAAAAAATAAACATATTATTTCTGTTTTTCTCTTTGAGTTGAACAAGTAAACGTTAAACGAGCAAACATTTAGCTAATAACGAGTGCATTAATAAAACCACGTAGTGAAATTACGTTATTTCAACTCGTTTTAACCTTCTAACTACCACGCCGTGCCGTAACATGATCACTACATATTTTATGTGGGGTTCATTACAGTTAAACAAACAACAATTTAACAGTAGAACGAGTAAAATCTAACATTTATGTTCAATTTCAGCTCTATATTCACCTAAAACAATCTAATAAATATTTGAGTACATTTGTTACTTTGTATGTTTGTAATCCATTACAGCCGCTATCACCAGATTATAACAGGAAAACATATTCTATTCGTACTTTCAGCTATTGAGTGTGTACCAAGGTACAAATAAATATTTTTTATTTGTGAATTGGTGCGACTAACATTTATATAAAAACTGAACAACTTCTTATACAAGTGTTGACAAAACGTTGAAATTATATTTCATTGTCGATTGATGAAAATTTTCTGACTGAAATTTGATATAAAGTCAGTTCTTAATATATTAAGTACTTAATTCCGATCATCAATTAGCTCTTGTTGCCTTGGTCTCTAAAACAATAGATTTCTAAGTCTTTCTTTCTTTAGCAATGGATTGCCAATCGTCTTTAGCATTTAGCTCCTCTACATCTCTGTTGATGTTATCCAATGGCCTTTCCTTTGGTGTGCCTAATGGTTTTCTGCCTTTGGGTATACTATATTTTCTTGATCTCTCTTCTCTGGAACGGACGACATAACCAATCCATGGCAATCTTAGGGACCTGATCTCACTTGTGATAAAAGGCTGGTTTGTTGTTGAGTGAATCTCTTCATAACTTTTAAGCTTCCAGGTTCCCTTTGCAATACCCGGCTGTGAACCTTAAATTCTCTTTAGAATCTAATTTTTAGAAGACGAAAGATTTGTTGACCTTTTAGGATCATACATTAGGATTCCGAATCATAAATGACCAGCTATAAATAAATTCGTATATCATCGTAATGGTTTATAGATCTATTTTCATATTTTTGGACACTATTCTGACTGATTTTAGCAATAATTTAGTTACTCATTCATGATATTTCTAACTTCTAATACTTTATTATCAATCAAGAAAGAGTTATCTAAGTCATCGCTAAGATTTTTTTTCTATTATAGTTAATTGTGTATGTGTGTCATTGTGAAACTGTTTTGTGTGTTGTGAACTTTGAGTGACGCAAAGGTTACAACAGCTGTCATGTCATTCATTGATGGTCATACATAATAAATATATAAATTATACTTGCAAAAGTTCGTTTGTACAACATTATAGTTCATGTTAAAAAAATAGAAGCTTCGTACCCAATTCATGTTTAAAATACCCCTATAGTAAGCCGAGCTTTTTTTTCAAATTTTAAACGTAATAGACTTTTCATGTAACAGATATCAGCTGTTTTCTAAATCCCAGTACATGAAGTATGTAGCGTAAAAGTACCTAAATAGATATTTGAAAATCCCATTGAATTTCAAGGGATTAGCTCCTCCATACACCAAATGCATTGGGTTTAGTCTATTCACCGACGCTCCCTCTAAATTCAAAAGGTATCAGCATTTTACATATTATCGTTCAATGAGTACCCGATACTGCTATTGGACGGACTTTGTTCCGTATTTTATTTGAATAAAATTCGAAATGTTTCATATAGTTGAAAAGAATCACATTAGAGTGAAATTTAAAACACTCTTTATTAACGAATCATGTACCTATGTACGATACATACTGAATTGGACGATAAATACTGGATTTAATTGAAATATATACTTTCAACCTCAAACTGTTTCATTCTCCATTATAAAATGGTAACAATATAGTTTTACATAGTAATAAGAATAAAGATTATATAAACATATAGGCGAAATTATCACTGTATGCATATTTTTTATAATACGATGCACAAAGGACGTCATGTTATACGATTTTTTTTCGATACTATACTTATAAATAATACAGAAAGAAGATTATAATTGTCTTCTTAGAGGAAGAATCCTGCTGTCGATAGTCGATATATATATACAAGAATATAGTAAAGGTAAATGTATGTACCAATACCTATAACAAAACGTTCATTCCAAAGGGTCTTCGACGAAGAATAGGTATCCCACTCTCTTTTGCCAGTTTTCTAGTAACCTACAAAAGGTAGGTTTTTTGTAAAATCTAACATTTCCAAAAACCACCCTGAAAGTCTCAAACTTTGATTGGCACAGACAATAAGACGAGTTTCGTGTATTTTATGTGCAATTAGTCAGCTGGCTGTACTACTTGTGGAAAATGCCGAGATGGTATAAACGTATATGATAAAACTCAAATAATGATTGAAAAGTATGAAATTTCAACAAAACGCCTTAATTCACTGCGTCGATGTTTAGGTAGTAGAATTCCAAAATGAAATTAAATCAAGATTGACAATGCCCTTGTAAGACGAAATATATCTCTCTCAATAAAAAACAATAGAGTACAAAAAAATATAGTTTTTTTTTAATTTCATTACGCGTTAAATTTATTCTGAAATATAAATTTGTAAAAGTGGCACAAGTATTTCTTGTAAGAAAAAACGGAAGATAAGTCGAGAGTCGAAATATATAAAAAAAAAAACATTTCTCGAGAATATTGATCGGACTTTTAAAATATGTATGTAGAAATATTGGAAAAGCAAATGAGAAAAAGGATTCCAGTAAATCCGAAGGATAATCCATTCTCGTCCTTATATGAAAACGTTTGGTAAATTTATTTTGTAAACATGCCACCGAAGACGGAACACTTTCAAAGAAAAACACACATTTTGTTTGATTTTGTTGGCACTAACTATGTGGTAATCACGAAACATTTTTAATTAAAGAATTAGTTAATTATGTACTACAACCACTTTAATTTTTTAAAAACACTACCGGTTTCAACGCTCAGATGCGTCATTGACGAGTGTTATACTAAAACACTCTTTTTAGTATAACACTCGTCGTTTTAGTATAACACGTTCTACATTAGTATAACACATCCTACTTTAGTATAACACATCCTACGTTTTAGTATAACACTCGTCAATGACGCATCTGAGCGTTGAAACCGGTAGTGTTTTTAAAAAATTAAAGTGGTTGTAGTACATAATTAACTAATTCTTTAATTAAAAACACACATCTCTGATAAAAATTAATAGAAATGGATATTGTGTATAAATGCATACGTATATTTGATGGTTACAAGACGTATGAATTCGCGAGAATTCATATAAATTGCTTACATGTAATTGAAATAAAAAAATATTCACGTGAGTATATTATTACATTTTTTATCAAGTACAAGAATTTCACACCGAATTTAGGTAAATAAAAACACTTTTTTGTAAATACATAAATGCTTTGATTGAGGGGATTTTTTTTTCGTCTTTTTCGGGTGTTTGCTGGTTATCTTATATCTTCTTCTTCCAAATCAGTCTCTCAATGCTGAAGATCATGACCCCAACCATGCGACAAGCTTCTCCACCGTGCCCTGTCCTCCGCCCACCCTAAACGCCTCGCACGTTATACCCCCCTGCAGCATCGCTCACATGATCCGACCATCTTATATACTGATAATTTGAATTTGAATCTACTCAATATGAATGAAAATATTGTACGTATTGAAAAAAAGGAGGAAGGTTTTTTTTATGGTTCAACTATTTCTACATTTTATTACAAGTCGAAAAACTGTACAAAGAACCTTGATTAGTTTAAATGTTTAGAATATTTACTAATTTTTTAAATTTTTTTATTGTTTAACCGGATTTGGGTGCAGATGACAAAAACAATCAGAAACCTCGACTGGAGAACCATGTCTACACAATGCAACATTGTGTAAAATCTAATCGGAAGAAGTGAGAAAGGTGTCCAAACGCTAGCGTGGCTATCTGCACCCAAATCCGGTTAAACAATAAAAAAATTAGTAAATATTCTAAACATTTGTTGAATGGTTGAACTAGTAGCCGATAAAGTATTGAACTTAATTGTTCCGGCGCCATTTAGACGGGAGATCGCGATCTATTTGAGATCTGAAAAATGAGATCCCAAAAAGATGGTTGCTTCTAAGGTTTGCATAAAGCGTCTCTCGATTGGTGGACCTTAAATCGTGACAGTGAGAATGGTGGAATTGGTGAACGTTGTCCATGGACACCGAAAGTGATCACTAAAGCCAGCCTAGAGCCAATTCGTAAGCGTTGGGACACCTTTCTCACTTCTTCCGATTAGATTTTACACAATGTTGCATTGTGTAGACATGGTTCTCCAATCGAGGTTTCTGATTGGTTGATTAGTTTATTTTTTGGTATACATGTTCTGTACTTATTAATTATTTTAAAAGACGGCTTCGTCCTGGAATATGGATGAAATAAATTAATACTTCTACTACTAGCATAGTAGTTGTAGAAGTTTTTGAAAAGAGAACTTTATTACGATACATAAAAAAACGCAATATAATGAACACATTTTAGTCCTGGAAAAAATACAAGAAAACCTCATTACAATGTTGTATAAACAAATTACATAAAACAAAACTTTTTTCATTATTTTTTATTACCCTGTACTTATTTCGTATTTTAAGAAGATACTTATGAAAAACATATAGAACACCTTCCTTTTTACCATATATATTTATTTTCACTCGATTTCAGAGGCTTTGCTTCAAAAGCAAGGAAAATGATTCTTTTCAAACTATGTATGCAAATTTTACACAGAATTTAATCAAATTTTTCACAGAATTTAATTTATAAAATATGCTAAAAATATGGCAATTTTTTTTCATATATTTTTTATACCTTATTTCACACAGTTGTGAAAAATCCATTAAAAAGCGAAAGCTTCGTTTAATAAAATATGCTTAGAAAAATTTGATATAGAATAGATGACACAACTGACGCAGAGATGCTCTGAATGAATGAAGCTGGTTTCTGCTCTGTGCTCCCAAGAGGAGCGTTGAAGGGTGAGATTTTGATGATTATAACTTAGATTCGATCACATAATGTCTCCGTCCTTTTTTTCTCCGTCCTCAAGTTTTATAAAATCGACGAAATACATTCTTAGATTTTCAACATATTACCATTATACGAAAATACTTTATCCGGGAATATTAAACTTAGATCAATCATGTTTTATTATATTATAAGATAAGAATAACGTTTTATTCAATTTGCCAATGAAATACAGACAGTGGAACATGATACTAGATAACCGGCGAGTTCTTAAACCGAATAATCAGATATCCGACCACTGTTGTAACTCGTCTGATTTAGAGCAAGTCTTCGACATCTCCGTTAATTTACTGTAAGTTTTCGAGTATGCTGTAAAAGTCAGATATTCATAAAACATCACGTTTTAACACATTTTACAACTGGAGAGGTAAGCTAAGCTACCCATCCATAATGTCAAAATTTTTGTCGACATGGAAAGCCGTGAAAATATTTTATGTATGAACAATTATTCTTTAGGCCTTAGGGATGTGCTTTTATAAAAAGGAACTTCTCAACGATTAGCAAATGTGCGTAAGTGTGAATAAACGAATTAAATGACAGTTTAAAAAAAGTGAGTATGTACTTGAATATAATATAGTTTCATGGTATCCATAGGTGAAAATATAAGTTACCTTATAAATTAAACTATAGTAATGAATTCTCAAACAATATGTGAGTTTCGTTTCATGAAATATGATTTCTAAAAATATTATAAAAAACGACGATATCACACATTCAAAAAGTGTTGGGTATCTCAATCCAATTCAAACCAAGTTCTTTATTCAATACATTGTAATTACAGATACCTACAATTTTTTGTACAACTTACAATGTATTTGGTCGGATTGCAAATTTAGACCAAATTGACCATTTACCGGATATCCCTTTCATCACTAGAATCCATCACTCTGATGTGCGATAAAGTGTTATTAATATCACTATCAGCTGACAATATCGATTTAACGCTCATTAGGTAGATATATATTGAACTTGGGATATATTAGGCATATCGACAAAAGCTTCTCTTTTTTAATATAACACGACTAGCGCTTTTGTCTTATTTTATTTAAAAATTATTTTTATTTAATTTATTTATTTTTCATTTAATTTTTTTGGTCTTCAGCGTCGCAAGTGGTAACAAATTCTGAACAAACAGATCAATGATCTACTACAAGCAGAAGAAGAAGAATTTATTTGGAAACCTAGATTGGAGAACCATGTCTACACAATGCAACATTGTGTAAAATCTAATCGGAAGAAGTGAGCAAGGTATCCCAACGCTTACGAATTGACTCTAGGCTCGGAAGCGTTGGGACACCTTTCTCACTACTTCCGATTAGATTTTACACAATGTTGCATTGTGTAGACATGGTTCTCCAATCGAGGTTTCTAATTGGTTTTTTCATCTGCACCCAAATCCGGTTAAACAATAAAAAAATTAGTAAATATTCTAAACAAGAATTTATTTGTTCAATGATATGGGTACATAATGCTTTTTTATTTTTTTACCTGCAAGGTTCCGTTATGTCAAATGCACAAGGTTCTGTGAATCAATTTTGATGTTATTTTTATTTTCCATTAATAATTTGAGTTCTCTTGAAAATGTCAAGCTCATTAGATGAAAGCACTCAAGATTAATAAAACTAATAGTGAAAAGTTAACAGTGTTTTGTGTAAATATCAAATATGTTACGAATGTCTTTTCACAATGTGAACACATAAACCCAAGATCAATAAAAATAATTTATTTGAGGCTAGACAGGAGAAAATAGTAGGTATAATGTGGTTCTTGGAATCAACACCTACATAAATATATACACTATCTTACCTTTAAGAACCACACCTTTTTAATTTGTGACAGATGGAAACAATAAAGCGTGAAAAGAAAGATATTCGTGTATTCTTGGAAGTAAATCGAAGAAAAATTGCTTCCAGAAATATAAATAAGGTGGTTTTATTTTTATATATAACATCTATATGGCTGTGAGTCTTGGCACTTAACCAAGGCTCAAGAGCGGAAGATACTCAGCTTTGAAAACAAGTGTCTTAGAAGGATTTTGGATGTCAAATGGTATGAACAATGAACATGTTACAACCCAACTAGCACATAAGCTGTAGAAGCAAAGATATACCACCCTTTTGGAGTCTTGAGTTGAATAAGAGATCTATAATAGTGTTTTCATTCTCCCTAAGCGATATATGTGAACTTTATTTCCTCATATAACGTCTTGAGTAATATAAAAGCGATACAACAGTAATTAGATATGGTATTCAGCCTAAAGTGATATAGTAGCGTTTAAAGGGGTCACTCTATTACTACCTTTCCCGCCTTAGAATGCATAATGGTGGTATACGTCACTATAGGTAATACAAAGGCGGCCGCGACGTCTCTTATACCTCCAGCGGTATAATGTACCACATGACTACTCATAAACCACCACTGGCTGCACTATTGGTATGATAGATCCTTTAGCGGTATTAATTGATTCGCCATTTTGTATGCATTGAATAATATTATTATAGAGAAATAAAATAAATGAAATTAACAATTTTTACAGAAATATGGTGGTAAACTCGAATATTTATTATAATTCACTCATTTAATTTCATTATCATCTGTATTTATAACAAATTAAGTAAATAATATATTTGCACTACTACACTGGTACAAACTACACTAGTTTAAAATTATTTTTTCACAATAAAATATTAATATTTCACGGGCGCTTCAAAATTTTGATCTAAACATACATGTATTATCACAGTAAAATTACATCCGCACCAATTTTTCGAGGAATATCATACTTTAGCAAACAAAAATATTACGTACCTGATATATGAAAATCCTGATGGACAAAATAGTTATTATGTTTTCACTAATATTGGTATAGTATTGTCAATAAGTATTTAATTGCAATGTTCCACCACGTTTGTTTACCAACAAATCAGGAAGAAATATTAACAGCTATTGACACGACACCAAGCGGTACACTTCTTAACTAATAGAGCGATCTTACTGTACTGTACCGCTACTGTACCGCTACTGTATCACCTTTAATGCTATAAAGGCGGTAGAAAGGAGATAACATCACCCAAGGCTGAATAATTTGTGCCCAAACCGGAGGTATAACGGGGGTATAGCTGGCTATATCGCCAATGTTTAACCCTTTTGTATCACCATTAGAGTAAAAAAGACCTGTTAATCAGCTGATTTAGAGCTTCTTATACCTCTTGTGTGCTAGTTGGGAAATGATGCTGTGCGCCAGCGCACCCAGCAGAAACCTGTAATCTCCGCAATACAGGAGAGACGATGGTCCTGGCTGGGACATGTTTTGAGAATGCCTAATGATGGTTGGCCAAATAGAGCACTGTTCTTCCGTACGCAGGGGTTCCGTCGGCCCGGGCGTCCCTCTTTCACAATTCACCGTTCCTATGACAACGATATCAGAGCGCAAGGAATGTCGTGGAAAGAGGTGACGCAATTGGCACAGAGACGCTCTGAATGCAGGAGGCTGGTTTCTGCCCTGTGCTCCCGAGAGGAGCGTTGAGGGCGATGATGATGATGATGATTTATTTTTATATTATAACATGTACAACAATAAAGATAAAATTTCTCGCATATAGTCTATTCTACACCAACATGATGTGAGTAATTCGGGATCAAAAGTGGAAAAATCCAAAAACGACATTTTTTAACTAAGTATGCAGTTTACAAAATAGTAAAACTCTATTAAATTTGTGTGAAGACTTGCGGAGAAAATCAATGTTACTATGAAAAAGAGTCAAAATCTAATTAGTTTTTGAGCTCTACTGATATTTTACTATAAATGGATTTGTCTAGTTTCGATATCAAAACACTCATATATGTATATCAGATACTAACCATAAATTTTGCCCTTATGACGCATTCAAATGGGCGACATGCGTCAGCGGCAAATTGAAAATGTGAAATTCCATATACCCACGTGATGTCCCACAAATACTTGAACAAAACACTCAAAAAATTTACGAAAAGAGTAGAATATTTTTTAAATTTTAAAGATTCTACGAGACAATAATAGGAACTGTGTTGAGAGAAATACAATATTTATATTTTTATATTTTGTACGACTATCGTTTCATTTCAAACTTATGTAAGTATTTTCCACGGATTATGTAACGAGGTATTTTTGTTTACGTAACCCATTATGCATTTGAAACAAAATCCTATTAAATATTTTTTTCCAAAAATCAAGGATTTTAAAATATGAGTTCGATGTAACATTATAAAACAGGTACTTTTGATTATACGAGGTAAGTATTACCAAACGTGACTGAAAAAAGATCACTACTAATATTCTATAAAGCATTTTAGCTTCAGGAAACATTTCATATAATTATACATATTTATCAAACGAGATTGCCAACAAAAGTTTTTAAAATAAAATGATTGCTTCCTTAACTTAATATGCATATAATCATGTTTATAAGAATGGTTGGCGTCGTTAAATTAAATTCTTCGATTATTTTTCAATTGTTTGGCTTCACTCACCTTTTAACTGTTTAACAAAGATTATCATAAAAAGGTGTGTTTTGAAAGAAGGAAGCCCAAGTCGTCTAAAATCTTGTGAACTAAAAAAGAACAATCTTATAATCACAACCATCATCTCAATTATTAAAATTATGAACCGAAAATAAATTGAAAATATTACAAATCTGTAGCAAACTTTTTCAGAAAAAGGCTTTAGTTTATTTTTGTCATTATCTCTAAGAAAAATCTCATTAAAACTTGTCGTCAAAGGAGAGATAGTATGAAAAAACTGAAACCGTTATCAATCATTTTCTTTTCAATATAATAATAAAAATAATATAAGATGTGTCCTAAGATGATGAAAGCCGACAGATTATCGATCCTTCTACTTTCAATTATTCCTAAGAAAAACATCTTGATATATAAAATAGTGTTGTGTGTTTCTGACATTTCTGCTCACCCCTACACCATCAACTACAGCTATATTTTCATTCATTAAATTTATTCTATCTCTCTTAAAGTTGCCATTCGCACAATGGGAGAAATATCGAATATATATCGGAGAAATAGGATGTTGCGGTTGTTATACACCTTTTATAGATGATTTTTTTTCTCATATGAATGTATATTTTCTGCTGAGACCGCCTTGGCCAAAAGCTGTTATGGTCTCAGTGCAGGGTGATGTTTTTATAATAATAATAATAATATATTTTTGTCAATTTTAGACTCCAATTATAAAATACCGTAGATTGTTTTTGAAATCAGTTAAACATCTTTTTGAATACCTGCATGCTCAATTAAAATATAAGAAACAAGATCGGCGATTTGACCAAAAAATATTTACGATTTATAACCCATAAACATTGCCTGAATAACGTCTAAAGTATCAGACTCTTTTGAATATTTTATTTATATCTGGTGAATCATTATTAAATTTATAAAAAGATGTCACGGAAGATATTTATTTTAAAGTCAATTGATTTTGACTCACTTTGATTAATACGAAGTCATTGAAGTTGAAAGGGGCGTATTCGTTGAAATTTATATTGAAAAAAACGATGTAATTAGTAGGTATTTAGGCTTTGATTCGTCGATGTGGTATGGAACACAGACCAAGTAATGTTTTTTACTTGAGTTCGTCGGTAGCCTGGAGGTGCAAACTCCCCTTTCACGACACAAGCTTTTAGCTTAGTGTGAAAGGTGTATAAGGTTGTATCTGGGTATACATATAACAAAACCCAGATATATCTTTTTAAAAAAAATGTTTTTTACTTGCTACCGCGTGCTATGGTTGATACCATGTCAATTAAAAACTCTGGATATTTTTCTAATTGCTGAGTCCGCACATATTAAACAATTCGTGTTTTTGTATCCTTGTTTAATTAAACACGGAAAGTTTTACAAGACATAGTATTAGTATTCTTATATCTTAAGAAGTCGATTTTTTGTCCTCAAAGTTTGTCATCGCATATCAACATAAAAAGTTGTTTTTTGATAGGTATTCTTGTCTACCTAAAAAGTGCTCGTGGAGGCAAAAGAAAAATATAATATGTTTAATTCTTACCTCGTCCCATTTCTTCTGCGGCAAATTGTCAGACTTAACTCCAAAGAATCAAGTTCACCACTATGCTGGCTAACCCTCTGGCGGGAGCCGCAAGACACGACACTAAAATACGGGGTCTCTCATACCCCATCCAATTGTTACATGAAAAATTATCAACATCAAAATAAAAAACAAACTTGTCAATTCTTCAAACTCACCAACTCTATTTTTACGCAGTACTCAATATTTTCATTTTGTTTATTTATAATTTTACATAAGTCATCTTCAAATATTTATTTTTTAAATATTTTTTCAAAATAACATTAAAAAATATTAATTAATTTGTAGAATAATTTCAATTAAGTTTTAACAGTATTTTATAAATCATTACGATTTTTATATTTCTAAATTTTACATAACTTTTAATTTTATATATTTAGCCTATATTATATTATTATTTCCGATATTAACATTATTTCAACATCGGCACTATATTTTACTAGAATTATTATATACAGAAATTTTAATAATGAACACTTTTTTTATTTTTATTTTGAAATTTAATTTACGATTCATTTAAATTATCTTTTATTTTATTTCAAGAATTAAACGATTACTTAATATAACGTACTTTTAAATTACAGTATTGTTTTTTTTTTAACCGCGCTTTTATTTAAATTTGGATATATTATTTTGAACACAAGATTCTTAAGATGAGATATTATATTTATTATTATTTTATTTTACATATCCATTTCCATACAACGAGATTTGGCAGGCGCTAAGGTGATCTTTGAACACAATCAGAACGCGCGAAAATTTATGTCAAGGCTGGCGTTCTTCACACTATCTACCAGTATGAATGAGCGCGAAACATTATTCAAAAAGAGAATCTCATCTCGCATTTGTTTCAATGTCGTATTCACTGAAACGGGGAATATTTTTGAATTAACGTTTCGCTGCTGTTTTTTTTAGACAGTGTTTTGTTTGTTTTATTAAAACAAGTGTCGTGTGTGGTTGGTGTAGGTTATGTTATTAGTGTCGGAGATTTGACGGAATACTATGTAGCAGACGCGGCTACAGCCCGATACGTACGTGCACTGAGAATCTAGGGGTGACTATGTTAGGGATGGAGGGATTTGGCGCAGTTATGGCGCAAGCGTCGTTCGTGTGTCATGTTCGTAGCGCCCGGCTTCAGCGCGCGCTACGATCGATTGCTTGTATGTGTATGTGTGTCCCTATTGAGAAGCGCGATACATAAACAAAACTTTGATTCACCTTTTACAAAACTTTTTAGCGAAGATCATCGTTTCATTTTAGCCATTTAATATTATATTCTCGATGTTTTTTTTTTAATTCAAGAGATTTACCGCAGGAAAACACATTAAAATATTGACACCATCTTTTTTATAAAAAAGTGACATTGATTGGAAATAAAACCGATATACTAAAACAAAAATACTTATATTTTACTTAAAGCTCCAGAATACTTTTGAGATCTAACAATTTCCGTTTCAGTATTTGCATAAATACTGGAGTGTAGCTTTCACTTCAGTATTTACGCAAATTGTATTTTATGTCGTACAATTTGCATAAAATTGTTGTTAAATATTTTGTTTTCTTTCTGAGATAAAATACTCACCTGCCGCTAAAGAATGAAGTTAAGAAGTAAAAGCTACGTTCATATTCGGTAATATGAGTTTACATCAAAATGAGGCAATTAGAACATTGTTGCATAAATTTCCATTTATTTATCATATTGTTTATTTGATGTTTATATTTTTGATGTTCGTAGGATTTTTTAAAGTAATATTCTGATTTCTAATTATTATTCAATAATCCTCTTTTAAATAATGTTATTGAACCTAGTATCTTGAGATTCAATACTGCAGCGGTGGGATTTACGATACTTGTATTGAAGCGAAGAGTGATCTGCTTGCTAAAAATTTAACGGTAAAATTAAATACCAGGTCAATCTAATTAACTTATTGCACATTGTTATTTTTGGTCTATAAGTTATCTCTTAGCAATGACAATTGAAAAGCGTTAAATTAAGTTTTTTTTTAAAATGATTGACAATTTCTAATCACACTTAAAATTATATTTGCACAAATTTTTGCTTTCATAACCTTCACACGGTTTCTCATACATGCCCGTATGTTTAATATACTTAGCCCATATCAGGTATAAATTGGGTTTCCCAGTATATATCTCTATAATATATGTCAAAATTTACATTATTTAAATCGTGATTGATTGCAATAATTAATTTTTTAAACTCTCCCAAATTCTAATCTCATCCTATAATGGTTTGTAATATAATGTAAGGTAATTTTTATTATAATATTCTAAGATATTCTCAGATTAATTATTTTATGATTAAAATTTAAGATTTGTAATCCATATTTTAAACTCAACCCACAGCTTATATAAACAATATTTCAAATACCACCTATTATTCTTTAGAGATTCATCCGCAAACAACCTTTTGAAATATTATTTGTTTAGAATTTAAATGAAATAATGGCTAATGATTATTGTATCATGAAATGGAGAAAATAAAACAATGACAAACGGTTTTCACTTTGTAATCAATTTCCTCAAATATTTGTTTCATAAAGGTCATGTCAATCTATGTAGCTGTCTTTTGAAGATTACAAGATTTGAGCAAGAAACTAATTTCAACAATTCCAAGTATTTACAGATTATAATAACTATACAATAAGCAATGCATCATCCAATTTATGTGTATACAAATTAATTAGAAGCCGGTGAAGTTACCATTAAGATAAATACTAAATATTTTTAAATATTAATAACATAGCATATTTTTCTACTTATTTCGTAAGTACCTAGTGTATATTATTAACTGGATGTCTTCCTCGTTGAGTGTTCCTTTCGGAATAATCGGCCCCTTCTGAATGTTCCTGCGCCAAAATTAAAGTCACCGAGTTAATCAACTTACTTCTCATGTCACTCCTAATACCTAATGTCGTTGTTCTATAACAAGCACCTATAAATAGTTCGTAATGAAAGAGGACTCGAAATCTTGTGAACGAAAAACAGTGCATTATTGGACATTCTCAAAACATGATTCAGTGAGGAACATTGTCTATTGTGCTAGTGCTTATTTATGTATATTTTCACTAAAAAATATCAATGTATTAACATTTCATTTACCAAGTAAAACACAACAATGCACGAGAAAATATGAATAAAAAAAATCCTAATAAAATGATACAGTTATGTCGTTTATCTGAGAATAATGTCAGCGAATGGCTATGAAAATGTCTAAAGAATTTTCATAATGTGACACTATTCGCATCTCAAGAGTAACATTATGTATGAAGTCCTTCACTGTATAAGGAAATACGGAGATGCTTACACTCGCGAGCATGAAGGGGAAAATTAATATTGCGATATGTAATATATTTTGCATAAAATAAGGAGTACTTCATTTTGAGTTTCATAATTTTCATTTATGATACGTAATTGAGCTGAAATCAGTGTACTATTATTACTAATTCTATACCATCCAAGCAAATCCCACAAGTGAGGTAGCTGGATATAATGTCAACGTAAGTAATAGTATATTTTATTTTACATATTGCATCGTGTTATTTCTCGAAAGATTTTTTGAAAATAGATGACATACTTTGTCGCTATTTGATTGTGACTTTGTAATACGTAGAACGATCATAGCCTTCCGGAACATCATAAAGATTTAACGTCATATTAGGATAGTCGCTCTGATTGGATGAGGTTTATTCCTACCCAGGATTCTCAAGAGGCACGCTGAAGTATAAAATAACACGAAGATAAATTAAATACATTTTTTTTAATTTAACACATGAAACTACCATATTATAAGGCTGAGAAAAGACAAGGTCACCTTATTCGGTGGTGCATCGGATGGAACTTAAACCGGCAACCGCACAAGATGGGTTGCGGGTTCAAATTCAGGGTATGGTAATTTCATGTGATAAATTTACTGTATTTATCTCAAAAATTGAAAATTATATAAACAACATCAATATAAATAAATTCTACTTTATTAATTTCAAATTTTAACCTTTTTCGTATTAAAACGTTATATTCACACTTTTCAAGTGGCGATATGAGGGTTTCAACGTGTTTTATAACGCTTGCACAAAGTGCAATTAGTTCACCTGAAGAGTTTATACAGGAAGTACCAATTATTATGCAGTGTTGATACATTAATTTAAAATCATTTTTACACGAGTTGATAATTTTTTATATTCAATTCGTGTAAAAATGCAATACTATAAAATATCTTAACTGTCACAATATCGAATGTAAAAGATTTGCTCCTTCTCTGCATTTATTTTATTTATTTATTTATTTTACTGTTCATTAATAACAATAAATTTCCCATAGAATTACATTCACGTTAAATAAGGTCAATATGTAAAGGACGAGTTTATCGCAAAGGCGCAGTCTCTTCTAACTAACCTAAATATTTCATAAATATTAAAAGTTAAGTTAAAAATAAATCACAGTTATTGGACAGTAGGTACATTTTTTATTGCTCATAGGATGCTAGAATACTTCAATAATTAAATTAACAAGATACATCCACTCGTAAACGAGTGATCTGGGTTATTTGAAATTGAACAAACAAAATAAAACATAAATTTATATAACTGTTACATTGTTTGAAGTGTCAATAAATAAACTGCGAGAAATGAGAATATTGATAAAGCTCTTTAAACAAAAGCTTCAACTAATGCAGGCAATTCAAAAGCGTTCAAGCGAAAGAAACTTTTCTGTCCGATTGTTATGGTATAAGTATCAGGAGACAATAATATAATTCTAAAGTACATAGTAGTCACCGTGTACTTAAATAATGTTGATGGATAAAGGATAATATTATTATATAATATAGCCACCCACAACTTTAAGAACAATAAAACAATGAGTAATTGTACTCAAGGGGAAGAAATCCTATCATAAATTCTTGAGTCGGTTTGTAATTTATTTGTGTTTGTATATGTTATGTTTTTAGAATGTTGAGAGATGTCTTGGATGATAATAGGTTGAGATCTGTTTATTTTGCGCTTTGTGACTCTATACTGAGCTATGGTGTTGAGTGTTGGGGAAGTGCAGCTGGTGTTCACATGTATCCTGTTGATGTGTCTCAGAAGGCGATTGTGAGGGTTATGAGCCGGGCGCCCTATAGGCATGCATCGGATCCACTGTTTAAGAAATATGGTATCTTGGATTCCAGGCAAACATACATCAAAAATGTTGTTACGCGTTACAGGAGAGCCTGCCCGGGAGAGGCTGCTTGGGTGGACCGGCGTGGTACTCGCTCGGTTACAAGAGGTACTATGTTTGTTCCGCCTGTAAGAACAACCTTGGGACAGCGCTCGGCAAGGTATCTTGCCCCGAGGCTCTACAACTCTGTTCCCGAGCAAATAAAGTTGCTCGGTGGGTGGAGATGCTTCAGCCGGTGGCTAAAGGTTTGGTTGCTTGACACGGGTAGAGAGGAAGCAAAAAAGAGGCTATTTTTACATGTTGTGTAATTTTTTGTGCGATTTCAAGGTGAATTGGTAGATACGGTACTTTCTTGATGTTTTGTAGCGGCTTGCCTCGATACAGGCATTCGCCTAGTGAGGTTGCTGCGGGTTATGACTGCATAGTCCTGATTGACTTGCTTGTTCCGGCGCGCACGCTCAGTCACATATCTGTTTTGGCTGCCTGTTATGCATGTTGGATTGGTGTCTTGTTGTTTTTTCTTTTTTTAATTTTTTGTATAACTTTTGTAATAAATGACAAACTTGTGGGCTTGGTATTATATAGCAAGGGGTTAGATGATGAGTGCGGGTTGAGTAGGATAATGCATTGTCTTTGATTTGTGATTGTGTGTATTGTTTCTGTCCATGTGTGTTTTATGACGTTTTGTAATAGTGATGTATAAGTGAATGAATAAATATCCTTTATACCTGCTTTTACCAGGTTTTCTAATACAGAAACTAGGTACCTCTATAGAAACATACGTTACTACAATTATAAAAAAAATCTTCAATTCAGTAAAATGCGGTTTGCCACACATCCTCAATGTCTTAACTTTTCGTAAGCACAGAGAGGACAGCTTGCATGCTTATTACACGCAACAGATTTGCGGGATGTGCCGTGACAAGATAGTGTTTGTAATTTGTGATTTTTTTTTTTTTAAAAAAGATATATCTGGGTTTTTGTTATAAACCCAAATACAACCTTATACACCTTTCACAGTAAGCTAAAAGCTTGTGTCGTAAAAGCTTGTGATATTACCGATATGTGATTTTTTTTTAAATGTGGCATTTTGCGCATAAATGAACCTCCAATATACTTGTATTTTAAATAAAAAAAATTATAAAAAAAAATATATTTGCTTCAGTTGTGTGCCTCTATTTATCAATGAAAATATTAAGTTACCATTTAAAAATAAAGTTTTCAATACAATCATAAATTTTCTATATTTTAAATGTTTTTAGATATTTTTCGTAGATAGTTTTCTTAGATATGCAGTTTTTAAAAGTATGATTTTAGACAATCTGCTGTGTTGGGAATCAATTTAAAGATTACTCTTTAGAAAAGTCTCGTATAAACATTATATGTATATAGAATATATCAGCGGATCAAGATATCACCAGGATCGCTTTGTAAACTATTCACAGGGGATGTGACAGAGTAAACTCAAATAAATAATGATAACATTTACTTGTTTAAATAAAGGCGTATACTCGTATGTGAAAATTACTCTACAACATGAAAATTAATAAAGACAAAAATGTATGGTCGTTGGAAGGGAGGAAGCGACTGCGAACATTGCTATAAATGGAGTGAGAATCAAACAAGTAAGAGATTTCGTGTACTTGGGCAGCAGAATAAACCAGGATGGACGCTCCAAATCGGAAATTGTGAGCAGAATAAACCAGGCAAGGATTGCCTTCAACAAAAAATCCAAAATATTGGAATCCCCAAATATCGATTTAAGCGTAAGGAAGAATTTTACTAAAGTCTTTGTATGGAGCATTCTGCTTTATGGTTGTGAGACATGGACCATCAGCAAGAGTGAAAACGGACGGTTGGCGGCCTTTGAGATGTGGTGCTACGCATGCTGAAAATCCATTGGTCGGAACAGTTCGAAAACGAAGAAGTGTTAACCAGGGTAGGCGAAAAAAGGCAACTTCTTAAGAGAATCAGTCAACAACGAGCTAACTGGATTGGCCACAACAGCAGGCACCCAGGACTGCTAATCGCCATCACGGAGGGTAGGACCGAGGGCACAAATGGTAGAGGCCGACCAAGAGATGCGTATATGGATCAACTGAAGAGGGACATGAACTGTGGCTCATGCGTAGAGCTGAAAAGACTGGCTGAGAATAGGGAGGAATGGAGAAGAAAATCCAAACTCGTTGCAGACCAATCCAATGGATTGTAACATATATATATATACTTGTATGTGAAGGTAGGAAAGGTCTTTACTTCCATTCAGTACAGAGTTCTATTGTTGAAAGTTTAAAATGAATAACGCTGTTGTGATGAGATGTGATAAATATGAATAAAATGTTAGTATTCACTATTAAATACTGATTTCATACATCATCATACCATCACGGCACATCCCACAAATGGGGTAGCCAGCAGATCAGCTGCATGTAAGAATAATATCACCTAATTAACATAAAAATAAGAGTTTTTTTTTAAAGTAGCTTCTGATAAGTTTAGGCTATTTGTTACAAATAACCATATTCGCTCATTTATACCGTTTATTTTGGACAAAAAACCTTTTTAATGTATTAATAAAGGTAATTAAAATCAAATCTAATAATTTGTCAAATTTCATCATTCGCTGTATCGATCAACTTTCAATGAATAGGTTCAAAAGTATTATTTGAGAACAAAAACATAAATCGCTAATTTCAGGTGTATTACCAAAAAACAAGTGTTGAATCGTTTGTCATTTTTCTTCTTCTTTTTTTGGTTGGCTTTTCACCCATTTAGGGTGTTTTCACCAGGAAGCAGTTTGTCATTTTTAGATGATGTTATGTGGAATCATAAAATATGTTTGTATTGTATTTTCCCCTTATCTAAGTAAGGTTGAATATTCGTTGAATCTACAGAGATATTTTTTCCAGAAATTCCTGTTCATTCAAAGAAGGACCCAAATTAGCTTATCACCATATTGAAGCTCATTGTATCGGATTAAATGAAACTAAGTAAGTTTCAGAGTATCAAGTGAAGTAATATTGTGTAATATGTTAGTTTTTCACATATGTCTGTCATTTATCTTTTGATAGAATACTTCTAAAACTGCGTCTTATTTCGTTCCTATTTACGATATATACAGCCTTAAATTCCTGGGGGATCCGTATAATTTTCATTCGAATGTGGCTTTTTTGGGCTTTATCGTTATATTTTGCTCAATATGTAATAACATTTAAAGATATATTTTCAATAAAATATTCGTGTGGTAATCCCTTGGAGAATAAAGAATGAAATTTCATTCTCCAAGGAGTACAATTTTTATAATAGTGGCCTCGAATTTAAATGGTCTTCCTTAGAGAAAGAAATTCAGTACTTAACTAATTACTTACATATATATTTACATAAATACGAAAAGCACGAAAAAGTCACAGGATCTGTCAACTGTATCCCTTTCGGAAGCGTGGGCTGGAATTGAACTTCTTACATTGAAAATGATTCTGTGAAACTGTCTCTTTAGTAATTTAAAATTTTAAACGCTGCGTTATATATAATGCAGTTATCATATCAATGCTGCATTGTGAAAAAAAGTGTAATTAAGAATAACTTATTAAAAACATGCTTATTTCTATCTTTTGAAACATGAAAACCAATATAAAATTATATTTTTTCTTTATGTTGATTATATAATTATGTAGATTGTATATATTTTGAAAACCCTCAAAGCACCTGTGACTTAAATAAAAGTCAACATATTAACCAGAATAACAACTATCTGTATCACGAAGGCAAATCAGTAATTAGAAGCGCTCGCTGTATAAATTTGTATCAATAATTAACTGTTTCCCAAAGTATGTACATAGGTTTGTAACTGTTTTCATTAGTTTCTAAAGGACACCTGATTGTTCTGTATATGACTGGTTTTGGGTTTTGTAAGTTATCACAAACTATTGTAACTGAAGGTAAATTTGTTATAAAAGTTAAATACATTAATGATAAATATTATTCGGTCTGTCGTCATAGCCTTTTGTTTGACAAAGTTGATAAAGTAACAAAATTAATTGAAAGTAGTAACTTGTATTGAGTGAGGTAAGTAAAATTGTTAGTTATGTGAATTTATTATTAATTCATTGTTTTATGTACTTGTTATAATACTCGTATTAAAGGGGGGGAAACTAAAGTTTTGATAATGGAAATCACAAGATTAAGCATGCTTTATGCCGGTGCTTCTTGTTGTATTCATTATAAGTACACATTAAAAACAATCATGTTTCTATCGTTCATAATTGCCCTTAATTAAATACATTCGTACTGCAATATGACATTTCATGATATACGTATATATTTTATTTTTAGATCTCACGCCCTTTAATAACGCTGCCCGAATTCATTGTCTCGTAAAATACTCGTACAACTACCCAAATCGTTTACGCTAATGGAATTTAAATAATAAAATATTTTTCACTTTTGTATAAGGAAATTAAACCAGCAAATACATTGAATCATTATTCGCAGTCTGTTATCCTTTAATAAAAGGAATCAATTTTAATTTCCTCCCTACCATTTCCGGTTATTCAATAAGACGTTTCCGCCTGGCTCTTCGCTATTGATATCATTTCTAAAAAAATGCGAGCTTGGTACAAATTGGCCTTTCCATACCTGAAGGTACATATTATAAAACCTCAAATTTATTATCTGTGAATTTTAAACGCAATTTACTAACACTACGAGTACTACATAAGTTCATATCAACCATGAAACTTAGATAGTGATAAAATTAAAAATGATTAAAAATTAAACACTGTTTATTTTCACTTTCATAATATGGGAAAAATTGTTCGTGGTGAATTTTATAGAGTGTATTTTTTATACATATTTTAATTCTATTGAAATAAACTTTTACGAAGTTATTCCCATTACTTTACAATAATTTAATAGTGACGTTAACTATCACAAAAACAAAAATAAAAAACATAAAAAATCTACAAATATCCAAACAATCGTGTTACATATTTTTCTAGTTTATGCTCTTGAGTTTTGCTTTATTTACTTAATATTACCTGTACATTCTTTTTGCATTTATTTGCTTTTTTTATTAATATTGAAATCATAATTTTTCAAGTCATCGCAAATTATTTTTATTTCTAGTGATCACAAAATTATTCTAACCACTACTCAATACATGAATCTATTTTGAACCACTGAAAACAAAAATGGTGTAAAAAGGTTGGTTGAATTATTTATTATTTATTTTATTCTTCATGTATAAATTTTAGAAGGAACAAATAGAGTTGGTATGAGTTTGAAATTAATAATTAAATTTTTAATTTTAATTACTTTTTTGTTAATATAAAACATGTAGGTACTTTTTAACCCTTCTATTATATTTATCTCTTTTCAGTAAATCCCAATACAGTAATCTATTTCGTACACCTTTATAATATTGTATAAGTTGATAACATTTGACGAAGGTTCGCCTTATCAAAGCATTTCTCTGTGTGGGTAAATCTCGGTGACTGACAATAAGGTAGTACCTATACGTAATACAAGTTTTTGATAGAATAGATAACAGAGAAGACCAGGTGGGTACCTACATAGATTTACCTTCTTGTCTGCTAATCCCTATTGAAAGGCAATATTATCATTTGTAAAAAGAACCTTCGTGTTACAGTCACTACACAAACTACAAACTGAATTAAAGGCTTAGAATATAAACAGGTTTAATTCATTATTTCCTTTTGTGATATTGCAAAATAATAACAATTTAATGTCATGCTGATTGTGGAGCAATGTGTATACCTAATCAATACTTTTTTAATAGGCGTAAAACGTAATTACACTTATTTTCTCTCTATTCGTTATCATTTATCATCTTTCAACATAGTACTCAATCTTGTTCTATCAATATTCAGTTGACTCTGACGTATTTTGTTTCTTTATTATTTATTTAATTTTTCAAGAATTTTTTATTTAGAAGTCAAGACCCTAAAAGTAAGCGAGTATTTTGAACAGAAAATACAATTTATTTCTGGCTATTTTGAGACTTGATCTATTCGATCATTACATTTCGATATAATCACTCTATGACAGACCTTTCATATTAGGTAGTTGACATACCTCATAGTTGGTAATAGGTACATCGTCTTTATACAAATTCCATAGCTTAAAGTAAATCCTTGATACAACAAAAATATGAAATACATAAATATGTATAATAGTTCAGCATCATTCATGTGCGATCGTGCGACATGTGAAAGGAAAATGATCGTAGACTTCACTTCAAAGACGTTTGATATTATCTTGTATTCAGAAAATTTAGAAGTAAACCACTCTGAATGCTTTCCATTGAAATCGTATATATAAATTCTTAATATTCTTGGAGAGTAAATATTATATTCTGTTATTCACTGTGTCGGTGTTTAGGTAGTAGAATTCCATATCGAAATAAATAAAACAAGCGTTTTGTATATAAACAGATTTTATTATTTCATACTGGTTTAGTTGGAAAATATCACGCTTCAGCGGTATATTCGCACATTGTACAAAATTGTTTTTCAGTCATTGGTGTTTTGTTTTTTTTCTATGGTATACTTTTTGTGCAATAAATATTTTTTATTGATATTGGTATTATAATCACATATTTTAATACGAATCTCTTAGTATTAAGTGCAAATTTAGGAATGAGTCTTTGTTAAAATAACACACCTCAAGTACCATCATAGAAAACAATGTTCTTGTGTCGTGAAAGTGTCGTAGATCGATAAGGAGAGTTGAATCCTAAACGTGTCCATAAAAGTTCGAGATAACACATAGATACAGATTTACAAAACCAAGTTATAATAACTGCAATACAAATTATAATATATTTCCACATAGGAAGGAACTTCATGCCAGATACCTCAATGATCTGAACCAATCTTATGTTGACAAATATGCGTCAAACAGGTGGGTGACCATTGGGGAATTGTATGGGGAAACCGAGGGTTTTATGCTAGCAATTCAAGATCAGGTAATAAATACAAAAAAATATCAAAAATATAGGTATCATTAAAAATCAAAATATAATTGATGATTCTTGTAGGAAATGTATGGCCAAACCGGAAACAATACAACACATAGTTTCGGGTTGTTCTCTTCTCGCTCAAACTGAATATACTAATAGACATAATCATGTCGCAAAAATAATACATCAAAATTTAGCAATTAAACATAATCTATTAAACTCACAAAATGTAATTCCTTATTATAAATACAACCCGGAACCGGTTTTAGAAAATCAAAATTACAGGTTCAAAATTTGTCTATCTGTTATTATGATAAAACAATAATAACAGATAGACAAATACATCATAATAGACCCGATTTAGTATTACATGATAAACGTAATAAAATAACGTACCTAATAGACATCGCTGTCCCAAATACACATAATATACAAACAACCGTCGCAGAAAAAATACGTAAAAATACAGAACTAGCAGGAGAAATAAAAAATATTTGGCATTCTAGATCCGTTTATATAATACCTTTAGTCATGTCAGCTACAGGGGTAACTCCGAAATCTTTAATAAATAATTTACAAAAATTAGATTTACCGGTTAATTTCTACATTAAAATTCAAAAATCTATTAAAATAAACACTTGTAATATTGTAAAAAAGTTTTTGAACACAGATATTTCGGCACAATGCTGGTATTTTGAACCCGCGTTCTGAGCCTAATCCTTTGATATCCTGTATATCTGGATAGGTGAATTTTTCCCGGCATTAGACTGTTAAGTTTTTGTGTGACCATGACTGATCATATGGAGACTTATCTGGTTGTATAATGCTGAGAAGTGTGGATGGCAATTCTGCCGCCGCGTAAAATAATACATATGAGTACCTATGTCAGAAAAAAGACACAAACTTTTCAGGAACTAAGACAACTTTGCCATCTGTTGACTATTCTAAGTATATCTAACAGAATGAAAGAGCATTTCAGTGATTTCTGAAAGCCTATTTAGTTACATTATCATGGTCACAAAGTAGTTTGACTTGTATTGGATTTGAATTAAAACACTTAAGTGTTTTTCTAAGGCTTCCGTTCACTAATTTGTCTAAGTTGTTTGGCCTGTTTAAATACTGGAATAAGTCGTAGAATTAAAAACAATATTTACCCATGAAAAATATCTTTTAACTTTTTCACCTGAGCTATCGTCATAATATTTACTAAGTTTATTCATTATACGTAGCTTAATATTATTAAATTATAAGTATCTGCAGGTTAGATTTCCAATACTTGTATGGGGTGTTTCAGATTGTTTTTCGTTTTTGATACATGAAAATAAAACATCAGAATTCGTTCAAACTCGGAATCGTCACTGTTAAATTAAATAGCAGGTTTTTAAATTTTATTTGTGAAGAATAACCGTTTGTAAGTGCGTATCATCCACTTCTACACACTTATTAAACTTGGCACCAAAATTTTCAATCACTCGCTGGAGCACCGCTTTTAAAATGGCGATAATTTCGTCTGTGATTCTTTGCTTTAAAACATCCAGGTTGGGTGGCAAAGGGTTGTAAACTTTATTTTTTAAGTAGCTCTATTGAAAAAAACCAGCAGATGTTAAAACTGGGCTCCTCGATGGGCAGTAGATGTCTCCTCGAGGATTTATAACTTTTTCAGAGAAAAATTCGTGATGAGCAGCTAGGGAGTCACTTGGTACATGAGAAGTGACTCCATCTTGTTGGAAAAATGTGTTGAGGTTGTAGCCGATCTGATTTTGCATTACTGTAGCCAGAAATGTCCTGATCATATGGCAATATCGCGAAAAATGCTATGAACCGTGAATTTGTTCAAATTTAGAGAAGCTGCGGTGACTGTCGTGGATAACAGACTGGCGAACGCGGTCGGCATTCGTGCTCGTCCTCGATGTCCTTTGGCGCCCAAATTTATCCGGCATTATGTTCCCAGTCTGTTTCAAACTTTCGCATCCATGCTTGATTAAATTTGCACTTGGCACATTTCTCATAGTGATTAAATGAAAGTATGTCCTGTAGAGACGTCGAACAATAGTGCACGAATCGTTGTTTTTATAAAACGCTCGCACGTAAAATGCGCGCTGCGGGCTCATGAAGATTTCCATTACTCCTAAACTTAACAAACCCACCAAGCGTTTGAGATCACTCCCGGCCCTCCACTATCTGTGGTTAGTGCATAACGGTCAAACAAAAAACGAAAAACAATATGAAACACCCCTTATTTATTATTTCAAAATCTTTTTGTGATAAGTTTAATAATTTTATTCACGGAGAAATATAATGACATATACGTATGTATTGTTTTAAATTAATTTACTTACGTAATTATTTTATAAAAGAACAGTATTTTAAGTTTTTTTTAAATACAGTGTAACGAGATTTGGATATTTCGTGATACATTTAGGGATATCTTTGTAAAATGTGTCATAAACAGAGCTGACTTCGAATCTGTCGATCGAATCTCAAATATTATGGTTCAACTGGGTTTATGTACCACGTTGTAAAATCGTAAATTTAGATGTGTTAACTTGCATAAAAAATCAACAATGGCATTATTAAATTTGATGCTTGTGTTGACTTTGTGAAACAACATTTTAAATAATTTTATTTGTTAGAATTATGTGACTCTTGTCAGTGCAGATATGAAAAATTCTCTTATTTTTATTAGATTTTAAACAGAATCATATAATTCTTGCTTCTTGCAATATAAAAACAATGATGCAGAAAGACATTTTACTATCATAATAATATCGCAAGAAGAAAATAGAAATGGAGAAAACAGCTTAAGGGTAAGAAGAGAAACATCAGAACTGCAATAATAACACCTTCTGACATTCAATACGCTTTTACTGCAGGCAGAAAGTTTCCTGCAGAAGCTCTTTACACAGAGAAAACGAGAGGAAACAAATTGATAGTACGTCTCTAGAAGTTTTACCCTTAATAACAAAGTAAAGGAGAAAAATAAAACGGTAGGTATCTCATTGCCTTCAGGGGATTAAGTGACTCGCATTTCCTTTAATGTGAACAATTCGTTAACTACTACTACTACTACTATACCATCACGGCATATCCCACAAGTGGGGTAGCCAGCAGATCAGCTGTATGTAAGAAACAATTCGTTAAACACATTCTTATCAAGAAGATACTATCTAAACAATATATTTTTCATTATTTTTTATAGCCCATGAAAATTTTCCCATTTTCATAGTATTTCGACCTTAAGGTATTCAAAAATATATTTGAATACTAGATGTCAAATGTCAGCCACACTTTTAACTAATACTGATCATTTTAACGCAATACATACGAGATGACCGGGTACACGAACTAGATGTCAATCGTTTGTATAGCGCTGAGTGTTTATATGTATGTCATTTTTGTTTTCTTGGATTTTTTACAATAATTTATGTACAAAACAGTTGATTTGTTTATTTCTTGATTTTCTTTTGGACTTAAATATTTATTAGAAAAATATGCGCATTCACAGTTTATCGATTCCGAAAAATTCATTTCATACAAAGCGTGTAGAGAAATTCTTTCAAGCGAATGTATTCGAGCGATTATAAGTTTATTTAAATTCATACCTCAACTTCATAAATTTGGTGAGTCGAGAAATTTTGATACCAACCACATTCTTCACATCAAATACCTTAACAAATTTAAGCTAGGATACTTTTGTAATTATAATTTTTATTCGAAATTTCAATCCTTCGCAGCAATGCACAATATGAAACTTCGTTATCGCTACATTTCAATAAAGCTAGATCTGTAAGCTACTTTTTATATTGTAACTTCAATTCATATAACTAAAATAACCCAAACCGAGGAAAGCATTTGTATATACATATGTTGTTTTGACTGTTTTGTTTCGAAAGAAATAAGAAAATAATATACCTATATCATATATTAAAACGTGTTTCTAATCAAATAACGACGAATAATATTTTTAATTCTAATAACTAAGTCACAAAATTTGTTATAATAATTCGGTTACAGCATTCCACCCGATTCGGATGATTTGTGAAGTCATTATTAGGTTTATGAATCTTATGATTTAGAGATTTATACTGAGAAGCTGTGATCATTTTTTTACTCTTTTATAACAGTTATAAAAAAAAGTTTATTTTTTTACACTATAAAACATATTGATTGATGTTGACGAATGACTTTGTTGTATAAGTGAAAAATAAAAGCATATTAAGACGTAAGCTCACATTTCTCTTCGACTTTACATTCCCACATCCCCTTACAGTGGTAGTTTTACTCTAATCTACATATATTTTCAGTACAATATACTTACCCACTATTATTCAAATAATATCTCAACACTTCTTCCATGCACATTATTCGCACTACATAGTGCTTATATAAATACACATTATACATTTTTTACTTTACACTTCTTGTATTTCATTCCATATATTTCAACGTTACTTCTGATATCTCTGTGGGTTTTTAAGACAGCCTTCGCAATAAAGTTAAAAAAAAATTACAGTTATTTTACTTTAAACTATAGTATCGACTTCAAATAATATCAATCTAATATCAAATACGTTACCATTATCGTAATATTAAATACAATTCTGTGTTTGACTAATTTTGCTGAGCCTACACTTAACGTCTTCAATTCAATTCAGTTCTTAGCTCTCTGTCACATATAAATAAAAATGAAAGAAAAAACACAGGTATAGATTCCCAAAGATATTCATAAATTTTGCCTTTTTAATCACAATACATATATGTATATCACTTGCAAGGAAGAGAGAGAGAGAGAGAGATAATATAAAGCGTCCCGATACTCACGAATCGGCTCAGGCTGGTTTAAGCACTTTATGTCATGGCAACGTTTACCAGTTTCACCTAATATGATCCATTCTCTCATATTAATTCTTTCAGAGAGAATATGTTATTATATATATATATATATATATATATATATATATATATATATATATATATATATGAATGACTGTGTGATCAAATTTTCATCGGAAATGCATGTGCAACATGCATTCCATTGATGAAAGATCACTTGATTGCCGTGTCTCGTCCCACATGCAAAGGCAAGA